>CM077147.1:85680484-86880484 GCA_039583875.1 Platanthera guangdongensis | reverse complement strand
TTGGTTCTGATAACTGGGTAGTTATGGGGTCTTGGAACCAAATCCCAAACTCTACATCTCTCAAACTGATTGAGTTACTCTTGCATTGCAATGATCCAGTGGGGATCTTGCTTTGCCTCATGTATGGTGAGAGGTTCAATTTGAGAGAGAAAACATGCATGCATCAAGTCTTGGTTGAGTTGATGCCTTGTCTGTACACCTACTGAGATGTCTCCAATCACTTGAGATCTGGGGTGATCTCTAAGTGTGACAAGATCAGTTGGTGGAGTTGGTTGAGCAACAGCTTCAGTATTTAATTCCTCTTGGGGAATGATACTAACTTTTGGGGGAAGTTCAGCCACTTCCTCTTGACTTTCCTCATCACTATCTTCAGCATCCTGTGTAGTGGGATGGTTTGATACCTCTTGGGTAAGGTTCAATCCATCCATAGACTCACACAGTGGTGGAACCTGCAAAGAGCTTATGGTAGAAATTTCTTTCTCCTTGTATGACATGTTAGTCTCATCAAAAGATACATGAAGCGACTCTTTAATTTTGAGAGTAGATTTATTATACACCTTATAAGCTTTACTGATCATGGAGTATCCCAGAAACACTCCTTCATCAGCTTTAGCTTGGAATTTTGCTATGTATTTCTTGTCATTATTGTGAATGTAACAAATACAACCAAATATTTTGAAGTAATCTACTTTAGGTTTCTTCCCTTTGAGCAATTCATAGGGAGTCTTGCCCTTCAGCTTATGTATCAAGCTTCTATTCAACACATAGTTGGAGGTGTTCACTGCCTCTGCCCAAAAGGATAGATGAAGATGAGCATCTGACAACAATGTAGTAGCAGATTCAATAAGGGTTCTATTTTTCCTTTCAGCTACCCCATTTTGTTGAGGAGTTCTAGAAGCTGAGAAAGTATGCCTGATCCCTTCACTTTGACAAAACTCTTGCATAAGAAGAGAATCAAACTCTGTCCCATGATCACTTCTGATCAGGGCAATGTGAGTGTTGAACTCAATCTGTATGCATTTGAGAAACTCTGTCAAACACTTAAAGTTATCAGACTTCTTCCTCAGAAAGAACACCCATGTGAATCTAGAGAAGTCATCTACAACTACTAATGTATAAGATTTCCCTCCTTAGCTTTGTACTGTAATGGGTCCAAGAGATCCATGTGTAACAGATACAAAATCCTAGGTGAATCACTCTTATTAAGTGACTTGAAGCTATTTTTGGTTTGCTTGCCAATTGACAAGCCCTGCAAAGTCCTTCCTTCTTGTAGGGGCCAGAAGGTAGTCCTCTTACAAGGTTGTCCTTGGATAGCCTAGCAATGGTTCTAAGGTTTACATGTCCTAATCTCTTATGCCATAATTCATTAGGTCTACAAATAGAATTAAACAAGCAAATATCTACCTTGGTTGAAAGAAAATCTACAAGATAGATGTTACCTTTCCTTTTACCTGTCAACACAGTTGTGTTGTCCTCTGATTTGATCTTGCATAAGGATTTGCTGAAAGTCACTTGGTAGCCTTCATCACACAGTTGACTGATACTGATCAAGTTGTGCTTCAGTCCTTCCACATAGGCTACTTTCTTGAATATGACTGTGCTAATCTGGACTGCACCATATACTTTTGTTAGACCAAAGATTGAATCACCAAATATTACTTTGGGTCCAAGCTTGGCTTTGAAGGATGTGAAATTGTCCTTGTTTCCTGTCATGTGCTTTGAGCACCCACTATCCAGATACCATTGCTGGTTTGATGTTGGATAGGTCTTCACCTGCACATAAAGAAATTTACTTGTTTTTGACCCAGTTTACCTTGGGCTTAGGTTGATAACCTTTGAATTCAGAAATAAAAGACATCTCTGGTTGACTCTTATAGCCTTTAGGATGATATCTCCTAGGAGATATTATCCATTCATTAAAGGGGTTAAACCATTGAGATGTAGAACCTCAAGGATTGAACTTTGATTTGCCTTTGAAAGAGTTTTCAAAACTCTGAGCTCTGTTCGACGATCTATGAGCTGAGTTTGACGATCTTGGGTCAGATCGTCGAGCTCCGTTTGAAGATCGACTGTGCCAGAGTTCAGGGTTCAGAGTTCGTCGACCTGAGTTCGACGATTTAGCCTGAGATCGTCGAGCTCCGTTCGACGAATTCTGTTGAACTTTCATTTTCTTAGGTAAATCAGAATTCTTCCTAGCTACCTCTACAACTCCCTTACCTTTATCAGAAATAAACTTGATTGGGGTTGTTAATATTATAGGTTGGCTAGATGAGGCACCCAAGCCCAGTGTACTGTTGAATCTTGAGTTCACTGTGCTTGTGATGTCCATTAGTTTGATACTTCTCCCATTGAGGGATTCTTCCAACTTTTTGGCCTCTGATAGGTCACTTTTCAGTGAGGCTATCTGCTCACTACAGCATTCCAACTCCTCAGAGAGTTTGAGATTTTCTGATTTTAAAGTACTGTGTTCAGATAACTGATTTCTGAGAGAAATGATTTTCTTCTCAGATTTTAGTAAATCTAAACACAGTGCTTTAAACTCACACTTGAAGTCCTCAGAATTGAAATCAAAAGAATTTATTACCTGGTCCTCTTCAGATTGAGTCTCTGATTCTGACTCTGATTCTTCTGCATCAGAATTATATTGTGAGACATTGATAGCCATCATGCGGAATTCTTTTTCTTCAGCATCATCTTCATCATCACTAGAGCTGGATGAAGCTTCAGATTCTTCTTCTGTCTCACTCCAAGATTCAGCTACAAACCCCTTACTGGTGTGTTTGTTCTTGCTGGAGGAGGGTTTGTCATTGCTATTCTTCCTGAAGTCTTTGTCTTTTCTTCTTTCTTTCCTGTCCTTTTTGTCCTTATACTGATTTTCTGGACAGTCAGACACCATGTGGCCCGTTTTCCTGCATCCAAAACAAATAATCTCTTTGTTATTTAATTTGTCATACATTGGCTTGTCATGCCCTCTGGCAGACTTTTTCCTGAAATCTTTCCTGGCCATTTTGTAAAATCTTTTGGCCAGTAGACTTAGCAGCTCTTTATTGCCTGTGACTTTGTCTTCAGGCTGATCTTCAATGGCTTTAAAAGCTATTGATTTTTCTTTTCTTGTAGCTGGTGAGGCAGCCTTCTGCTCTTCTTCTCTATTCTTGATGAGCAGTTCATAAGACTTGAGCTTGCCCAAGAGAGCTTCAGTTGTGATCTCATTTAGGCTTTTGGCATCCTTGATTGGCCAGATCCTCGAGTCCCAAGTGCTTGGGAAGCACATTAGGATTTTATCATTGAGCTCAATCAATGAGATCTCTTTGTCCAATGTTTTCAGCTCATTAACTATGAGACTGAGTCTATTATACATATCTGCTACTGACTCAGCTTCTCCTTTCTTGAAATTCTCATATTGGGTTATGAGGTGAGACCTTCTATCTTTTCTCTCATCAGCAAATCCTGAGACTATCTTAGATAGCTTGTCCCAGATGTCCTTTGCTGAGTTGCATTCAGCTATCTTTTGAAATATTTCATCAGACATAGTCTGGGCTAAAATATTCATTGTCTTAGCATCTGCCACTTTCCATTTCTTGATTTCTGCATTTGTTCCTGATGGAGGTGGAACATCACTTGTACTTGTATTTTCTGGGGGTCTTGGACACACTGTCAAAACAGAATTGAAAATGTCTTCATCAATAGAGTTCATGTACAATCTAATCCTTGCCTTCCAAAGTGCAAACTTAGATAGATTGCACACTGGAGGTCTGGTGCTAGCATAATCTTTGTTTTGAGTCATGTTCTGTGAAGAAATAAATCTAACAACAAACTTAAAACAAGCAGATCTAACTAGAGGGATCTTTGGGTTCAGGTGTTAGCCTATGCAACCACTAAGGTGTGGTATTTTAACCAACCTCCCTCTGATACCAATTGAAAGTGCAGGTTAGATCTAAAATACTCTAGAGGGGGGCGGGGTGAATAGAGTATGGTGCTTGCTAAAAACTTTTTACAACTTTTGTTGTATTCCTAAGTGAACAGGGAAGCAAATGAAATAAAGTAAACACAGCAACTAACTAATCACAGAGTAATCACAGACCATAGCCAGAAAACAAAAGAAAATAAGCAACCAGAAGACACAAGGAGCTATAGTGGTTCCCCAATCAATCTGGGTACATCCACTCTTCTACCACCCTAGGTAGGAATCCACTGCAGGATGAGTTGATCAGGTGTCCTCGGCACCAATGGGTTTTGATCAGGTCCCCAAAAACCAAACCCTCAAGTCTTTTGGAAGGGGACTTGCAACCAGAATAATTTTGAAGGGATTTAAAACCCTGTACAGGAATTAGAGAGAGGGTGATAGTGTCTTCTCTGTCAACAGTCAGAGAGAAGACTTGTGGATTGATGTAGCAGCTCTTGCTCTCCCCTGAAATCTTTAATTGGTCAGGAATGCTGGAGCACTGCTTCAGGGTGATAGGCCTTCAATGACCTAGAATGCCTGGACCAGAACTGCTTCAAGAACTTCTTTTGACTGATAAAGTTCTGTTGTCCTTTGAAGTTGTCCTGAGAGTAGAAAGAAGAAGACTCTTGATTGAATTTAGTTGTTCTTCTTCTTCTTCAAAAGTTCTCTGGTCAAGGCTGATTGCAGTCAAGAACTTTAGATTTGAGAATGTTTTTTTTCTTCTGCAACTTCAGAGTGTCTTCTGTACTGTGAATCTTGAACTCTGGTTGATTTTGTTCTCTTACTGTGTCACCTTTTTTTTGTATCTGTATGTCTCTTGTGTCTGTTACTGACTGAGGAATATTCAAACTTTTTTTGAAATGTCGAGCAGTAATTACAGTCGGTCTTGGAAAGAATCAGCAATCAATGACTTTCCTAACTGTCCCATGGAAAAACGACATGTAATCATCCATAGTCAATGCACGTTCTAATGGTAACATTCTGAGAAGATCTGGCATTAAATGTTCAGGAATCAGCGCCAAGAAACGAGACGGGAACCTTGAAGAAAACCTAATCTGGATTCGTTGAACAAAGAACACAATTCGTCGAGCTGAACTTGTGTTCGTCGAGCTGATCTTGAGTTCGTCGAGCTGAGCTTTATAGAGTTCGTCGACCAGACAATCTTCATTCATCTGATAGACAGTCTTCATTCGTCGAGCTGAGAATCAAATTCGTCGAGCTGAGAAAAGTTCTGGACTTAGACAAAATATCCTGCATCTGCTGAAATGCTGTGTCGACATAAATTGGTATCGACAGATTGATCTTGGTGTCGACATAAATCCTGGTGTCGACATAAGCTGGTGTCAACTGAAATCCTGGTGTCGACAAAAATCGTCTGGTGTCGACACAAACCCAAAGTGTCGATACAGATTCTGTGAGTCCAGAAATCGTCGAGTAGAGAATAACATCCGTCGACTTGAGAAGATGACTTCGTCGACCTGAGAGGCTATGAACTTGAGGTCCAAGTTCGTCGAGCTCAGAACTAAGAATTGTCTCACGATCGTCGAGCGCAAAACTCCTTTCGTCGAGCTGAGTTCGACGAACGTCGAACTCACTTTACTTAGTCTTGAAAACTTGTGAGTCTGGAGTCTCTGAGGGTCTTGTTGAAAGCGGGTCCATCTGGAGTTGAGCCTAAGGACTTAACCTAGACTCTAGGACACAAATTAACCCTGGTTATACAAGATGGGTCAAAACCTAAGTCAGTGAACCTAGCCCAAATCAACTAGGGATCCAACACTTACACTTCCATTCACTATACATTTTGTCGATGGTGATCGATTTGGCCGGCAGGATCGACGTTTTGTAGTGATGACATTCCCGGGTGTGAAGGTGTCACCGTAAAGTGGCGGTTTTGGGCCTAAGACCTCGGTGGTTGTTGCAAAACAAAATGGAGTCTTACAAGTGGTATCAGAGCGAAACTTCGATCCGACAGAATGTAGTCCACCAAACATGGGACACCACGCGCGGGCTTAGTTTGAGGACAAACTAGCAGCGGAAGCAATGATGTGCCCATGGGAGGAATCACGTGTAATGCTCACCAGTAACAAATAGTTTTAGGTCAATTTACTAAACTTAAGACCATCTTTTGTAGGGTGTGACGAATCCTCCCCTGCCGTAGGGGACACCTCTATCCCCGAATGTGATTCCACCCCCGCCGGCTCTGACCCCGTTGCAGCAGACGGAGCTGGGACAAACTTTGACGGCCATCTTGGAGGCCTTTAGGGCATAGCAGGCTCCGGCTCCTCAGCCGAACCCCGGAGCGAACTGGTTGAGTGCATTCCGGGGCCTTGCCCCACCATCCTACTTGGGGACAGAGATGGCAATGCGCATGGAGGAGTGGCTAGACATTATGTACGAGATGTTGGTGAGAATACAGTGCCTGATAGACTTGGCAGTATCGTTGGTGGTTTCTTGTCTGGTGTCGCATGCGAAGAGGTGGTGGAATTCGGTGATGGACACCACATATGCGGGAGTGGAAATCGCGGACATTACTTGGGAGGAGTTTACGGTGGCACTACTGGAGCATTTTGTGCCGCAGTCCACAAGGGATGAATTGGAGTATAGATTCATGCAGTTGAAGCAAGGGAACAGGACAATTCTGGAATATCACCGGGAGTTTACTCATTTGGCCCAGTTTGCGGATTCATACAAGCTGGATGACGTGGATTACGCCAAGAGGTTCTATAAGGGCCTCCGTGATGACCTGAGGCAGGCCCTCTTGTTCGTGTCTGATGGTACCATGGCCAGGATCTTGGAGATGGCCAAGAAGCTGGAGGCGGACCAGCTTGCAGTCCGGGGGAGGAAGAGACATGGGGATGATGCAGTGCTAGGAGGGAGAAGGGACCCGTAGAGGGGCCGGGTCATGGGAGAGATAAGAAACAGGGATCAACCCCGCCAGGAGGAAAGGCAGGAACCAAGGAAGCAGGCAGTGCTGGCCCCGCAGCCGCTACACATGTGGGACGTGTCCAGGATATGGCAGGAACCACCAACACCACAGCGGTGCTACCACTTCCATCATCCAGGGCACATTCGGATTAATTTCCCGACGAGGAATGGGGCCATACCTGTTGCACAGGGTGGCCCACCGGCTCACCAGATGGGAGGTCGTGGACGTGGTCGCGGACGCAGATTTCAGGGCGGTGAACATAACGGAAGCGTGGTGGGCGCATAACCCACAGGTTGGAGGATCGAAACCTCCCTCTGATACCACTTGTAAGACCCCATTATTTTGCAACAACCACCGGGGTCTTAGGCCCAGAACCGCCGCTTTGCGGTTACACCTTCGCACCCGGGAAGGTCATCACTACAAAACGTCGATCCTGCTGGCTAAATCGATCACCATCGACAGAATGTATAGTGAATGAAAGTGTAAGCATCCAAGTCCACAATAGAAAGAGGAAATCACATGACAAATAAATAGTCCACATCGCGAGAAAGTGAATACGGGCTTAAGCCCGGTACATGATAACCTCACTACAATCCACTCATAAAAGTAAAACTACTAATACTCGGCTCCACTCACGGATCTGGATGCATGTCCACTCGAGCTACACTGGCCCATCTCCATCTGCACCGTACCCTGCTGGTGTTGCGTCTCCTGGGGTTTTTTCCCTGTCTCCCATCCAGAGCACCTAAAATATGGTGGTCAAACGACCGTCAGTCAAACTATACTCAGTCAACAATCCCACACCCCTCTACCCGTGGCTCCTAGGCAACGGGCGGAAAGGAGTGAAAGGGAGGACCAAAAGCAGGGCGTAATCAAGTAGGTGACATCTACCCTAAGGAATAAAATAATAGAGTATGGCAGGGGTATCACAATAATTAAACATGAGTAAACAAGTGTGTAATAAAAGTAAACAGTAAGGAGTAGCAAGTAAGTAAAAGCAGTAAAAAGAGTAAGTAAGAGCAACGAGAAATATAACCGTTGATTTATAAGGATTACCCCTATAGACCAAGGGGTCGTTTTGCAGGGCCTATCGTATAAAACGTCCCATACCATTTTATACGATAGGTTTCAGGGGTTAAATGCAATGATTATACTATGACATGCAAGTATGCTATGGTATGCACATGCAAGTGCAACTCACACACACGACACTATGCACACAGACCATTAGTTCATGACCCATTGTAAGACATGTCAGCTAGTGAAGGCGGAGTGCAAGAACCCCGCAGGATTGTTGCAGCCACTCCCGGTGCCGGAGTGGAAGTTTGATGATGTAGCCATGGACTTTATACATGGGCTTCCCCGGTCTCGGACTGGGAATGACTCGATCTGGGTGATCGTTGATCGGTTGACGAAGGTGGCTCGATTTATAACGATCAGGAAGGACGATTCAGTGGGTGTTCTGGTGCGGAAGTTTGTGGAGAAGTTCATTCGTTATCATGGCGTGCCCAGTTCAATAGTGTCAGATCGTGATGGGCGGTTTACATCCAGGGAGTCGCGGTCAGTTCAGGCATACTTGGGCACCCGACAGACCTTTAGCATAGTCTTCCACTCTTAAACGGACAGGCAGACAGAGCACATAAATCAGACATTGGAAGATTTGCTACGACTGTGCATTCTAGACTAAGGAGAGCCATGGGGGAAGATGCTGCCACTGGTAGAGTTCTCATACAACAACAGTCATCAGGCCAGTATAGGTATGGCCCCCTACGAGGCCCTATATGGACGGAGGTGCAGGACTCGATTGTCATGGATACAGGATGAAGACCCAAAGGTCCTGGGCTCAGAATTTGTGGAGGACACCGAGGCCCAAGTGAGACTGATACGGGACCGGATGTTGGAGGCGCAGAGCAGATAGGCCAAATATTATGACGCGCGACATCGACAGGTGGAGTTTCAGGTAGGAGACAGAGTGTTTTTGAAGATACGGCCGATGCATGGAGTCTCTCGATTTCGCGGGTGGAGGAAGAAGCTCAGCCCGAGATACATGGGGCCCTACAGGATCCTGGAGCGGATCGGCCCCTTAGCGTACAGGCTGGAGCTGCCGCCAGAGCTGGAAGGCCTGCACGATGTTTTCCATGTCTCCTCCCTCAGGAGGGCCCTATTACATCCAGAGCAGCAGATAGACACCACGGATGGGCCAGTAGCATCTGACCGGTCAGTGCACATGGATCCGCTCCAGATTGATGACACGGGTATGCGGGTCTTACGCCGCAAGAAGGTCCCACTAGTCAAGGTTCTTTGGAGAAATCACGGCCAGGATGAGCACACTTGGGAGCCCCAGGACCTGATGCAGCAGCGGTACCCGGAACTCTTCAGTCAGGTATTACTCTCAGCCTTTCGGGATGTTATAATTTTTCTTGCATACTTGAAACCCCGTAGGCCTCACTAGAATTTTGAGGACGAAATTTTTTGTTATATATTGGGATTTGTAACATCCCTCAAACAACTAGACCCCTAGGAATGGTTTTGTCATGACCAGGTCATGACAAAACCCAAGGAATCCTAAAGAGACCAAGGTCAACCCAACCCTATTTCTGGACAACCTAGCCCAAATAGGCTAACCCAAGCTCAAGCCTCCTCATGTGGCTTCTTTAGGGAATAATGTGCGTGGAAGGGCTGCAAATAGTCCTTCAGATTGACCAAGTCAACTTAGTGACTAGGAGAGAGAGTGAGTGTAACAGCCCAAATTCCGGGAGTAGCAAAATTTGGGTGACATGGCCTGGGACACGGGCGTGTCCCAGGGCGTGTCCCGCTCGGGTTGAAGAGTTGGGCACTTGGTCGACGAATTTTGGTCGACGAAGTTTTTGAGTGGTCACTCCCTATAACACGGGCATGGCAGGGGGCGTGTTCCCTCGGTTCGACGAACTGTCGAGCATCGATCGTCGAGTGCCGATCGTCGATCATCGAGTGTCGAGCATCGATCGTCGAGTGCCGAGGTACACGGCCTATGACATGGGCGTGTCACAGGGCGTGTCCCGCTGTGTCGAAAGGTTGAGTGCCGATCGTCGATCGTTGAGCACGGGGTACACAGCATGTGACACGGGCGTGTCACAGGGCGTGTCCCACTGTGTCGAAAGGTTGAGTGTCGATCGTCGATCGTCGAGTGTCGATCGTCGAGCAGGGGGTACACGGCCTGTGACACGGGCGTATCACAGGGCGCGTCCCGCTGTGTCGAAAGGTTGAGTGTCGATCGTCGATCGTCGAGTGCCGATAATCCATCATCGAGTGTCGATCGTCGAGCATGGGGTACACGGCCTGTGACACGGGCGTGTCACAGGGCGTGTCCCGCTGTGTCGAGAGATCGACAATTTTCTCTTGACTGGGTGTCGAGTGGGTTACACGCCCTGCATCACAGGCGTGTCTTGGCCGACACGGGCATGTACCGCGTGTTACAGTGACCTCCATTTCCACGATGATGGAGGAGAGAGAAATGAGGAAGGAGAGGGAAGGAAATGGTTCGCCAAAAGCCACATTTAATGGCTGAATTCAATTTCCCAGGGAAGGGGAGAAGTTTCCAGCCGTTTCCTCTGGCCGTCAGACTTGGTTCAGCCCCCTCTCCTGCATGGCCGAGCCTAGCCATTAATGGCTTTGAAGGACATTAATGATCCAGCTCCTCCTCTCCCCATCTGAGGCTTTAAACAACACTAGTGGGTTAAGAGGAGTCTTTCCCAATCCTTACCCGAAGAAATCGAGCCTCCCCACCTTGCAGTTGCAGAAATCGAGCGGCGCCAATTTCAGAAATGGCTTCCCGGCAATCTTCCCGACTTCAGGCCGCTGGCGAGGTCCAATCCTTCTCCTCTCTATGCATGCTAGATCTAGACTTGTTTAGGTAGAGAAATCGGGCTCAATTGAGCCTGATTAGGAGCTTGTATTTCAGATTTTTCATGGAAAAATGGAGGTGTTGAGTTTGCCGGAAACCGTCGCCTCCGTCGGCATGGGCGCCGCCAAACGCTATCCACCACGTCAACGGAGGTGGTGGTGGCGGTGGCCGGCCAGGGAGGTGGCCGGATGGCCGGGATTTCGGCCTGGAAAATGCTCCAGGCGCGGCTAATCTGAGTCGTTGGCTCAAGGAGGAAGACGACTCTAGAACCGCCCATCTTGCTTTAAGATTTGTGCAAAAATCTTATTTAGTTTATTTTTCGGGATTTTCTGAGTAGGAAATAGCAGTAGATTATTTTAATTATTAAAAATACTTAGAAGCCTCTTCTGTACAAGTGGTCAACATAGACAATGTAGCCCGTGATGTCTAGTGTAATTTAAAATTGATTTCACTCAATTTGGAGTCCTGGTTAGACCACATCACTCATTTTTGTGAGGTCTATCCATAGGGCCGTCCAGAGCTTAATTAAGTGCCCACTCCAAACCATACATCTAAATAATTTGTAATTTGGGGGATGGGCTATTCTTAACTATATCTAGAACATATCCAAAAATCAGAATTTTGGGAAAAACATTTTCTATAGTTTTTAGAAATATTTAATAAACCATGTATAAATTAGTTAGGTGTCATAAACACCTCAAAATCCCCCCAAATTTTGGTGGGTGGTTTTAGAGAACATGTTAGGGCTCTGATAAAAATTTCATCTCCTTTGGAGATGTTTTGATTAGGTTTTATCCAACCCCATTTTGACCCTTATAGGGTTAATTAGGTCAAAGCACCCCCTTTGGATTTTGAGTGGTCAAATCACCTCAACAGATGCTGATATTTTGTCCACTGACTCTCTATGGTGTGACACACCCTACAATGGAATTTGGGGTGGTTAAGAGTAGGGTAGCCCAAGAACCCTAGGGTAGGTCCCTTATGGGGATTCTTAGGGTTTGAAGGTCGTGGGGCCAAATGACCTTGGAATGACTTGAAAATTGGTGGAGAGGACCATAGGGTTAGTATAGTCCTCTGGTTAAAATTTTAGGGAATTTGGAAGCCTTAAACCCCCCTCAAAACCCTAACCCTAGTTTAGGGCACCAAGCCTAATTTGCAGTATTAGGCTATCAAATCAGTTTAAAATCAATTGAAATTTGGGCAGGGTAGTTCTCTGTTAGAAATATTCCTAAATTAATTTTGGTGGAATTTTTAGGCTAATAAAATCAGTACTTCCTTTTCAACCCTAGATGTGCCCTTAAAGATTACTATGTTGATTGTGAAGTTTCTGTTTATTGCAAAATTGTGAAACCTTGGAATATGGCATTTTATATCATGCTAGAGCCCTTTGTATTTTTGTTTAAATTTTTAGATGACTGTTTCAAGTACTTGCTTCATAAAATAATGATTTGTGGTTAATTAAGTCAAAGCACCCCCTTTGGATATTGAGTGGGCTAAGATCCCTCAAAACTTGGTGTGAGACCCAATGGTCCCCTTTGGTCATGCCAAATTATTATTGTCCGGTTAATTATGTCAAAGCACCCTTTTTGGATTTTGAGTGGTCAAATCACCTCAACAAAGGCTGATATTTTGTCCACTGACTCTCTATGGTGTGACACCCTACAATGGAATTTGGGGTGGTTAAGAGTAGGGTAGCCCTGGAACCTTAGGGTAGGTCCCTTAATGGGGATTCTTAGGGTTTGAAGGTCATGGGGCCAAATGACCTTGGAATGACTTGAAAATTGGTGGAGAGGACCATATTGTTAGGTTAGTCCTCTGGTTAAAATTTTAGGGAATTTGGAAGCCTTAAACCCCCCCCCCCCTCAAAACCCTAACCCTAGTTTAGGGCACCAAACCTAATTTGGAGTATTAGGCTATCAAATCACTTTAAAATCAATTGAAATTTGGGCAGGGTAGTTCTCTGGTAGAAATATTCCTAAATTAATTTTGGTGGAATTTTTGGGCTAATAAAATCAGTACTTCCTTTTCAACCCTAGATGTGCCCTTAAAGATTACTATGTTGATTGTGAAGTTTCTGTTTATTGCAAAATTGTGAAATCTTGGAATAGGGCATTTTATGTCATGATAGAGCCCTCTGTATTTTTGTTTAAATTTTTAGATGATGTTTCAAGTACTTGCTTCATAAAATTATGATTTGTGGTTTCTGATCAAAAATAGGAACAGAGCAACAATATTGTCAATAAAATTATGAAATTAGGTCAGAGAGTGTTTCTGACCATTATTATTGTCCTATAAGTTTTCCATGATTTTTAGATGGATAAAACCAGTACTTACTTCACAAGTCTATAAATTTGGAAGTTTGCATTTAATTAGATTTAGAGCCCTTCATGTGTGAGAAAAATTGTAAAACTTGGTTACTGTTGATTTTAGATCATTATCAGACTTCTGGAATTTTCTTATAATTATTAGATGAGTTTGTACAATACTTGCTTCATTAACCAATAGTTATGGAATTAATGGTTATAAATTAAATTAGGGGCTACTATTCACTGTAAAAATTATGAGACTACTTCTAGGGTATTTTTATGTCATGATAGTCCTACTGGAGTTTTATTATAATTTTTAGAACAATATAGCTGGCCTTTTCATCATTAGATGGTATTATTAACCTTAAGTTCTAAATTATGAAAGGTAGGTCTAATCACCTCTGAAAATTCTCAAACCTTGGATTTACTGTTTAAATGTCACTTAGTATTTATCATAATTTTGTGGTGATTTGTTTCTGAACTTAGAGAGCACTTCATGTTCAAAGTAGGACATTTGGTGTCTAGGGTTAATTAAATTAAATGCTCTCATAGTTAGGAAGATTATGAAACTCTGGAGTTAGTCTTAATAGGTCATTGTTGAAACCGAAAATCGGTCTCTGTGGAGTTCACCCTTGGGGAAGGGGTGGTCTCGCGCCTACTTTACTCCTGCAAGCAAAACAACAAAGAAAACAAGGAAAGACCGACCGAAGGGCACGACGGGGAGGTCCCACCACACATCCGGAAGATCTCAGAGCGCTTCCCTTCCTTAGCCAGAGGCCGAGTTAAGGTACCCTCAGAAAAGCACTTGAAAACTAGAGCAGGAAAGCACAGGAAGCCTCTCTTCTGGGGTACCCCTTGGGTCCTATTTATAGTTTTTAGAATCTAAACTGCCAATAACCAAAAGAACTGACCTGAAATTACCAGAAAACCCTTGGCTGGGTCTGCCAACAGCCAAACTCCGCTATTCTGAAAGGCTATGGGAAGACCAGCGGGGGTAAGATAGTAAAAAGTACCTCATAGATCCAGGCGAGCTGGGGAGCTTGATCTCCTCGGCAGGTCCTGCTCGCCTGCTGTTGCCGAGCTCCGTTGTTAGGGCGCGAGATGGGACGGTAAGCTAGCACATCCCATGGTCGCCGTCAGTTGTCCTGGGCCAGCTCAGCGAATGCCGAGCTCGAGGTGGACGAAGGCTAATCTTTGGTCGACGAATGCCGATCTCTGGTCGACGAATGCCGATCTCTGGTCGACGAATGACGAGCTTGGGATCTTCTTCTCCACTGCCGAGCTCACCCGCCATCTTCTGCCCTATTTGTCTAGTTCCTGGCAACCTTACTCGCCGGACACGGGGTTGTACATAATCCCCGCTCTTTTTGAGCTTGGCAAAGCTCGGAAAGAAACATCCAACCCTAAGTGTGCGCCGAGCGCAGGGTGGCGAGTTGGAGGAAATATTTGGGTGGGGTCCACCTGCGGCTATATATATATATATACCTGCATACCTGCTTGAATCTTGCCATTCCCTTTGCTCTAACCCTACCAAGATGCCGCTTCCCAAGGAGATTCAAGAGCGCTTAGACCGAGCTCGTCAGGCTTCTGCAGCTCGCGTAGCAGCCCTGACGGCGGTTCCTGCCAACGTTCCTCAAATTGATTCTGCTGAGCCCAGCTCAAAGAGGTCGAAGTCATTTCCCGAAGCGGCCGAGCCAATTTATGAAGACCTGAGGACCACCCTGAAGATGGGGACCGGCTCTTCCACTCGGACAGTTCGTGAGAAGGATAAAGAGATTGTCGTAGTCGGCAACAACCTGGACGGTCAACCTGATGACATGGGGGGTGCCACGCCGCGAGAGCCCACACCGCGAGGCGAGGCAGCTCTCGTAGACTCGCGGTTCACGATGCCGGATATACATCCCCGGGACACGACTCTTCTCTTCGGGATACTGCCAGTTAGCTCGTAGAGGCCGAATTCGCCGGTGCGCGCCTCCTCTCCTCGGCAAACTGACGTTGTCGCGGGGGCGGGTCTGGGGACCATCCCCACCCCAGGATTCGAGCTTCTCCCGCTGGGGACTCACGGCCCAGGTCGCGGGAAGGATCTGAGGTTCATCCCTCCCCGCATCTCCTTCGAGCTACCGAGCTCGTCAGGTCAATTTTGCTTGGACTCTTGCCCCATGAACTTTTCCTGCATTTCCCTTCTTGCTGATACTTGTCTTCACAGCTCCACCCAGCCAATCCGTTGCCGAGGAGTCTTCACGGGCAGCCCATTACTCTCCCATCCCTTCCCCAAGCTTGCTGGACTCTTACCTGGGTCCTGAAGTGGATCAAGGCGAGCTGACGAGGAGGGAGGTCAAGCTTCTCAAGAAGCTGGTGTGCAGGCTGCGCGAGGTGCAGGGGGTCAACGAGATGCTACAGCGCGACTACGCTCATCTCATGGACGAGGTGCGAAGCGGCTAGGCTGGCGAGCTGATGTCCCCTTCCCGGCTTCTGGACAAGATCGATGACGGCCTCTCAGTGGCGCAGAGAAATTTGGGGAGGATCCGCGAGCTGCTCCGCGCGCGGCAGTCGGGGGGGGGGGGGGCGGGAGCCGCGTGGCCGGGGTAGGTAAGAGGGCGGCTCCTTTGCCGAGCCGACTAGCACTCGCACCCCGATGCTCCCACTGCTCGCGCGCCCCGCTCTTTTATTCCTAAACTTGATCTGTAATAAGTAGTTTTTAGAATATTCTTGGACATGCGTTATTCAAATAATATACTGTAATGTTTGACTTAGCCTTGGTTGGGACGCGCCGGAAGTCGGTGAGCTAGGGAGGCGAGTTGGGGTGGCAAGCTGGGGTGGCGAACTGAGTTGATTGGATAGCCTGACCCCATATTTCTTTTCTTATAAATAGCCCCCCCCTCACCAACCCCCGTACTTGTGCTTTTATTTCTCTCCTTCTGCGCTTTTCTCCTTTTCTGCTCGCGCTCTGCTCCTTCCTCTGCGAATATGGGCAAGACCAATCCTGATGCCGACGGCCACTCCAAGTGCGCGCAGCACTTCACCGACTACTGCTTCTTCGAGGGGCATACCAACGAGGAGTAGCTCGCAGAGTTCAAGGATGGGTATGTGCCACCGGGTTTCGAGGCGAGCAGGCTGAGGGAGGGGGAGGCTATCAACACTTTCTATGAGGATGAGCTCGCCTTCCCCATCTCGCATTTTGAGGTGGGTTTGCGCCTCCCCCTCTGGCCGGAGATCCGGCAAATCCTGAAATACTATGGCGCGGTACCCACGCAGTTGAATTCCAACACCATTGCGATGATGGTGGCGTTCGCGAGCTACCTACGGCTGGAGAGGATCGAGTTCAACCTGATAGTGTTCAGGAAGCTCTTTTCTTACAAGGCGACGCCGGATGGGGTCGCCCACTTCGGCGGCTCGCTGATCAAGGTTCGTGAGATCGCGAACAAGCATCATACTTGGATGACCAAGATCGCCTTCATCAAGGGCGATCTCGTCAACATCCCCTACTCGCCCCAGCAGAAGGGCGAGGAGGTCTACCGTCCCCCTGCCGTGTCCGGCAATGATGCCGAGCTCCACAAGTATTTTCTCCACAAGGACTTCGAGGTCGCCTTCCTGCGAAGGGGCCTTGACTCGCTACCCCCCGTTCTGCCTGACAAAGGTATCGTTCTCTTCTCTTCTTGCCGAGCTCACCCGATGGCCGAGCTCGCCACATTGCTGCTGAGTTTTCTCCTAACTTTTTCCAAGTATTTTCTTACAGGGGAGGGAATAATTCCTGCGAACCCGTGAAAGATATAGTACCTAAACACCTAGAGGGGGGGGGGTGAATAGGTGACTTAATTCTTTTTAACTTTTTATGGCAGCAATCAGTTTACAACACAGATTTTAATCTACTTTAGCACAGCAATCACACAACATTCACAGCTAATCACAGCACACAGAAGACACACAGTTTTATAGTGGTTCCCCAAGGTTTGGGTACATCCACTTTCCCTCTTCGCCTATCTAGCAGTGTACTAGATTCAGCCAATCTTCTCCACTATCTCAGAACCCAAACTGGTTCCTACACCTCAGGCCCAAGGCCCTACAACTCAGCTTTTCCACAAAGCCTACACTCAGCCACAAAGGCCTACACTCAGCCACCCAGGCCTACACTCAGCCACAAAAGGCCTACACTCAGAGATTCCAATCTCCTACACTCAGGCTCCCAAGCCCTACACTCAGCCTTTATAATTACAGGCTTACAAACACTCAGATCCAAAGGATCCTACAAGATAAAAATGAATTTACAAATGATAACTCAGCAACTCAGAAACAAGTGAGGGGGGTTGTGAGTTTCTTGATGAGTTCTTGGAAGAACTCAGCTGGATTCAATCTGACTTAGCTTTCTTCAAAGCTTCTTGAAAGTAGAACTCAATAAGATTGACTCCTTCTGCAGTTGATCCTTGACCTCTGCTTCTTAAGATCCAGAATAAATCTGAACCCTTCTTCTCAGCCTAGTTCCAACGGCTGATTTCTTGGATGGAGCCCTCTCTCTCCAACTTCTTAGATCTGCACTTGGACAGCTAGATCTTCTTGTTTAGATACTTGATCAATAAATTGAACAACTCTGTGATCCACTTTTGAACAACTTCAACAACAGTTTCTGTAGACTGTATGAGCCTATTTATAGGCCTTATTCATGGTAACCGGCTGGTCTGGTCCATAACTGAATTCTGACATCTCTGACAGGTGCTGTAGACCGGCTGGAACGGCAGCTGTCAAGTCATCCAGTCAGTTCTTGAAAGTTCTTTAACTGTCTGAAAGTGTCGAGACTTTTTGTCTTTAAGTGTCGACACTTATAGACTAAGTGTCTACACAAGTTGTGTAAGTGTCGACACAAGTCTACAAGGTGTCGACACAACTCCTTGTGTTGTTGATTCTTTATCTCGACACTGCTTCTCCTTCATGTGTCGACACTGAAATTGAGTGTCGACACAAGTACTTGTTCTTCAGAATTTTGCTGAATTCTTCTAAGTGTCGACACATCTCCTTTGTGTCGACACATCTTCATGTGTTGAATCTCTCAAGTGTCGACACTACTTCTTGGTGTCGACACATGTCTTCAGTGTTGATACTTGCTGAGTGTCGACACAGCTCCTTGTGTCGACACTTGATTCTTCTGTTGAGACTTCAGCTGAGTGTCGACACATTCCCATAGTGTCGACACTTGTACTTAGAATATTTTGTTGATCTTGCTGTTCTTTGCTAAGTGTCGACACAGCTCCATGTGTCGGCACTTTCTTCAAGTGTTGAGTCTTCAGTTAAGTGTCGACACATTGTTCTGGGTGTCGACACTTACTTCAAGTGTTGACTCTTCTGCTAAGTGTCGACATATTGTTCTGGGTGTCGACACTTACTTCAAGTGTTGACTCTTCTGCTAAGTGTCGACACATTGTTCTGAGTGTCGACACTTGTACTTAGTCTCTGCTGACTTTTTCTGAGTGTCGACACAGCTCCAAGTGTCGACACTTTCTGGTGTAGACACAGTTCTTCTAGGTGTCGACACTGCTGTTAAGTGTCGACACTGCTTTACTGTACTTTCTCCATTGAGTGTCGACACAGCTCCTTGTGTCGACACTTTCTGTCTGGTGTCGACTCTGCATTCCAGGTGTCGACACAATGACTCCAAGTGTCGACACTGCTTGCCTGGGTGTCGACACAAGACTTCTTAAGTGTCGACACTTTCCCTCTGTGTCGACACATGGACTTAGAAACTTTTTGCTTTATTCCTGCAAATACTTAACCTGCACAAGTAACTCAAAATATATCAAATACATTTTGATGTATATCATTGAGTTGGGTGAGGCTTCTTCAAATCAGGTACATTTAGACCAATGTACCCAACATTCTCCCCCTATTTGAAGATGCCCTCCTATCTTGCTGAGGATGACCTTTCCAACAATTTCAGAAAGAAACTTTCCTTGATTGTTCATTCCCTTCCTGTTAAACACAGATCCTATCTTCATTGTAGAATCTAGTCCACACCAGGTTAGAGCTTCCCTGGTCTTTGAAGCTGTAACCTCATCTTCCTCTTTAGTTCTTGGTAGCTGAAGAATCTTCCTCAAGCTCTTAGGGGATACCTTAACCTTTGCTCCATGAACTCTGGATTTGATTTTGTATCCAGATTCGTCCACCTTGGCTCCATTGAGGAATTCTAGTACCTCTTTCTTCCAGATTTTAGTACGTTCAGAAACAAGATATTCCAATCCCGAATCAGCAACTAGGGTCACGACAGACTTGATTTCTTGATCAGCATCTTCGAAAGCGCCACGCACCAGCTCGTATCCTTCGTTGACATTCTCTTCTAGCTTAGGCGCCATTAGGGTTTGTAGAATTTGTCTTGAGAGAAGAGAGGTGTCGACACAGAAGTTTGGTCTCGAAACTTTGAAAGCGTGTCGACAAACTAAGGCAAAATTCTATTTATACCTTTCTAATTTTGAAGATGAACATGCGGGACAGCTAACTTAAATTGTGTCGACACTGGCAATAAGTGTCGACACTGACTTATAATGTCTCGACACATATGTGTCGACACAAGTTTAGTCAACAGATTTTATGTGTCGACACTTGTTTATGTGTCGACACAACATAACTCGACGCATAGTCGAGACTTTACTTAGAAAATTCTGAGTAAAACATAAGTGTCGACACCACTTTGGATGTGTCGACACCTACTAGACATGTGTCGACACTAATATTCTGAAGTGTCGACACCAACTTCCTAGATGTGTCGACACCTATTTCCTGAAGTGTCGACACCACTATTCTGTGTCGACATAGACTTGTCTATGTGTCGACACCTTTTTACTTAGTCATTTTCAATTCTGTAAACTTACTCTAAGTTTATCATTCCTAGTTCAATTTTAAATCTATTGAACTTAGCTTCTTCTAGGGGCTTAGTATACATATCAGCTACTTGATTATCAGTTTTAACATATTCTAATAAAATATCTTCTCTTTCTACATGCTCCCTAAGAAAATGATATTTAATTTCAATATGTTTTGTTCTACTATGGGATACAAGATTATTAGCTATTGAAATAGCACTAGTAGAATCACAAAAGAGTGGAGTTCTACTTACCTGAAATCCATAGTCCTCTAACTGATGTTGTATCTACAGAAGTTGAGCACAGCAACTTCCTACAGCCACATACTCTGATTCTGCAGTGGAGATAGCCACACTTGTCTGCTTTTTGCTACTCCATGAAATTAGTCTCCCACCTAGGAATTGACAGGTTCCAGAAGTGCTTTTTCTATCTTCTTTGCATCCTGCAAAGTCTGCATCTGAATAACCTGTTAGTTCAAAATCTCCATTCCTAGGGTACCAGAGGCCTAGATAGGGAGTGCCCTTTAGATATCTCAATATTCTTTTGACTGCTGTCAAATGAGACTCTTTAGGGCAGGCTTGATACCTTGCACAGACACATGTAGCATACATGATATCTGGTCTACTTGCAGTTAAGTAAAATAGGGAGCCAACTATCCTTCTATACAAGGTTTCATCTACAGGTTTCCCTGCATCATCCTTGCTAAGAGACATACTTGACCCCATTGGAGTCTTCATGGTACTGGATGAATCCATACCATACTTCCTTATGAGTTCTAGGGTGAACTTGGACTGACATATGGATAAACCACTTTCAGTCTGTTTAACTTGGAGACCCAAGAAAAACTTCAGCTCTCTCATACTACTCATCTCAAATTGACCTTGCATAAGTTTTGCAAACTTTTTGCAAAGGCTGCTTTCAGTAGACCCAAATATAATGTCATCTACATATGTTTGGACAAGTATAACTTTGCCTCTAGATTCCCTAAGGAATAGAGTCTTATCTATTTTCCCCCTTGAGAACTTGTTCTCAATGAGGAAACTAGATAGGGTTTCATACCAAGCCCTAGGGGCTTGCTTTAACCCATATAAAGCTTTCCTAAGTCTATAGACATGATGAGGTAGAGTTGAATCAACAAAACCTGAAGGCTGTTCCACATAGACTTCCTCTTTAAGATTACCATTCAGGAATGCTGACTTGACATCCATTTGGTAAACCTTGAATCCTTGATAGGTTGCATAGGCCAAGAACATCCTTATGGCTTCCAGTCTGGCTACTGGAGCAAAGGTTTGATCAAAGTCAATATCTTCTTCTTGCATATATCCTTTAGCAACCAATCTTGCTTTATTCTTAATGATGACCCCTTGTTCATCCATCTTATTCCTGTAGATCCACTTGGTTCCTATTATATTATGGTCTTTAGGTTTAGGAACAAGTTCCCAGACCTTGCACCTCTTGAACTGATTAAGCTCTTCTTGCATTGCTTCAGTCCATTGTGGATCTAGTATGGCTTCTTCAAACTTCTTAGGTTCAACTTGGGATAGAAAGCTGGAGTAGACTGCTGCATTCAGGTTTCTGCTCCTTGTTTGTACCCCTTGTCTTGGATCTCCAATAATCTGCTCAACTGGATGATCTCTAAGATGCCTATTAGCTGGAGGCATCCTGACTTCTGGTTGAACCTCTTCAGCATCTCCATCATGCTGTACTCCTTGTACTTCTTCTGCAATTGGTATATGTAGTTCTCCCCCTGGACAAAAGCCACTGTCTTCTACTTGCTGTCTTGCAGTAGGTACTTCTTCTATAGTAAGCTTGTCCATCTTCTTTGTTAAACCTGTAGGGCTGCATACACTACTAGATAACTCATTGTTAATAAGTTTAGTCTCATCAAAAACTACATGCACAGATTCTTCTACAACTTGTGTAGTCAAGTTGTAGACTCTATAAGCCTTACTGTTGTTGCTGTACCCAACAAAAATTCCCTCTTGGGACTTGGCAGCAAACTTTGTCAAGTAAGACTTCCCATTATTAAGTATGAAGCATTTGCAACCAAAGATCCTGAAGTAGGATAGGTTTGGTTTCCTGCCTTTCACAACTTCATAGGGGGTCTTGTTGAGGCCTTTAGTGATGGTAGCCCTATTTATAACATGGCATGCAGTATTAACTGCTTCAGCCCAGAAGAAAACTGGCAGTGATGTATCACTTAATAGGGTTCTACCTGCCTCAATCAAGGTCCTATTCTTACTTTCAGCAATGCCATTTTGCTGAGGTGTTCTAGGTGAAGAAAACTCTTGAAATATCCCAAAGTCTTCACATAGTTTTGTCATGCTATCAGACTGAAACTCAGTACCATGGTCACTTCTAATCTTGACCACTGTACTATTTAGTTCATTCTGAATTTGCTTGACAAAGCTATAGAAGACATTAGGTGTTTCAGATTTCTGTCTTAAGAAGAACACCCAGGAAAACCTTGAGTAGTCATCTACAACTACAAAGGTATAGACCTTCCTACCTAGGCTGTGAACTGGCATTGGACCAAAAAGATCCATATGCAAGAGGTATAAACACCTCACAGCATCTTTGTTTTCTATGCTTCTAAAGGTGGATCTAGTCTGCTTGCCCTTTTGACAAGCTGAGCAAATACCATCTTTAACACACTTAACTTGAGGACCATTCCTCACTAACTCTTTGCTAAAGAGTTTGCCAATTATCTTGTAGTTTAGATAAGCTAGCCTCTTGTGCCATTTGACATAATGAGAGACTGTCTCATCAGCTACAAGACACACTTGAGAACCATTGCTCTCACACATAATGTCTAGGCAGTAGACATTCCTCTTCCTATAACCTGTCAAAATGATCTCTTGATCAGTTGACCTCTTGATATGACAACCATTCTTAACAAATGAGATGTCATACCCTACATCACTTAATTGACTTATACTTATTAGGTTGTGTTTCAACCCTTTAACATAAGCCACTTGAGTAATGGTAACCAAGTTGCTAGAAATGTTACCAAATCCTTTGATGATTCCTTTTTCAGAACCACCAAAGGTGACTTTTGGACCATCTTTGATTGGAATGTAGTCCTTTAGTAGTCCCCTAGTTCCAGTCATATGTCTGGAACATCCACTGTCCAAGTACCATGTTGGGGTATGGCCACTTGGACTCACCTGAAAAACAGATTAATGAACCTTAGAACCCAAAGAATTCTTGGGTCCTTGGTACTTGTTAGTTTGCAACTTGACAAAACTACCTACTGGTTTTCCAATAGGCAGTTTGCTACTCACCTTGGCACTAGCATTGTGCCAACAGTCCATTGCAAAATGGCCAACTTTGCCACAGCACCAACATTCAAACTTATTGTACCTTTGCTTAGGTACTGTCTTTGCTGTCTTATCTCCAGCTGACTTGTTGAGTGTTGGGGCTTTGCCCTTGGACATGGACTTGGACTGCTCAGTCCTTGCATGTCTAGTAAAACCCAGTCCAGCCTTGCCTTTGTGATGAACAAATTCATCAATTAAAGGTAGCACTGACTTAGGTTTAGAAAACCTAGCAACAAGCTCTCTCTCCTTCTGAAGATTGATCTCCAGACTCTTGATTTGATCATTCTTATAGGTGATAGTCCCCATCTGAATCACTGTTATGTGTTTCAGTCTGGCTATCTCATTAAGCTTTTGATCAAATAAGTTCTCAAATTCTGTTGCAGCAGCTTTGAGATCAGCAATTTCCTTTGCCTGACTTTTGACAAGGGACTTGCTCTTCTTATAAGCTTGCAACAGCACTTTATATTCATCTATAAGCTGATGAATATCTTCCTCAGACTCAGATACAATCTCATCACTTGATGATGATGAATCTGAATCTGTACTGGCACAAGAAATTGAACTTAGAGTTGAACATTGTACCTTACTGGGTCCTGGCTGTTCCAGGATTTTGTCACCTTTTGTCAAAGCCATTAGCCCTTGGCATTGATTGTCTTCTTGCTCATATATAGACTCCATAATCTGCATGAACTCTTCTTCTTCTTCTTCAGCAAACAGCCCTATGTATGCCTCAGCATCAGACTCAGTTTCTGAAGAAGAAATATCTGACAGAGTCTTCTCCTTTTTGGCAACAAAAGACTTCTCTTTCTTGCCTTTGAAATAAGTCTTCTTCCTGTCACTAGACTCTTTTCTCTTTTCAGGACAATCTGCAACAACATGGCCTTGTCTATTGTAGCAATAACACACTATTTTTGAAACAGTTGCCTTGCTAGATTTAGTCCTCTTCCTGTCCTTCTTTGAAGACTTTTTGTTCTGATAGAAGTCTTCTTTTCCTTGTGAAGTAGAAGGCCTTGTCCTCCACTGTTTCTTCTTCAAGAATTTCTGAAAATGTCTAGTGAAGGCAGCAAAGTCTTCATCACTTTCACTGCTATCAGATTTTGTGTTGACTGACTCATCTGACTCTGATTCAGCAACCTTTGGTGGTGGAGTTGGTGACTTATTCCTGTACTTTATAGAGGCTTCTGTCTTGAAGGCTACTGTTCTTTCCTTGTGTTCAGTTCTTGTTGATTTCTCCTCCTCTTTTCTCACTGTCAACTGCATTTCATAAGACAATAACTTGCCAAACAGTGTAGGTGGAGGAATTTCTCCCAACTTAGCCATTTCTCTAATGACACAGATCTTGGTGTCCCAATCTTTAGTTAGGGACCTTAGAAACTTGTCATTGAGTTCATAATTACTGAACTCTTTTACATAAGACATGAGTTCATTCACTATCCTATAGAACTTCTTATAGCACTCAGTTATGCTATCACCCTTTCCTTGTCTAAAACTTTCATACTCTTGATTTAGCAAAGATTTTCTGTCTTGCCTAACTTCTTCAGAACCCTCCATATAGACAATGAGAGTATCCCACATCTCTTTGGCTGTCTTACAGTGTATAAGATTCTGAAAAGTTGCATCATCTATGGCACTCACTATAATGTTTTGTGCCCTTTTGTCCATGGTGGCTAGGACAATCTCATCCTTTGTCATTTCAGAGAAATCCTTTGGCGTTCTCTGATTTGCATCTAGAACTGATATCTTCATGGGCACATATGACCCCTCTTTGACTGTGATGTAAATCCTAGGGTCTGAGGCTTCCATAAACAGCCTTACCCTTTCCTTCCAGATCCCAAATATCTCTTTCCTACATATAGGTAATTTCATGGAACCCAATTCCTTGTGATTCTCAGAGGAACCCATGGTTCTTGATTTTCTTGAATCTGTAATTTACCTTACACTGAATCTGCCAAACAGGATCTCCTCAGACTGTTAGTCCTTTTTGAGGAACCTCGCTTTGATACCACTTGAAAGATATAGTACCTAAACACCTAGAGGGGGGGGGGGGGTGAATAGGTGACTTAATTCTTTTTAACTTTTTATGGCAGCAATCAGTTTACAACACAGATTTTAATCTACTTTAGCACAGCAATCACACAGCATTCACAGCTAATCACAGCACACAGAAGACACACAGTTTTATAGTGGTTCCCCAAGGTTTGGGTACATCCACTTTCCCTCTTTGCCTATCTAGCAGTGTACTAGATTCGGCCAATCTTCTCCACTATCTCAGAACCCAAACTGGTTCCTACACCTCAGGCCCAAGGCCCTACAACTCAGCTTTTCCACAAAGCCTACACTCAGCCACAAAGGCCTACACTCAGCCACCCAGGCCTACACTCAGCCACAAAAGGCCTACACTCAGAGATTCCAATCTCCTACACTCAGGCTCCCAAGCCCTACACTCAGCCTTTATAATTACAGGCTTACAAACACTCAGATCCAAAGGATCCTACAAGATAAAAATAAATTTACAAATGATAACTCAGCAACTCAGAAACAAGTGAGGGGAGTTCTGAGTTTCTTGATGAGTTCTTTGAAGAACTCAACTGGATTCAATCTGACTTAGCTTTCTTCAAAGCTTCTTGAAAGTAGAACTCAATAAGATTGACTCCTTCTGCAGTTGATCCTTGACCTCTGCTTCTTAAGATCCAGAATAAATCTGAACCCTTCTTCTCAGCCTAGTTCCAACGGCTGATTTCTTGGATGGAGCCCTCTCTCTCCAACTTCTTAGATCTGCACTTGGACAGCTAGATCTTCTTGTTTAGATACTTGATCAATAAATTGAACAACTCTGTGATCCACTTTTGAACAACTTCAACAACAGTTTCTGTAGACTGTATGAGCCTATTTATAGGCCTTCTTCATGGTAACCGGCTGGTCCGGTCCATAACTGAATTCTGACATCTCTGACAGGTGCTGTAGACCGGCTGGATCGGCAGCTGTCAAGTCATCCAGTCAGTTCTTGAAAGTTCTCTAACTGTCTGAAAGTGTCGAGACTTTCTGTCTTTAAGTGTCGACACTTATAGACTAAGTGTCGACACAAGTTGTGTAAGTGTCGACACAAGTTTACAAGGTGTCGACGCAACTCCTTGTGTTCTTGATTCTTTATCTCGACACTGCTTCTCCTTCATGTGTCGACACTGAAATTGAGTGTCGACACAAGTACTTGTTCTTCAGAATTTTGCTGAATTCTTCTAAGTGTCGACACATCTCCTTTGTGTCGACACATCTTCATGTGTTGAATCTCTCAAGTGTCGACACTGCTTCTTGGTGTCGACACATGTCTTCAGTGTTGATACTTGCTGAGTGTCGACACAGCTCCTTGTGTCGACACTTGATTCTTCTGTTGAGACTTCAGCTGATTGTCGACACATTCCCATAGTGTCGACACTTGTACTTAGAATATTTTGTTGATCTTGCTGTTCTTTGCTAAGTGTCGACACAGCTCCATGTATCGACACTTTCTTCAAGTGTTGAGTCTTCAGTTAAGTGTCGACACATTGTTCTGGGTGTTGACACTTACTTCAAGTGTTGACTCTTCTGCTAAGTGTCGACACATTGTTCTGGGTGTCGACACTTACTTCAAGTGTTGACTCTTCTGCTAAGTGTCGACACATTGTTCTGAGTGTCGACACTTGTACTTAGTCTCTGCTGACTTTTGCTGAGTGTCGACACAGCTCCAAGTGTTGACACTTTCTGGTGTAGACACAGTTCTTCTAGGTGTCGACACTGCTGTTAAGTGTCGACACTGCTTTACTGTACTTTCTCCATTGAGTGTCGACACAGCTCCTTGTGTCGACACTTTCTGTCTGGTGTCGACTCTGCATTCCAGGTGTCGACACAATGACTCCAAGTGTCGACACTGCTTGCCTGGGTGTCGACACAAGACTTCTTAAGTGTCGACACTTTCCCTCTGGGTGTCGACACATGGACTTAGAAACGTTTTGCTTTATTCCTGCAAATACTTAACCTGCACAAGTAACTCAAAATATATCAAATACATTTTGATGTATATCATTGAGTTGGGTGAGGCTTCTTCAAATCAGGTACATTTAGACCAATGTACCCAACAACCCGCCGTTTGCGGATTCGGGGTCACACCCGGACGCCTTTGCTTGCGAGAAAACGGTGGCGGTGGCCTGCCGAGATGAGGCGGCCCTCTCCCAACCCTCTTCCAGCAAGAGGCGACCTGAGGATGCGGGGCCGAACCCACCACACCGCCAGCGGCCACCAAAGAAGATGAGGAGAGCCCTGCTGGCTCCGTGGGGGCAACAACAACACCATCAGTAGCCCATCCCCAAATACATAAGCTCATCTGAGACTCCTCCCGACGCATCGCCGGAGAGCCCGCTGAAGGAGATTACCATCAAGGGCTAGAAAGGTGGCGAGGGTCCTTCCGCGGCAGCGATCTCTCCTCCCCCTTCAGTGAAGAGGGCGGCCCGCGAGCGCACGACGTCGAAACAACATCCCCTCTTCAATTTCAGGGGGCGGTGGAAGGACTCGGCGGGGGAGCCCATGGTGCAGTAGGATGAGCTGGCCCATCGGGTCTCCATCTCCACCCTGCATCCGTCCTGGCAAGACCGCGCGCCCGCCACGGGCCATTCTTATACCCTTGGCTTCGGCCTCTATGGCCGCGAGGACGCCGAGGCCTACAAGAATATGACCCTCCGGCAGCTTGGCCATGAGGGTCTGCAGGCCCACCTGCGGACCATGGAGCTCCACAACATGCTGACCCGCTGAAGCTTTGCCCTCAGCAATCAACTTCTAAAAGCCGAGCAGGCCCGTGTTGTCGCCAAGGATAAGGTTGCTGATCAGGCGAAGCAGCTCGGCATCGCTGAGGGCCTCCTCTCCCAGGCCGCTGGCGGACTGGTAAGTGTTAAGCCCTCCTTTGCTCTTTTACTTAGAAAATCTTTCGCTGCCTCTAACCGTGTTTCCTCTTCACCAGGATGCCAAGGCCGCAGGGGAGCTGCGGGCTTGCAATGCCGAGCAAGGGGAGGAGATTGGCGAGCTGCGCGCCCGCCATGCCAAGCTGGAGGGGGCGAACGCGAAGCTGAAGGACGATAATCAACACATTAATCGCGAGGTCCGCCGCCAGGCAAAGATTTTCTTCCCGGCCCGCGGCTCCGATCCTTCCCTCCCTTACAAGAGACCGCGGATCTTTGGCGAGGCCGTTCTCATCGAGAGGCTGCGGATTAACTCCATCCAGACCGCCGAATGCACCCTCTAGATAATGAAGGATTCTGGAGTGCTGGTGGAGGGGTGCGACGAGATCTCGGCCCGGGACCTGATGTCGAGCCTGTTCCCGGCGATGTCGCCCAGCGAGAAGGAAGATAGCTTGGACGCGATGTTCGGGAAGAGCTTCCCGGTCCTGTCAGGCGAGGGAGGGGAGGACCTCCAATCTGACGGAGGGGGGGGGGGGGGGGGGGGGCGAGGCCTAGATGTATATAATCTATAACCTCTCCGAGGCGATCTCAGCATGTAAATATTGTCATTTAATGAAAGCATATTTTGATACATTTCGCTCTCCTCATTGCAATGTTATTTTACACATTTTTTGGGTTTCCCTATCATGCCCTGTTCTCTTGCTCCCCTTTTCCTCAGCGGCCTCGCATAGATAGATGTTGCGAGTAGGACTGTTGCTAGGACTCGCCCTTGAGAGAGTATGTTTTCGTGCCTGCCAAGCTTCAGGTGATTCGGGAGCGGGCTGCTCTTTGCCCTGGTCACGCCACCTCAGCTCGCCCGCGAGTCATCTAGGTTGAACTCAGAAAGAAGAAAGAATCTTCTAAGTAAAATATGCACAGGGGTGAAGTGCCCCGGCCTGGCTCGCCTTCCTTCAGCGAGGACCGGGCTCGCCACCTCTTTGTCGATGCCGAGCTGGGGTTGGCGAGTCCAAACTCGCATGTGCAGAGCCTCTCCCCCTTATTTCTTGGCATTCGAAACTTCTTGGTCTTTACCCGGCGAGTTCAAGGCCAATACCATCGATTGACTTCCAGCCCCGCCAGCTGGGTAAGAGCCTGATAGCGGTATCTGCTCGAGGCCCAAGGATGACACCGGGTGACTTCCAGCCCTGCCAGCTCGGTGAGAGCCTGACAGCGGGATCTGCTCGGGGTCCACTATCAATACCATCGAGTGACTTCCAGCGCTGCCAGCTAGGTGAGAGCCTGACAGCAGGATCTGCTCGAGGCCCAAGGATGATACCGAGTGACTTCCAGCCCTGTCAGCTAGGTGAGAGCCTGACAACGGGATCTAATCGAGATCCACTATCAATACCATCGAGTGACTTCCGGCCCTGCCAGCTAGGCGAGAGCCTGATAGTGGGATCTGCTCGAGGCCCAAGGATGACACCGAGTGACTTCCAGCCCTGTCAGCTAGGTGAGAGCCTGACAGCGGGATCTACTTGGGATCCACTATCAATACCATCGAGTGACTTCCAGCCCTGCCAACTAGGTGAGAGCCTGACAGCGGGATCTGCTCGGGGTCCAAAACACATTCCATTTCTTCATGCAAGCTAGCTGTGACAGTACTGAAGTGTTAAAGAATTGTATTATAATCAAGGTATCACTTACATGTTTCAGGGGAAAAAACATTTTAAGTCGTCACCACTCCAGGTGAGACTGTGGGTTTCGCCCTCTACATTTTGGAGTTGATAACCTCCAGTTTTTAAAGCCTCTTTTATAATAAATGGTCCCTCCCAGCTGGGGTTGAGCTTCTCTACGGATGCCGACCTCCCTGCTGTATCCACCTTCTTCAGCACCAAGTCCCCTTCCACGAACTGTTTGACTCTGACATGCTTGTCAAAATGCTTGGCCATTCTCCTTTTCACCTCTTCCTGCCGGATGGCGGAAAGGTCCCTCAGCTCTTCCACCATGTCAAGGGAAAGACTCAGCTCTTCCTCATTCTCGGCCTGCCATTCCCCCTACCTTCCTTGGCCGCAACAACTCGAGGTGTTTGAACTTCAAACTCCATGGGGAGCACTGCCTCGCACCCATGAGAGAGCTTGAAGGGGGTCTCTCCAGTAGCCTTGTTGGGGGTGGTTCTCAGGGCCCAGAGAACCGCGGGAAGCTGCTCCACCCAGCTCCCCTTCAGATTCTCCACTTTCTTCTTAGGAGGTTGACGATGATCTTGTTTGCGTCCACCTGCCCGTTGCTCCTGGGGTGATGGACCGAGGCAAACCTGAGGTCGATTCCAAGCTGACCGCAGAAACTAGTGAACTCAGTGCTGGCGAACTGGGGCCCGTTGTCCGTGACAATGGCTTGGGGCAGCCCATGGCGGTAGATGATCTCCCCCCAAACAAAGTTACTGATTACCTGTGAGGTCACCTTGGCCAGCGCCTTCACTTCCAACCACTTGGAGAAGTAATCTATCATTACTAGGAGGAACCTCCTCTGCCAACTGGCCTGGGGGAACGGCCCAACCAAATCCATTCCCCAAATGGCGAAGGGCCAGGGGGCCGTGATACTTTTGAGTTGCTGGGCCGGCTGTAGCTGGAGGGGGGCAAACAGCTGGCACTTATGGCACCTTCTTGTGAACTCCGTTACATCATGGCCCAGGGTGGGCCAGAAGTACCCCTGCCTGACGATTCTTCCCTCTAGGGTCCGTGTAACACCCCCTATCCGTCGCATAGCATATAGCAGTAGGTCCGGCCGGGGCCCGACGCCATATACCACAGACAGACCGGGTGGTTACGTATGGAAACCATCCAACCAATCTTAACGTCCTACACAGAGCATTCTAGCGGAAGCAGTTTAAATAAGTTGTACACAAGAACCCAGCAACAAGCATGAATGTCCACTAATATGATAATAGGAATGTTATTACAAAATACCCAAAAATCGGCCTTAAGGCCTTACAGAGTGTTCCACTTGTTTAATACATGATTTACAAACCTCGGCACGCAGGCCGGTCATACATGAATAAAACAGAAAAACATTTCCACTTGAGCCTTCGAGGGCCAGCTTCGCAAAAAGGGCTTTAGCCCGCTACTGACCGCTTGGTCCAGCTGCACCTGCAAGCAACACACCACCGCACGGTGGCAAACAAGGCAACGGTCAGCAATGCTGACCAAATTATAACGATCCCGCCCCCAACTCGGGGCGGCGATGGTCCTTCCCTGCATTTCATTAGCACAAGCGAGCAATGCATATAACCATAGCCATTTCAACACAGACGTTGGCTCGAACGGCCACACGTCCCGTGCACTCAGGGCACATTCTCGGTGAACCGGTCGATGTTACGTCAATTAAAGCCATTAACATTCCGGACTCACCACCGCCACTTAGACGGCCATTCCTATGAGCAATTCGTCTTCCTGGTATTGGTCACGTCAATTTAAGCCATTGACCACTGAAGACCCCCATCTATGCCAACGGCGAGTGCCATGTAACTTTAGGTCTCTCTAACCCGAACGACATAGAGCGGGTACGGTTCCATCTAACCCGTGCTCACATCGCAACGACAATTTAAGCCATATGTGCGGGTCAAACTTTCACCGAATCCCATTCTACCGCAAATCACATAACCCCGTTATGTTCAAGTTGGCTCTCAGGCCACCAAGTTGGCAAGATCTCGTATCCGCCCAGTTTTCCGGGTGCACCTTTGGGTTAGTCCCCAAGGCTCCCTGCTGCAATCTACCGCGTAGAAAACCCGAAAAACACCCAATAGCACGGAGTCTTCTCCGGTCTTATGCAATGCAACATCACCGATCCGGACTAACATGTCCGGGTAGGCTTCAACCAAAATGCCTATGTCCGTTCTCGCATACGAACTCTAAACAACGGGGACTTTACATATCTACCCGAAGGAACGGCTCCAACTCTCCGCAAACTCGCGAGAGCGGGCTTCCTATGCTAAGAAAGAGAGCTATTAGTGCTCAAGATGAGGATCGTTACCCTTGCGTTCCTCTTTGGCGCCATCGGAAAGTAATCGGATGGAAATGACCGCACTAGCGTTGCCTCCGCGGATCCGGAGTCGGCTTGCGATTCGGAGCTCCGAAGCTCCTCCAATGGCGGATCTAGCTCCTCTTCCTCTTGCCTTAGCTCTTCTTTCTCCAAGGGTTTGGAGAGATGAAAAGGTAAGAAAAATGATGGATTTCAAGTCAACTCCCGGGTATATCCTCCCAGGAACAACCCCCAGCCATTGGATCTTCAATCAAGGAAACGAACGGCTTTGATTCGGGGCTGAAATGCCCAATCTGGACCGAACACGGCCTGGCACACGCCCGTGTCCAGGGCCGTGTACCGCATTCGCCGTCAAAATCGAATCTCCTGGACACGCACACGGGTATCGAACACGCCCGTGTTCGAGCTGACATGCCCGTGTTCCAGCTGACACGGCCGTGTAGCCGGCCGTGTACCCCATGATTTTTCCCCCGTTTCCAACCCGAGCACTGCACGGGTTCTAGGACACGCCCGTGTCCTTGCCCATGTCACTTTGACACGCCTGGGCCCCCAGGCTGTGTACACGGGACATTTCGTCGAGTGGAGATCGACGACTCGATGACACGGCCTTGGACACGCCCGTGTCCTAGGCCGTGTGCCTTGTCTCGACGATCGTCGAGTGAATCTCGACGATTTCACCTTGACGATCGTCGACACGGGTCGACACGCCCTGCGACACGCCCGTGTCGCAGGCCGTGTGCCCATTCTAGACGAATCGTCGAGTATAACTCGACGATTTCACGGCTAAGTGTCGACACGGGTCGACACGCCCTGCGACACGCCCGTGTCGCAGGCCGTGTGCCCATTCTCGACGAATCGTCGAGAATAACTCGACGACTTCGCGGCTAAGTGTTGACACACGCTTGACACGCCCTGGGACACGCCCGTGTCCCAGGCCGTGTGCCTTCAGCCAGAAACCAAAACTGGCCCAAAACGTCCCCCTTTGCTCCTTTGAGTTTCGGGGCGTTACAACTCTCCCCCTCTTAAAAGAATTTCGCCCACGAAATTACATAAAGGGAAAAACAACATGTACAAAACAAAATTTGTACCTGAGCAGAATAACTCCGGATATTCGTCAAGCATCGTCTGCTCTCGCTCCCAAGAGAGCTCCTCACGACCGCAATTGTCCCACCGGACTTTGACCATCCTGATCTCTTTATTGCGTAGCCGCTTGACCTCCGAGTCCTCAATCCGCACGGGCTTGACCTTTGTCGTTAGCCCACTATCCACTGGCACTTGATCGACCGCGATCACTTGCGTAGGCTCTTGCACCGCCTTCCGAAGCACCGAAATGTGGAACACATCGTGTAAACCACTTAGCTCCACCGAAAGCTTCAACCTATAGGTCGCTTCTCCAACTCGCTCCAGAACCTCAAACGGTCCAAGGTACCTCGGGCTTAGCTTTTTCAACCGTCGCACCCGCGAGACACCCTTGAACGGCTTGATCTTTAGGTACACATAATCACCCACAGCAAACTCCACGTTCCTGTGCTTGGCATTATAGTACTTTGCTTGCCGGTCCTGAGCGATAAGCAACCTCTCCCGAATGGTTCTCACTAAAGAAGTAGCACCCTCTACTTCCGATCGCTTATACAACTTTGACTCACCCGTTTCTATCCAAGACAACGACGTGCGACATCTTCTACCATATAGGGCCTCGAAGGGCGCCATCTGAATACTTGCTTGGTAGCTGTTGTTGTATGCGAACTCCACCAAATAAAGGTGGTCTTCCCATTGCTTTCCGAAATCCAAGACACACATGCGAAGCATGTCTTCCATGGTTCTATTGACCCTCTCGGTCTGCCCATCCGTTTGCGGGTGGAAGGCTGTGCTAAACTTCAGCTTTGTTCCCAACATTTGCTGCACCAGCCTCCAATCATTGGACGTGAACCGCCCATCACGGTCACTCACGATGCTGCGGGGCACACCATGAAGCCGTACTATGTTATCCACATATAGCTTTGCCAGCTTCTCCACCGGATCGTCCTTCCTATGCGGAATAAAATGCGACACCTTCGTTAATCGATCCACGACCACCCAGATGGCGTCGTTCCCCTTTTGCGACCTTGGCAAACCGTGCACAAAGTCCATAGAGATGTCGTCAAATTTCCACTCCGGAATAGGCAAGGACTTAAGAAATCCTCCCGGCTTTTGGCACTCCGCCTTTACTAAGGCGCAGGTTTGGCACTTCGCTACGTATAGCGTCACATCCTTTTTCAAACCTGGCCACCAAAATAGCTTCTTGACGTCGCGGTACATCTTCGTGCTCCCCGGGTGAATCGAGTACTTGGTATGGTGTGCCTCGTACAACAACTCCACCCGTAAATTGCCCACATTTGGGACGCACGAACGACCGTCTTTCCACAGCAATCCATCCTAAACAACGAATTGGGAATTTGACCCATCCAGAGCCTCTATCATGAACTGCTTCATTTGAGCATCCATATCCAAAGCCTGCCGAATCCGATCAGCCAGGTCATATTGGACTTCAGTCCAATTCAGCACTGCTTCAGCACTAGATTGTCTATCCACACAAACAATCTCCAACGCCTCCAGCTCCTGCACCAACCGCTCATCATGCACTGATAGCCAATTCGCTTGAGCTGGGGCTCGGTGACTCAACGCGTCCGCAACCGCATTCCCTTTGCCAGGCACGTAGTGGATCTTGAATGTATAGTCCCCCAGGAACTCCATCCACCTACGCTGCCGCATATTCAGATCTTTCTGATCAATCAAATACTTTAGGCTCTTGTGATCGGTGTAGATGTCAATCTTCACACCGTACAAATAGTGTCTCCACAGCTTCAAGGCAAAAATCACGGCCGCTAACTCCAAGTCATGGACCGGATAATTCCTCTCGTGCACTTTTAGCTGTCTCGAGCCATAAGCTATCACGCTGCCGTGCTGCAATAGCACGCAACCCAAACCGCTGCCTGAAGCGTCACTATATATCTCATAGACTTCGGTTCCAACCGGCGAACTCAGCACAGGCGCCGTGGTCAACCGACACTTCAACTCCTCAAAAGCTCGCGCGCACTCCGGCGTCCAAACGAACTTATGCTCCTTCCTCGTCAAAGTAGTGAGAGGTAGCGCTATCCGCGAGAAGTTCTCTACGAAGCGCCTATAATAGCCGGCAAGCCCCAAAAAGCTCCGGACTTCTGCTACCGTAGCAAGCTCAGGCCACTCCCGTATCGCAACAATCTTCGCCGGATCCACAACAATACCCTCTCCACTCACTATATGCCCGAGGAACGCCACTGAGGATAGCCAAAACTCGCACTTCGAGAACTTGGCATACAACTGGTTTCTCCTTAGCGTCTCCAACACCAAATGAAGATGCTTGAAGTGATCTTCCTCACTTTGCGAGTACACCAAAATATCGTCGATGAAGACGATCACGAAATGGTCCAAGTACTCCCTGAACGTCCTGTTCATCAAATCCATGAATACTGACGGCGCATTAGTCAGCCCAAACGGCATGACCGTAAACTCATAATGCCTGTATCTCGTACTAAACGCTGTCTTCGGGATATCACTCTCCCTTATCCGCAGCTGATAGTACCCAGACTTGAGATCTAACTTCGAGTACACCGTCGACCCGACTAACTGATCAAAGAGATCATCAATCCTAGGGATCGGGTACTTATTCTTCTCAGTCAGCTTGTTTAGCTCCCGATAATCAATACATAATCTCAAGCTTCCGTCCTTCTTCTTAACAAAGAGGACCGGTGCGCTCCAAGGCGAAGAACTCGGGCGCACATACCCTTGCTCCAACAACTCTTGCAGTTGAACTTTCAGCTCCGCCATTTCCTTAGGCGCTAGCCGATATGGAGATCGTGACACAGGCTTTGCACCTGACACTAGCTCGATCGTAAAATCTATCTCCCGTTGAGGCGGGGCTCCAGGAAGATCTGCGGGGAACACATCAGGGTATTCCGAGACCACTGAAATACAATCCAAAGCGGGCTTCGGCTTTACAACCTCCACTAGTGTAAAGAACAGTTCTGCTCCAGCACGAACCGCCTTCACCACCTGAAGAGCAGACATCAACGTCTTGCTCGACCCCTTTAACCCCGTAAAAGTCGTCTCACGACTCGCTCCCAGCTTAACTTCCTTGCTACTGCAATCTATATGGGCCTGCTGCTCCGAGAGCCAGTCCATGCCAAATATGACGTCGAACTCCACTAACGGAAGTAAAGACGCTCGCAGGTCGAACTCCTGGTCCCCAATACGAATCTTAACATCGCAGATCCTAACCGCTCGCATCGAACACCCATTGGGCAACAACACATCCAACTTGTCCTTCGCCATCGAAGAAGGGACTCCGATGCGTGATATAAATCCTTCGGACAAGAAGGAGTGTGAAGCTCCCGTATCGAAGAGTGCTCGTGCCGGATTTTCACAAATCAAAACAAATCCTAAACAAGCAGTGGTAAGGTAACATATACATAACAAGTATTTAAAGAAATTAACTTGCTATAAATTAAACCGTACCTGTCACCACATCGGCTTGTTTAATGGCCTCCTGTTGGCCAAGATTGTAGACCCTTGGTTGGGCCGAAGCATAATGGGATGCGGTCGATTCCACCGCCTTGCCCTTCTCTTCGTAGGTAGCTCCTGGCCTCCTCTCGGACTTAGGACGTCCGCTCCAACAATCACGGGCGAAATGCCCCGTCTTGCCACAAGTAAAACACGCACCCGGGGTCCGACCCGTAGTCGCCCCAGAAGCGCCAGAAGGAGCTGGACCCGAAGTCCTATGCTTCTTGAAAGCCCTCCGATAGCCGGACTTTGAAGTAGTCGGCACTCTGAACTCAGATTTCTTATCAGCCAAGCCTTTCTTCGCTTGTACATTGTTCATGTCCTTCTCCAAGGACCGGGCAGTATTGACCAAGGTTAAGAAACCCTGCGTCATTGGCCCCGATAGTAATAATCTCAGCTCATCCCTCAAGCCTTCATAAAAACGATTAGTCTTGCGCTCCTCATCCATGATGGTAGAGCTCGCATAACGACTCAACCGCGTAAACTCGTGGAGATATTCATCCACGCTCCTCTCACCCTGCACCAACTTCAAGAACTCATTCTCCATTGAGATCCTCTGAGTAGAAGGGAGGTATCTTGCTAAGAACAATCCCGAGAACTCTTCCATCGGAACGTCTATCAGTTGTCTACCTCTCAGATGATGCAGCTCCAATCCTTCCCACCACATCCTCGCTTCCCCATCCAGCAGGAATGTAGCGATGGTGGTCATTTGCCACTCCTCCGTCTCCGTCGCTGTCATGACTCTCTTCACCCTGGAGAGCCAGTCTTCAGCCTGAGATGGGGTTCCCAACCCCGAGAATAATGGAGGGTTAAAGCTCATTACATGCTTCAACTGCCTCTCAGTTGCCCTCCTTGGCACTAATGGTTCAACAACCACTTGCTCCACCCTCCTCGGCTCAGCCTCTTGAAGAGGTACTTGCTCCATCACAGGAGCTGGCTGCTGCGCTTGCCTCCCAGGCTGCGCATTGATCACGGCCAACACCGCTTCAGCCACCAATCTTATATTTTCAGCCGACAGAGGTGTTGCGGGAGCAACATCCGGTGCACTACTTGCCTCAGAAACTCGGCGTTCTGACGGCCCAACACCACTTCTGGTCACCTATAGTGGTACGAAAACACCGTTAAGCGACCAAACAAATTGCAAACAGCAATTATAGGAACACGCAAGTTCCTCAAACACGAGTATTTTCATTCCTAAGTGGACATTCATGGGTTCTTTTACCGTTATAACGATGACGCACACAATGTGCTCACCACCCCTTAAAAAGAATTCGCCCACGAATTCACTTTAAGCCCGACCAAAACCAGTAGTCTGATACCAAATTGTAACACCCCCTATCCGTCGCATAGCATATAGCAGTAGGTCCGGCCGGGGCCCGACGCCATATACCACAGACAGACCGGGTGGTTACGTATGGAAACCATCCAACCAATCTCAACGTCCTACACAGAGCATTCTAGCGGAAGCAGTTTAAATAAGTTGTACACAAGAACCCAGCAACAAGCATGAATGTCCACTAATATGATAATAGGAATGTTATTACAAAATACCCAAAAATCGGCCTTAAGGCCTTACAGAGTGTTCCACTTGTTTAATACATGATTTACAAACCTCGGCACGCAGGCCGGTCATACATGAATAAAACAGAAAAACATTTCCACTTGAGCCTTCGAGGGCCAGCTTCGCAAAAAGGGCTTTAGCCCGCTACTGACCGCTTGGTCCAGCTGCACCTGCAAGCAACATACCACCGCACGGTGGCAAACAAGGCAACGGTCAGCAATGCTGACCAAATTATAACGATCCCGCCCCCAACTCGGGGCGGCGATGCTCCTTCCCTGCATTTCATTAGCACAAGCGAGCAATGCATATAACCATAGCCATTTCAACACAGACGTTGGCTCGAACGGCCACACGTCCCGTGCACTCAGGGCACATTCTCGGTGAACCGGTCGATGTTACGTCAATTAAAGACATTAACATTCCGGACTCACCACCGCCACTTAGACTGCCATTCCTATGAGCAATTCATCTTCCTGGTATTGGTCACGTCAATTTAAGCCATTGACCACCGAAGACCCCCATCTATGCCAACGGCGAGTGCCATGTAACTTTAGGTCTCTCTAACCCGAACGACATAGAGCGGGTACGGTTCCATCTAACCCGTGCTCACATCGCAACGACAATTTAAGCCATATGCGCGGGTCAAACTTTCACCGAATCCCATTCTACCGCAAATCACATAACCCCGTTATGTTCAAGTTGGCTCTCAGGCCACCAAGTTGGCAAGATCTCGTATCCGCCCAGTTTTCCGGGTGCACCTTTGGGTTAGTCCCCAAGGCTCCCTGCTGCAATCTACCGCGTAGAAAACCCGAAAAACACCCAATAGCACGGAGTCTTCTCCGGTCTTATGTAATGCAACATCACCGATCCGGACTAACATGTCCGGGTAGGCTTCAACCAAAATGCCTATGTCCGTTCTCGCATACGAACTCTAAACAACGGGGACTTTACATATCTACCCGAAGGAACGCCTCCAACTCTCCGCAAACTCGCGAGAGCGGGCTTCCTATGCTAAGAAAGAGAGCTATTAGTGCTCAAGATGAGGATCGTTACCCTTGCGTTCCTCTTTGGCGCCATCAGAAAGTAATCGGATGGAAATGACCGCACTAGCGTTGCCTCCGCGGATCCGGAGTCGGCTTGCGATTTGGAGCTCCGAAGCTCCTCCAATGGCGGATCTAGTTCCTCTTCCTCTTGCCTTAGCTCTTCTTTCTCCAAGGGTTTGGAGAGATGAAAAGGTAAGAAAAATGATGGATTTCAAGTCAACTCCCGGGTATATCCTCCCAGGAGCAACCCCCAGCCATTGGATCTTCAATCAAGGAAACGAACGGCTTTGATTCGGGGCTGAAATGCCCAATCTGGACCGAACACGGCCTGGCACACGCCCGTGTCCAGGGCCGTGTGCCGCATTCGCCGTCAAAATCGAATCTCCTGGACACGCACACGGGTATCGAACACGCCCGTGTTCGAGCTGACACGCCCGTGTTCCAGCTGACACGGCCGTGTAGCCGGCCGTGTACCCCATGATTTTTCCCCCGTTTCCAACCCGAGCACTGCACGGGTTCTAGGACACGCCCGTGTCCTTGCCCGTGTCACTTTGACACGCCTGGGCCCCCAGGCCGTGTACACGGGACATTTCGTCGAGTGGAGATCGACGACTCGATGACACGGCCTTGGACACGCCCGTGTCCTAGGCCGTGTGCCTTGTCTCGACGATCGTCGAGTGAATCTCGACGATTTCACCTTGACGATCGTCGACACGGGTCGACACGCCCTGCGACACGCCCGTGTCGCAGGCCGTGTGCCCATTCTCGACGAATCGTCGAGTATAACTCGACGATTTCACGGCTAAGTGTCGACACGGGTCGATACGCCCTGCGACACGCCCGTGTCGCAGGCCGTGTGCCCATTCTCGACGAATCGTCGAGAATAACTCGACGACTTCGCGGCTAAGTGTCGACACACGCTTGACACGCCCTGGGACACGCCCGTGTCCCAGGCCGTGTGCCTTCAGCCAGAAACCAAAACTGGCCCAAAACGTCCCCCTTTGCTCCTTTGAGTTTCGGGGCATTACAGTCCGACTCCCGGAGTGGCTCCCACACTCTCCAAAGTGGACTTCCTCCAGGATTCTTTGTACCTCCTCCTCGGCCACGCAACGAGCCAACATCCCTGAGAGTGTCTTCCTGTATAGCTGCCCATCCTGGAGGAGGTAGTACGCCGACTTGTGCCTTAGCTTCTTCTTATCTTCCCCCTCCGGATACTCTCATGTGGAAAGGAAAGTTACAACTAGGTCCATCCATGAAGTCTGTTGATCAATCTAAATGTGCTCCCCCTCTTCGATGGAGGGGCGGAACAGGTCGGTGATGGTACCCCACACCTGCGGACCATGCTTTGCTAGTTGGTCGGCCTGTTCGTTTTCTTCCCTGGGCACGTATCGGATGGAGAAGGTTTGGAAAGTGCCTATGACCCCCTTCACTTTGGCTAAGTACAATTGCAAGGTAGGCTCCATTGCCTCAAACTCCCCGTTGATCTGGGAAGCTACCACCATGGAATCGGTGAAGACATCCATGTCCAACACCCCCAGCTCCCTGGCCAGGTGCAGCCCTGCTATCACGGCTTCATACTTGGCTTGATTGTTGGTGATGGGAAAGTGCACCACCACCGTCTGCTCAATTTTAGTCCCCTGAGGGCGCTCCAAGATCACCCCACTCCTAGGGAATGCCTCCCCGAGGCGCCATCCACTTTCACCTTCCAAGGAGCTGGACGGGTGAGCTCTTCCTCTGCTATTTCAATCACATAATCAGCTAAGAAGTCGGTCATCACTTGAGCTTTGATCGAGAGATGCGGAATGAATGATATGTCGAACTCACTCAACTCCACCGACCACTTGGCCAGCCTGCCTGAATGCTCCACCCGCTCAAAGATGTTGCAGAGAGGATGGTCAGTCACCACTCGGATTGAGTGTGCCTGGAAGTAAGGTCGCAACCTCCGGGCTGAGACGATCAGGGCGAAAGCTAGCTTCTCCAAAATCGGGTACCGGAGCTCGGCCTTTCTCAGGACCCGGCTCACATAATAAATGGGGAGCTGTTTCTTCCCCTCTTCACAAACTAGGACGGAGCTGAAGGCCTCCGCCCCGACCCCGAGATATAAAAACAGGTCCTCCCCCTCCTTCGGCCCTTGGAGCAGCGGAGCTAGAGTCAACTACATCTTGAGGGCCCGGAATGCCTCCTTGCACTCCTTGGTCCATTCGAACTTTCAACCACCCCTCAATGTTTTGAAGAATGGGGAGCACTTCTCCCCTGCCCGGGAGAGGAACCTATTCAACCATGCCAGTTTTCCTATCAGGCGCTGTACTTCCTTGGTATTCCTTGGCGATCCCAGCTCCAGGATAGCCTTGACTTTATCAGGATTCGGCTCGACCCCTACAGTGGTGAGGAGGTGTCCCAGGAACTTTCGCCTGCTAGCCCCGAAGACACATTTTAGGGGGTTCAACCGCATATTGTACTTGCGCAGGGTGGCAAAGGTCTCCTCTAGGTCCTGTAGGTGGGAGCCCACATCCCGACTTTTGATCATGAGGTCATCTACGTACACCTCCAAATTCCTCCCCTTTTGCTCCTTGAAGACCCTATCCATCATCTTCTGGTAGGTCGCCCCTACATTCTTCAGCCCGAAGGGCATCATCTTGTAACAGTAGCATTTGTCCCCCATGATGAGCAAGACATCCTTGATGTCTAGGTGGTGCATCCTGATTTGATGATAACCTGAAAAAGCATCTAGAAAACTCATTATAGAAAAACCGACGGCTGAGTCAACCAGCGCGTCGATCCGAGGCAAAGGATAACAGTCCTTAGGACAAGCTTTATTAAGTAAAGAAAAATCGATACACATCCTCCACCGGTCGTCTCCCTTTTGACCATGACCACATTGGAGACCCAGCCGGGGTATTGGATCTCGGACACGAAGCTGGCCTTGAGGAGCTTTGCCACCTCCTCTCTGATGGGATCTGCCAGCTTGTCCGTAGTGGACCTCTTCTTTTGTTGGACGGGGCGTGTTTCCGGGTCTGGGTTGAGGCGGTGGTAGGCCACATCTGCGTCAACCCCCGGCATCTCCGCGACATTCCAAGCGAAGATGTCCACATTCTTCTGGATGCACTCCAGCATCCTGCCTTGGTCCTCTTAGGTCAGCCCTCCACTGATGCGGACCTTCTCTGCCCTGCCTCCACGGGTGAGCACCTCTAACTCCACCACTTCCTCCACAGTCTCCAACCTGTACTGCTCTCCCCATCCTTTAGCATCCCTCTCTTCCGAGACCGGGATCTCCGCCTCCACCTCTTCTCCCACGGCCATCACTTCGGCCACCTCCTCCAGGTCTCCTCCTGCCGCCTCCGCCTCTGCGCAGTTCTCCACCTCCAGCTCCTCCCTTCCTACTTCCTGCTCAGCCTCCTCCATCCTTCGCCCCATCTCCTCGGCTCCATCCTGCCAAGAGATGGTGTACACAGTAGTGACATAGCATTCCCGTGCCATCTTTGTGTCCCCCCTAACCCTGACATGAATCCCTTCGGCGTTGAACTTCAAGCAGTGATGGAATGATGAGGGGACGCAGCGAAAGGCGCTGATAAGGGGCCTCCCAAAGATGGCGCTGTAACTGCTGGGGCGTCCACGATGACGAACCTGCGGTTTCTGGACTGACCCACTAGGGTGACATGGAGGCCGACTCCTCCCTCCACTTCCTTCCTCCCCCCCCCCGAAAACCTGAACAAGGGTCTATCCGAGGCCAGCACCCTCTTTGTCTCCACCTTCATTGCGTCGAACGCCTTCTTGAAGACGACGTTGACGGAGCTTTCATTGTCAACGAGGATCCGAGAGACGGTGAAATTTTCGATGGCTGCCTTGATGACCAGCACATCACAAAATGGATCATCGTGATCTGGCATGTCGCTTCTGGAGAAGGTGATCCTCTCCTCTGGGGGCGGGGTCTGGGATGTGGAAGCAACACTCTGCCGGTTCCAACATCCACCCTGTCTTCGCAACGGTCCACCTCTGCCCAAGGCAGGACCTCCTCAATCCTCACTTCTTGCCGCCCCTGTTGCTGCTGCTACTCCCTATTCCCTCTCATCTCAAGGAATTCCAGGCACGTGGCTGTGGCGTGCCCCTCCTCCTGATGGAAGTCGCAATAGGGCATCTCCACCCTAACTTCTCTCCTCCTCCTCCTTGCTATTCTCCTTCTCACCCCCAAGGCTATGACCATGGCCTCTTCTTGATCGGGGAGCCGGGGCCTTTGGGCCTGCCTCTAGCACAGGGGGTGGAACTGATCTTGCCCCCCTTAATAGCGATCCCTTTCGTGGTATCCCCTTTGTGGCCCCTGCCATTACCACTCAGGCCTCCAGCCCAGTCGACGGTCAGGCTCCTGACGCCCCCACCTCGGCTGCTGCTGCCACTAGAGCTGCCTTGCTCCCTCTGCCAGGGCTCTCCTCTCCTCTCCTCATGTCCTCTTCCTCCTCTCGGTTCCTTCTCCTCCTCCATGGCCCACCTGGCCAGTTTCCGCACAAACTCCGGTTTTGACGCCTCCCCGTCAACTTCTCTTGCCGCCCTCTCCATCATCTCCTCATAGGAGGGGGGGGGGGGGAACTCTCTTCTGCTCCATCCTAAAAAACCCCTACTGCAGGCCCTGGGTAAAAGCCATTATCAAACTATGGCTCGACATCTCCTGGACCTGAATAACCTCCTCCTGGAACTGGTCCACGTAGCTCCCCAGGGTCTCATTTACCCCCTGCTTGATGTGGAACAGGGACTCTGACTCCTTCTTCCTCTTCTTCGAGGTAGTGAACCTCAGCATGAACCCCAGGCGCAGGTCCTCAAAGCAATAGATGGAGCTGGTCGATACCTGATGGAACCACTCCCTTGCCTTCTCCCTGAGGGTGATAGCGAAGAGTTGGGACTTGAACCCGTCCGACATTTGTTGGATGGAGACTACATCCTCGAACCATTGAACATGCTAGACCAGGTCTCCCTTCCCGGTGTAGTAGGACATCTCGGGTTCCCTGAACCCATCTGGAACTGGAGCTGAAGAGACCAACTCGCTGAAGGGGCTACCTCCCCCAGCTGGGCGAGCTGGCAAATCTCGGGAGCCTAGCTCGCCGAACCGGCCTTGTCCTGCCGAGCCGGGAAAGAGATCGAGCCCGGGGAGCTCGCACCCCCGTCCTTCCTCGGCCACTTCCTTCCCAGCTCGCCTGCCGGGGGCATCCTCGCCCAAAGAGGGGGCAGCCGTGATCTGGACTGCTGGAGTCGAGCACTCAGCCCGCGTGTCGAGTGCGAACTTGACGAGGCCCAGCACCTCATTCCTGAAATCTTCAAACATCCCCACCATGGCGAGAGGCGGGAGGGGGGGTGGCAAGTTCGGCCTGTCAGATCCCTGCCCTCCTGTCATCGAACTAGCTGAAGCTTTTCTCCACTGACCACGCTCCACGCTCACCGCACCAAAATGTTGAAACCGAAAATCGGTCTCTGTAGAGTTCACCCTTGGGGAAGGGCTGGTCTCCCGCCTACTTTACTCCTGCAAGCAAACAACAAAGAAAATAAGGAAAGACCGACCCAAGGGCTCGGCGGGGAGGTCCCACCACATACCCGGAAGATCTTAGAGCGCTTCCCCTCCTTAGCCAGAGGCCGAGCTATGGTACCCTCAGAAAAGCACTTGAAAACTGGAGCAGGAAAGCACATGAAGCCTCTCTTCTGGGGTACCCATTGGGTCCTATTTATAGTTTTTAGAATCTGAACTGCCAATAACCAAAAGAACTGACCTGAAATTACCAGAAAACCCTTGGCTGGGTCTGCCAACAGCCAAACTCCGCTGTTCTGAAAGGCTATGGGCAGACCAGCGGGGGTAAGATAGTAAAAAGTACCTCATAGATCCAAGCGAGCTGGGGAGCTTGATCACCTCGGCAGGTCCTGCTCGCCTGCTGTTGCCGAGCTCCGTTGTTAGGGCACGAGCTGGGACGGTGAGATCGCCCATCCCTTGGTCGCTGTCAGTTGTTCTGGGCCAGCTCGGTGAATGCCGAGCTCAGGGTCGACGAAGGCAGATCTTTGGTCGACGAATGCCGATCTCTGGTCGACGAATGCCGATCTCTGGTCAACGAATGTCGAGCTCGGGCTCGGCTTCTCCACTACCGAGCTCGCCCGCCATCTTCTGCCCTATCTGTCTGGTTCCTGGCAACCTTGCTCGCCGGACACGGAGTTGTACAGTCATGATAGACTCCCAGTAATTATTAGGGATCTACAGGAAGAGTAATTAGGGTACCCCCTAATGGGAGCACCATGTAGCTTAGCATGGTTTGCATATAGTGGATAGGTCAGAGATAGGTTGACTCGAAGAGCTCAAACACACTTAGGGTAGTCAAATTGAAATAAAAGAGACGTTTGATCAAGGGGAGGAATCAAGAATATTAAGTTCCTTGCGAAAGGGAACTTTGGGCGTAATCCCATCATAGTTTCTAGTGCCTTCGAGAGCCCCTCATGGGAAATACCTTGGGCAGTCCTGGGCTAACGTAAACCTTAGGAATAATTTGGACAATAGTAACCCTAATAATAGTTTCACCTTACACTCACACTTGTACACATAGGGATATGAATTGGTAGTGAAAGGATAGCGTAGGCCCGTGGCCTAAGGGCTTACTGGTAGAGTTAAATGGACTCGGTATTGATTTGGAAGTCCGGGGAGCTGGATGCTCGGGGACTTGGAAAAAAAGAGACTTGATTAGTCCAGGGAGCCGTGGGCTCGGGAATATGGTGAACTAGTAGGCTTGGTAGTCTAAATAGCTGGAGGCTCGGTACTATAATTAGATACAACTATCATGGTAGCATGTGCATAACAGTGGTGGGTCCTCGGTATTGGACGATCGAACACACCGTCGTCGGTACGTTGACTCGGGTAGACTAGCTGGTTTGCTAGGAATAGTACGAGAACGTACGAGAGGGGCTAGACTGAGTAGTGTGTTTACCAGTTTAGGAGTGGAGAGGCCCAACCCACTGTCTCCGTTTTGCCACGGCAGAGGCTCCTGAGAGTTTAGCTAACTCCAAAAAGGGGAACTAAAGGTCTGTGCGCATAGAGTCGTGTGTGTGAGTTGCACTTACATGTGCATACCATAGCATACTTTCACGTCATAGCAGAATCATTGCATTTAACCCCTGACATCTATCGTATAAAATGGTATGGGACGTTTTATATGATAGGCCCTGCAAAACGACCCCTTGGTCTATAGGGGTAATCCCTATAAATCAACGGTTATATTTATTGTTGCTCTTACTTACTCTTCTTGCTACTTTTACTTACTTGCTACTCCTTACTATTTACTTTTGTTAAACACTTGTTTACTCATGTTTAATTATTGTGATAACCCTGCCATACTTTATTATTTTATTCCTTAGGGTAGATGTCACCTACTTGATTACGCCCTGCTTTTGGTCCTCCTTTTCACTCCTTTCCGCCCGGTGCCTAGGAGCCACGGGTAGAGGGGTGGGGGATTGTTGACTGAGTCTAGTTTGACTGACGGTCGTTTGACCACCAGATTTTAGGTGCTCCGGATGGGAGACAGGGAACAGCCCCAGGAGACGCAACACCAGCAGGGTACGGTGCAGATGGAGATGGGCCAGTGTAGCTCGGGTGGACAGGCATCCGGATCCGTGAGTGGAGCCGAGTATTAGCAGTTTTACTTTTATGAGTGGATTGTAGTGAGGTTATCATGTACCGGGCTTAAGCCCGTATTCACTTTCTCGCGATGTGGACTATTTATTTGTCATGTGATTTCCTCTTTCTATTATGGACTTGGATGCTTACACTTTCATTCATTATACATTCTGTCGATGGTGATCGATTTGGCCGGCAGGATCAGAGTTTTGTAGTGATAAACTTCCCGGGTGCGAAGGTGTCACCGCAAAGCGGTGGTTCTAGGCCTAAGACCCTGGTGGTTGTTGCAAAAAAAATGGGGTCTTTCAAGTGGTATCCGAGGAAACCTCGATCCGACAGAATGTAGTCCACAAAACATGGGACACCCAGCGCGGGCTTAGTTTGAGGACAAACTAACAGCGGAAGCAATGGTGTGCCCATGGGAGGAATCACGTGCAATGCTCACCAATAACAAAAAGTTTTAGGTCAATTTACTACACTTAAGACCATCTTTTGTAGGTTGCGACGAATCCTCCCCTGCCGCAGGGGACACCTCCGGCCCCGAATGTGATTCCACCCCCGCCGGCTCCGACCCCGTTGCAGCAGACGGAGCTGGGACAAACCTTTACGGCCATCGTGGAGGCCTTTAGGGCACAGCAGGCTCCAACTCCTCAGCCGAACCCCAGAGCGAACTGGCTGAGTGTATTTCGGGGCCTTGCCCCACCATCATACTTGGGGACAGAGACGGCAGTCCGCACGGAGGAGTGGCTAGATATTATGTACGAGATGTTGGTGGGAATACAGTGTCTGGTGGACTTGGCAGTATCGTTGGTTTTTTCTTGTCTGGAGTCGCATGCGAAGAGGTGGTGGAAGTCGGTGATGTCCACCACTTATGCGGGAGTGGAGATCGCGGAGATTACTTGGGAGGAGTTTAGGGCAGCACTACTAGAGCACTTTGTGCCGCAGTCCGCAAGGGACGAATTGGAGGATAAATGAGTTGTTCGATCAGCTGGAGGGAGCCCATTTTTTTCTCGAAGCTGGACTTGAGGTCAGGCTACTACCAGCTGTGGGTCCAGGAGGAAGATATCCCGAAGATGGCCTTCAGTAGCAGATATGGCCTGTATGAGTTCACCGTGATGCCTTTCGGGCTCACGAATGCTCCATCAGCATTTATGAGCCTCATGAACCGGGTCTTCAAGACTTAGTTGGATGTGTTTGTCATAGTATTCATAGACGACATCCTTATCTACTCTAGGACGGAGGAGGACCATACACGACATCTGGCACTGACTTTGGAGAGATTGCGGTAGCATCGCCTCTATGCGAAGTTCAACAAGTGTCAGTCCTGGTTGGAGGAGGTGGCTTTCCTGGGCCACATTATCAGGGGATCCGGGTTAGCGGTGGACCCGGCAAAGATTCAGGCAGTCAGGGATTGGCCACCACTGAAGACGTCCACGGACGTGCGCAGTTTCCTGGGGTTTGCCGGTTATTACCGAAAATTCATGGAGGGGTTTTCCCGGATCGCCCTTCCACTCACATCCTTGACGAAGAAGGACGTGCCCTTTGTATGGACGCCACAATGTGAGGCAGCCTTCCAGGAGCTGAAGAACCGACTTATCTCAGCCCCTATCCTGGCCCTTCCATCTGGGAAGGAAGGATTCCAGGTGTACACCGACGCATCATATCATGCGATGGGTACAGTGCTGATGCAGAATGGACACGTCATAGCATATGCCTCCCGCTAGCTGAAGACCTATGAGAAGAACTATCATGTGCACGACCTGGAGATGGGGCAGTGGTATACGCACTGAAGATATAGCGACATTACCTCTACGGAATCCACTATGATATATACTCAGATCATAAGAACCTTAAGTGCGTGGACACGCAGAAGGAACTGAACGTCAGACAGAGGCAGTGGGTGGTGTTTCTATCTGACTATCAGTACGAGATGCACTACCACCCGGGGAAGGCGAACGCGGTAGCAGATGCACTGAGTAGGAGAGCCGCCACAGCGGGAGCAGAGCCTCAACTGATGTCTATGGAACTGCTGCAGAGACTAGAGGACATGCACATTACTTTGGTGTCATCTGACGACCCTAAGATCTATGAGGAGTACTTGGCCACGATGGGCGTCACCGATGACATCAGAGACCGAGTCAGAGAGGGACAGAGGCAGGATGCCAAGTTAGAGCTCATCTTCCAGGCCATAGAGGCAGGAACTACAGGAGACTACACACTGAGGGATGGTCTGGTGTGCTTCAGAGGATGGGTGTATATACCGGAGGGAGGTCAGATCCGGGAGGACATTATGACGGAGGCGCACTGCAGCCGGTATTCTGTGCACCCGGGGATCACAAAGATGACGGCTTATTTGAAGAAGACTATGTTCTTGCCAGGCATGAAGAAGGATGTCACTTACTTCGTGACCCATTGTGAGACATGTCAGCTAGTGAAGACGGAGTGCGGGAACCCCGCAGGATTGTTGCAGCCACTCCTGGTGCCGGAGTGGAAGTTTGATGATGTAGCCATGGACTTCATACATGGGCTTCCCCGGTCTCGGACAGGGAATGACTCGATCTGGGTGATCATTGATCGATTGACGAAGGTGGCTCGATTTATACCGATCAGGAAGGACGATTCAGTGGGAGTTCTGGTGCGGAAGTTGGTGGAGCAGTTCATTCGTTATCATGGTGTGCCTAGGTCAATAGTGTCAGATCGTGATGAGCGGTTTACATCCAAGGAGTGGCGCTCAGTTCAGGCATACTTGGGCATCCGACTGACCTTTAGCACAGCCTTCCACCCTCAGACGGACGGGCAGACAGAGTGAAAGTTAAAGTTAGATCTAGAATACTCTAGAGGGGGGGGGGGGGGGGGGGGGGTAAATAGAGTATACTTAAAAAAATATTAAGTCCTAGTGCAGGAAATGATGAAATGCTAGTAGATAGTAAACCTAATTCAGAAGCACAGCAAGAATAAAAAGAAAAATAGGCAACCAGACGACACAAGAAATTTATAGTGGTTCCCCAAATCTGGGTAGTCCACTATTCTACCACCCCTGTAGGAATCCACTCAAGTTGTTGATCAGGTGCCTGACACCAATGGGTTTTGATCAGGTCCCCAAAAACCAACTCAAGTCTTTTGATCAGGAGACCTGCAACCAGGAATCACTTTTGAAGGGAGATGACAACCCTTTACAGAGGTGGGGGTGAGAGTTGATTATGTCTTCTCTGTCAACAATCAAAGAGAAGACTTATGTGGACTGATGTTAGCAAACAGCTCGCCCTGAGATGTAGAATGTTTCAGGGAAGATCTGGAGCTTTGCTGCAGGGTGATATGCCTTCAAGCCGAGTTCTTGACTAGAAGAGATGCAGGAACTTTTTGACTGATTTGATTGTAGTTGTCCTTTGAAGTCCTGGAGAGTATAAGGAAGAAGAAGATTTTTGTTGTTATATGACTGTTCTTCTTTTACTTATTAATGATCTCTGCTTGTCACTGTAAGCTTCTGATTGATTATCTATTCTGTCTCTTCATTTTGTATTTCTGTATATATCCGTGTGTTTCTTCTTCTCTATCTTTTAAAAATTTGAATGCCTCAGTCATTAATGTTGACGGCCTTGAGAATAATCAGCATTGATTAATTTCCCCAACTATCTTGTCGAAAATCGGCAAGTAATAATCCTGAGGAGGACCGTAATTAATGCTCCCTCTAATGGATACATTCATACAATGTTAGAGCATTAATCTTTCAGGAATTATTGCATTTGAGTGAGGACAGAATGCCGGAAATGGCTAAGTCTAGAATCGTCAAACAGTTGGCAGAATCTGTCGAACTGAATTACCAGTTCGTCGAGTTGATATATTGTATTCGTCAACCAGATGACTTCTATTCGTCGAGCTGAGTTCCAAGATCGTCGAGCTGATAACAGAACTGCATGCTTCAGAACCTTTGCCTTTTTTGTCTGAAGTTCGTCGAGCTGAGTTTATAACTTCGTCGACTGGAGTTTAGCAATTATTCTGGACTTAGAATAATTTGGAGTTATCCTGACTTTAGATAGTTGAAGAAATATCCCAGATTTCGTCGACCACAGAACGAAGATCGTCGAGCTCAGCTCAGAGAAATATCTCAAGATCGTCGAGCTGAGGACATCAATCGTCGACCTGAGAATTTGACTTATCCTTCTGAAACAGCTTCTGTGAACTGTGTCGACAGATGTTTCTGGGTGTCGACACAAATCCTTCTGGTGTCAACTGATACTGTCGACTAATAATCTGTGAACTGTTTCGACTGATAGTCTGTTGTGTCGACACAAATCCTCTGGGTGTCGACACAGCCTTTCTGTGTGTCGACACAATTCTTCTGGGTGTCGACACAACTGCTTGAGTCTCTGACAAACTATTGTAGGCAGATCCCTGTGATGTTGACTCTTGGCCTAGACTCTAGGACACAACTATAACCCTGACTATACATGTTGGGTCACATCCTAAGTTAGTGAATCTAGCCCAAATCAACTAGGGATCCAACAATCTCTCCCTATTTGGGTGAGGTCACTAATAGACTCAAAACAAAAACACACGAATAAACAAAGCAGGAAAAAGGTATATCTCACAGAGATTACTAACACATGCATCAGATATATATGTACATGAGTTTTGTTTTAAACAGACAAATCAGTTTTAAAGCTAATGCAACGAAAAAGAAATTGAAGCAATGTAAAGATTATTTCTTCTTTTTCTTATCTGTGGGCTTATCTTCTTTAGTCTTTTCTCCTGGCTTAGTAAACATAATCTCGCTTTTAGGATCTGAAGCTTCCACCTTGCACATTGTCATGTCAGCAGCTCCTATAATCTTTAAAGATGTGGCCATGGGGACAATGCTTCTCGGTGCAGCTTCATGTAGTCATCAAAATTGAAGAATTTGTTTGCCTTATTATATCTCTTGAGTTATTCTTTTTTGTACTTAGACATAGTGGAGTATCCTGAGATATCCTTGCCTTCAGCTCTTGCTTTATTGATCATAGAGAGACCAATAATTTCCTGGAACCTGGCCATTTTAGCTATGTTGGCTGTTTCTGGATCTTCAAAAGGAACAGGAGGTGAGTATGGCATGTTGGGACTATCAACTTTCTACTTTGCAGAGAGAGTTTGCTGCTGCTGTTGATGTTGCTGCTGTTGACTTCCTGAAGAGTGATGCCTTTGCTGACTGCTTCCAGAAGATCTCCCTTGATGTCTTTGATAAGTTTGAATAGGGGCAGATCTCTGAGAACTAGAGCCAGAAGCACCAGCTGCAGGAGGAGGAGGAGGTGTTGGATCTTTTCTATATCTCTGAACTGGAGGAGGAGAGTATCTTCTGCTTCTCTTCCTCTCCTTTTGTTCATTCCTGGACAGCCACATCCAAGCTGGCATCCCTTTGTATGGTTTTATTTTTGCAGAATGTAATAGGGAGTGTCATTTGCTGGATTAGGCTTAGGAGCAGGAGGAGGAGCTTTTCTTTTCTTGGATACTTATTTCCTCTTCTTCTGTGTATCCTCCTGATCTGAATCTTCATCCTCATCTTCATCATCATCATCACAGGCAGAACCCTGAGGGTTATCATATAGAGCATCCAATGCTTTCAAGGCTTTAGCATAAGTAGCAGTCTTTTCTGTAGTAGCTGTCTTTTCTATAGCAGGAGCAGAAGTTTCAAAGGTTGGAGTTTCAGCAGGAGTTGGAGAAGAAGCTATACAAGAATCAGAAGTAACTGGGACAGAGCTTTCAGCTGCTGCCTTATTTTCTTCTGCAATATCAGCCAAGATCAATGCATCTAGATCTGGAATGGGAGAGTCATCCATCACAAAGGTTGGTGCTGAGATATCTTCTGGAGGGGATGAAGTGACTGCAGAGTCTGGAAGTACAAAGCTATCCCTAAGTTGCTTAGCAACTGCTGGACTGACAGGAGATGTATATGGAATAATAGCCAACTGTGGCTTAGTGAATTTTGCTGGAAGAAGATGCATATGTACAGTATCAAAAGTTTTCAACAAATCTTCTATGTTAACTGTGGGATTAAGAATGAAATCACCAACAGTCTCATCAATATCCATGTCAGTATTAATAAAATCACTCAAATCTTTATCTATACATTATGTGTATGCTGCTGGTGAAGCTGGAACATCTGCTAGAGCTGGAGCTGAAGACTCTGAAGCTGAAGCTGCTGCTTCATCATCAGGCATCTCCCCCTGTCTGGTGTCAGTGGGAGCTGAGGCCAGGCCCCGAGCTGAAGATGGGGCAGCAGTAAGAGCAGATAGTTGGGCAGATAAAGATGAGATGGAGGTAGCAAGAGGTGTAATAGCCTCTGCTATAAGGGATTTAAGAAGGGGAGTGATGATGGAGATGATAGATGATATGGTAGAGGGATCCAATGATATTTTGGGAGAGGTTGGTGCAGAAGGTGTGGAAGTGGCAACTATAGTAGGGGTAGAAAGTGGAGCAGCAGGTATTGGAACACTTGGAGGGATGAGGGAAGATGATAGGGATGGATGGGTGGCATCATTCAGGATTGTGTCTGGGGAGAGATGGTAAGATGGTATGGAAGAAAGATATGGGGGAAGAGGAGATTGAGGTGGTGTGGGAAGGTATGTGTCATGAGGGGAAGCAGGAGGTGTGGTTGGTTGATGTTCTTGAAGAGGGGAAGAGGGGATGTCAGTGATGTCAACTGGTACATGTTGAAATGAAGGTGGTAGTGGTGAAGGAGAGGTTGGAAGAGAAAATGTGGAGGGAATGCTCGCTTCAGCAGGGTGGGGAGTGGCCTTAACAGCCCTTGTGCCTTCAGAAGCTGTGGTGGAAGAGGTGGAAGCCTTAGAGGGCTTAGTGATGGTCCTCTCCCACCTGCCAAATAAGGCACATGTTAGCCTTTTACTGGCATTGATGAAGATGGTCTGGGAGACCAGTGATTCTGCAGCCTTTTCCTGTAGAAATATTCCTATTATTCTTCCAAAACAAACTTCCTTCTTGGTGTTTTTCTTCTTGATCAGATCAAACAAAAACTATCCCCAATTTATTGGTTTCTTGTTTATAATGGCACATGTAGCCAGAAACTGTGGTTTGGTGATATAATCATGGGCAGTGTGTTTCCCAAGTAATACTTTGCCAACTAAGTCTGCTAAAAATTTATAGGGGGGCAGACAGGTGTTTCTTCAAAAGCTTGTTAGGATTTTCTCCAGTATAACCCATGAGGCTTAGCATCATATCCGATTCCTCTACTTTAATCTCGAGTTCCTCTTCTCCATTTCTTAATCTAAAGATTTCAGTTAAGATGGCGGGAGTTAAGGAGATGGAGTTACCCGCGATGGTGCCCGTCATGATATTCTCTTCTGTTTGCGATAGAGTGTAGACTCATTCACTGATTTTAGTGTTGTGCAGCTTGATCCTTCTAGTCATCAGGGGTTTGAGTTGTTGATCTTCAAGAAGTTCCAGAATATACAGAAAGATGGGATCTTAATGTTGAAATGAGTGAAAATCCACATCAAATGCAGTATTGAACTTCATCGCAGCCAAAGCTCCCGCTGGAATCGCCATGAAATCACCTGCAAAAGAGAGAAACGACGATCAAGTGCAAGAGAATAGAAAGCGCGGGACGGAGGTCGAAGAAAACCTAGATATATGGTTTTCCATAATATGAATCGACAAACTCCGCTCCACGAAAACAAAAATAGTTCTTCGAACTGAGTTCAACGAAATGATTTAGTAATAAATAATTCGTCGATCTCACTCAGAAGACTTGAAGACAATTCGTCGAGTTCCGGTCGACGAATATCTTCTGAAGCAAGTTCGTCGAGCTCAGGGCGACGAAAATTGTTTCACACAGAGAATTCGGCGAACTCCATTCGACGAATATCTCGCAAACCTTCCCTGGTTCGTGGAACGCCGTTCGACGAACTTTGGAAAATTCGTTGAGTGTAGACAGAAATCAAATAAAATCTTCTCCATTGATCATGCCAAGCTGATTTATAAAGAACATATGATTTCTCTCATCCAGAGGTTTGGTGAATATATCAGCCCTTTGTAAATCAGTGTAAATATAGACAAGATTGATTTTCTTTTTGTCTACACACTCTCAAATGAAATGATGTCTTATATCAATATGTTTTGTCATACTATGTTGAACTGGATTCTGGGCTATGGCTATAGCACTTGTATTATCACAAAATAGTGTCGAATTATTTAAATTGAACTCATAATCTAGAAGCTGATTTTGTATCCAAAGCATCTGTGAACAACAGTTGCCTGCTGCAATATATTCTGCTTCAGCAGTTGAAGTTGACACTGATGTTTGCTTTTTACAAAACCATGATACTAATCTCATACTCAGGAATTGGCAAGTTCCTGAAGTACTTTTTCTATCTACCCTGCATCCAGTAAAATCAGCATCAGAGTATACAGTTAACTCAAATTCTGATTCAGCAGGATACCATAGGCCTAGATTAGGACAACTCTTTATATATCTTAAAATTCTTTTTAATAAAATTAGATGAGATTATTTAGGGTTTACCTGGAACCTAGCACAAAGACATGTGGAAAACATAATATCTGGCCTACTTACTGTGAGGTATAATAGGGACCCAACAATGCCTCTGTAAAGTTTCTGATCCACAGGTTTCCATGGTGCATCAGAGTCCACAACAGCATTGGTAGCCATGGGAGTTTTCTTGGCTGAGGCATCAGTCATACCAAACTTCTTTAGAAGTTCTTTAGCATATTTTGCTTGAGAGATGAAGATGCCATCAGGGAGCTGCTTCACTTGGAGTCCAAGGAAGTAGGAAAGCTCTGCCATACTACTCATTTCAAATTTGGAATGCATGAGGTCAGAAAACCTCTTGCATAGTTTTGAATCTGTAGAGCCAAATATAATGTCATCTACATATATTTGCACTAATAAGATTTGGTCCTCATGATGTCTAGTGAAAAGAGTTTTATCTACAGTTCCTCTTATAAATTTATGCTCTAATAGAAAGCTAGCTAAGGTCTCATACCAAGCTCTTGGAGCTTTCTTTAGACCATAAAGAGCCTTATGTAGTTTAAAAACATGAGAGGGATAAGTTGAAGAAATAAAACCTGGAGGTTGTTCTACATAAACCTCTTCTTGTAGTACTCCATTTAGGAAAGCACTCTTTACATCCATTTGGAAAACCTTTAATATCTTGAATGCTACATAGGCAAGGAATATTCTTATGGCTTCCGACCTTGCCACAGGTGCAAAGGTTTGATCATAATCAATCCCTTCTTCTTGCCTATATCCCTGAGCAACAAGCCTAGCCTTGTTCCTCACAATCACACCTTGAGCATCAAGCTTATTCCTGAAAACCCACTTAGTTCCAATCATTGGATAGCCTTTAGGCCTTGGAACCAAGTCCCAAACTCTACATCTCTCAAATTGATTTAGTTCCTCTTGCATTGCAAGAATCCAATGGGGATCTTGCTCAGCATCAGTTATGGATTGAGGCTCAATTTGGGAGAGAATGCAGGCATGCATCACATCATGGTTGAGTTGATGCCTTGTCTGTACACCTACTGATATGTCTCCAATTACTTGAGATCTGGGGTGATCCCTAAGTGTGAAAAATTCAGTGAGTGGAGTTGGTTGTTCAATAGCATTTGGTATTGATTCCTCTTGTGGAATTACATTTACTGTTTGTAGAGATTCATTTGCATCACCTTCTTCCTCTTCACTTTCTTCAATGGCTTGTGGAGAGGGATGAGTTGGAACCTCTTGGGTGAGGTTTAGTCCATCTAAGGTCTCACACAAGTGGGGTACCTGCAAGGTGCTATTGGTAGAAGTTTCCTTCTTCTTGCAATACATATTAGTCTCATCAAAAGAAACATGAATAGATTCTTCAATTTTTAATGTTGATTTATTAAACACCCTATAGGCCTTACTTACTTGGGAGTATCCTAGAAAAATGCCCTCTTCAGCCTTAGCCTCAAACTTTCTAATGTATTTTTTTTGTTATTGTGTATGTAATAAGTACAACCAAATACTTTAAAATAGTTTATTTTAGGTTTCTTCCCCTTGAGTAATTCATAGGGAGTCCTGTTCTTTAATTTGTGAATAAGGCTCCTGTTCAGGACATAATTTGTTGTGCTTACACACTCTGCCCAAAAGGTGAGGGGCATGTAAGCATCTGCAAGCAATGTACCTGCAACTTCAATGAATGTCCTATTTTTCCTTTCAGCTACCCCATTTTGTTGGGGAGTTCTAGGAGCTGAGAAGCAATGTCTGATACCTTCCTTCTCACAAAACTCATGTATAAGAAGAGACTCAAACTCTGTGCCATGATCACTTCTGATCAATGCAACATGAGTAGAGAACTCAATCTGTATGGTCCTGAGAAAATCTGTAAGAACCTTGAATGTATCTGACTTTGATCTCAGAAAGAATACCCAATTGAACCTGGAGAAGTCATCCACTATAATTAAAGTGTAGGATTCCCCTCCTGGGCTTTGTACAACAATGAGTCCAAAGAGATCCAAGTATAGCAAGTACAAAGTTCTAGGTGAATCACTCTTATTAACTTATTTAAAACTAGTTTTAGTTTGCTTGTCTAATTGATAAGCCCTACAGAGACCTTCCTTCTTGTAGGGACCAGAAGGTAGACCTCTAACAAGGTTATGCTTAGATAACCTGAAAGTGAGGGTTAGATCTACAATACTCTAGAGGGGGGGGGGGTGAATATAGTATATTTAAAATTTGTTAGGTCCCAATACAGGTGTTGTTACAGCTTTTGCTGTAAACTGAAAATGTGCAGTGATTAAGAAACTGGAAAACAAAAAGTAATAATTCTAATCACAGCCACACAGCAAGAACAAAAAGAAAATGATAGGAAACCAGACGACACAAGAAATTTGTAGTGGTTCCCCCTCAACTGGGTACATCCACTCTTCTACCACCCTTGGTAGGAATCCACTCAGATTTTTGATCAGGTGCCTGACACCAATGGGCTTTGATCAGGTCCCCAACAACCAACTCAAGTCTTTTGGTAAGGAGACTTGCAACCAGGAATCACTTTTGAAGGGAGATGACAACCCTTTGTACAGGAGGGGGTGAGAGAGTTGATTTTGTCTTCTCTGTCAACAATTAGAGAGAAGACTAATATGGAATGATGTTAGCAAACAGCTCCCCCTGAGATGTATAATGATTTAGGAAAGATCTGGAGCTTTGCTGTAGGGTGATAGGTCTTCAATCAGAGTACTTGACAAGCAGTGATGCAGGATCTTCTTGACTTATTTGATATATGTTGTCCTTGGAAGTCCTAGAGAGAATGTTGAAGAAGAAGACTCTTGATATAGTATAGTTGTTCTTCTTCTGAATGAATGAATGAATATCACTTCCTATCACTGTAAGCTTCAGAATGAGTTTTTGTGTGAAGCTTTTCTGGTGCTGTATGAAATCTTGCTGTCAGTCTATCTGTGTCTGTGTTTTTTTCTAACTGAGTATTTTCTTGTGCTCTGGTTCTTGCTTGCCCTCTCTGCTGATTCTCGATCTTATTTTCTTCTATATCTTTTCAAAAATTTGAATTCTTTGTAATTAATGCTGACGCCTTGAGAATAATCGGCATTAAATCGTTTCCTCAACTGTCCCGTGGAAAATCTGCAAGTAATATTCCTGAAGAAGACTGTAATTAATGCTTCCTCTAACGGCTACATTCAGAGAATGTTTGAGTCATTAATCTGTCAGGAATTATTGCATTTGAGTGAGGATTGAATGTCGGAAATGGCTAAGTCTGGAATCGTCAAACGAATAACAGAATTCGTCGAGCTGAGTACCAAGTTCATTGAGCTGATAACAGAACTTGCATGCTTCAGAACTTTGCCTTTTCTGTCTGTAGTTCGTCGAGCTGAAAATTGCATTCGTCGACTAGAGTTCAACAACAATTCTGGACTTAGTCAAATAGTTTGTGTTGACTGATATTCTGTGTGTCGACATGAAACTTCTGGTGTCGACACAGGTGGGTGTCGACTGGTTAATCTTGGTGTCGACACAAGTCTTCTGGTGTTGACATAGTTGGTTTCGACACATGCCCTAAGTGTCGACACAAATCTTCTGGTTCCAGAATTCGTCGACCAAAGAACACAGTTCGTCGACTTGAGGATTCGTCGGCCTGAGAAGTTGACTTCGTCAACCTGAGATCTTCTAACAGAAGGTTGTTGTGAACTCAAGGTCCAAATTCCTCGAGCTCAGAATCTTGTTCGTCGACCAAACTCTGAAGTTGGACTTAGAATAATCTGAAGTTACCCTGTCTTCCGTTTGTTGAAGTGTCCCAGTTTTCGTCGAACAGAGAATGAAGATCGTCGAGCTCAGCTCAGAGAAATATCTCAAGATCGTCGAGCTGAGAACGCCTTTCGTCGACCTGAGTTCGACGAACGTCGAACTCATTTTACTTAGTCATGAAATCTTCTAAGTCTTGAGTCTCTGATGGTCTTGTTGATAGCTGGTCCATTCTGATATTGACTCTAAGGACTTGGCCTAGACTCTAGGACACAAATTTGACCCTGGCTATACATGTTGGGTCACATCCTAAGTTAGTGAACCTATCCCAAATCAACTAGGGATCTAACAATCTCCCCCTATTTGGGTGAGGTCACTAATAGACTCAAAACATAAACATAAAGATAAACAAAGCAAGAAAAAGATATATCTGGCAGAAAATTACTAACACATGCAGCAGATATATATGTACATAGGCTTTGTTTAAACAAATAACATAGTTTGAAAGTAAATGCAGAAAGAAATTAAAACAAAGTAAAGATTACTTCTTCTGCTTCTTCTCCATGGACTTGTCTTCTTTTGTCTTCTCTCCAGGCTTTGTAAAGATAATTTCTCTATTTGGATTTAAAGCCTGTGCCTGTGTTATTGTCATGTCAGCTGCCCCAATAATCTTCAGTGATGCAGTTCTGGGGACAACTGCTTTAGGATGGAGCTTCATGTAATCATCAACATTAAACAGTTTGTTAGCTTTATAAAATCTTTTTAGTCCTTCCTTCCTATATTTTGACATAGTTGTATATTCTGATATGTCTTTGCCTTCAGCTTTTGCTTTATTAATCAAGGATAGACTAACAAGTTCCTATAATCTGGTCATTTTAGCAGTGTTAGCTGTTTCAGGATCCTCAAAAGGAATAGGAGGTGAATCTGGTCTTTCAGGACTCTTAGTTTTCTGTTCTGCAGAGAGAGTTGGCTGTTGTTGCTGATGCTGTTGATGTTGTTGTTGTTATTAATTTACTGAAGAATGATGCCTTTGCTGACTGCTTCCAGAGGATCTCCCTTGATGTCTCTGATAAGTTTGCATAGGAGCAGATCTCTGAGAGCTAGAGCTAGTGCCACCAGCTGCTGGAGGAGGTGGATCTCTTCTGTATCTCTGAACTGGTGGAGTAGAATATTTCCTACTTCTTTTCCTCTCCTTTTGCTGATTTTTAGACAGCCACATCCATCCTGGCATTCCTTTATAAGGAGTGATATTCTGAAGGATATAGAATGGGGTGTCATTCTTTGAGCTTGGCATAGCAGCAGGAGGAGGGGCTTTCCTTTCTTTGACAACATTTTCTTCTTCTTCTTGGCAGTTTCTTCATCTGAATCTTATTCATCATCATCTTCATCATCTTCACTGCCAGAACCCTGAGGGTTATCATATAGAGCAACCAATGCTTTCAAGGCTTTATCATAAGTGGCAGTCTTTTCTGGAGCAGGAGCAGAAGTTTCAAAAGCTAGAGCTTCACCAGGAGTGGAAGAAGAGACTATACAAGAATCAGAAATAACTAGGACAGAGCTTTCAGCTACTGCCTTATTTTCTTCTTCAATGTCAGCCAAGATCAACTCATCTAGATCTGGCATGGGGGAGTCATCCATCACAAAGATTGGTGCTGAGATAGCTTCTGGAGAGGATGGAATGACTGCAGAGGTTGGTGCAGAAACTGGAATAGCAAAACTGTCATATAGTTGCTTAGCAATTGCTTGACTGATAGGAGGAGTATAAGGAACAATAACCAATTGTGGCTTAGTGAAATTTGCTGGAGGAGGATGCATATGTACAGTATCAAAAGTTCTCAGCAATTCTTGTAAATTTACTGTGGGATTGAGGATAAAATCACCAATAGTTTCATCAATGTCCATATCAATATCAATAAAATCAATTAAATCATTTAAATCTTTATCTATACAATCTGTATAAGCTGCTGTGGGGACTGGAGTATCTGCTGGTGCTGGAGCTGAAGTATCTGAAGCTGTAGCTGCTGCTTCATCATCAGGCATCTCCCCCAACCTGGTTTCAGTGGGAACTGAGGCCAGGCCCCTGACTGAGGAGGGGGAAGCAGTAAGACCAGATATTTGAGCAGATAAGGAGGTAATGGTGGTAGCAATATGTGTAATGGCCTCTGCTATAAGGGATTTAAGAATGGGAGTGATGATGGTGATGATAGAGGAGATGGTAGAGGGGTCCAATGAGAAAATTGGAGATGATGTGGCAATTAGTGTGGAAGAGGGAGCAACTATTGATGGAATGGATGGTGGAACATCAGGTATGTGAAGGGTTGATGGTGATGAGGATGGAGGGGTGGCATCTTGCATCATGGTGTTAGTAGGTAGGATGTAAGATGGTATGGAAGATAAATGTGGGGGAAGTGGAGACTGTGGTGGTGTAGTAATGTAGGTGTCTTGAGGTGATTCAGGAGGTATTGGTTGTGGATTTTCTTGAAGAGGGGTAGATGGAATGACAGTGATGTCAAGTGGTGGAGATGGAGGTGGAGTACGAACATGAGTATGATGTTGTGATTGGGGTGTTGAAGAAATAATGGGAGAGGAAGTGAGTTGTTTTACTGGAAGGGGTGCTGGAAGAGATGGTGGTGTGGGATGAATCTCTTTAGCAGGTGTGGGAGTGGCTTTAACATCCCTGGTGCCTTCAGAAGCTGGGGTGAAAGAGGTATAAGCCTTAGTGGGCTTGGTGATTGTCCTCTCCCACCTGCCAAATAAGGCACAGATGAGCCTTTTACTGACATTGATGAATATGGTCTGGGAGACTAGTGATTCAGCAGCCTTTTCCTTGAGGAAGATCCCTAGGATCCTTCCAAAACACACTTCTTTCTTGTTATTTTTATTCTTTATCAGATCAAAGAAGATCTGAGCCCAGTCTACTTGCTTCTTATTTATTACTACACACATGACCAAGAACTGATGTCTTGTGATGTAGTCATGAGCAGTATGCTTGCCAAGCAAGACCTTCCCAACAATGTCTGCCAGGAACTTGTATGCTGCAGACAAATGCCTCTTCAATAATTTATGTGGATTGTCATCAGCATAACCCATCAGATTTAGCATCATATTAAATTCTTCAGAATCAATTTCTAATTCCTCTTCGCCATTTGTCAAACCAAATATTTCAATTAAAACCGCGAGGGTTAAGGAAACAGTGTTACCGGCGATTGATCCCGTCATAGTATTGTCTTCAGAAGTGGATGAAGTATAGACCCATTCTCTGATTTCTGTTCCTGCCAATTTTATCCTGGTGGTCATCAGGTTCTTCAGATTCTGTTCTTCCAGAAGTTCCAGAATATATAGAAAGATTGGATCTGAGTGCTGGAATGATTCGAAGTCGACATCAAAGCCAGTGTCAAACTTCATAGCGGCTAGAGCTCCTGCTGGAATCGCCATTGAGATCACTTGCAAGAAAGACAGAGAAAACGGCGATCAAGTGCAAGGGAATAGAAATCGCAGGATGGAGGTCGAAGAAAACCTAGATATAAGGTTTTCTTGAATATGAATCGACAAACTCCGTTCCACGAAAATGAAATTAATTCTTCGAACTGAGGTCGACAAAATGAGTTAATAATAAATAATTTGTCGATCTCATTCAGAAGACTTGAAGACAATTCGTTGAACTCCAGTCGACGAATATCTTCTGAAGCAAAGTTCGTTGAGCTCCGGTCGACGAAAATTATTTCACACAGAGAATTCGGCGAACTCCGTTCGACGAATATCTCTCAAACCTTCCCCGATTCGTCGAACTCCGTTCCACAAACTTTGGAAAATTTGTCAAATGCAGACAGAACTTAAGCTAAGTCTTCTCCATTGATCATTCCCAGCTGATTTAGAAAGAAAGCATGATTTTTCTCATCCAGAGGTTTGGTGAATATATCAGCTTTTTGTAAATCAGTGTAGATATAGACAAGCTTAATCTTATTTTTGTCTACACACTCCCTAATGAAATGATGTCTTATATCAATATGTTTTGTCCTAATATGGTGAACTGGATTTTGTGCTATGGCTATAACACTAGTATTATCACAGAATAGGGTTGAATTATTTAAGTTGAACTCATAATCTAGAAGTTGATTTTGTATCCACAGCATCTGTGAATAACAGCTTCCTGCTGCAATATATTCTGCTTCAGCAGTGGATGTTAACACTGATGTTTGCTTCTTACAAAACCAAGATACTAATCTTATACCCAGGAACTGACAAGTTCCTGAAGTACCTTTTCTATCGACCCTGCATCCAGCAAAATCAGCATCAGAGTATTCACTTAACTCAAATTCTGATACAGCAGGATACCATAGGCATAGATCATGACAACTCCTTATATATCTTAAAATCCTTTTTAAGAAAATTAGATGAAATTCTTTAGGGGTCACTTGGAACCTACCACAAAGTCATGTAGCAAACATAATATTTGGCGTACTTGTTGTGAGGTATAATAGAGACCCAATAATGCCCCTATAAAGTTTCTGATCTACAGATTTTCCTGGTATATCAGAGTCCACAACAGCATTTGTGGCCATGGGAGTTTTTTTTACTGAGGCATCAGCCATCCCAAACTTCTTTAGAAGTTCTTTAGCATATTTTGCTTGTGAGATGAAGATGCCATCAGGAAGTTGTTTCACTTGGATACTAAGGAAATATGAAAGCTCTCCTATGCTACTCATTTCAAATTTAGAATGCATGAGGTCAGAAAACCTCTTGCACAATTTTGAATCTGCAGAGCCAAATATGATGTCATCTACATAGATTTGTACTAACAAAATTTGGTCATTATGTTGTCTAGTGAATAGAGTTTTATCTACAGTTCCTCTTGTAAATTTATGCTCCAATAAAAAACTTGCTAAGGTCTCATACCAAGCTCTTGGAGCTTGCTTTAGACCATAAAGAGCCTTATTTAATCTAAAAACATAAGAGGGATAAGTTCGAGAAACAAAACCTGGAGGTTGTTCTACATAGACCTCTTCTTGTAGCACTCCATTTAAGAAGGCACTTTTCACATCCATTTGAAAGACTTTGAACTTTTTGAATGCTACATAGGAAAGAAAAATCCTTATAGCTTCCAACCTTGCAACTGGTGCAAAGGTCTGATCATAGTCAATTCCTTCCTCTTGCCTATATCCTTGAGCAACAAGCCTAGCCTTGTTCCTCACAATGACTCCTTGGGCATCAAGCTTATTCCTGAAAACCCATTTGGTTCCAATAACTGGATAGTTTTGGGGCCTTGGAACCAAATCCCAAACTCTACATCTCTCAAATTGATTTAGTTCCTCTTGCATTGCAAGGATCCAGTGGGGATCTTGCTCAGCATCATGAATGGTTAGAGGTTCAACCTGAGAGAGAAAACAGGCATGCATCAAGTCTTGGTTGAGTTGATGCCTTGTCTGTACACCTGTTGAAATGTCTCCAATTACTTGAAATCTGGGGTGATCCCTAAGTGTAACAAAATCAGTGGGTGGAGTTGGTTGTGTGATGAGTCCACATTTTACACTGAGTTTTGGACTCATCTGGGCCAGTTTTATCGTCTTAGCACTACACTTGAGAGCCATTATTGCTTATATTTTCTTATGTGCCTATTTCACGATTAAGTGCACTATAGGCCCGCTTCTGTGTGCTTCTTGTGTTTCTTTGTTTTTGTTGTTCTTTAACCTTGTCTTGGGAATGTGGTGTGCACGTTTGGTGGCCTATCAACCTCTTCTGCTGGTGCATGGTTCGCGTGCATACTCCAAAACCGCTCGGGAGACCCCGACGATGCAGGAATACTGCGCACGACCACTGGACTTATTGCGCACGACCACTGGTCGTGCGCCACCGATCGTGCGCATTACACTCTCAATTTCCTAATCCTGCCTGGGTAATCGCACGAGCACTGGCCGTAGTGCGCATGACCACTGGTCGTGCGCCACTGCTCGTGCGCGTTTACCCCTTGCTTTCTGTAAATCTGTCCCTGCCAATCGCACGATCAGTGGATTTAGTGCGCACGACCACTGGTCGTGCACCACTGATCGTGCACATATATGCTGATGTTTCTATCCAGGTTGCAGGTCTAATTGGAAATGGCGCACGATCATCGACCGACAGTGCGCACGACCACTGGTCGTGCGCCACTGATCGTGCGCTCTGCTTTTGTTGCCTCCGTATTTAAGGCCCTGCTCCGCGATTTAGGTCAACGCCTGTCATTTGCTGCGATCGGAGAGTGCGCGGGAATCGCCATTTTACTTCTCCAGCTGCTCCATCACCTCCACCTTCGTCGGGAGGCCATAGCCAACTACTCTGAAGCTTTTCAAACTCTCCGGCGAAGCCCTCGGCCATTGACGACTACAACTCCAAGATTTCCACCGGAGTTGGTGAAGAAGACAACCTAGAGAACGGACTTAAAGTCCTTCGAGGTGACAGCTCGTTGGTACCGGAAGCCTCCTTGGACTGAGCCCGGAAGCGGATTGACAACTCGCTATTCCGGCCACGACCCGCAGTGGATCTTCACTCTCTTTTGATTTACTCCTCTTCCCCTTCCTCTGTAGTATGGAATGGTTTAAACATTGTAATGAACATCAAGTTTATTTTATATCTAATGGGATGTTAGTATTTTTCTTATGCTTGTGAGTAGTGTCTGTGAATGCATCTCGCTCACCCCACATCCACTCTATTCCCGTGTCTCACCCGATTGCACTCCACACAAGAACACTTCAATCCATTAGCTTTCCGTCCACTCGCCCAACCGAAGTTCGGCATCGCGGCCGAAACACCCACTCCACCTTGTGAAGCGGTGCCTTCGACCCGCATAGCTTTTACTAGTTTAGTAGATTAAACATCCACAATCTCCCAAGTCCTCTTTTTACTTTTTTTCTATTTATAACTCTCATTTCAATATTTTCTGTACGGTTGACGCTCTATGCTAATTGCATTCCTCAAGAGACCGACACTCGGGGATTTATTCCCAAACTTTATTACTTGTGCGACCGGTGCGCTTGCCGATTTACACACATCAAGTTTTTGACGCCGTTGCCGGGGAATGCAACTGTAGAGCGACTCAGGATGACTTAAAATATTGTTATTAGATCTAGTGTTATTTTTTTTACTGCTGTTTCCTTCTAGTGTGTAGTGTTTGCCACAGTGAATGCAAGGCCGAGCTACAAGAGATTTTGTCGCCTATGACCTAGAGATTGAATGTACTCTCCTAGCACGAAGACGCATCGCAGCCATCACTTTTGCCCCAATGGGAGACCAGCTGAATATTGATGCAGGCAACCGAGTTGGAGGGATACCTCATGTTGACAGAAATGCGACGAAAATGAAGTGAACCCTCCCCAGGTGCGCACCATGAGGGATTATACTACACCTACTGTCGGGAGCATATACCCCGGTTCCGGACCTGCTATCACCACCCACAGTTCGAGATTAAACCAGCTATTCTGAATATCATTCGGAACAATGCTCAGTTCTCCGTAATGGCCACTGAAGACGTCCATCTTCACCTTACAGAATTCTCCGAAATCTGCGCCACGTTCCACTACGCTGGAATCCCAGTCGAAACAGTCAAGCTCCGCCTCTTCCCTTTTTCATTAAGGTACAAAGCCAAGACATGACTTCACTCCCTCCCACCTGGAACAGCCACCACCTGGGAGGCTTTGACCACAAAATTCCTAGCTATGTTCCATCCGGTGGATCGGATCGTGAGCACAATATCCAACTTCCGGCAAGCCGATCAAGAAAGATTAGCCGAATTTTGGGAGCGTTTCAACGAGCTGCTGAGGAAGGTCCCTAATCATGGATTCCAAACATGGAACCTCGTCGAAAGTTTCTACTTCGCTATTGATCCCCACCACCGACCCATGATCGATGCCGCCTCCGGAGGAACCATCATGAATCTTGCTCCAGATGATGCTCTGAGAGTCTTACAAGACACCGCCACCCACAGTGCTTACTGGACCGCTGGAAGAAACATCCCACGAAGCACAAGTGGAGTGTTTGTCGTGGATATCCCCAAGCCTGCTCCTGCCGCCCCAGTGATGGCAATCTCATGCCAAGGGTGCGGAAGCACCGACCACCACAGCTTCGAATGCTTAGGAGTTGAGGTACCAGACGAATCTTTGTTTAAGAATGAGTAAGTTAATTTTGTAGCCAATCAAAACAGGGGAGTGCCTTACGGGAATACATACAACCCGGGGGTGAGAAATCACCAAAACTTTTCTTGGAATCCTAACGCATCTGGCCAAAGATGGCAACCGGGGAAGCATCAAAACGATGCATATGCCTCCAGAAGCCAACCGAGGACGCCTCAACCGAATTATTCTCAAGGGCCCCTCATCGTAAAAAAAAGTTCTTTGGAAGAGATGTTCGAGAAGTTCGTTGAAATTTCCCAAACCAACATGACAAATCAGGCCGCCTCGATGCGCAAACTGGAGGCACAATTAGGCCAATTGGCCCAAGTGGTTTCCGAGCGCACCCAAGGCACCTTACCTAGTAACACCGAAAAGAACCCCCATGAACAAGGTAAGCGCCTTGGGGAGGACAATTTGGGAAACCGCAACGAACTTGTCATCAATTGTAAAATCAATAACATCGAAACACCAGCATTATGCGATTCTGGGGCGTCCAGCAACATCCTCACTTTGCAAGATGTTGCGAAGATGCAACTACAAGTCGACATTGAAAATTGGAAATCGCTTATCTTAGCGAATGGCATTTTGGTTGACACTGAGGGAGGTGTTCGGGAAGTTGAAATCGAGGTTAACGGCAAAAGTATCACCACTGACTTCCAGGTTTTGGGACCAAAGGAAAATAACTCTATTCCTATATTAGGAGTCCCATTCCTGACAGCCAGTGGCGCATCCCTCGACTTTTCCAATGGCTGTGTCACTTGGCCAAACGAAGATTCCACCCTCGATAACACATCCATACATTCCTCTCCCATCCAAAATAACAATTCTCTGAGTATCACAGATACCAAGATGGATTCAGGTCTCCCACCATTGGAAGCACATCTGGAAGAGACGGCAAAGAAAGGACCCCCTCAGGAAGTAGATGAGAATCAAGAGCTACTGGTCCACGACAAGATCAATTGTACCAAAGCCACTGTTGCCTTTCTACTTACAGCCAACTATGTTGCTGAGCATGGCGAACCAAGTTTTATTCGGGAGAAATCCCTAGACACTAATTTGTATAATTCTGTTAAGCAATCTGTAGCTTGGGCAGATCCGGTTGCCATCACGGTGCCGGACAGGACGCCACAAACCACGACACCGGGAAACCCCACAGTCTACCTCCATTGGAAGTCTCCCACGGTGGAGAAACTGAAAGAGGCAAAGCGTTTACGCGAAGAGCGCTACGCTGCCTTCCGGCGCAAGAAAGAGTGCAATCGAAGCAAAGGGACAATGCCTACCCACAATGCAAAAAGACAATCTGCTATCCTCTCGCATCCCACCGGAGAGACTTACCATAAATCTGCTTATAGCTGATTGCACCGCCATCATTCCACTTTCCCTCCTCTTTCTCGCTCCTTTTGGAACACTGTTTGCTCTACTTTTAATTTTGTTTCCTTTTTCTTTTGCCAAGAACTCTCTATTTGAACTGCTAATACAGGTATTTGGTCCACCTTAAGGACGGTAAACAAAAGGGCTTTCGGGAGACAACCCAAGTTGGACCGTTTGGTCCTATGCTGTGTTTTGAGTTCTTTTTATATATTCATATATTTCTGTGTCCATATTTTGTTTGGCGTGCATACTTCAATCGCAGGTGCAGGAATTTTTGAGGCGCGGCAACTTGGCCGCACTTGGACATCTCATTGCACGATTGGTATGCTCAATTTTGAGCATAGGTACTTCCTACCCTAGCTTTTTATCATCTTTGGAATGCTTATTTTTACTAGTTGTCGACTTTAAGTCTGGGGGGGAGAGCGTGCCTGTGGTCACTACACCTCACATTCTATTGCATACCAGTTCCTTGTTTAATTATTTCTTGATCTCTGTTGCACACACTGAATCACCCACACGAGTGCGCTCTTATCCACGCGCACAACCCGAGTCAAATGTATTGTTTTTGTGTAAACTTTAAAATAGTGGTCCTGGCTTAGAATTTCAGGATTGAGTAGTTCGAAACTCATACAGTGATCCTAATCGAGTACTCATGGTTTGTGTAGAACTAGGATAGAATTAATATTTCTTTATGCTCATAGATTTATATTTTTATGCAAATGTAAATATTGTTTGTACTACTCAAAATCTGAATCTGGAGTAATCGAACGATACTGTAGGAATGTGTGTAGCCGCCACTAGACTCGTATTGCTCGAGTCGGGAGGAAGGATCATCTTTCTCGGTGGCTAAGAACTTGCCCTAAGCTACTCTCGAAGCATTGGTGCTCGGTTAGTCAAGCGTGCGCATGACGTAGGCCTTCATTTTGGCTAGTTTGAACCTTGTTTAGTCTTTACTACCTGTTAACCGTTGCATGCCAAATTTGTACCTACCCCTTCTTTGATCCAGCTCCTCTCACATTCACCAAGGCCTCAAGCTAAACCCACCATCGTAATCAATTGCTTGAGCTTGTTTGTATTTACTGTTTTGCCAAGGTTGTGATATGTGGACATCGTTTAATGTGATGCTGAATTCATTCACGTTTTGATTGCTACGTTTGGGGATTGCAAGCGCAGAAAAGAAAAAAAATAAAGCAGATAAGCGCAAAAGAGAGAAAAATCTGAAAGAATTGCTTTGAGAATTCTATCCCCATCCTCTTTATTGATTTTGGTCGGGTTAGGCCGTGTTCACGCCCGGTTTTCAAGCTCAGTCTGGGGGTGTGTTCCCCATTCATTTCTAAGTGGCTGTATTTGTTTAGGTTTTTATTCGCTCGCTTTGGTTGCGTGTAGCCTTCATGTTTATCATTGACTACCAAGCCTTCGCCTAAGCCCCATTTTCTCCTACAAGTCCTAATGATTCACGCTTGAGTCTAACCCGCGCCGTGGAGAGAGTGTGAACGTGCAAGCATATGGTCCCCGACATTGGTGGAATCCTTTGGAGGTGATCCTGAGTCCTGAACTTTGGCAATGCTTACCTTAGTGGTCTGCCTACTTTCTTCCTACACATGTGTTGGGTACATTGGTTCAAATATACCTGATTTGAAGAAGCCTCACCCAACTCAATGATATACATCAAAATGTATTTGATGTGTTTTGAGTTTACTTGTGCAGGCTAAGTATTTGCAGGAAAGAAGAAAAAGTTTCTAAGTCCATGTGTCGACACCCAGAGGGAAAGTATCGACACTTAAGAAGACTTGTATCGACACCCAGGCAAGTAGTGTCGACACTTGGAGTCATTGTGTCGACACCAGGGATGCTGAGTCGACACCAGACAGAAAGTGTCGACACAAGGAGCTGTGTCGACAATCAATGAAGAAGAGTGCAGTGAAGCTGTGTCGACACTTAGCAGTTGTGTCGACACCCAGTGAAATTGTGACTACACCAGAACAATGTGTCGACACTTAAAGATGTGTCGACACTCAGCAAAAGTCAGCAGAAACTATGTACAAGTGTCGACACCCAGAACAATGTGTCGACACTCAACAGAAGAGTCAACACTTGAAGTAAGTGTCGACACCCAGAACAATGTGTCGACACTTAGCAGAAGAGTCAACACTGGAAGTAAGTGTTGACACCCAGAACAATGTGTCGACACTTAGCTGAAGACTCAACACTTGAAGAAAGTATCGACACAAGGAGCTGTGTCGACACTTAGTAAAGATCAGCAAAGTTCAACAAAAATATTCTAAGTACAAGTGTCGACACTAAGGGAATGTGTCGACACTCAGTCAGAGTCTCGACAGAAGAAGAATGTGTCGACACCCGGAGCAATGTGTCGACACTCAACAAGTTTCAACAATGAAGACATGTGTCGACACCAAGAAGCAGTGTCGACACTTAACAGATTCAACACATGAAGATGTGTCGACACAAAGGTGTTGTGTCGACACTTAGAAGAATTCAGCAAGATACTGAAGTACAAGTACTTGTGTCAACACTAAATTTCAGTGTCGACACATGAAGAAGTAGTGTCGAGATATAAAATCTACAACACAAGGAGTTGTGTCGACACCTTGTAGGCTAGTGTCGACACTTAGACAACATGTGTCGACACTTGGTCTATAAGTGTCGACACTTAAAGACAGATAGTCTCGACACTTCTAGACAGTTACAGAATTTTCAAGAACTGACTGGATGACTTGACAGCTGCCATTCCAGCCGATCTACAGCACCTGTCAGAGTTGTCAGAATTCAGTTATGGACCGGACCAGCCGGTTACCATGAAGAAGGCCTATAAATAGGCTTATGTTGTCTACAGAAAAGTGGTTGTTCAAATTATTGATCAAGTATTCAACAAATAAGATCTAGCTATTCCTTGAAGAATCAAGTGCAGATCTAAGAAGTTGGAGAGAGAGAGCTCCATCCAAGAAATCAGCTGTTGGAACCAGGCTGAGAAGAAGGGTTCAGATTCACTCTGAAGCTTAAGTAGCAGAGATCAAGGATCAACTGCAGAAGGAGTCAATCTTATTGAGTTCTACTTTCAAGAAGCTTTGAAGAAAGCTAAGTCAGATTGATTTCAGCTGAGTTCTTCCAAGAACTCATCAAGAAACTCACAACTCCCCTCTCTTGTCTCTGGGTTGCTAAGTTAACAATTTTGTATTCATTTTATCTTGTAGGATCCTTTGGATTTGAGTCTTGTAAGCATGTAATTATAAAGGCTGAGTGTAGGGCTTGAGTGCCTGAGTGTAGGAGATTGAAATCTCTGAGTGTAGGCCTTTGTGGCTGAGTGTAGGCTTTGTGAAGAAGCTGAGTTATAGGGCCTTGAGCCTGAGGTGTAGGAGCCTGTTTTGGGTTCTGAGATAGTGGAGAAGTTTGGCTGAATCTAGTATACTGCTAGATAGGCGAAGGGGGAAAGTGGATGTACCCAAACCTTGGGGAACCACTATAAAACTGTGTGTCTTCTGTGTGCTGTGGTTTGCTGTGAATGCTGTGTGATTGCTGTGCAATAGTAGTTTAAATTCTGTGTTAAAAACTGATTGCTGCCATAAAAAGTCAAAAAAAATTTGGTCACCTATTCACCCCCCCCCCCTCTAGGTGTTTAGGTACTATATCTTTCAAGTGGTATCAAAGCGAGGTTCCTCAAAAAGGGACATAACTGTCTAAGTAGATCCTGTTAGCAGATTCAGTCTAAGTCAATAAACAGCATCAAGAAAATCAAGAACTATGGGTTCCACTTAAAATCACAAGGAATTGGGATCCATGAAGCTACCTATATGTAGGAAAGAAATCTTTGGGATCTAGAAGGAAAGGGTGAGACTCTTTATGGAAGCTTCAGACCCTAGGATTTATATCACAGTAAAGGAAGGGCCATATGTGCCCATAAAGGTGTCAGTATTAGATGCAAATCAGAGAACACCTAAGGATTTCTCTGAAATGACAAAGGATGAGATTGTTCTAGCCACCATGGACAAAAGGGCTCAAAATATTATAGTGAGTGCCATAGATGATGCAACTTTTCAGAATCTAATACACTGTAAGACAACCAAAGAGATGTGGGATACTCTTATTGTGTATATGGAGGGTTTTGAAGAAGTAAGGCAAGACAAAAAATCCTTGCTAAATCAAGAGTATGAAAGTTTTAGACAAGGAAAAGCTGATAGCATAACTGAGTGCTATAAAAAGTTCTACAGGATAGTGAATGAGCTCATGTCCTATGGTAGAGAGTTCAGTAATTATGAACTCAATGATAAGTTTCTAAGGTCCCTAACTAAAGATTGGGACACCAAGATCTGTGCCATCAGGGAAATGGCAAAGCTGGGAGAAATTCCTCCACCAACACTGTTTGGCAAACTGCTGTCTTATGAAATGCAGTTAATGGTGAGGAAAGAAGAGGAGAAATCCACAAGAAATGAACACAAGGAAAGAACAGTGGCCTTTAAATTAGAAGCCCCCAGAAAGTACAGGAGTAAGTCACCAACTCCACCTCTAAAGGTAGTTGAATCTGAGTCAGATGAGTCAGTCAGCACAAAGTCTGAAAGCAGTGAAAGTGATGAGTACTTTGCTGCCTTCACAAGACATTTTCAGAAATTCTTAAAGAAGAAACAGTGGAGGACAAGGCCTTCTACATCACAGGGAAAGGAAGACTCTTATCAGAAAAATAAGTCTTCAAAGAAAGACAGGAAAAAGTCCAAGTCTAGCAAAGCTACACTATCAAAAATTATGTGCTATTGCTGTAATAGACAAGGACATGTCATTGCAGACTGTCCAGAGAAGAGGAAGGAGTCTAGTGACAAGAAAAGGACTCAATATAAAGGCAAGAAGGAGAAGTCTTTTGTTGCCAAAAAGGACAAGACCCTGTCAGATATCTCTTCATCAAAAACTGAGTCAGATGCTGAGGCATATATTGGACTGTTTGCTGAGGAAGAAGAAGAAGAGTTCATGCAGATTATGAATTCTATTTATGAACAAGAGGACAGTCAATGCCAAGGGCTAATGGCATTGACAGAAAATGACAAAATCCTGGAGCAGCCAGGACCTAGTAAGGTACAAAGTTCAACTTTTAGTTCAATTTCTTGTGCCAGTACAGAATCAGATTCATCATCATCAAATGATGAGAGTGCATCTGAGTCTGAAGAGGATATTCATCAGTTGATAGATGAATACAAAGTACTGTTGCAAGCTTACAAGAAGAGCAAGTCCCTAGCCAAAAGTCAGGCAAAGGAAATTGCAAATCTCAAAGCTGCATCAACAGATTCTGAGAAGTTATTTGATCAAAAGCTTAATGAGATAGCCAGACTGAAGCACATAACTGTGATTCAGATGGGAACTATATCATTTAAAAATGATCAAATCAAGAGTCTGGAGATTAATCTTCAGAAGGAGAAGGATTTAGTTACTAGGTTTTCTAAACCAAAGTCTGTTTTACCCATAATTGATGAATTTGTTCATCACAAAGGTAAAGCTGGACTGGGATTTACAAGACCTGCTAGGATTGTTCAGTCCAAGTCTATGTCCAAGGGAAAAGCCCCAACTCTCAACAAGTTTGCTGTAGATAAAACAGCAAAGACAGTACCTAAGCAAAGGTACAATAAGTTTGAGTGTTGGTGCTGTGGCAAGGTAGGCCACTATGCATTGGACTGTTGGCACAATGCTAGTGCCAAAGTGAGTAGCAGACTGCCTGTTGGAAAACCAGCAGGTAGCCTTGTCAGGATGCAAACTAACAAGTACCAAGGACCCAAGAATTCTTTGGGTTCTAAGGTTCATTAATCTGTTTTGCAGGTGAGTCCAAGTGGCCATGCCCCTATATGGTACTTGGACAGTGGATGTTCCAGACATATGACTGGAACAAAGGGATTACTAAGGGACTACATTCCAATCAAAGATGGTCCAAAAGTCACCTTTGGTGGTTCTGAAAAAGGAATCATCAAAGGGTTTGGTAATATTTCTAGTAACTTAGTTACCATTACTCAAGTGGCTTATGTTAAAGGTTTGAAACACAACCTAATTAGTATAAGTCAATTAAGTGATGTAGGATATGACATCTCATTTGTTAAGGATGGTTGTCATATCAAGAGGTCAAATGATCAAGAGATCATTTTGGCTGGCTATAGAAAAAGAAATGTCTATTGCTTAGACATTATGTGTGAGACCAATGGTTCTCAAGTGTGTCTTGTAGCTGATGAGACAGTCTCTCATTGTGTCAAATGGCACAAGAGGCTAGCTCATCTAAATTACAAGACAATTGGCAAACTCTTTAGCAAAGAGTTAGTGAGGAATGGTCCTCAAGTTAAGTGTGTTAAAGATGCTATTTGCTCAGCTTGTCAAAAGGGCAAGCAGACTAGATCCACCTTTAGAAGCATTGAGAACAAAGATGTTGTGAGGTGCTTATACCTCTTGCATATGGATCTCTTTGGTCCAATGCCAGTTCACAGCTTAGGAAGGAAGGTCTATACCTTTGTAGTTGTAGATGACTACTCAAGGTTTTCCTGGGTGTTCTTCCTAAGACAAAAATCTGAAACACCCAATGTCTTCTATAGCTTTGTTAGACAAATTCAGAATGAACTAAATAGTACAGTGGTCAAAATAAGAAGTGACCATGGTACTGAGTTTCAGTCTGATAGCATGACAAAACTATGTGAAGAATTTGGGATATTTCAAGAGTTTTCTTCACCAAGGACACCTCAGCAAAATGGCATTGCTGAGAGGAAGAATAGAACCTTGATTGAGGCTGGTAGGACTCTATTAAGTGATACATCACTACCAGAATACTTCTGGGCTGAAGCAGTCAATACTGCATGCCATGTTATTAATAGGGCTAGCATAACTAAAAGTCTCAACAAGACCCCCTATGAGGTTGTGAAAGGAAGGAAACCAAACCTATCCTACTTCAGGATCTTTGGTTGTAAGTGCTTCATACTTAACAATGGAAAGTCTTACTTGACTAAGTTTGCTGCCAAGTCCCAAGAGGGAATTTTTTTTGGGTACAACAACAATAGTAAGGCTTATAAAGTCTACAACTTGTCTACTCAAGTTGTAGAAGAGACTGTACATGTAGTATTTGATGAAACTAGGCTTATTAACAATGAGTTGTCTAGTAGTGTATGCAGCCCCACAGGTATAACAAAGAAGATGGACAAGCTCACTATAGAAGAAGAACCTACTACAAGACAGCAGGTAGAAGACAGTGGCTGTTCTCTAGGGGGAGAACTACATGTACCAATTGCTAATGAAGTTCAAGGAGTACAACATGATGAAGATGTTGAAGAAGCTCAACCTGAAGTCAGGATGCCTCCAGCCAATATGCATCTAAGAGATCATCCAGCTGAGCAAATCATTGGTGATCCAAGACAAGGGGTACAAACAAGGAGCAGAAACCTGAATGCAGCAATCTACTCCAGTTTCCTATCCCAAGTTGAACCTAAGAAGTTTGAAGAAGCCATCAAAGACCCTCTTTGGATTGAAGCAATACAAGAAGAACTCAATCAGTTCAAGAGGTGCAAGGTCTGGGAGCTTGTTCCTAAACCTAAAGACCATAATATAATTGGAACCAAGTGGATCTATAGGAACAAGATGGATGAGCAAGGAGTCATCATTAAGAACAAAGCAAGATTGGTTGCTAAAGGATATAGGCAGGAAGAAGGTATTGATTTTGATCAAACCTTTGCTCCAGTAGCCAGACTGGAAGCCATAAGAATGTTCCTGGCCTATGCAACCTTTCAAGGATTCAAAGTTTACCAAATGGATGTCAAGTCAGCATTTCTAAATGGTAATCTTAAAGAAGAAGTCTATGTGGAACAACCCTCAGGTTTTGTTGATTCAACTCTACCTAATCATGTCTATAGGCTTAGGAAAGCTTTATATGGGTTAAAGCAAGCCCCTAGGGCTTGGTATGAAACCCTGTCTAGTTTCCTCATTGAGAATAAGTTCACAAGGGGGAAAATAGACAAGACTCTATTCCTTAGGGAATCTAGAGGCAAAGTAATACTAGTCCAAATATATGTAGATGACATTATATTTGGGTCTACTGAAAGTAGCCTTTGCAAAAAGTTTGCAAAGCTAATGCAAGGTCAATTTGAGATGAGTAGTATGGGAGAGCTAAAGTTCTTCTTGGGTCTCAAAGTAAGACAGACTGAGAGTGGTTTATCCATATGCCAGTCCAAGTTCACCCTAGAACTCATAAGGAAGTATGGTATGGATTCATCCAGCACCATGAAGACTCCTATGGGGTCAAGTATGTCTCTTAGCAAGGATGATGCAGGGAAGCCTGTAGATGAAACCTTGTATAGAGGGATAGTTGGCTCCCTATTATACTTGACTGCAAGTAGACCAGATATCATGTATGCTACATGTGTCTGTGCAAGGTATCAAGCCTGCCCTAAAGAGTCTCATTTGATTGCAGTCAAAAGGATATTGAGATATCTAAAGGGCACTCCTTATCTAGGCCTCTAGTATCCTAGGAATGGGGATTTTGATCTAACAGGTTATTCAGATGCAGACTTTGCAGGATGCAAAGAAGACAGAAAAAGCACTTCTGGAACCTGTCAATTCCTAGGTGGAAGACTGATTTCATGGAGTAGCAAAAAACAAACAAGTGTGGCTATCTCCACTGCAGAATCAGAGTATGTGGCTGCAGGAAGTTGCTGTGCTCAACTTCTGTGGATACAACATCAGCTTGAGGACTATGGATTTCAGGTAAGTAGAACTCCACTCTTCTGTGATTCTACAAGTGCTATTTCAATTGCACATAATCCTGTTTCACATAGTATAACTAAACATATTGAGATAAAATATCATTTTCTTAGGGAGCATGTAGAGAAAGAGGATATTTTACTAGAATATGTTAAAACAGATAATCAACTAGCTGATATGTATACTAAGCCCCTAGAAGAAGCTAAGTTCAATAGGTTTAGGATTGAACTAGGAATGATAAACTTAGAGTAAGTTTATAGTATTGGAAATTGGCTAAGTAAAAAGGTGTCGACACACAGAGATATATGTGTCGACACAGAAAATTGGTGTCGACACTTCAGGGAAAAGGTGTCGACACATCTAGGAAGTAAGTGTCGACACTTCAGAATATTAGTGTCGACACATGACAAGTAGGTGTCGACACAACCAAGGTGGTGTCGACACTTAGTGTTTACTCAGAATTATCTAAGTAAAGTCTCGACTATGTGTCGAGTTAAGTGGTGTCGACACATAAACAAGTGTCGACACATATAATCTGTTGACTAAATTTGTGTCGACACATTATAAGTCAGTGTCGACACTTATTGCCAGTGTCGACACAATTTAAGTTAGCTGCCCGCCTTTTCATCTTCAAAACTAGAAAGGTATAAATAGGGTTTTGCCTTAGTCTGTCGACACGCTTTCAAAAGTTTCGAGACCAAAACTTGTGTGTCGACACCTCTCTTCTCTCCAGTCAAAATTCTTCAACCCTAATGGCGCCAAAGCTTGAGGAGAACGTCAACGAAGGCTACGAACTGGTACGCAATGCTTTTGATGATGCCGACCAAGAAATCAAGACTGTAGTAACCCTAGTTGCAGACTCGGGGTTGGAATTCCTTGTTTCTGAACCTACTAAAATCTGGAAGAAGGAAGTACTGGAATTCCTCAATGGTGCTGTAGTGGACGAATCTGGATTCAAGATCAAATCCAGGGTTCATGGTGAGAAGGTTAAGGTCTCTTCAAAAAGTCGGGGTTGGAATTCCTCAATGGTGCATTGGCATGGTGTGGACTGGATGCTAAGATGAAAATTGGCTCAGTTTTCAATAGGAAAGGCATGAATAGTCAAGGGAAATTCCTATCAGAAATTGTTGGCAAGGTCATCTTAAGTAAGCCAGGAGGGCATGATCGGATATCAGCCCATATGTTCAACATTATGACAAGGATAATCTTTACTTTGAAGACAGATTGGTCAGTTGTGATATTTGAGAAAATTAAAGAAGGCCTAAAGAAGCCCAACTTGGGCAGAATCATAAGTCTATACCTTGCTGGAAGTATTCCAGAGATAATGAGTCAAGCAGCTGGAACAAAAATCAACCATATGAGAAAGATTGTGTAGGGATGTTTGTGAGATGGACGTGCTTACGCTAACGGCGGATTACCCATCACAGAACATAGAAAAATAAGAGAGTGCTCCGACCAAAAGCGAACGAAAAGGGGTCGGTTGGCTCTCAAAAATACGGGACTCGATACAACGTCCTTAGGACCTACTCTCCAACAAGCACACAACTCGCGCCTAGCCGGACTCGATACCACGACCTTAGGACCTACCTCTCCAACAAGCACACGTCTCACCGCACCTACACAAGCATCTATTCTTTTCACAATAAGCCGTCAATCGCAGCAAAAATACATTTAGGAGCGGCGGTAAACGATAAGGAGGGATCAAGAACAAGTTGAGATTAACTCCCTTGTTAACACCAAAGCGTGCCCCATCTTGGAGAACAAGTCAAGGCTAGGCCTAGCTTGTACTCCAGCGGATCTTCCAATCCGAAAAACAAGAGGGTCAATAACAATGTTCGATTCAGATTTGCAAGCGAAAAACACTTTAAAATCGCGGAAAAGACGGTTGAATAACCTCCACAAAAATCTCACAGCAAGAAGCACAAAGATAGGGAAGAGATTACCCAACCAAGAAGAAGATCACACAATATTTGTGGGAGAATCACTCTCTCCACGGTTCCACCGGTTTCACACCGAAGGGGCTGCTTCCTTCTTCCACGGAGTCGCACCGAGAGAAGCCACGCCGGAGTCGCACCGAACGGGGATGGAGGAGGCAAGGCTAGGCTTCACACCCAAAGGGGAGGGGGGGCGGCTAGTGGAATCTCTCCATGGCCGAAATTCTCTAGGGGAGAGTTTAGGTTTTCTTCTTCCAATGCATAACTCATCATAATATCCTCCTTTAAATAGGAGTTACAAAAGAGATCCAACCATCCAAGATGGAGATGAAATCTCATCCATCCGGGCGGTTACTTACACACCAAGGGTTTAATAGCACACCAACATAAAAATAAAAATAATACAAGCCAAATGTTTTAAGCAATTAAAATAAAACTAAGTAAAAGTATTAAGCAAGCTTTGCGCGCCGCGGACGGAGGTTGTATCGCAGCTTTCCGTTAGCGTCCGTGGCGTTGTCATGACGCCGCAAATCTTTAACTTGTTGCGCCGCAGCAACCGGGTCATCATCAGGAAGTGTTGGAGGGGCCGCAGCAACCGGGTCATCATCAGGAAGTGTTGGAGGGGCCGCGCCATCAATCCTCCCCCACTCAAAATCTCGCATCTCCGATGCGTGGGCTGATAGAAAGCGGCGGAGAAGCTCGACATCCAAACGTTGAAGCTCTGTCGCGAGTACCCATGAGTCGTCCGACGGTGGGCGGTCACGCCAACGGATGAGGAAGCAGTAGGTAGCACCGTCAGGAGTAGTAAGTGGCTCAGCAGCGAGTATCATATCTGGATGGAGAAACGTCTTGGGAAACCTGGGAAACATGTCAGCAGTAGGAATAAAAGAAGGCAACGTACCATCCGATGTTATACCTGCGGGGACCGGAGGAGAGAGATCATCCAAACTACCACTCCCCAACCCATTAGAAATTTCAGTGGAGGGAGAAGACGACAAAGAAACCAACTCTTGTGGAGGCGCAACAAACAGCGTCAAATCCAAGACATTAAAAATAGGGGAGATACCCCATTCAGCAGGCAAATCCAATACGAAAGCGTTGTCACCTAGCTTCTTTATAATCCGAAAAGGACCGGCGCGTTTTGGAGCTAACTTTTTAACGGTGCCAGTTGGCATTCGTTCGGGAACTAACCGTACTAAAACCAGATCGCCGACCTTAAAGTGTGACACCTTCCTATGTAGATTAGCGTGCGCTTGATAAGACTCATATTGAGCAGTCAAGGTAGCTCGTATACGTGCATGTAAGTCGTGAATATGTTGGGCGAAGGATTGTGCAAACTGACTTGTTTTGTATGTGGGAGGTAAGGGGACCAAGTCAAGTGGCACAGGGGCCTTATACCCGTGAACAATTTCATTCGGAGACATACCCGTGGACCGATTTTTAGAATTATTGTAAGCCAGTTGTGCATGTGGAAGCAGTAAATCCCAAGTGCCTTTATGGTCGCTCACGAGACATCGAAGAAGATTTCCTAGGCTCCGATTGACTACTTCCGTCTGGCCATCAGTTTGTGGGTGATAAGCCGCGGAGAATAATAATTTTGTGCCCATAAGAACCCACAAGGTTTTCCAAAAGTAGCTAGTGAACTTGACGTCCCTATCTGAGACAATAGTCTTCGGAACGCCACGGTGACTAACGACGTCTTTAAAATACAGTTTCGCAATGTGAGTGGCGTCGTTGGTCTTACTACAGGGGAGGAAGTACGCCATCTTGGAGAACCTATCCACAACAACGAGTATAGAATCATGACGTCGCAGGGTGGGGGGAAGGCCTAATACAAAGTCCATGCTCACGTCTTCCCACGGGACAGACGGAATAGGTAGCGGAGTGTATAAACCTACATTGGACTTAGTACCTTTAGAAACTTGGCACGTACGACAACTGCTCACAACTTTCCCAACCATCGCCTTTAGTTTAGGCCAAAAGAATTTCTCCTCTACGAGCGTTATCGTTTTGTCTCTGCCAAAGTGGCCACTCAAGCCACCACTATGTAACTCCCAAATGATGTGGAGTCGCAAAGAGGAGTGGGGGATACACAATTTCCGTGTTTGAATAAGTATCCGTCTCTAAGTGAATAGGCCGTGATGGTCGTGGGAGAGCTATCCTGGGCAGATAAGTATGGCTCCTGAAAATCAGGGCATGTGGCGTATTCATCCTTTATGCGCTCGAACCCTACCACGTGGACTTGCATGGAGGAAAGTAAGAGGGTGAGGCGACTGAGTGCATCAGCAACTCGATTGTCGGTCCCCTTAAGGTGCTTGAGAGTAAATGTGTATTCTTGCAAGAAGGATACCCATTTAGCGTGGCGCGGGCTGATTTTGTGCTGACCATTGATGAATCGCAACGCTTCATGATCAGAGAGGATCACGAACTCCTTATGAAGGAGGTAGTGCCTCCAATGATGCAAACATCTAATGACCGCATAAAACTCCCTATCGTAATTGGAATAATTTAATTTAGCACCCGCTAACTTCTCACTAAAATAACTAACCGGGTGACCCTCTTGACTCAAGACACCTCCAATCCCTACGCCAGATGCATCACAAGTAAGCTCGAAGACCTTGGTGAAGTCTGGGAGACGTAACACCGGTGCTTCGGTCATAAGCTCCTTAATACGATGGAATGCAAACGTGGCGGATTTGGACCATGTGAATTCTCCTTTCTTCATGCAGTCCGTAATGGGTGCCATAATGCTACTAAAATCACGTATGAAACGACGATAAAAGGTAGCTAACCCGTGGAAACTACGCACCTCACGAAGGCTAGTGGGCTCGGGCCAGTCTCTAATCACCTGAACCTTTCCTGGGTCAACACGAATTCCTTCAGAGCCAACTATATAACCTAAGAATTCAACCTCCGAAACATAAAACGTGCATTTCTTTAGATTTAGATATAAGGTTTCAGTCCTTAAGGTGGAGAGGACTACTTTGATGTGAGAGAGGTGTTCGGCGGGGGAGGTACTAAACACTAGGATGTCATCAAAATACACTACAACAAACTTCCCCATATATGGCCTAAAGATGTGCGTCATCATCCGGGAGAAGGTGCTGGGGGCATTGGATAGCCCAAAGGGCATCACAAGCCATTCATACAACCCGTCCTTAGACTTGAACGCCGTCTTCCACTCATCCCCCTCTCGGATCCTGATTTGGTGGTAACCACTCCGTAAGTCCAGTTTAGAGAAGATAGTGGCACCCGATAGGACATCCAAGAGATCATCTAGTCGCGGAATTGGAAACCTATATTTTATAGTAATTTTGTTGAGAGCTCGGCTATTAACACACATGCGCCAGGTGCCATCCTTCTTAGGGGCAAGAAGAGTGGGGACAGCACATGGGCTCATACTCGTCCTAATAAATCCCTTATTTAACAACTCCTCTATCTGGGTTTGCAACTCTATGTGGGCAGTTGGATTAAGCCTATAGTGTGGTTGGTTGGGTAAGGACGATCCGGGGATAAGGTCTATTGCGTGTTGTATATCTCTAAGCGGTGGTAACGACGAAGGCAACTCCTCCGGGTATACATCCCTAAACTCATCCAACAATACCCGTAGCTCTCGGGGTAAATCTTCCAACACGCCACCATCAGTTTTTTCACTCAGAAGTACAAGAGCGTACATTATTCCCCCAATGAAGGGATCCTTCACAAATTCCTTCCTACCAACTAAACTCAAGGCTTTCCTCTCAACTGGGATGGTGGTATCCTTAGCCAACACTACCGGCTCTTTTGGCACAGTCGGTCTCAAGGTGACGATCTTGCCATTGAATTTAAACTCATAAGTGTTGGCACGACCATAGTGCGTCACATCACGGTCGTATAGCCAAGGGCGGCCTAATAACACATGACAAACGTCCATTGGTAGGACGTCGCACCAAACCTCATCCGTGTAGGATTTGAAAGACAGGGGGACTAGGCATCGTTGGGTAACCTTAATAGTAACCTTACTAATCCAAGCGACCTGGTAGGGGGTCGGGTGCGGCTCGACAGTCAAGGACATACGCTTAACGACATTCTCAGAAACAGCGTTTACGCAACTACCACCATCAATAACTAATTTGCAAAGTTTTTCTCCACTCTTAAAGATCAGGGAAAAAATGCTCGTCCTCTTCCAGTCGTCTACAGGACGAGGAGTGGTCATAATGCAACGCATCACCATAAGGCGGTGATCGTCCTCCAAGTCACTAGGGACTCCGTCAGGGTCGCTCTCCTCTTCGGCCTCATGGACATAGTCGTCAGGGTCCGTAGTGGACTCTAGTAAGGCTATGGCCTTCGTCTTGGTGGGGCATTCGTAGGCATAGTGGCCTTGAAAACCGCATGAGTAACAAGTGGTGTTAGCCTTGCTAACCTTTCCAACGGGGATACGCTCACTAGCGGGGTTCTTGGTATTTCTCGCGGTAATCACAACGGATTTCGACTCGGAGGATCTAAATTTTCCTTTATCAGGAAAAGTGGAAGAAGATGCCCCCGCGGTGGACTTATTCTTCGCATTAGAATAACGGGAGTGAGCTTTAGATGCTAGGTTCTTTTCAATGTCCAAGGCGGCATTGAAAGTCGTATTCAAGTCCGTGTGACCATAACGCAAGAGTTTCCGCTGAATGTCGGGGTGAAGTCCCTTTCGAAATCTAGATAAAGTTACTTCGGGGATCTCTCGAAGGTCACATCGTACCATACGGTCCTTAAGTTCTCCCATATATTCAGCAACAGACATTGAGCCTTGCCGAAGGGTGGCAAGCTCATCGAACATTTGCGTCCGATGGTACGCGGGAACGTACTGATCGGTTAGCAGGTTCTTCATAACAGCCCATCCAATGAGTGGGACCCCGTGCCCAGCTCCTAACCTACGTTCTTCATTCAGCCAATAGGTTTTGGCACGTCCCATTAATTTCATCCTGGCAACTTGAACCTTTTGGGGGTCCGTGAGGTTGTGCCATTCGAAATAGCACTCCATGTCTATAGCCCAATGGAGGAAGATCTGGGGATCTCCCATGCCATCATAGGTGGGGGCATTTATCTTGATAGCCCTCGTGATATCAAAGCCTCGCTCGGGGTGGGGTTCTCGAGGGGGCATACGGGGAGAGTTTCCCTCAGAATCCGAATCAAAGTTCGGTTGGTGCCGGTTGGGCTGCCCAGCATTAACGGGAGGTGGGGTTGGCCTTGCTTGATTTTGTAGGATCTGGGCTAAGGCGTTCCTAAGCTCTGTCATTTCGGCACGAAGACCTGCTATAGCCTCGGTGTTGGGATCACCATGCTCGTTCGCAGCCATCCTAGACGTAGACGGGGTTGCGTACTCCGTTCCTAGCCTAGTGCGCATTCAGGTTTGGGAGGCCCCGGGCAAGATGAATTTTCCTAGGACTGAAGCTATATTGAAAATAAGATATTTTTATATACTCCCGATGAGAATAACACGTAGATCGTTAAAAAATTTTTTCTTTGAAATTTTGCTGAAAAATAAAGATTTCAGCCCGCTATTTGCAGACCACAGAAATTTTTTTTTTTTGAGTTCTAACGATCGGATCTCTAACAAGGAACGCAGAGAGGATGTTTGCAACGTGAAAGTTGAAACGACCGCCTCTGATACCAAATTGGTGTAGGGATGTTTGTGAGATGGACGTGCTTACGCTAACGGCGGATTACCCATCACAGAACATAGAAAAATAAGAGAGTGCTCCGACCAAAAGCGAACGAAAAGGGGTCGGTTGGCTCTCAAAAATACGGGACTCGATACAACGTCCTTAGGACCTACTCTCCAACAAGCACACAACTCGCGCCTAGCCGGACTCGATACCACGACCTTAGGACCTACCTCTCCAACAAGCACACGTCTCACCGCACCTACACAAGCATCTATTCTTTTCACAATAAGCCGTCAATCGCAGCAAAAATACATTTAGGAGCGGCGGTAAACGATAAGGAGGGATCAAGAACAAGTTGAGATTAACTCCCTTGTTAGCACCAAAGCGCGCCCCATCTTGGAGAACAAGTCAAGGCTAGGCCTAGCTTGTACTCCAGCGGATCTTCCAATCCGAAAAACAAGAGGGTCAATAACAACGTTCGATTCAGATTTGCAAGCGAAAAACACTTTAAAATCGCGGAAAAGACGGTTGAATAACCTCCACAAAAATCTCACAGCAAGAAGCACAAAGATAGGGAAGAGATTACCCAACCAAGAAGAAGATCACACAATATTTGTGGGAGAATCACTCTCTCCACGGTTCCACCGGTTTCACACCGAAGGGGCTGCTTCCTTCTTCCACGGAGTCGCACCGAGAGAAGCCACGCCGGAGTCGCACCGAACGGGGATGGAGGAGGCAAGGCTAGGCTTCACACCCAAAGGGGAGGGGGGGCGGCTAGTGGAATCTCTCCATGGCCGAAATTCTCTAGGGGAGAGTTTAGGTTTTCTTCTTCCAATGCATAACTCATCATAATATCCTCCTTTAAATAGGAGTTACAAAAGAGATCCAACCATCCAAGATGGAGATGAAATCTCATCCATCCGGGCGGTTACTTACACACCAAGGGTTTAATAGCACACCAACATAAAAATAAAAATAATACAAGCCAAATGTTTTAAGCAATTAAAATAAAACTAAGTAAAAGTATTAAGCAAGCTTTGCACGCCGCGGACGGAGGTTGTATCGCAGCTTTCCGTTAGCGTCCGTGGCGTTGTCATGACGCCGCAAATCTTTAACTTGTTGCGCCGCAGCAACCGGGTCATCATCAGGAAGTGTTGGAGGGGCCGCAGCAACCGGGTCATCATCAGGAAGTGTTGGAGGGGCCGCGCCATCAAAAGATGGATATGAGGATCTTCTCCAGATGAGACAGGGTGTTGACTAAGGAGATGTCAACCCCTGAGAAGATCACTTCTGAAAAGGAAACCCCACTCAAGAAGAAGAAGAAGTCTGCCCCAGTGGCTCAGGATCCATCCAGCAGCTCTGAAAGTGAAGAGCAAGTTGTCTTCACACCTGATGAGCATGAAGAAGAGAATGTTGAGAAATCTACTGCTCAACAAGAAGTTGCTGAAATCCAGGGGGAGCTACCTCAAGCTAGCCCCATACACAAGGATCACATCCAGGGGGAGCCACTAGTTGTGGAAGAACCCACTCCTCTTGAAAGTGAGCAAGCTACAACCACAATTCTAGAGGTAATTACTGAGCTTAATGCTTTGGTTTTTCCTATAGAAGATACTGATTTGTCTGATGTTTATCAACAACCACAGACTGCTAGTCAAGTCCCAGATGTTGTCATGGAAGACACATCTGCTGCAGCTCAGTTTGTATCTGATTCAGTGGTAGATGAGCCCAGAATTTCTCCAGCTCATTCTCCACAAGAGTATACCATGGAAGATTTATTTCTAAATATGGATCAAGCAGATTTTGACAAGGAAACTGCTGCTGCTGAGGGGGAGAATGCTCCAGTTGAGGGGGAGCAAGTGCCAATTATTGAAGAGCCTTCAAGGACAGAACCTGAAAAGCCCCAAGATGTTGAAGAGCTACCTAAGGAAAGGGTAGAGATTGCTAGCTCCTCAGCTTCTGAAGATGAGGAGGAGGCAAGGGCTAAGAAAAGAAAGTTTCAAGTTTTCAGGAGAAGAAGCCAGAGTTACAAGAAGGCTTTACAAACTGTTACTCCACAGCCTATATCACAACCAGCTCCAAATGTTGATTATAGTGCTTTAATGGTTGCTATGTAGATTAAACTGGATGAACACAGAAAAGCTATAGAGACATATGTGGATGAGGGGCACAAATCTCTCCAATTTGATTTGGCCCAGGATATTAAATCTGTAAGATTTGAGATGAATCTAAATAAGAAAGAGATGACTGACTGCTTCCACAAGGGTGGGAATGCAGTAGTCTATCTTGCTACACATCAGGAAAAGATAAAGGCTCAAGTAGATGACATAGCACAGAAGCAGGGGTATGTTCTAGAGAACCAAATAAGAATGAATGACAATTTGACACAATCCCACAATGCTATTGTCACAGAAATGAAGAACATTGCTGCTGGCCTGACAACTTCTACTGCTACTGCTATGACAGCTATTGATAGAGCACTGCAAGAGAGATTAACTGATATTACAACTGCTATTCAAGACTCTCAGAAGCTGATCTCTGAAAAACTCCAAAGGTTAAGACCTTTCTACAGGGATGGAGTCAATTATCTCAATGCTCAAATCAGATTTCAAAAAGATGACTTAAGGGATCACATAGAAAGAGAAGTCATAAAGGGGGAGAGGGTCTTAGTCAAAGCTGGCTCTGACCATGCAAAATGGGTTTCTAATTCCATCAGAGCCACTCTTGGTTATACTCCTCTTTGTGATGATGATAATGTAGCAGAATCTGGAATTAACCCTGCCTATCTTGGAGGTGAGCAACCAGAAGTAGCTCAAGTGATCTATCCTCCACCAGATTTTGTCATGATCCATGCTGACATACAGTCCATGTATAGCCCACCTGGGGGTAAGGACAATGTCATAATAGAGAAAGTTGTTCAACCTGTCTCTGAAGCTTTACAGGAAGCCATCTTGAAGGAGCAAGCTGAAGAAGAAACCAGATTATCAAAGAAGAGGTTCAGGGAGCAAGCTGAACAAAGACCTGACTTTGAGCAGTGGAGCCACACCTCTAGGAACATTATTTTGACTGTATGGAAAGCAGCAAAGGATAACATCCATGACAGGAATAAATGGTTTTCTGAGGCTGAATGGAGAAAGCATGAGTCAAGGCAGGAGGCTATAGTTCAATACAGAAGAAAGGTCAAGATGGGAAAGCTACCTCCTACTGCTCTGGAGCCTAGCAAGTACTTTCCCAAGCCTTATCATTATTTTGAGAGGCAAAAGCTTAAGGCTGAGGAACTTAAGAAGAAAGATCTGAAAGGCAAGAAGCTTGCTGATGCTGAAGTTACTGAAGCTCCTGTTCAAGCCAAAGTACAAGCTGGAAAAGGAATAGTGATCAAGGAGCCTGAACATAAATAGAATTAGAATTTTCTTAAAGTTTACTATGTAATCTTTTGATGTAAAACATTCTGTAAACTTTTTGAAATATGAATATGACAAAGTATTGGAACAATGTGTTGTGTAATAAATTTGCTATGTGTTAAATTTATTTCATAATTGTTCTATGATGCAATCTATGTGTACATGTTTGTTTCATACATGTTTATGTTTGCCCTGATTTATAATCCTGCTTTACATCATTTTGTAATTTTATTATGAATGGTGTATATCATTGACTAAGGGTTATGACTTCTCCAAATAGGGGGAGATTGTTGGGTACATTGGTTCAAATGTACCTGATTTGAAGAAGCCTCACCCAACTCAATGATATACATCAAAATATATTTGATGTGTTTTGAGTTTACTTGTGCAGGCTAAGTATTTGCAGGAAAGAAGAAAAAGTTTCTAAGTTCATGTGTCGATACCCAGAGGGAAAGTATCGACACTTAAGAAGACTTGTGTCGAAACCCAGGCAAGCAGTGTCGACACTTGGAGTCATTGTGTCGACACCAGGGATGCTGAGTCGACACCAGACAGAAAGTGTCGACACAAGGAGCTGTGTCGACACTCAATGAAGAAGAGTTCAGTGAAGCTGTGTCGACACTTAGCAGTTGTGTCGACACCCAGTGAAACTGTGACTACACCAGAACAATGTGTCGACACTTGAAGATGTGTCGACACTCAGCAAAAGTTAGCAGAAACTAAGTACAAGTGTCGACACCCAGAACAATGTGTCGACACTCAACAGAAGAGTCAACACTTGAAGTAAGTGTCGACACCCAGAACAATGTGTCGACACTTAGCAGAAGAGTCAACACTGGAAGTAAGTGTCGACACCCAGAACAATGTGTCGACACTTAGCTGAAGACTCAACACTTGAAGAAAGTGTCGACACAAGGAGCTGTGTCGACACTTAGTAAAGATCAGCAAAGTTCAAAAAAAATATTCTAAGTACAAGTGTCGACACTAAGGGAATGTGTCGACACTCAGTCAGAGTCTCGACAGAAGAAGAATGTGTCGACACCCAGAGCAATGTGTCGACACTCAACAAGTTTCAACAATGAAGACATGTGTCGACACCAAGAAGCAGTGTCGACACTTAACAGATTCAACACATGAAGATGTGTCGACACAAAGGTGTTGTGTCGACACTTAGAAGAATTCAGCAAGATACTGAAGTACAAGTACTTGTGTCAACACTAAATTTCAGTGTCGACACATGAAGAAGAAGTAGTGTCGAGATATAAAATCTACAACACAAGGAGTTGTGTCGACACCTTGTAGGCTAGTGTCGACACTTAGACAACATGTGTCGATACTTGGTCTATAAGTGTCGGCACTTAAAGACAGATAGTCTCGACACTTCTAGACAGTTACCGAATTTTCAAGAACTGACTGGATGACTTGACAGCTGCCATTCCAGCCGGTCTACAGCACCTGTCAGAGTTGTCAGAATTCAGTTATGGACCGGACCAGCCGGTTACCATGAAGAAGGCCTATAAATAGGCTTATACTGTCTACAGAAAAGTGGTTGTTCAAATTATTGATCAAGTATTCAACAAAGAAGATCTAGCTATTCCTTGAAGAATCAAGTGCAGATCTAAGAAGTTGGAGAGAGAGAGCTCCATCCAAGAAATCAGCTGTTGGAACCAGGCTGAGAAGAAGGGTTCAGATTCACTCTGAAGCTTAAGTAGCAGAGATCAAGGATTAACTGCAGAAGGAGTCAATCTTATTGAGTTCTACTTTCAAGAAGCTTTGAAGAAAGCTAATTCAGATTGATTTCAGCCGAGTTCTTCCAAGAACTCATCAAGAAACTCACAACTCCCCTCTCTTGTCTCTGGGTTGCTGAGTTAACAATTTTGTATTCATTTTATCTTGTAGGATCCTTTGGATCTGAGTCTTGTAAGCCTGTAATTATAAAGGCTGAGTATAGGGCTTGAGTGCCTGAGTGTAGGAGATTGAAATCTCTGAGTGTAGGCCTTTATGTCTGAGTGTAGGCTTTGTGAAGAAGCTGAGTTGTAGGGCCTTGAGCCTGAGGTGTAGGAGCCTGTTTTGGGTTCTGAGATAGTGGAGAAGTTTGGCCGAATCTAGTACACTGCTAGATAGGCGAAGGGGGAAAGTGGATGTACCCAAACCTTGGGGAACCACTATAAAACTGTGTGTCTTCTGTGTGCTGTGGTTTGCTGTGAATGCTGTGTGATTGCTGTGCAATAGTAGTTTAAATTCTGTGTTAAAAACTGATTGCTGCCATAAAAAGTCAAAAAGAATTTGGTCACCTATTCACCCCCCCCCTCTAGGTGTTTAGGTACTATATCTTTCAACATGATCGCAAGATTCTCCAGAATTCTAATTTTGAGCAATTACAATATTTATTTACGTCTGTCGAATAGTTTAAACTACGTCGTATAATTAAAAAGTTTTTCTATTATATCTTCTATGCCCATGATGTATTTGATTTCTCGTTTTACTTCTTTTTGAAATTTCTGAGACAGCTAGCTATTTTCTAGTCCACGGAGTGATGATTTGCTCGGGACGTGCAAATGGATAAGTCTGGGGGTGTGATGAGTCCACATTTTACACTGATTTTTGGACTCATCTGCGCCAGTTTTATCATCTTAGCACTACACTTGAGAGCCATTATTGCTTATATTTGCTTATGTGCCTATTTCACGATTAAGTGCACTATAGGCCCGCTTTTGTGTGCTTCTTGTGTTTCTTTGTTTTTGTTGTTCTTTAACCCTGTCTTGGGAATGTAGTGTGCACGTTTGGTAGTCTATCTGCCTCTTCTGTTGGTGCAGGGTTCGTGTGCATGCTCCGAAACCGCTCGGGAGACCCCGACGATGCAGGAATACTGCGCACGACCACTGGACTTATTGCGCACGACCACTGGTCGTGCGCCACTGATCGTGCGCATTACACTCTCAATTTCCTAATCCTGCCTGGGTAATCGCACGAGCACTAGCCATAGTGCGCACGACCACTGGTCGTGAGCCATTGCTCGTGCGCCTTTACCCCTTGCTTTCTGTAAATCTATCCCTGCCAATCGCACGATCAGTGGATTTAGTGTGCACGACCACTGTTCGTGCGCCACTGATCGTGCGCATATATGCTGATGTTTCTATCCAGGTTGCAGGTCTAATTGGAAATGACGCACGATCATCGACCGACAGTGCGAACAACCACTGGTCGTGCGCTCTGCTTTTTCTGCCTCCATATTTAAGGCCCTGCTCCGCGATTTAGGTCAATGCATGTCATTTGCTGCGATCGGGGAGTGCGCGGGAATCGCCATTTTACTTCTCCAGGTGCTCCATCACCACCATCTTCGTCGGGAGGCCATAGTCAACTACTCTGAAGCTTTTCAAACTCTCCGGCAAAGCCCTCGGCCATTGACGACTACAACTCCAAGCTTTCCACCGGAGTTGGTGAAGAAGACAACCTAGAGAACGAACTTAAAGGCCTTCGAGGTGACAGCTCGTTGGTACCGGAAGCCTCCTTGGACTGAGCCCGGAAGCGGATTGACAACTCACTATTCCGGCCACGACCCGCGGTGGATCTTCACTCTCTTTTGGTTTACTCCTCTTCCCCTTCCTCTATAGTATGGAATGGTTTAAACATTATAATGAACGTCAAGTTTATTTTATATCTAATGGGATGTTAGTATTTTTCTTATGCTTGTGAGTAGTGTCTGTGAATGCGCCTCGCTCACCCCACATCCACTCTATTCCTGTGTCTCACCCGATTGCACTCCACACAAGAACACTTCAATCCATTAGCTTTCCATCCACTCGCCCAACTGAAGTTCGGCATCGCGGCCGAAACACCCACTCCACCTTACGAAGCGGTGCCTTCGACCCGCATAGCTTTTACTAGTTTAGTAGATCAAACATCCACAATCTCCAAAGTCCTCTTTTTTACTTTTTTTCTATTTATAACTCTCATTTCAATATTTTATGTACGGTTGCCGCTCTATGCTAATTGCATTCCTCAAGAGACCGACACTCGGGGATTTATTCCCAAACTTTATTACTTGTGCGACCGGTGCGCTTGCCGATTTACACGCATCATTGTGCAATAGCATTTTGAATAAATTCCTCTTGTTGAATTATATTTGTTGTTGGTTGAGGTTCATGTTCTTCAGCTTCATCTTCTTCACTATCTTCAATGACCTGTGGAGAGGGATGAGTGAGAACCTCTTGGGTGAGGTTTAGTCCATCCAATGTCTCACACAAGTGGGGTACCTGCAAGTTGCTAATGGTAGAAACTTCTTTCTCCTTGCAGTACATATTAGTCTCATCAAATGACACATGAATAGACTCTTCAACTTTTAAGGTTTATTTATTAAATACCCTATAAGTCTTGCTTACTTGGGAGTATCTTAGAAAAACTCCCACTTCAGCCTTAGCTTCAAACTTTCTAATGTATTTCTTGTTGTTATTATGTATATAGCATGTACAACCAAATACTTTAAAATAGTTAATTTTAGGTTTCTTCCCTTTGAGTAATTCATAGGGAGTCCTATTCTTTAGTTTGTGAATTAAACTCCTATTCAGGACATAGTTTGTAGTGCTTACAGCATCTGCCCAAAAGGTTAGTGGCATGTATGCATCAGCAAGTAATATACCTGCAGCTTCAATGAGTGTTCTATTTTTCCTTTCAGCTACCCCATTTTGTTGGGGAGTTCTAGGAGCTGAGAAGCAATGCCTGATACCTTCCTTCTCACAGAACGCATGCATAAGAAGAGAATCAAACTCTGTGCCATAATCACTTCTGATCAATGCAACATGAGTAGAGAACTCAATCTGTATGGTCCTGAGAAAATCTGTAAGAACCTTGAATATATCTGACTTTGTTCTCAGAAAGAATACCCAACTGAATCTAGAGAAGTCATCCACAATAACCAAGGTGTAGGATTTCCCTCCTAGGCTTTGTACTGCAATGGGTCCAAATAGATCCAAGTGTAGCAAGTACAAGATCCTAGGTGAATCACTCTTATTAATTGATTTGAAGCTAGTTTTAGTTTGCTTGCCTAATTGACAAGCCCTGCAGAGACCTTCCTTCTTGTAGGGAGCAGAAGGTAGACCTCTAACGAGGTTGTGCTTAGATAACCTAGCAATATTTTTCAGATTTACATGTCCTAGTCTTTTGTGACATAAATCATTCTGATTACTAGTTAAATTCAGTAAGCAAAACTGATAGAGCAAGTAGAAGGTTTAAAGCATACCTGATAACCATCATCACATAATTGACTTATGGAGATGAGGGAATGCTTCAGTCCACTTACATATATCACTTTTCTGAATGTGACAGCTCCTATTTTTACTTCTCCAACTCCTTCTGACTGAGCACATTTTGAGTCACCAAAGATAACCTTTGGCCCCAATTTGGACTTGTAGTTGAACAGGATGTCCTTGCTGCCAGTCATATGCTTGGAGCAGCCACTGTCCAGGTACCAAGTTTCATTTACCCCTGGACACTTTTTCACCTGCAATATAAACAGTTAGTGATTTTTGAACCAGGTTACCTTGGGCCCTTTGTATGGCTGATAGGAGAAACTAGAAATAACAGAAAATTCTGGCTGGGACTTATATCCTAGGGGGTGGTATCTCCTAGGTGGAATGGTCCAGTCAACTAGGGGATTAAATAATTTCCTAGAAGTATTTAAGTTTCTGTTAAAGTTAAAGTTTTGGTTAAGTCTTCCTGGGTTCGACGAATTCATGTAAGTTCGTCGACCAGAGTTCGACAAATTGGGTTGAGATCGTCGATCTCTGCCCAGAGAATAAACATGTTCATTCTCTGTGCCCCATGTTTGTCGATCTCTGCTCGACGAACCATACAAAGTTCGTCGATCGCAGTTAGACGAATAATGATAATTATAGTTGGCGTTCAGAGTTCGTCGATCTGGGGTCGACGAACTGGCCCCTTTTCGTCGATCTGAGGTCGACGAAAATTGCCGAACTTTGTTTTTATTTGGTGTTTTCTGTCTTACAATTTTGTCCTTAGTTTTAATTTGTTCTAGAATCTTATTTACCTTATTTACTTGATCAATATTTTTCTTTCCTTTCTCAGAAATAAAATTTATGGGTTGTGATAGATGATTTATCTGAATAATAGGTGGTCCACTAGATGATGCACCTAATCCTAGCTTACTTCCATTGAGTCTAGCATTTGATATGTTGGTGATTACTGCTAGTTGTTTGCTTCTTCCATTTAGTCATTCTTCTAGCTGTTTTGCCTTATTTAATTCATCTTTCAGAAGGGTGATTTGTTCACTAAACATATCTATTTCATTTTTCAATTTGGTGTTTTCTAATACTAAGCTATCATAGTTAACTTGCTTATCTCTGAGAAGTTTGATTTCCTTCTCAGAGTTGATTAAATCTAAACACATGATTTTAAAATCTGATTTGAAAGATTCTGAATTATAATCAAACAATGATATACCTGATCAGCTTCTGATTCAGAAGCTTCCTCATTGTCTGACTCTCCTTCTTCTGAGTTACTTCTTGAGGCATCAATTTCCATGAGGCAAACCTCTTTTGCTCTTTCTTCTTCTTCATCTTCACTGGAGCTTGAAGATGTTGTCTCCTCTTCAGTCTCACTCCAAGTCTCAGCTACAAACCCCTTTTCCTTCCTCTTGTGTTTGCTGGAAGAGGGTTTGCTGGTGAACTGCTTTCTGCAATCCTTTTCCTTTTCTCTTCTCTTCTCTTTCTTCTGATTCTCTGGGCACTCAGAGAGGAAATGCCCAGGCTTTCTGCATCCATAACACACCACTTCCTTTATTGGTGTCGTATCATACTTTGGCATGTCATCCTTTCTTGCTGACTTCCTCCTGAAGTCTTTTCTAGCCATCTTGAAAAATCTCTTAGCCAAGAGACTTATAAGTTCTTCATTTGATGTTGAAGACTCTGATTCTTCTGAGGCTTTGAATGCTATGTTCTGATCTATTCTAGCTGCAGGAGGTGTTCTTTGTTCAGCAGCCTTCGTTGTCTTAATTAACTGCTCATAAGATTTCAGTTTGCTCAGTAGAGATTCAGTTGACATCTCATTCAGGCATCTGGCCTCCTTGATGGGCCAAATCCTTATGCCCCATGAGCTTGGGATGCACATCAGAATTTTGTCATTCAATTCAGTGAGAGTGATGTCCTTGTCCAGAATTTTTAGCTCATTAATGATTGAGCTTAGTCTATTATACATCTCTGAGACTGTTTCAGCTTCCTGCTTCTTGAAATTCTCATATTGGGATATGAGATTTGATCTCATGTCCTTCCTTTCATCAGCTGATCCATCAACCATTTGGTTCAGGGAATCCCAAATGGTCTTTGCTGATGTGCACTCAGCAACCTTCTGGAAAATATCATCAGACATTGTCTGTGCCAATATGTTCATGGTTTTTGCATCAGCCATCTTGGCTTTCTGTAAGCATCATTATAGTCTGGAGGAGGTACTGCAGTCATATTTGTGGAAGTGCTTGGCGGAGTTACAGGTGGTTGAGGTACTCTTGTTAAGATGGAAGCAAAGATATCTTAATCAATAGAATTCATATGCAATTTGATTCTTGCCTTCCAGATTCCAAACTTTTGCAAGTTGCAAAATAGAGGTCTGGTGCTTGCATAATCTTTGTTCTGTGTCATGGCTGTGGTTCAACTTTAAAATGTGAACAAAGTGATATGTAGATCTAACACAGGATCTTTGGTTCAAGGATTAACTTGTGCAACCAAAGGAACCTTGCTCTGATACCAATTGAAAGTGAGGGTTAGATCTACAATACTCTAGAGGGGGCGGGGTGAATAGAGTATATTTAAAATTTGTTAGGTCCCAATACAGGTGCTGTTACAGCTTTTGCTGTAAACTGAAAATGTGCAGTGATTAAAAAACTGGAAAACAAAAAGTAATAATCCTAATCACAACCACACAGCAAGAACAAAAAGAAAAAGATAGGCAACCAGACGACACAAGAAATTTATAGTGGTTCCCCCTCAACTGGGTACATCCACTCTTCTACCACCCTTGGTAGGAATCCACTCAGATTTTTGATCAGGTGCCTGACACCAATGAGTTTTGATCAGGTCCCCAACAACCAACTCAAGTCTTTTGGTAAGGAGACTTGCAACCAGGAATCACTTTTGAAGGGAGATGACAATCCTTTGTACAGAAGGGGGTGAGAGAGTTGATTTTGTCTTCTCTGTCAACAATCAGAGAGAAGACAAATGTGGAATGATGTTAGTAAATAGCTCCCCCTGAGATGTAGAATGATTCAGGGAAGATCTGGAGCTTTGCTGTAGGGTGATGGGTCTTCAATCAGAGTACTTGACAAGCAGTGATGCAGGATCTTCTTGACTGATTTGATATATGTTGTCCTTGGAAGTCCTGGAGAGAATGTTGAAGAAGAAGACTCTTGATATATTATAGTTGTTCTTCTTCTTTTGAATGAATGTCACTGCCTATCATTGTAAGCTTCAGAATGAGTTTTTGTGTGAAGCTTTTCTGGTGTTGTATGAAATCTTGCAGTTAGTCTATCAGTGTCTGTGTTTTTTTCTAACTGAGTATTTTCTTGTACTCTGGTTCTTGCTTGCCCTCTCTACTGATTCTCGATCTTGTTTTCTTCTATATCTTTTCAAAAATTTAAATCCTCTGTAATTAATGTTGACGCCTTGAGAATAATCGACATTAAATCATTTCCTCAACTGTCCCGTGGAAAATCTGCAAGTAATATTCCTGAAGAAGACTGTAATTAATGCTTCCTCTAATGGCTACATTCAGAGAATGTTTGAGTCATTAATCTGTCAGGAATTATTGCATTTGAGTGAGGATTGAATGCCGGAAATGGCTAAGTCTGGAATCGTCAAACGAATAATAGAATTCGTCGAGCTGAGTACCAAGTTTATCGAGCTGATAACAGAACTTGCATGCTTCAGAACTTTGCCTTTTCTGTCTGTAGTTCGTCGAGCTGACAATTGCAATCGTCGACTGGAGTTCAGCAACAATTCTGGACTTAGTAAAATAATTTGTGTTGACTGATATTCTGTGTGTCGACATGAAACTTCTGGTGTCGACACAGGTAGGTGTCGACTGATTAATCTTGGTGTCGACACAAGTCTTTTGGTGTTGACATAGTTGGTGTCGACACATGCCCTAAGTGTCGACACAAATCTTCTGGTTCCAGAATTCATCGACCAAAGAATACAGTTCATCGACCTAAGGATTCGTCGGCCTGAGAAGTTGACTTCGTCGACCTGAGATCTTCTAACAGAAGGTTGTTGTGAACTCGAGGTCCAAATTCGTCAAGCTCAGAATCCTGTTCGTCGACCAAAGACTGAAGTTTGACTTAGAATAATCTGAAGTTACCCTGTCTTTAGTTTGTTGAAGTGTCCCAGTTTTTGTTGAATAGAGAATGAAGATCGTCAAGCTCAGCTCAGAGAAATATCTCAAAATCGTCGAGCTGAGAACGCCTTTCGTCGACCTGAGTTCGACGAACGTCGAACTCATTTTACTTAGTCTTGAAATCTTCTAAGTCTTGAGTCTCTGATGGTCTTGTTGATAGCTGGTCCATTCTGATATTGACTCTAAGGACTTGGCCTAGACTCTAGGACACAAATTTGACCCTTGCTATACATGTTGGGTCACATCCTAAGTTAGTGAACCTAGCCCAAATCAATTAGGGATCCAACATAACCTAGCAATGTTTTTTCAGATTTACATGTCCTAGTCTTTTGTATCATAAATCATTCTGAGTACTAGTTAAATTTAGCAAACAGATATCGGTTTTGGCAGAAAAAAAAGTTTACTAAGTAAATGTTGCCTTGTCTACTTCCAGCTAAAATAGTTTGGTTATTTTTATCAATAATAGAACAAGTGGATGGATTAAAGTATACCTGATAACCATCATCACATAACTGACTTATAGAGATGAGGTTATGCTTGAGTCCACTTACATATGTCACCTTTTTGAATGTGACAGCTCCTATTCTTACTTCTCCAAATCCTTCTGACTGGCCACATTTGGAGTCACCAAAGATAACCTTTGGCCCCAATTTGGACTTGTAGTTGAATAAGATGTCCTTACTGCCAGTCATATGTTTGGAGCAGCCACTGTCCAGGTACCAAGTTTGATTTACCCCTGGACAATTTTTCACCTGCAATACAAACAGTTAATGATTTTTTACCCAGGTGACCATGGGCCCTTTGTATAGCTGATAAGAAAAAGTAGAGATAACAGAAAATTCAGGTTGAGATTTGTATCCCAGGGGGTGATATTTCCTAGGTGGTATGATCTAGTCAGCTAGGGGATTAAATGGTTTCTTAGAAGTATTTAAGTTTCTGTTGGAATTATAGTTTTGGTGAAGTCTTCCCGGGTTCGACGAATTTATGTAAGTTCGGTGACCAGAGTTCGATGAGTTAGGTTGAGATCGTCGATCTCTGCCCGGAGAATGAACATGTTCATTCTCAGTGCCCCACATTCGTCGACCTCTATTCGATGAACCATGCAAAGTTCGTCGATCGCAGTTAGACGAATAAATATAACTATAGTTTGCGTTCAGAGTTCGTCGACTTGGGTTCAACGAACTGGCCCCATTTTGTCGATTTGAGCTCGACGAAAATTGCTGAACTTTGTTTTTATTAGGTGTTTTCTGGTTCTTGGTTTTCTGTCCTACTGTCTTAGGGATCTTTTCTACTGGTAGTTCATTATTTAAAATTTCTTTCCCTTTAGCAGACAAAATTTTTTTTGGGGTTGATAAAATGTTCTTCCTGAGAATGGGGACCAAACCTGATGGAGCACCCAAGCCCTGCTTGCCATTAACTCTGGCATTGACAGTGCTTGTGATATCCATCAGCTTGAGGCTTCTCCCGTTGAGAGTTTCCTCAAGTTGTTTGGCCTCACAAAGCTCAGTTTTTAGTGAAATTATTTTTTCATTTGCTAAGTTTAGTTCATCTTTTAGCCTAATGTTCTCAGAGTGGACATTTTCTAAAGTTCCTAGTTTCTCCCTAAGTGTTTTAATTTCCTTTACAGAATGTATCAAGTCTAAACACATAATTTTGAAATCTGATTTAAAAGAGTCAGAGTTATAATCAAAAGATGATAATACCTGATCAGCTTCTGATTCAGAAGCTTCCTCATTGTCTGAATCTTCATCTTCTGAATGACTTCTTGAGGCATCAATTGCTATAAGGCAAACCTCTTTTGCTCTTTCTTCTTCCTCATCTTCACTGGAGCTTGAAGATGTTGACTCATCTTCTGTCTCACTCCAGGTCTCAGCCACAAACCCCTTTTCCTTTCTCTTGTGTTTGCTGGAAGAGGGTTTGTTGATGTACTGTCTTCTAGAGTCCTTTTCTTTTCTCTTGTCCTTCTTCTGGTTCTCTGGACACTCAGAGAGAAAATGCCCAGGCTTTTTGCATCCATAGCACACAACTTCTTTAGTTGGTGTCTTATCATACTTTGGTTTGTCATTTGTTCTTGCTGACTTTCTCCTGAAGTCCTTTCTAGCCATCTTAAACAATCTCTTAGCAAAGAGACTCATAAGCACTTCATTTGTTGTTGATGTTTCTGATTCTTCTAAAGCTTTGAAGGCTATATTCTGTTCTCTTCTGGCTGCAGGAGGTGTTCTTTGTTCAGCTGCCTCCCTGGTCTTTATCAGCTGCTCATAAGACTTCAGTTTGCCTCATAGAGATTCAGTTGAAATCTCATTCAGGCATCTAGCTTCCTTGATGGACCAGATTCTTGCATCCCATGAGCTTGGAAAGCACATCAGAATCTTGTCATTCACTTCTGTAAGAGTGATGTTCTTGTCCAAGGTCTTGAGCTCATTGATAATTGAGCTCAACCTATTGTACATCTCTGAAACTGTCTCAGCTTCCTACTTCTTAAAGTTTTCATATTGGGATATGAGATTTGATCTCTTATCCTTTCTCTCATATGCTGATCCATCCACCATTTGGTTTAGGGAATCCCAAATGGCTTTTGCTGAGGTGCACTTAGCAACTTTCTGAAATATATCATCAGACATGGTTTGTGCCAGTATGTTCATGGCATTTGCATCAGCCATCTATGCTTTCTTGTATGCATCAATGTAGTCTGGAGGAGGTACTGCAGTCATATTTGTAGAAGTGCTTGGAGGAGCAGCAGGTGGTGGAGGTACTCTTGTTAAGATAGAAGCAAAAATATCTTCATCAATAGAATTCATATACAGCTTGATTCTTGCCTTCCAGATGGCAAACCTGTTAAGGTTGTAAACTGGAGGTCTGGTGCTTGCATAATCTTTATTCTGTGCCATGGTTGTGTTTCTAAGTTAAATGTGAATAAAGTGATGTGTAGATCTAACAAAGGATCTTTGTTTCAAGGGTTAACTTGTCCAACCAAAGGAACCTTGCTCTGTTACCAATTGAAAGTTAGAGTTAGATCTAGAATACTCTAGAGGGGGGGGGGGGGTTAATAGAGTATACTTAAAAAAATATTAACTCCTAGTGCAGGAAATGATGAAATGTTAGCAGATAGTAAACATAATTCACAAGCACAGCAAGAACAAAAAGAAAAATAGGCAACCAGACGACACAAGAAATTTATAGTGGTTCCCCAAATCTGGGTAGTCCACTCTTCTAACACCCTGGTAGGAATCCATTCAGGTTGTTGATCAGGTGCCTGACACCAATAGGTTTTGATCAGGTCTCCAAAAACCAACACAAGTATTTTGATCAGGAGACTTGCAACCAGGAATCACTTTTGAAGGGAGATGACAACCCTTTACAGAGGTGGGGGTGAGAGAGTTGATTATGTCTTCTCTGTCAACAATCAGAGAGAAGACTTATGTGGACTGATGTTAGCAAACAGCTCCCCCTGAGATGTAGAATGGTTCAGGGAAGATCTGGAGCTTTTGAAAGTCCACTTAGTGTCAACTACCTTCACCTATGGGGGGGGGAATAGGTGTCCTGCAGCATTTTTGCGGAATTAAAATCGTACTTGCACAAGAAAACAAAACAACACAGTACAGAAAGGACACAAGCAATTTATAGTGGTTCCCCGATTTGGGTACGTCCACTTTCCCCCTTCGACCTATCTCCCAACCAGGGATGACTCGGTCACTTCACCAACAGGATTGAAATCCAATCCTTGCAATAACGGAAGGAACCCTTCCACACGTAGGAGTCACCACTCCCACAACACGGGTTGCACCCAACCCTTACAACTAGGGACCAATCGGTCCGTTACAAAGAAATTGAAAATAGATTGTATAAGAAATACAAATAACTTATGGAGACTAAGGTGTCCCTCTTCGTTCGATGACGTGTTCTTGAAGTCAACGAAGAGTCCACAACCCTAGATCTCACTTGGAGAGAATCTCCCCGAAACCGGCGGCGGCAAGAAGGGCGGCGGCTTGGTTCTCGGGATCGGCGGCGACAACGGCGTGCTGCGGCTGTTCTTTGGAGATTCAATCTTCGTAGCAAAGCTAGCAAGATCTTCCAACGGTCACACTAGGATCGATCATCTCGATCTATTCGGAAGGGTAAGGTTTTCCCGATCTACGAATCAAGAGACATAGGATCTCTGGTTAGACGCGTGAGACGCTGTGCTTGGCTGAGCTTCTGTCGCCGGGAGATCTGGAAGAAACCACGATCAAAGACGGCGATCAACTGCACGAGCGGCGACGACGGCGGCGGAGAAGGATTTCCAATCGAGGTCACGTCGGCGGCTCGGCTTCGTTCTTTTTCAAAATCTCTTGATTGATTGTTCAAAAATACGCGAGTATTTATACAGTAGGTCTTCAAGATGACCGTTGTGGGCCCCACCAACAAGAAACCCCATGCCCGGTTCAAAACAGTGCCAGCGGTTGAGTCCGGTCCAGCGGGTTCCAGAAAATTCGCCTAAGTCAAAATCGGCGAGAATCGAAGGTGATTCTCATCGATTCGGCGAGAATCAGCCAGTGATTCTCGACGATTTTGACTTAGCGACAGATTTGCACGCTCTGATTTAGCCGGATAGAGACGGCGAGAATCAGCCAGTGATTCTCGACGATTCGGCGAGAATCACTAGTGATTCTCGTCGATTATTACTTGGACGATTTTTCGTCTTTCCACCCATGAGCTGCTCTTTGACCCCGAATCGGCGAGAATCACTTGGTGATTCTTGTCGATTATTACTTAGACGATTTTTCGTCTTTCCACCCATGAGCTGCTCTTTGACCCATCCTTGCTCCTTGTCTGCTCTTGCATTATCACATCCCTGTACTTGAAAATAAGTACACTCCAATAGAGAGTACACGTAGGCCAACATACTGATCTGCTCAACGAGGGATTACGTCGCACAAACCCGTGTATATTGACCTACTGCACCCTGACATTGGTGTGTACTTAGCATGGAATAACTGCAAGCACAACTTAAAAGATTTCATCAAATACATTGTCTATTTACCTTAGCTTGTTCAGGAGCTTCTTCAAATCAGGTATGTTGTGGATACAATACCCAACAATCTCCCTCTATTTGAAGAAGCCTAAACCCTACAAGCTAAGGTGAATAGAGCGTATGGGAATGAAAATCATAAACTGAAAATTGAGTTGAGAGAGATATTCATTACCAATACTAATTTCTTGAGAGCAAACTTGGAGCCACCTTAGCCTTAGCCGAGAGGGTAATCTCCCCCTTTTCGGCTTCTGGAAATCTGGGTCTGTTGCATTTGACCCCTTGCTCCCCCTCAGTTCTTGCACCTGTGCTCACACTTGAGTTCCTGGCAGAGGCTCCCACTAGATGCACGAGCCTGGAGCTTCTGTAGTCTTCATTCCTCATAGTTTAGCATCCCCAATTCAGTTTTGAAAAGACTAAACTTGGCTTCGTCTAAGGGCTTTGTGAAAATATCTGCAATCTGCTTGTCCGTGGGGACATAACAGAGAGAGATGTTCTTATTCTCCACGTACTCCCGAATGAAGTGGTAGCGCACTTCAATATGCTTCGTTCTGCTGTGCGATACCGGATTGTTGGCAATTGCAATTGTATTGGAGGAGTCGCAGTACATTGGTACTTCCATGAACTGAAGGTCGTAGTCGGCTAACTGGTTTCTGATCCATAGGAGTTGTGCGCAACAGCTGCCTGCCGAGATGTACTCAGACTCTGCTGTGGAGGTTGCTACACAATTCTGCTTCTTGCTGTTCCATGAGATAAGCCTTCTTTCGAGGAATTGACACGTCCCGGAAGTGCTTTTCCTATCATCCCTACTCCCTGCAAAATCAGCATCTGAAAAACCTATTAACTCGACATTATTGTTTCTCGGGTACCACAAGCCAAGATTGGGAGTACCTTTAAGGTATCTTAGAATTCGTTTTGCAGCGACATAGTGAGATTCCTTAGTGTTCACCTGATATCTGGCACAGACACATGTGGAGAACATGATATCCGGTCTACTGGCAGTAAGGTAGAGCAGTGATCCAATGATGCTTTTGTATTTGGTTTCATCGAAAGGTTTACCTTTCTCATCCTTATCCAGAGACATAGTGGATCCCATTGGAGTCCTCATAGAGGTTGCATTCTCCATACCGAATTTCTTGAGGAGTTCATTTGTGAACTTCGTCTGAGAGATGAAGATTCCATACTCAAACTGTTTCACTTGAAGTCCCAAGAAATACTTTAGCTCTCACATACTGCTCATTTCAAACTTTCCTTGCATAAGTTTAGAAAACGTTTTGCAAAGATTGTTGTCCGTTGAGCCGAATATAATATCATCGACATAGATTTGCACCAGCAAAATCTTGCCTTTGACTTTCCTGAGAAACAATGTCTTATCTATTTTACCTCTAGAGAACTTGTTCTCAAGAAGAAAACTAGATAAAGTCTCATAGCAAGCTCGTGGAGCTTGTTTTAAACCATATAGAGCTTTATTAAGAAAATATACATGATTGGGATAAGTAGGATTGACAAAACCTGGGGGTTGAGCGACGTATAATTCCTCTTTCAGGTCTCCGTTCAAGAATGCTGATTTCACATCCATTTGATAGACTGTGAATCCTTTGTGCGAAGCATACGCCAGGAACAATCTGATTGCCTCGAGCCTTACCACTGGTGCAAAGGTCTGGTCGAAGTCAATCCCCTCCTCCTGTCTGTAACCTTGAGCCACCAGCCTGGCCTTGTTCTTTATGATGACACCATGTTCATCCTGTTTGTTTCTGAAGATCCACTTGGTGCCAATCACATTCTGCTTTTGTGGTCTGGGAACCAGCGTCCAAACGTTGCATCGTTCGAATTGATGCAGTTCATCTTGCATGGCCAAAATCCATGCCGCATCTTTGTTCGCCTAGTCGAACTTCTTTGGCTCAACCTGTGACAGGAAGCTAAGATGCAAAATCTCGTTAATTGTACCTCTTCGAGTTCTGACACCGTCACGAGGATCTCCGATGATCTGATCTCTAGGATGATCCCTCATGTGCCGGAGCTCTAGAAGTCTGGCGTCTGGAGCTTCGACTACTTGTTGGGTTTCTCCTTCTTCTAAGAGATTTGCTCCATTTTGATCTTCAACATTCCCAGTTGACGTTGAGGTGGAAACTTTGACGTACTTATGAGTTTCATCTGTAGCGGTCTCATCGAGACTCAGCTATTCAAGTCGTGCACCTGCATCTTCAAGAATACCGCTGAAAGAATTGCTGTTAAGCAAGCTTTCTTCATCAAATACAACATTAATTGATTCTTCTACCACTAGGGTTTTCTTATTGAACACCCTATATGCCCGACTGTGGGTACTATTGCCCATGAATATGCCTTCGAAGCATTTTTCACCAAATTTAGTACGCGGGTACTTCCCATTATTCAGTACATAACATCTGCAACCAAAGATCCTCAAATGGGACATGGTTGGTTTCCTGCCTTTCAGTAGTTCGTAGGGCGTCTTACGATGACTTTTGTTAATCAATGCCCGGTTTTGAACATGACAAGCCGTATTGACTGCCTCAGCCCAGAAGTATTCTGGGAGTGAAGCGTCATTAGGCCAGTATAGGTATGGATCCCTACGAGGCCCTATATGGATGGAGGTGCAGGACTCTATTTTCATGGATACAGGATGAAGACCCAAAGGTCCTGGGCTCGGAATTTGTGGAAACTGAGGCCCAAGTGAGACTGATACGGGACCGGATGTTGGAGGCGCAGAGCAGACATGCCAAATATTATGACGCGCAGCGGAAGCGTGGTGGGCCCATAACCCACAGGTCTGAGGATCAAAACCTCACTTTGATACCACTTGTAAGACTCCATTTTGTTTGCAACAACCATCGGGGTCTTAGGCCCAGAACCGCCGCTTTGCGGTGACACCTTCGCACCCGGGAAGGTCATCACTACAAAATGCCGATCCTGCCGGCCAAATCGATCACCATAGACAGAATGTATAATGAATGAAAGTGTAAGCATCCAAGTCCATAATATAAAGAGGAAATCACATGATAAATAAATAGTCCATATCGCGAGAAAGTGAATACGGGCTTAAGCCCGGTACATGATAACCTCACTACAATCCACTCAAAAAAGTAAAACTACTAATACTCGGCTCCACTCACGGATCCGGATGCTTGTCCACCCGAGCTACACTGGCCCATCTCCATCTGCACTGTACCCTGCTGGTGTTGCGTCTCCTGGGGCTGTTCCCTGTCTCCCATCCGGAGTACCTAAAATATGGTGGTCAAACGACCGTTAGTCAAACTAGACTCAGTCAACAATCCCCCACCCCTCTACCCATGGCTCCTAGGCACCGGGCGGAAAGGAGTGAAAAGGAGGACCAAAAGCAGGGCGTAATCAAGCAGGTGACATCTACCCTAAGGAATAAAATAATAAAGTATGGCAGAGCTATCACCATAATTAAACAAGAGTAAACAAGTGTGTAACAAAAGTAAACAGTAAGGAGTAGCAAGTAAGTAAAAACAGTAAGAAGAGTAAGTAAGAGAAACGATAAATATAACCGTTGATTTATAGGGATTACCCCTATAGACCAAGGGGTCGTTTTGCAGGACCTATCGTATAAAACGTCTCGTACCATTTTATATGATAGGTTTCAGGGGTTAAATGCAATGATTATGCTATGACGTGTAAGTATGTTATGGTATGCACATGAAAGTGCAACCCACACACACGACTCTATGAGCACAGACCTTTAGTTCCCCTTTTTGGAGTTAGCTAAACTCTCAGGAGCCTCTCGTCGTGGCCAACGGAGACAGTAGGTTGGGCCTCTCCACTCCTAGACTGGTAAACACACTACCCAGTCTATCCCCTCTCGTACATTCACGTACTATTCCTAGCAAACCAGCTAGTCTCCCTGATTCAACGTACCGACGACGGTGTGTTCGATCGTCCAATACCGAGGACCCACCACTGTTATGCACATGCAACCATGATAGTTGCATCTAATTATAGTACCGAGCCTCCAGCTCTTTAGACTACCAAGCCTACTAGTTCCCCATATTCCTGAGCCCACGGCTCCCTGGACTAATCAAGTCTCCTTTTTTCCAAGACCTCGAGCATCCAGCTCCCCGGACTTCCAAATCAATACCGAGTCCATTTAACTCTACCAGTAAGCCCTTAGGCCACGGGCCTACGCGATCCTTTCACTACCAGTTCATCTCCCTACGTGTACAAGTGTGAGTGTAAGGTGAAACTATTATTAGGGTTACTCTTGCCCAAATTATTCCTAAGGTTTATGTTAGCCCAGGACTGCCCAAGATATTCCCCGTGAAGGGCTCTCGAAGGCACTAGGAACTACGATGGGATTACGCCCAAAGTTCCCTTTCGCAAGGCACTTAATATTATTGATTCCTACCCTTGATCAAACCTCTCTTTTATTTTAGTGAGACTACCCTAAGTGTGTTTGAGCTCTCCGAGTCAACCTATCTCTGACCTATCCACTATATGCAAACCATGCTAAGCTACATGGTGCTCCCATTAGGGGGTACCCTAATTACTCTTCCTGTAGATCCCTAATAATTACTGGGAGTCTATCATGACCTATTAAGACTAACTCCAGAGTTTCATAATCTTCCTAACTATGAGAGCATTTAATTTAATTAACCCTATACTCCAAATGCCCTACTTTGAACATGAAGTGCTCTCTAAGGTCAGAAACAAATCATCACAAAATTATGATAAATACTAAGTGACATTTAAACAATAAATCCAAGGTTTGAGAATTTTCATAGATGATTAGACCTACCTTTCATAATTTAGAACTTAAGGTTAATAATTTCATCTAATGATGAAAAGGCCAACTATATTGTTCTAAAAATTATAATAAAACTCCAGTAGGACTATCATGGCCTAAAACACCCTAGAAGTATTCTCATAATTTTTACTTCGAATAGTAGCCCCTAATTTAATTTATAACCATTAATTCCATAAACATTGGTTAATGAAGCAAGTACTGTAAAAACGCATCTAATAATTATAAGAAAATTCCAGAAGTCTGATAATGATCTAAAATCAACAGTAACCAAGTTTTACAATTTTTCTCACACATGAAGGGCTCTAAATCTAATTAAATGTAAATTTCCAAATTTATAGACTTGTGAAGTAAGTACTGGTTTTATCCTTCTAAAAATCATGGAAAACTTACAGGACAATAATAATGGTCATAAACACTCTCTGACCTAATTTCATAATTTTATTGACAATATTGGGGATCTGTTCCTATTTTTGATCAGAAACCACAAATCATAATTTTATGAAGCAAGTACTTGAAACATTCATCTAAAAATTTAAACAAAAATACAGTGGGCTCTATCATGATATAAAATGCCCTATTCAAAGGTTTCACAATTTTGCAATAAACAGAAACTTCACAATCAACATAGTAATCTTTAAGGGCACATCTATGGTTGAAAAGGAAGTACGGATTTTATTAGCCCAAAACTTCCACCAAAATTAATTTAGAAATATTTCAACTAGAGAACTACCGTGCCTAAATTTCAATTGATTTTAAAGTGATTTGATAGCCTAATACTCCAAATTAGGTTTGGTGCCCTAAACTAGGGTTAGGGTTTTGAGGGGGGTTTAAGGCTTCCAAATTCTCTAAAATTTTAACCAGAGGACTATACTAACCCTATGGTACTCTCCACCAATTTTCAAGTCATTCCAAGGTCATTTGGCCCCATGACCTTCAAACCCTAAGAATCCCCATTAAGGGACCTACCCTAGGGTTCTAGGGCTACCCTACTCTTAACCACCCCAAATTCTATTGGAGGGTGTGTCATAGCATAAATAGTCAGTGGCCAAAATATCAGCCTCTGTTGAGGTGATTTGACCACTCAAAACCCAAAGGGGGTGTTTTGACCTAATTAACCCTATATGGGTCAAACTAAGGTTTGATAAAACCTAATCAAAACATCTCCAAAGGAGATGAAATTTTTACTAGAGCCCTAACATGCTCGCTAAGACCACCCACCCAAATTTGGGGGGATTTTGAGGTGTTTATGGCACCTAATTAATTTATACTTAGTTTATTAAATTTTTCTAAAAACTATAGGAAACTCTTTTCCAAAAATTCTTATTTTTGGACAGTCTAAGAGGTAGGCTATGAGGAGCTTATGTTCAAAATTTCAAAGCATTTGGATGAGTGGTTTGGTGTGAGCACTAATTCAAATGTCTGGTCATGCCTATGTATAGGTTGCACCAAAACGAGTGTTGTGGTCACACCAGAAATCGAAATTGAGTGAAATCAATTTTAAATAACACTAGACAGCAAGGGCTACATTGTTTATGTTGGACACTTTTACAAAATAGGGCTCTAAGTATTTTTAATAATTAAAACCATCTACTATTATTTCCTACTCAGAAAATCCCCAAATATAAACTAAATAAGATTTTTGCACAAATCTTAAAGCAAGATGGGCGGTTCTGGAGTCGTCTTCCTCCTTGAGCCAATGACTCAGATTAGCCGCGCCTGGAGCATTTTCCAGGCCGAAATCCCGGCCATCCGGCCACCTCCCTGGCCGTCCACCGCCACCACCACCTCCGTTAAGGTGGTGGCTAGCGTTTGGCGGCGACCATGCCGCCGGAGGCGGCGATTTCCGGCAAACTCAACACCTCCATTTTTCCATGAAAAACCTAAAATACAAGCTCCTAATCAGGCTCAATTGAGCCCGATTTCTCTACCTAAATAAGTCTAGATCTAGCACGCATAGAGAGGAGAAGGATTGGACCTTGCCGGCGGCCTGAAGTCGGGAAGATCGCCGGGAAGCCATTTTTGAAATTGGCGTCGCTCGATTTCTGCAAATGCAAGGTGGAGAGGCTCGATTTCTTTGGGTAAGGATTGGGAAAGGCTCTTCTCAATTCACTGGTGGTGTTTAAAGCCTCAGATTGGGAGAGGAGGGGCTGGATCATTAATGTCCTTCAAAGCCATTAATGGCTAGGCTCGGCCATGGAGGAGGGGGGGCTGAACCAAGTCTGACGGCCAGAGAAACGGCTGGAAAGTTCTCGGCTTCCCTAGGGAATTGAATTCAGCCATTAAATGTGGCCTTTGGCATCCCCTTGGCTGACACAGGCGTATCTTTGTAACACCCCCATCTGTCGCATGACATATAACAGAAGGTCCAGCTGGAACCCGACGTCATATACCACAGACAGTCGAAAGGATTACCAAATGAATATTCAAACCATCCAATTAAGACTACTCGTCCTACACAGAGCATTCTAGCGGAAGTTTTTAAAGTTGAAAGAACCCAAATCTTAAATCCAATATATATAAGAATGTCCCCGACCACAACCATAGGAATGAACCCAAATACACTGAAAAGGTACATGGCCTTATGGCCTTACAAATGTTCACATAATAAAACATGTCTTACATACATCGGCTCGCAGGCCGGCCACACATGATAAAAGTAAAAATAACTATTCTACGGCCTTCTAGGGCCAACACAGCAACATGGGCTCCAGCCCGCTATTTGGCACTCGGCTCAGCAGCACCTGCAAGCACATACCACCGCACGGTGGTAAACAAAGCAACGGTCTGCTAAAAGCCGACCAAATTATAACGACCCCGCCCCTTACTCGGGATGGCGGTGCTCTTTTCCTGCATAACATTAGCCCAATAAAATAATAAAGCGCGACTATACTACGCCACAGGTGTAGGCTCGCACGGCCAAACACCTCGTGCACTCAGGGCACATTAACGGTGAGTCCTGACATATCAGTGTCTCCACCACCATCCCAAAGATGGCAACCAAGTGAGCATTTAGCCTATCTGACCACCGTCTAAGGCTTCCGACTATGCCAACGGCCAGTGCCCTTTCCGGATTTCTCGCACCATTCCACATAGCCTAGGTCCGATTCCACTTGCCCGTTGCTCACGCCGCCTATACAATTTAAGTTCTACGCACGGGCCAAGCTTCTCTCGGATCCCAAAATTTCCCAAACAATCTCATAACCTAGTTATGATCAAGGCCGGTTCCCAGACCGCCAAGTTAGCAAAACACGTTTCCACTCAGTTTTCCGGGTGCGCCTTGAAGCTAACCTCCAAGGATCCCTGCTGCAATCTACCGCGTAGAAACCCGAAAAACCCAAAGCACGGAGTCTTCTCCGGCAAAACATATCAAATGCAACATCACCGATCCAGACAATACACGTCCGGGTAGGCTTCACAAACCATGCCTATGCTCGTACTTACGATTCTTTACTCTATATGCAACACAAGGGGGACTATTCACATCAACCCCAAGGAACACCACGCACTCACCGCACACTCGCGGGAGCGGGATTCCCTATGCAGAAAGAAAGAGTTTCAAACGCTCGATTTGAGAATCGTTACCCTTGTAGCCCGTTTTGGCGCCATGGAAAAACTACATGGTCAGAACTCTTCGCAACGACCTTTCCTCCACGGATCCGCTCTAAGATTTCGAAACGGTGCTCCGATGCTCCACCGGTGGCCGGAAACCTCCTTCTTCTTCCTCTTCTCTCTAACACCTTGGAAAGAGAAAGCCTTGGAGAGAAATGAGGGATTAACTCCCCTATTCCCGGCCTTAACAGAGCAGGAAATCATGTGGGTCGTTGGATCTTAAGTAAAGAAAACGAACGGCTCAGATCCGTTCAAAAATCTCCAGACCTGGGCCGAACACGACTTGGCACACGGTCGTGTCCCAGGCCGTGTGCCTCGATCCAGGCACGATCGTCGACCACAAAAAAGACACACGGGCTCAGACACGCCCATGCCCAACCTGACACGCCTGTGTCGGGTCTATCGACACGCCCGTGTCCGAGGGCGTGTCACGCATAACCGCCACGCCAACCGACACGACCTAACTGCACACGGGTACTGACACGGGTAGGCACACGCCCGTGTCCAAGGACACGCCCGTGTCAGCTAGCCGTGTTCCTGGACATGTCCTTCTCGGGATGAAAACGACCAAAAACACCAGCCAGACACGGCCTTGGACACGCCCGTGTCCTAGGCCATGTACCCCTATACAGGCACCAAAAATCCCTTTTTTCGCGACCGACTCAAATACAATTTTCGGGACGTTACAAATCTCCCCCACTTAAGGAATTTCGTCCCGAAATTAAGCAAAGGTACACAAATCTAAATAATACCTGAGTGGAATAACTCGGGGTATTCTTCCAACATAGCTTGCTTTCGCTCCTAAGAAAGCTCCTCACGTCCGCAATTATCCCATCCGACTTTCACCATACGGATATCCATGTTGCGGAGTCGTTTGACTGCAACATCTTCAATACGTACTGGCTTGACCCTTGTTGTCAACTCATAATCAACTGGTACTTGATTATCCATGATGATCTGCGAAGGTTCTTGCACTGCCTTACACAATACTGACACGTGGAACACGTCATGCAGCCCACTCAACTCTACCGACAGCTTCAACCTATACGCCGCCTCACCAACACGCTCTAGGATTCTGAATGGTCCAAGGTATCTCGGACTCAGCTTCTTCAAGCGTCGAACCCGCGATACACCCTTGAACGACTTGATTTTTAAGTACACCCAATCACCAACATTGAGTTCCACATTCCTATGCTTGGCGTTATAGTACTTTGACTGTCTATCCTGAGCGATCTTCAACCGTTCTTGAATTATTCGTATCATTGAAGTGGCGTCTTCCACCGCTTGACGTTTATACAACTTCGATTCGCCTGGCTCCAACCAAGACAACGGCGTATGACACTTCCTCCCGTACAAGGCCTCGAAAGGCGCCATTCCAATACTTGCCTGAAAGCTGTTGTTGTACGCAAACTCCACCATGTACAGGTGATCCTCCGAAAGCTTTCCGAATTATAGGACGCACATGCGAAGCATGTCTTCCCTCGTCCGATTGACCCTCTCGGTTTGGCCATCCATCTGCGGGTGAAAGGCTGTGCTGAACTTTAGCTTAGTACCCAACAGAATATGCACCAACCTCCAGTTATTCGACGTGAAGCGTCCATCTCGATCACTAACAATACTGCGGGGCACACCATGCAATCGTACAATATTATCCACGTAGAGTTTGGCTAACTTTTCCACCGGATCTTCCTTCCTATTCGGAATAAAGTGCGACACCTTTGTCAACCTATCTACGACCACCCATATGGCGTCATTTTCCCTTCTGCGACTTCGACAAGCCATGCACAAAATCCATAGATATGTCATCGAACTTCCATTCTGTGATAGGTAGGGACTTCAAGAAACCTTCGGGTTTCTGGCATTCCGCCTTCACCAATGCACATGTATGGCACTTGGCCACATAAAGTGCTACATCTTTCTTCAAACCTGGCCACCAGAATAATTTCTTCATGTCTCTATACATCTTTGTGCTTCCCGGGTGGATCGAGTACTTGGTATGATGAGCCTCATACATCAACTCCTCCCGAAGATTATCCGTACTAGGAATGCATAGGCGACCGTCCTTCCTTAGCAACCCATCCTCAACCACAAACTGGGAATTTGACCCATCCAAGGATTCATCTAAGATTTGCTTCATGCTGCTATCCTGAACCAAAGCCCGCCGAACTCTATCCGCAAGTTCACACTACACCACAGTCCCGAAGATTATCCGCACTAGACTGCTTGTCGACGCAAGATATCTCCAAAGCCTCCAACTCATGGACCAATCTCTCATTATGTACCAATAACCAGTTGGCTTGTGCGGGAACCTTACGACTCAATGCATCCTCCACTGCATTTACCTTCCCAGGTACATAGTGAATCTTGAAGGTGTAGTCCCCTAAGAACTCCATCCACCTCCGTTGCCTCATGTTCAGATCCTTTTGGTCCAAAAGGTACTTCAAGCTCTTATGATCGGTGTAAATATCGACCTTTACACCGTACAAGTAGTGCCTCCAAAGTTTTAGAGCAAATATCACGGCCGCTAACTCTAGGTCGTGGACCGGATAATTCCTCTCATGAACCTTCAACTGTCGAGAACCATAGGCTATCACTCTCCCATGCTGTAGCAGAACACAGCCCAAACCACTGCCCGAAGCATCACTATAGATCTCGAACCCTTCGGTTCCAACTGGCGAACATAAAATAGGCGTCGTGGTCAACCGCCTCTTCAACTCTTCAAAATCTTGATCGCACTCCGAAGACCACAAAATCTTCTGATCCTTCCTAGTCAACGTCGTGAGTGGTAGCGCTATCCGCGAGAAGTTCTCTACGAAGCGTCTGTAGTAGCCAGCAAGCCCCAGAAAACTCTGGACCTCTGCCACTATAGTCAAAGCAGGCCACTCCCGTATCGCCACTATCTTCGCCGGATCCACAGTTATCCCTTCTCCACTAACAACATGACCAAGGAACGCTATCGAGGATAACCAGAATTCACACTTGGAGAACTTAGCATATAACTGATTCCTTCTCAACGTCTCCAACACCATGTGTAGATGATTGTAATGGTCCTCTTCACACTGCGAGTACACAAGGATATCATCGATAAATACTATCACGAAACGATCCAGGTACTCTCTAAACGTCCTGTTCATCAGATCCATAAATACGGATGGCGCATTCGTCAACCCAAACGGCATGATCGTGAACTCGTAATGCACAAACCGCATACTGAATGTTGTCTTTAGGATGTCGCTCTCCCTTATCCTCAACTGGTAGTGACCGAATTTCAGATCTAACTTCGAAAATACCGTTGACCCAACCAACTAATCAAATAGATCGTCAATCCTCGGGATTGGATATTTGTTCTTATCTGTAAGTTTGTTCAATTCCCGGTAGTCGATACAAAGTCGCAAGCTCCCATATTTCTTCTTAACGAAAAGAACCGGTGCGCTCCAAGGCGACGAACTTGGACGCACATATCCTTGCTCCAACAACTCTTGCAGTTGCACCTTTAACTCCGCCATCTCTTTTGGCGCTATACGATACGGAGAGCACGACACCAGTTTGGCCCTACACCGAACCACCTTAACCACATGAGGGGCAGACATCATCGTCTTACTCAACCCCCTTTCACGTTGAACACTCCTAGTGGTAGTAACAACGCTTGCAAACCAAATTATTGACTCACAATCCAGACCTAAACGCAACAGATTCTATCAGCGTGCATTGAGTACCATAAGACAACAACATCTCTGAAATGTCCTTTGCCATCGAAAGAGGTATTCCGACGTGCAAAACAATTCCTTTGGGTAAACGGAGACGCGAAGCCCCCTTTAACGAACGGTGCTCCCGCCGGATAAACGAAATTTAGAACAAAGCTTAGCACAAGTGGTTCTAGGCTAACATGCACAAAGGCAACAAGTATCTAAAGATAAATGCTAGAATTCTAAACCTTACCTATCACCACGACCGCGTGCTTTCTGGCCTCTTGCTGACCCAGGCTGTACACTTCAGACTTCCTCTCGGACTTTGCACGTCCGCTCCAACACTCACGAGCAAAATGCCCTGTCTTCCCGCAGATATAACAAGCACCCGAGGTTCGGCCTGTAGTTTCCCTTGAAGCACCAAAAGGGGGGGGCTGGACCCAAAGTCCTAGACTTCTTATACCACCTACGATATCCAGACTTTGAGGTAGCCGGCATTTTGAACTCTGTTTTCTTGGCACTAGAGTCCTCAACCTCTCCTGACGTAGATTCCTTAGTCTTTTGAGCACCATCTCGACAAGCTTGGAAAGAGTGCCCTTTCTTGCCACAAATATGACAGTTGAAAGTAACCTTGCTAGTCGATGATCTACCCTTCTGCTTCAGCGTTCTGCGAGATGCACCCCTCATAGGACTTGCAGGGTTCGATACCCTACTCACTGGTATCTGGTGAAGTTTCCCCATATCTACTTCCAAAGATCTAGCCGACTCCACCAAGGCTCAGAATCCCAATAGTTTTGGTCCTAGCAGTAGGATTCGCAGCTCACCACGCAGCCCATTATATAATCTATCAACTATAGACTGTTCGTTCTCCAATTCAAAGCATGGGTAGCGGCCTCTTCTTGTGTTCTTGGCAGGTGAAGAACTTTCCTTAAACTCTTCTGGGTGATTTTCACCTTTACTCCATGGACTGTGGATTTGATTTTGAGTCCAGTTTGATCTAGGGTAGCAGCACCAAAGAATTCTAGTATTTCCCTCTTCCAAATCTTAGTTGGTTCAAAAATTAGAAACTCCAACCCATTCTCAGAAATTAGGGTTACAACAGCTGTAATTTCAGGGTCCGCATGGTCAAAGGCATTACGTACCAGCTCATATCCTTCATTAACATTGTCTTCAAGCTTGGGCTCCATTAGGGTTGAGTGAAATCTTGAATTTAGATGAGAGAGATGTCGACACAAAGTTTTGTTCTCGAAACTATGGAGAGCGTGTTGACAGACAATTTTGTGGACCTATTTATACCGTTCTAAAAACGAAGGTGAAAAGACACGTCATAATTCTCTTAATGTGTCGACATTGTTGAAAAGTGTCGACACAGACTTCTAATGTCTCGACATAAGTGTTGACGTCTATGTGTCGACACTTATTCCTTTGCGCTCGACGATCAGTCGATACTCCACTCGACGAAATCTGTGTTGAACCTAAGTGTCGACACCATCTCTGGATGTGTCGACACCACTCCTAGATGTGTCGACACTATTTCTCTGAAGTGTCGACACCAATTTTCTAGATGTGTCGACACCATTTCCCTGGAATGTCGCCACCACTCCTATGTGTCGACATAGACAACACATTGTGTCGACACAATTTTACTTAGCCAATTTTTGTTAAACTAATCTATGTTCAACATTCCTAATTCAATTTTAAACTTATTGAATTTAGTTTTATCTAGAGGCTTAGTAAATATATCTGCAATTTAATAATCTGTTTTGACAAATTCTAGTGAGATGTCCTCTTTCTCTACATGTTCTCTAAGAAAATGATATATAATTTCTATATGCTTAGTCTTACTATGTGAAACAGGATTATTAGCAATAGAAATTGCACTTGTAGAATCACAAAACAAAGGTGTTCTACTTACTTGAATACCATAGTCTTCTAGCTGGTGCTGAATCCACAAAAGTTGTGCACAACAGCTTCCTGCAGCCACATATTCTGACTCAGCTGTGGAGATTGCCACACTGCCTGCTTCTTACAGCTCCAAGACACTAGTCTTCCTCCTAGAAATTGACAGGTGCTTGTAGTACTTTTTCTATCTTCTTTGCAACCTGCAAAGTCTTCATCTGAATAGCCTATCAGTAGAAAATCTCCATTCCTAGGGTACCAAAGGCCTAGATAAGGTGTGCCCTTAAGATATCTCAAAATCCTTTTTACTGCAGTAAGATGAGTTTCTTTAGGGCAGGATTGGTACCTAACACAGACACATGTAGCATACATGATATCTGGTCTACTAGCAGTCAGATATAGGAGGGAGCCAACTATCCCTCTATACAAAGTTTCATCTACAGGTTTCCCTGCATCATCTTTGCTTAGAGATACACTTGTCTCCATTGGAGTTCTCATGGTAGTGGATGATTCCATACCATACTTCTTAATTAACTCCGGGGTGAACTTAGACTGTGATATGGACAAGCCATCTTCAGTCTGTCTTACTTGGAGACCCAAGAAGAACTTAAGTTCTCCCATACTGCTCATTTCAAATTTCCCTTGCATAAGTTTTGCAAACTTTCTAGAAAGGTTACTTTCAGTAGACCCAAATATTATGTCATCAACATATATTTAGACTAGGATTATCTTTCCTTTGGATTCCCTAAGAAATAGAGTCTTGTCTATTTCCCCCTTGAGAATTTGTTCTCAATGAGGAAATTAGACATGGTTTCATACCAAGCCCTTGGGGCTTGCTTTAACCCATATAATGCTTTCCTAAGTCTATAAACATAATCAGGTTTGAGAGGATCAACAAAACCTGAGGGCTGCTCTACATAGACTTCTTCCTTTAGATTTCTATTTAGGAATGCTGATTTTACATCCATTTGAAATACCTTAAAGCCTTGATATGCTGCATAAGCAAGGAACATCCTAATTGCTTCCAGTCTTGCTACTGTGGCAAAGGTTTGATCAAAGTCAATACCCTCTTCCTGCATGTATCCTTTTGCAACAAGTCTAGCTTTGTTCTTCACAATAATCCCATTCTCATCCAGTTTGTTTCTAAAGATCCACTTTGTTCCAATGATGTTGTGATATTTTGGTTTAGGAACTAATTTCCAGACCTTGCACCTTATGAACTGATTCAGCTCCTCTTGCATGGCATCAATCCAATGTGGGTCTAGAATAGCTTCTTCAAATTTCTTGGGTTCTACTTGTGATAAGAAGCTAGAGCACAGAACTGTGTTCAGATTCTTGCTCCTTATTTGTACTCCCTGTCTTGGATCACCAATTATTTGATTTGTTGGATGATCCTTTAAGTGTCTATTAGTTGGAGGTAGTCTATCTTCAGGTTGACACCTCCAGCCTCTTCATTAAGCTGCACCTCTTGGTTTTCATCAGCATCTGGAGAGTCTTGTACTCCCCCTGGACAGCAGCCACCATTTACCACTTCCTGATTTGCAGTAGAATCTTCTGTAATGGTAAGCTTGTACATTCTCTCATTTATACCTGTAGAACTGCAAGTACTACTTGGCAACTCACAGTTAATCGGTCTTGTTTCATCAAAGACAACATGTACAGACTCTTCTACAACTTGAGTAATCAAGTTGTAGACCCTATAAGCCTTACTATTATTGTTGTACCCAACAAATATCTCATCTTGGTATTTGGCAGCAAACTTAGTTAGATAAGACTTGCCATTGTTAAGGACATAATACTTGCAACCAAAGATCCTAAAATAGGATAAGTTTGGTTTTCTGCCCTTCATAATCTCATAGGGAGTCTTTTTGTGGCTTTTGGTGATAGTAGCCCTATTGATCACATGACATGAAGTGTTTACTGCCTCAGCCCAGAAATATTCTGGGAGATAAGTGTCACTCAATAGAGTTCTACAAGCCTCAATCAGTGTTCTATTCTTCCTTTCAGCAATACCATTTTGCTGTGGTGTTCTAGGTGAGGAAAATTCTTGAAAAATCTCAAATTCTTCACACAATCTTGTCATACTCTCAGATTGAAATTCAGTGCCATGGTCACTTCTGATTTTGACCACAGTACTGTCCAGCTCATTCTGAATTTGTTTGACAAAACTATATAAAACCCTTGGGGTTTCAGATTTTGTCTCAGAAAGAACACTCATGAATATCTAGAATAGTCATCTACCACCACAAAAGTGTAGACCTTCCTACCTAGACTATGAACTAACATAGGACCAAATAGATCCATATGCAAGAGGTATAGACACCTCACTGAATCCTTGTTTTCAAGGCTATGAAAGGTGGATTTGGTCTGCTTGCCTTTTTGACAAGCTGAGCATATCCCATCCTTTATACACTTAACTTGAGGATCATTCCTCACTAACTCTTTACTAAAGAGTTGGCCAATAGTCTTGTAGTTAAGATGGGTCAGCCTCTTGTGCCATTTAACACAATGAGAGGCTCTCTCATCAGCTACAAGAGAAATATGAGAAACATTGTTCTCACACTCAAAGTTAAGGCAGTACACATTTCTTTTTCTATATCCTGTCAAAATGACCTTTTGATCACTTGACCTTTTGATATGACATCCATTCTTAATAAATGAAATGTCATATCCTAAATCACTCAGCTGACTTATGCTTATAAGGTTATGTTTCAAACCTTTCACATAGGCTACTTGAGTGATTGTAATCTGGTTACTAGAAATGTTACCAAATCCTTTAATGATTCCTTTTTCAGAACCACCAAAGGTTACTTTAGGGTCATCCATGATAGGTGTGTAGTCCTTCAGCAACCCCCTTGTTCCAGTCATGTTCCTGGAACATCCACTGTCTAAGTACTATATAGGGGCATGGCCACTTGGACTCACCTATAATAAAGACTACTTAACTTTAGAACCCAAATGAGTTTTGGGTCCTTGGTTCATGTTAGCCTGAAATTTAACAAATCTGCCTGTAGCTTTTCTAACAGGTAGACTGCTACTCTCCTTGATACTGGTATTGTGCTAACAGTCTAAGGCAAAGTGGCCTACCTTACTACAACACCAGCACTCAAACTTGTTATACCTTTGTTTAGGTACAACCTTAGCTGAATTGTTTACAGCAGGTCTCTTATTTTGTGCTGGGGCTTTGCCTTTCTTACTGGACTTAGCAGTCCATGCATTTTTCTTAAACCCTAACCCAGCCTTACCCTTTTGTGACACAAACTCATCAATCAAGGGTAATACAGATTTTGGTTTAGAAAAACTAGCTACAATCTCCTTTTCTTTCTGGATTCTATTCTCCAGATTTTTAATCTGATCATTCTTAAATGTGATAGTACCCATCTGAATAACAGTAATGTTTTTCAGTCTGGCTATCTCATTCAACTTCTGATCCAGCAACTTCTCTGAATCAGATGCAGCCATCTTAAGATCTGCAATTTCCTTAGCCTGAGTTTTGGCTAGGTTTTTGCTTTTCTTTAGTGCCTGCAACAAGTCTCCATATTCATCTATCAGCTGATGAATATCACCTTCACACTCAGACCCATCCACATCACTTGATGCATATGTTGCTGACTCTGACTCAGTACTGCAATCTGAATTTCTAGAAAGACATTGTACCTTACTAGGACCAGGCTGATCCTGGCACTTGTCTTCTTCTGACATAGCCATCAGTCCCTTGCACTGATGGTCTTCTTGTTCATAGATAGAGTTCAGCACTTGCAGAAACTCTTCTTCTTCATCTGCTGCATATAGACCAATGTATGCCTCAGCTTCAGATTCTGACTCTGAAGATGATTGGTCTAACAAGCTCTTCTCCTTCTTAGCAACAAAGGATTTCTCCTTCTTGCTCTGGTGTTGTATTTTTTTTATCAGCAGACTCTTTTCTTTTATCTGGACACTCAGCCACAACATGTTCAGGCCTATTACAGCAGTAGCAAACTATCTTTGATGTTGTATATTTGCTTGGCTTAGACCTTCTCCTGTCCTTCTTGGATGACTCCCTCTTTTGATAATAATCATCCTTAGGCTGAGATGTGGAAGGCTTAGACTTCCACTGCTTTTTCTTCAAGAATCTCTGAAACTGTCTTGTAAAGGCAGCAAAGTCTTCATCTGAGTCACTGTTGTCTGAACTTTGGCTGTCTGAATTATCTGAAGCAATTTCAGCAACTATCTTAGGAGGTGATGGAGACATCCTCCTATTTTTCCTAGTGGCTTCAACCTTGAAGGCCACAGACTTTTCTCTATGCTCCCCTTTTGCACTTTTCTCTTCCTCTTTCCTATCCATCAGCTGCATCTCATATGACAGCAATTTTCCAAACAAAGTTGGAGGAGAAATATCTGTAAGTTTAGCCACTTCCCTTATGGAACAAATCTTAGTGTCTCAATCCTTTGTTAAGGATCTTAGGAATTTATCATTCAGTTCATAAGTACTGAAGATTCTCCCAAAGGACATTAGCTCATTTACTATTCTATAGAACTTTTTATAACACTCAGTTATACTGTCAGACTTTCCTTGTCTGAAACTCTCATATTCCGGGTTCAGCATAGACTTTCTATCTTGTCTGACTTCTTCAGAACCCTCCATGTATACTATCAAAGTATCCCACATTTCCTTGGAGGTCTTGCAGTGAATCAAATTTTGAAAAGTTGCATTATCTATGTCACTTACTATGATATTCTGGGCACTTTTATCCATAGTTGCCAAGATGATCTCATCCTTGGTCATCTCTGAATAATCCTTGGGAATTCTTTGGTTTGCATCTAGAACTGAAATCTTCATTGGAATATAAGGACCTTCCTTTACTGTAATGTAGATCCTTGGATCAGAATCCTCCATAAACAACCTGACCCTTTCTTTCCAGATGTCAAATATCTCCTTCCTGCATATGGGTAATTTCATAGAACATAGTTCCTTATGATTCTCTCCTGAACCCATTTTCTTGATCTTGACTCTGCCTTATAGATCTACTCAGACTGTTAAGTCCTTCTTTGAGGAACCTCCCGCTGATACCACTTGAAAGAATTAGTGCCCAACCACCTAGAGGGGGGTGAATATGTGTAACTCCTTTTTTAAGGCAGCAAATCTATTCAATTATATACTTAACAACAGATAATTCTATAGCTAACACAGCACAGATTCACAGAATTACCACAACACAGATTGCACACAGATTTTTATAGTGGTTCCCCAAGGTCTGGGTACATCCACTTTCCCCCTTCTCCTATCTAGCAGTGTGCTAGATTCGGCCTAACTTCTGCTCTTCACCTCAGATCCTCAGATCTTATAACTTAGAACCCAACAAGGCTCCTACAGCTCAGACAATCTGCCCTACCTCAACCTACATAAGGCCTACAACTCAGAGATATCAATCTCCTACAACTCAGGCTCACAGCCCTACCTCAGCCTACACAAGGCCTACCACTCAGAGATAATGTTCTCCTACACTCAGCCTTTATAAACACAATCTTACAACTCAGATCTATAAAGATCCTACAGAAATTTGATTTAATAAAGTAATTAACCACCACCCAGATAGAGAGAGAAGGGATGGATGGCTTCTTGATCAGTTCTTGGAAGAATCTGATAGCAGAGATCAACCTCTCTTAGCTTTCTTCAAAGCTTCTTGAATCTGAACTCAGTAGGGTTGAATCTCCTGTGAAGTTGATCTTCAATCAACTTCTGGCTTGTGATTCAGATCTCAATCTGAATCTTTCTTTGCAGCCTGGTTCAGCAACTACACTTTAGTAGATGGAGCTCTCTCTCTCCAACTTCTTCTTTTTCTCTTTCTTTAGAATTCTGTATTAGTTTCTCTAATCTGTGATTTTTTGTTCTTATTCTGTCAGTCCTCTCTTCTGTTGAAGGAGTAGGCCTTTATATAGACATTCTCCAAGGTAACCGGCTGATCCGGTTTCTAACAAACTTCTGACAGCTTTGACAGTTGCAGTAGACCGGTTGGAAATGGCAGCTGTCAAGTCATCCAGTCACTTCTTGAAATACTGTCTTTGTCTGAAAGTGTCGAGACTGATCTTCATCATGTGTCGACACAAGTAGACTAAGTATCGACACAAGTGGACTAAGTGTCGACACAAGCCTTGGTGGTGTCGACACAGCTCCTTTGTTGTTGTAACAGCTTCTCGACACTACTTATTTAGAATGTGTCGACACTGATTCTGTGTGTCGACACAAGCCTTCTTTTCTTTAATTTTGTTGAAACTTTGTTGTGTGTCGACACAAGTCTTGTGTGTCGACACAGTTTGATGTCGACAAAGTCTTTAGTGTGTCGACACTGCATCTTGGTGTCGACACAATTGATGTCGACTAAGTATTCCAGTGTATCGACACTACCGCTTGGTGTCGACACAGTTAATGTCGACAACGCTTCATTGTGTGTCGACACTGCCTCTTGGTGTCGACACAGTTTCTTCAGGTGTCGACAAATCCATTCCTGGTGTCGACACAATTAACTCCAAGTGTCAACACAGCTTTTCTCCATTGTCGACACAAGCCTTCATAAGTGTCGACACAGCTTTTCCTGGTGTCGACACATGGACTTAGAAATTTTTTTGCATTCCTGCATTTACTTAACCTGCACATATAAACTCAAAGCACATCAAATACACCTTGATGCATATCATTGAGTAGGGTAAGGCTTCTTCAAATCTGGTACACATTTTCCAATGTACCCAACAATAACTCCAACCGTTAAGCTGATTCTCCAATGCATTATAAAACTTCGAACGACCCCAAAAACCTCGGACTTAACTTCTTGAGTCGGCGAATCCGTGAAACGCCTTTGCACGACTTGATCTTGAGATAGACCCAGTCTCCTACCGCAAACTCCACATTCCAAAGGCAAGCATTAAAATACTTTGCTTGCCGGTCCTGGGAAACCTTCATGCGCTCCTGAATGGTTCGCACCAACTCGCACGTATCAGCCACCACTTCTTTTCCCAAACGTTTGGTGTCTCCCGCCTCTATCCAGGATATTGGCGTTCGACACCGCCTCCCATACAAATCTTCATATGGTGCCATCTTTATGCTTGCTTGGTAACTGTTGTTATAGGCAAACTCCACCATGAAGAGGTGATCTTCCCACTTCTTCCCAAAGTCAAGAGTACATATTCTCAGCATATCCTCCATTGTACGGTTCGTTCTTTCTGTTTTTCCATCAGTTTGAGGATGGAACGTCATACTGAACTTAAGCTTCGTGCCCAAACTTTTCTGAACCAACCTCCAGTCTTTAGACATGAAACGTCCGTCGCGATCACTAATTATACTCTCAGGAATCCCATGTAGTCGCACAATGTTGTAAACATACAACTCTGCCAGCTTTTATACGCTGTCCTCTTTCCGGTTTGGGATGAAATGGACCACTTTGGTCAAGCTGCCCACAATCACCCAAACCACGTTGTTTCCTTGCTACGATCGGGGTAAGCCATGTACAAAATCCATGGAGATGTCATCAAACTTCCATTCAGGAATCATAAGAGGCTTCAGGAACCTGCCCGACTTCTGACACTCGACCTTCACTAAGGCGTAGGTTTGACACCGACTCACGTACAAAGCTATATCACACTTCAAACCAAGCCACCAAAAGGATTTCTTCATATCCAAGTACATTTTTGTACTGCCCGGGTGAATGAAGTACTTCGTAAAGTGATCCTCAAACATCAACTCCTCTCAGAGCTTGCTGAACTGCTGTACACAAATCCTTCCGTCCTTCCTCAAGATCCCGTTAATCATCTCCTAGGCGCTACCCTCGCCTGTTTTCGCTTCCACCACGAATGGTTGCAACTCTTCATCCAAACTAGTTGCTTCCCGTATACGATCAAATAAGTCATTTTGTAACTCGATTTAGTTCAATCAAGCCATGCTTGACTTGCCTCTTGCTACGCACTCAATACCAAGGGACTCACAGTCCCGCATCAACCAGTCATCATGAGCTTTGATCCAACTCCCTTGACCAGAGTATTTCTTACTCAAGGCATCGGCCACCACGTTGGCTTTGCCTGACGTATACTACATCACCACTTCGTAGTCCCCGGGGCACTCAATCACCCTACAGGTCAGCACTTCGTATGCAAAATACAATAACATGTAAAGCTATAAAATAGGTTTGTATGCCTCATACAACAAACACGTTTCTATGTTGAGCATATAATAAAATGGTCCTACAATGCAACATGAATGCAATCCCAGGTTTCACCCAAGACACCCTAAAGCGTATGCTTCTAACACATCATCATATCGGGTACTCTAAATTCCCCATCAGTATTCAAGCCACAAACACAAGGGTACTCTAAATTCCCCCAAACAACATACAAACCGCAATCACAAGGGTACTCTAAATTCCCCCAAACGGCATTCAAACCGCAATCACAAGTGTACTCTAAATTCCCCCAAATGGCATTCAAGCCGCCATACAAACAAACCGATAAGAAACCTTGCTAGACCCAACCCGTCATGACGACCCACACCCGACTCCAATATCAGGATCAAGTCCACCGAAGGAGACCCAGTGGGACCCAGCTGGAATCATCCGGGCTTGCCCAAAGTTTGGCATTCTCGTCATTTCCACAGAAAGGGGAACTTGTCTCATAGGGACACTCTCCACACATGACTTTGCAATGTCATGGGCTAGCCAGCCGACCGCTGAGACAAATCACGCCTTAGCACATCACAATCCCACGCCATTCCCGCTCCAAATCCACCATTCATACCGTAACGTACATTATCGTGCCCCAAGAAAACCATCTACCATCACAACGGAGCTAAGCTTGTCCAGTTCCGATTAACATTTTTTGTGCCCCAAGGAAACCATCTACTGTCACAATAGAGCTAATCTTATCAGGTTCCGCATATGCATACTCACACGAAATGAGGGGGAGGGGGGACATACAACATCTCAAACGGCATCTTTCTGCTATGCATCATCACCGAGTCGGACTAACGGTAGCGACTGCAGCTTCACCCACAATGCCTAATCCACTAACGGAGCGGATCACTAATGTAATATCATGTCGGGGACAGACACAGTCGACCCGGTGGCTCCTCTTGAACCATGGCGACACAAATCCCTCTCATTTTAGAGATCTAGTGCTTATATGCTTGAAATAAAATCAAGAAAAAAAAGATGCCTTGCACGTATCCTATAACCGAGAAGAGAAGTGTCGTTACCCTTCGACTCCTCTTTCTAGCCATGAAGCCTTGTCTTGCACGGATGAAAACGAGCGCCTTCGCGTCCACTCCACGGATCTGGCCTCAGAATGATGATCGGGGGTCTGAAGCTCCGTCAATGGCGGAAAAAGCTCTCTTCTTCCTCCTCTCACTCTAACCTCAAACCCTAGCCTTCACTCAAAGAAAGAAAGAAGATGAAGGGATAAGGTTCTCAGCCCTATATAAGCACTCTGGAGGAGATTCTTGGGCCTTAGGATCGAATCCTAAATGAAATCAGACAGCTATAAAGCCAAACGAAAGAACTGCTTCCGTCCGCTACTGCCGGGCGGTAACTACCTACCACCGTGCAGTAGGTTCCCGAGCGCACGGCCAAAAAATAATGTCGTGCTAACGCCGATGATAAGGCTAACTCCGCGCGGTAGCGTTTTTCTCGAGAACTCAACATTTTCTCTAAAACTCAGCGTTCGACGAACTGGGCACTTCGTTCGACGTTTGATGAACCAGCGCTATCGTCGGGCGATAGCCACTATCGCCGGGCGGTAATCCTCTAGCACTCGACAAACAGATCTTCGATCGATGCTCGACAAAACGTAGCTATCGCCGAGCGGTACCTAGCTAGCACCGCGCGCTAGCACTCACCGCTCTCAGCGCCTGGCCACTCAACGCTCTCAACGCCTGGCCACTCGACACTCTCATTGTATCGCCACTCAACGCTAAGCAACCGCCGGGCGGTAACTACTACCGTCGGTCCATAGCATCCAAAGACTCAAGTCTGAAAACTGGGGTGTTACATACTCCACCATCAACCCTATTTGGAAAGCTGCTGTCATATGAAATGCAGCAGACTGCTAGAAAGGAGAAGGAAAAAATCAGCAAGCCTACAGTTAAATACAAGTTAGTGGCCTTCAAATATGAAGCCATAAGGAAGAGCAGAAGAAAGATTCCTTCTCCTCCAAGGAGAGTTGCTGATTCTGAGTCAGAAAGCTCAGATACCGACAAAACAGACTGCCACATTTCTGATGAGGACTTTGCTGCCTTTTCTAGGCAATTTTAGAAATTTATGAAGAAGAAGAACTGGAGAAGCAGGCCATCATCTTTTTATCATCCCAAGGAAGATTACTACAAGTGCAAGAAGAAATCCTCTAAAGAGGACAGGTATGATTCTAATCCTAGTACACATACTTCTTTTAAAGTTATGTATTATTATTGTAGCAAGTCAGGGCATGTCATAGCCGACTACCCTATCAAAAGAAAGGATGCTGGTGGAAAGAAGGAACATCAGCAGAAGGGCAAGAAGGAGAATTCCTTTATTGCCAAGAGGCAAAAGAGTTGGACTGACTCCTCATCATCAGAGTCAGAAGAGGAAGATGAAGCTGAAGTCCTCATTGGGCTATTTACTGCTGAAGAAGAATCTGTAGAAGCAGACTTTTTAGAGATGCTGGCTGCAATCACTGGAGAAGCTGATGATACTACCAGATCTAAAGAAGGAGAAGAAGTCAGCCATTGCCTTGGGCTGATGGCTTTGACTGAGGAAGGACCCAGCTAGGAGCATCCTGGCCCTAGTAAGGTACATTCTACACCTTCTATGTCAGATTATGTAACTAATTCAGAATCAGAAGTATCTGCATCAAGAGATGAAGATGGTTATAAATCTGAGGGAGATGTCAATCAATTGATTGATAATTATGGTGAACTCCTGCAAACACTGAAGAGAAGCAAGCTTCTAGCCAGAAAACAGGCTGAGGAGATTGTCTCTCTAAAGCTGGTTGTTTCAGACTCAGCTAACATGCTGAACCTGAAGATACAAGAAGTCAGCAAGCTGAAAAACATCACTATTATTCAGATGGACACAATCACCTTCAAAAATAACCACATTAGAAATCTTGAAGGTAAAATCCAAAAGGAGAAGGAGCTAGTGGCTAAGTTCTCAAAGCCATGTTCAGTATTGTCTTTGATTGATTCCTTCTCCTCCCAAAAGGGTAAGAAGGGGTTAGGCTTTAAAGGGAGGACTAGAACTTCCTATTCCAAAAGGAAGGGCAATGCTCCAGTGCAGCCACTAGCCTCCAAGCCTTCATTTCCTTTCAGGAAAGTGGTGCCTCCATCTAACAGGTATGACCATGAAAACATTCATGTTCACTGTGAGTATGGTGTTAGGCATGGTAAGGGTGAAAATGCCTATAAGTCAGCCCATGAAGAAATTCAAATGGCCCATCCTGGACCATTTGTGTTTAGTGTACCTCCCCCAACACTTAAAAATAAGGGTGCAACCCATTCCCAAAGTCTATCAGTCTACAATCAGACTAAAGGAAAGTCTGTCAGCACACGAGACTTGGGTATATCTGAAGCTATCAGTAGCTTACACTCTGAAAAGAAGGAAACTACTAATAGGGTCCAAGATATCCCTAGTACCTCTGCTGCCAGAGAAATCCCAAATCAAGCTGTGGTTGGAAGACTTAAGAAAAAGGCTACTGTACCTGCTGGAATGAGAGCTGCAAACTGCTATGCTGTAAAGCCAACTCTCAAAAGAAGGTACAACATTTATGAGTGTTGGTGATATGACAAAGTGGGCCACTATGCTATTGATTGCTAACATAATAAGAGTGTCCAGAGAGATAATGCCATCTTACTTATCATAAGAGCTGCAGGTAGGCATGTTCAATTTCAAACTAATCGGCACCTAGGACCCAATAAGAATTGGGGTCCTAAGGAAAGATGATTTATTTTTGCATGTGTGTCTAAGTGGCCATACCCCTATATGGTACTTGGACAGTGGATGTTCCAGGCACATGACTGGAACAAGGAGCATGCTGAAGGAGTACACTCCAGTTGAAAATGGACCCAAAGTCATCTTTAATGGTTCAGAAAGAGGAGTAACCAAAGGGTTTGGTAAGATATCTAATGGCATAATCACTATCACACAAGTAGCTTATGTGAAAGGTTTGGAACATAACCTGATAAGCATAAGCCAACTTTGTGATCTTGGCTATGACATTTGTTTCCTCAAGAATGAGTGCCAAATTAGGAGGTCAAGTGACTAAGGAGTCATCTTGACAGGCACTAGGAGAGGAAATGTGTATTGTCTCAATTTTGTTTGTGGGAGTAAGGATTCTCCTATATTCCTAGGTTCAGATAAGAAAGCTTCACATTATGTCCAATGTCACAAGAGGCTAGCTCATCTGAATTACAAGACCATAGGCAAACTCTTTAGTGAAGAGTTAGTGAGAAATGGTCCTAAGGTGAAGTGCATCAAGGAGGATATCTGCTCAGCATGCCAAAAGGGTAAGCAGACCAGGACTTCCTTTCAAAGCCTTGATACCAAAGATTCAGTGAGGTATTTATTCCTCCTGCATATGGATCTTTTTGGTCCTATGCCAGTTCAAAGTCTAGGTAGGAAAGTCTACACCCTTGTGGTTGTTGATGACTTTTCTAGATTTGCCTGGGTGTTCTTTCTAAGGAAGAAATCTGAAACTCCTGATGTCTTCTAGACATTTGTTAGGCAAATTCAGAATGAACTTAACAGTACTGTGGTCAAAATTAGAAGTGACAAAGGTACTGAGTTTCAATCTGAATGCATAACAAGATTCTGTGAAGAGCTTGGGATTCATCAAGAGTTCTCCTCTCCTAGAACACCCCAGCAAAATGGGATTGCTGAGAGGAAAAGCAGAACTCTCTTAAAGGCTGGTAGAACTATGTTAAGTGACATATTTCTCCCCGAATATTTCTGGGCTGAGGCAGTGAACATTTCATGTCATGTCCCTAACAGGGCTTCCATCACCAAAAGCCTCAAGAAAACTCCCGATGAGATTCTGAAAGGCAGAAAACCAAACTTATCCTACTTTAGGATTTTTGATAGCAAGTGTTATGTTTTAAACAATGGTAAGTCCTATGTGACTAAGTTTGCTGACAAGTCCCAATAAGGGATATTTGTTGGGTATAGCAACAATAGTAGCGCATATAGGATCTATAACTTGACTACATAAGTTGTAGAAGAATCAGTACATGTTGTCTTTGATGAGTCAAACCTAATTAAATATGAGCTGCCAAGCATATTTTCTAGTTCTGTAGGTTTAAAGGATGTTATGGACAAGTTTACCATCAGGGAAATGGATCCAACAGGACAAGATAAGGAAGAAGATAGGTGCCGTCCAGGGGGAGCTCAAGAATCACAAGCTGAGGATGAAGAATAGTCAGCTGAAGATAATGTAGTACAACCAGCTGAGAACAATAGAGAACAACTAGTTGAAGCTAGAATGCCTCTAGCTGTGAGAAATTTAAGGGACCATCCAACACACAAATCATTGGTGATGTAAGACATGATGTCCAGACAAGGAGCAAGATCATCAACACAGCTCTATGTTCAAGCTTCCTATCACAAATAGAGCTTAAGAAGCTTGAAGGTAAAATCCAAATTAGGAATCTTGAAGGTAAAATCCAAAAGGAGAAGGAGCTAGTGGCTAGGTTCTCAAAGCCATGTTCAGTATTTCCTTTGATTGATTCCTTCTCCGCCCAAAAAGGTAAGAAGGGGTTAGGCTTTAAAGGGAGAACTAGAGCTGCCTATTCCAAAAGGAAGGGCAATGCTCTAGTGCAGCCACTAGCCTCCAAGCCTTCATTTTCTTTCAGCAAAGTGGTGCTTCCATCTAACAGGTATAACCCTGAAAACATTCATGGTCACTGTGAGTATGGTGTTAGGAATGGCAAGGGTGCAAGTGCCTATAAGGCATCCCATGAAGAAATTCAAATGGCACATCCTGGACCTTTTGTGTTTGGTGTACCTCCCCCAACAGTCAAAAATAAGGCTGCAACCCATTCCCAAAGTCTGTCAGTCCACAATCAGACTAAAGGAAAGTCTGTCTGCACACCAGACTTGGGTATATCTGAAGCTATTAGTAGCTTACACTCTGAAAAGAAGGCAACTACTGATAGGGTCCAAGATATCCCTAGTACCTCTGCTGCCAGAGAAATCCCAAATCAGGCTGTGGTTGGAAAACTTAAGAAAAATGCTACTGTACCTGCTGGAATGAGAGTTGCAGACTGCTATACTATAAAGCCAACTCTCAAAAGAGGGTACAACATTTATGAGTGTTGGTGCTATGACAAAGTGGGCCACTATGCTATTGATTGCTAACATAATAAGAGTGTCCAGAGAGATAATGCCAGCTTACCTGTCAGAACAGCTGCAGGTAGGCATGTTCAATTTCAGTCTAATCGGCACCTAGGACCCAATAAGAATTGGGGTCCTAAGGAAAGATGATTTATTTTTGCATGTATGTCTAAGTGGCCATGCTCCTATATGGTACTTGGACAGTGGATGTTCCAGGCACATGACTGGAACAAGGAGCATGCTGAAGGAGTACACTCCAGTGGAAAATGAACCCAAAGTCATCTTTAATGGTTCAGAAAGAGGAGTAACCAAAGGGTTTGGTAAGATATCTAATTGCATAATCACTATCACACAAGTAGCTTATGTGAAAGGTTTGGAACATAACCTGATAAGCATAAGCCAACTTTGTGATCTTGGCTATGACATTTGTTTCCTCAAGGATGAGTGCCAAATTAGGAGGTCAAGTGACTAAGGGGTCATCTTGACAGGCACTAGGAGAGGAAATGTGTATTGTCTCAATTTTGTTTGTGAGAGTAAGGATTCTCCTATATGCCTAGTTGTAGATAAGAAAGCTTCACATTGTGTCCAATGGCACAAGAGGCTAGCTCATCTGAATTACAATACCATAGGCAAACTCTTTAATGAAGATTTAGTGAGAAATGGTCATAAGGTGAAGTGCATCAAGGAGGGTATCTGCTCAGCATGCCTAAAGGGTAAGCAGACTAGGACTTCCTTTCAGAGACTTGATACCAAATATTCAGTGAGGTATTTATACCTCCTACATATGGATCTTTTTGGTCCTGTGCCAGTTCAAAGTCTAGTAGGAAAGTCTACACCCATGTGGTTGTTGATGACTTTTCCAGATTTGCCTGGGTGTTCTTTCTAAGGAAGAAATCTGAAACTCCTGATGTTTTCCAGACATTTGTTAGGCAAATTCAGAATGAACTTAACAGTACTGTGGTCAAAATTAGAAGTGACCAAGTTACTGAGTTTCAGTATGAATGCATGACAAGATTCTGTGAAGAGCTTGGGATTCATCAAGAGTTCTCCTCTCCTAGAACACCCCAGCAAAATGGGATTGCTGAGAGGAAAAACAGAACTCTCATAGAGGCTGGTAGAACCATGTTAAGTGACATATTTCTCCCAGAATATTTCTGGGCTGAGGCAGTGAACAATGCATGTCATGTCCCTAACAGGACTTTGAAAGATATGGTACCTAAACACCTAGAGGGGGGGGGGGTGAATAGGTGACCTAATCCTTTTTGAGTTTTGTTTGGCAGCACAACAGCTATTTCACAGAATTCTACAGCTAACAGCAATTACAGCATAAACACAGTAATTTCACAGCACAGCACAGAAGACACACTAATTTATAGTGGTTCCCCAATCTTTGGGTACATCCACTTTCCCCCTTCGCCTATCTAGCAGTGTACTAGATTCGGCCAAACTTCTCCACTAACTCAGAACCAAACTAGGTTCCTACCTCAGGCCCAAAGCCTTACACTCAGCCAAAAGGCCTACACTCAGCCACCCAGGCCTACACTCAGCCAATTAAGGCCTACACTCAGAGTTCTTCAACTCCTACACTCAGGCAACCAAGCCCTACCCTCAGCCTTTATAAAATAGGCTTACAATTCTCTCAGATCCAATGGATCCTACAATTTAAAATAGAAAGTATAATAGATAACTCTACAACTCAGAAATAGGAGAGGAGTTGAGAGATTCTTGAAGAGTTCTTGGAAGAACTCAGTTAGATCCAAACTGACTTAGCTTCCTTCAAAGCTTCTTGATTAGAACTGAATTAGTCTGAATCTTCTGCAGTTGTTCCTTGACCTCTGCTTCTTGAAATCCAGATGACTCTGAATTCTTCTTCTCAGCCTTAGTTCCAAAGACTGAATACTTAGTTGGAGCTCTCTCTCTCCAACTTCTTAGATCTGCTGATGCACAGCAAGATCTTCTTGTGTTGATACTCAATATACCACTTCTACAAATATCTGAACTCTCTCTGTAAAAACTTTGTCAACCACTTCTATATTACTTCAACAATTAATCTCTTAATCTCAAATCATATCTTCTGTAGACTATGAGTGCCTATTTATAGGCTTCCTTCATGGTAACCGGCTGGTCCGGTTCATAACAGACTTCTAATATCACTGACAGTTGATGTAGACCGGCTGGATCGGCAGCTGTCTTGTCAACCAGTCACTTCTTGAAATTCTTCTAACTGTCAGATAGTGTCGAGACTTTCTGTTCTTAAGTGTCGACACTTATAGGCCAAGTGTCGACACATGTTGTATAAGTGTCGACACAAGTCTACAAGGTGTCGACACAATTCCTTGTATGTCTCGACACAGTTTCTTCTGCATGTGTCGACACTGAAATTGAGTGTCGACACAAGTACTTGTACTTCATTCTGCAACTGTATTCTTCTAAGTGTCGACACAACTCCTTTGTGTCGACACAACTTTATGTGTTGAAACTGTCAAGTGTCGACACTGCTTCTTGGTGTCGACACAAGTCTTCACTTTTGTTTCTTCAGCTGAGTGTCGACACATTCCCTTAGTGTCGACACTTGTACTTAGAATATTTTGTAACTTTTCTGATCTTTGCTAAGTGTCGACACAGCTCCTTGTGTCGACACTTACTTCAAGTGTAGAGTCTTCAACTAAGTGTCGACACATTGTGCTGAGTGTCGACACTTTCTTCAAGTGTTGACTCCTCTGGTTGTGTGTCGACACATTGTGCTGAGTGTCGACACTTACTTTAAATACTGAGTCTTTAGCTAAGTGTCGACACATTGTGCTGGGTGTCGACACTTACTTCAAGTGCTGACTCTTCTGCATAGTGTCGACACATTGTGTTGAGTGTCGACACTTGTACTTAGATTCTGCAGACTTTTGCTGAGTGTCGACACTTACTTCAAGTGTCGACACTTTCTGGTGTTGACTCAGCTCTTCTAGGTGTCGACACTTCTGCTAAGTGTCGACACAGCTTTTCTGCATTCTTCTACACTGAGTGTCGACACAGCTTCAAGTGTCGACACTTTCTGACTGGTGTCGACTCTTCTTCCCAGGTGTCGACACAATGACTCCAAGTGTCGACACTTTCCCTCTGGGTGTCGACACATGGACTTAGAATTTTTAGCTTCAGTCCAGTGTATTCCTAACCTGCACAAGTAACTCAAACAAACATCAAATACACTATGATGTATATCATTGAGTTAGGTGAGGCTTCTTCAAATCAGGTACATTTGACCAATGTACCCAACAATCTCCCCCTATTTGGAGAAGTCATAACCCTTAGTCAATGATATACATCACTTATAATTAAAAATTATAAAATGAAGTAAAACAGATATATGACAACAGAGTTAAACTTAAACATGTAATAAAGCACACATGTATACTCATACAGCATTACAGAACAAACAGGAATTAGACACATTCTACTGAACAATCATGAAATATATATTTATCAAAAATTGTTCATACATTGTTTGCAATAGATTTTCAAGGATTTACAATAATGTTCAGATGTAACAGATTACAATATTTTTCAGTTTAATCTTAGTCTAATTCTGCTCTGGTTCCTTAATGACTATGCCTTTTCCAGCTTGTACTTTAGCTTTCAGCAGCAGCAGCAGCAGCAGCAGCAGGCTCAACTTCAGCAATCTTCTTCCCTTTGGAGTCCTTCTTCTTCTGTTCTTCAGCCTTGATCTTTTGCCTTTCAAAATAATGATAGGGCTTAGGAAAGTACTTGCTAGGCTCCACAGCTGTAGGAGGTAGCTTTCCTAACTTAGCCTTTCTTCTATGTTGGACAATGGCTTCCTGTCTACTTTCATGTTTCCTCCATTCTGCCTCTGAGAACCACTTGTTCCTCTCATGGGCATTGTCCTTGGCCGCTTTCCATGCAGTGAGAATGATGTTCCTAGAAGTAGGGCTCCACTGTTCAAAATCAGGTTTTTGTTCAGCAAGTTCCCTGAACTTCTTCTTTGATAGCCTAGTCTCTTCTTCTTTGTCCAAAGCCTCTTGCATAGCAGCTGTGATAGGTTGAACAACCTTTTCCAGAATAATATTAGGCTTACCAGCAGTTGGACTATACATTGTGCTTATATCTGCATGAATCATTTCAAAATCTGGAGGTGGATAGATTACATCAGCCACTGCCTGTTGCTCACCTCCAAGATATGTTCCTTGAATACCAGATTCAGCTACTTCATTGTCATCACACAGGGGAGGATATCCAAGTGTAGCCCTGATTGAATTTGAAATCCATTTGGCATGCTCAGAACTGGCCTTGACTAACACTCTCTCCCCCTTTATGACTTCTTGGGCTACATGATCTCTCACATCATCTTTCTGGAACCTTATTTGGCTGTCCAAATATCTTATGCCCTCTTTAAAGAAAGGTCTTAGCTTGGTAAGCTGTTCAGAAATGACCTTCTGGGAGTCCTGGATGGCAGTCTTGACAGCAGTTAGTTCAGCTTGAAAGAGTTTATCAAAATCAGCTTTGGCAGCAGCAGAGGAGGTTGATGGTTCAGTAGACTTATTCTTGATTTCAGTGACTATTGCATTGTGAGATGCAGTCAAATTATCATTCATCCTCAATTGATTTTCCAACACATATCCCTGCTTTAGAGCAATATCTTCTACCTTCTCTTTTATGATTTCTTGATGTTTAGCCAGATAGACCACAGCATTACCACCCTTGTGGAAGCATTCATTCATTTCCTTCTTATTCATGTTCATTTCAAACCTTATTGATTTGATATCTTGAGCTAGATCAAATTGTAGAGATTTTTGGCCCTCATCAATATATTTCTCTATGGCCCTCCTTTGCTCATCCAGCTTTACTTGCATGGCAACCATTAGGCTAGTATAATCAGTTGATGGAGCTTGTTGAACCAGTGAGTGTTGAGCAACAGTTTGGAGAGCCTTCTTATAGCTCTGACTCCTTCTTTTGAAAACAAAGAACTTCTTCTTCTTATCTTGCTCAGTTTCATCATCTTCAGATTCTGATGTACTTGCAATATTCACCCTATCCTTAGGGCTGGATTGTTTTTCAGTGTGCACATCTTGTGCCTTCTCAGTATCTAGCCTTATAGGCTCTACTTGAATATCCAAATTCTCCCCCTCAGCAGCAGCATCCTTCACTGCATCAGCAGCATTCTTTTCCATATCAAAATCATCCTGATCTAAATTCAAAAATAGGTCTTCCATTGTATATTCTGCTGGAGACTGTGCAGGAGATGTTCTGGTTTCATCAGCTACAACAGATGTGTCTTGGAGAACAACATCTGGTTCTTGAGTTGCTGGCTGATTTTGCTGATGATCATCAGACAAATCTGAATTTATTATAGAAAAATTCAAAGTATTAAGGTCAACAAGTACCTCTTGAATGAGGAGGGTGGCTTGCTCACTCTCCAGTATAGATGGTTCTGCTACACCTGGAAGCTCCCCCTGGATGTCAGCTGACTCCTGAGGAGCAGGTGACTTTTCTGCAGCCTTATCCATTGGACTATCAGGAGTGAAGACCACATGTTCTTCACTGCCTGAGCTGCTGGATGGCTCTTGAGGCACAGCAGCAGTCTTCCTCTTCTTCCTGGGAGGAGAGTCTTTCTTAGAAGTTTGTTTCTCAGGGGTGGTCAATTCCTTTGACACCAGCACCCTTTCCCATCTAGAGAATATCCTTGAGTCCATTCTCCTCATGTGATTGATTTTTGTTCCTGCAGCAGAGCTCATTACCTCTGGAATTGATCTAGCCAGGTAGAGACTTAGTATCCTGCCCAGATTGGGCTTCTTCAGGCTTTCCTTCACTTTTTCATAAACCACCATTGACCAGTCTGTTTTCAGATTGAAGATGATTCTGATCATGACTTCAAACATGGAGGCAGACACCCTGTCATGTCCTCCTGGTTTGCTTAGAAGAACCTTGCCTACAACTTCAGACAGGAATTTTCCTTGATTATTCATCCCCTTCTTGTTGAAAACTGATCCTATTTTCATCTTAGGATCAAGACCGCACCAGTCCAAAGCTTCTTTGGTCTGTGATGTTGTGACTTCCTCTTCTTCCTGAACTTTAGGTAGCTGAAGTACCTTTCTCAGACTTTTGGGTGATACTTTGACCTTGGTGCCATGCACCCTTGATTTAATTCTGTAGCCTGAGTCATCTACAGAGGCTCCAGTAAGAAATTCAAGCACCTCTTTCTTCCATATCTTGGTTGGTTCTGAAACCAAGAACTCTAGTCCTGAATCGCTGACTAGGGTTATCACTGATTTGAATTCCTGATCACTGTCGTCGAATGCGCCTCGCACGAGCTCATAGCCTTCGTTTACGTTCTCTTCCAGCTTGGGAGCCATTAGGGTTTTGAGAATTAGTCTTAGAGAAGAGAAATGTCGACACAGGAGTTTTAGTCTCGAAACTCTGAAAGCGTGTCGACAAACACAAACAGAAACCTATTTATACCTGTTGAGTTTGAAGATAAACAGGCGGGATAGCGAGCTAAACATGTGTCGACACTGACATTAAGTGTCGACACTGACTTATAATGTCTCGACACTCATGTGTCGACACAAATTTAGTCAACAGATTTTATGTGTCGACACTTGGTTAAGTGTCGACACCACTATACTCGACATGTAGTCGAGACTTTACTTAGAAAAATTCTGAGTAAAACTTAAGTGTCGACACTTTATTGGATGTGTCGACACCTACTCGACATGTGTCGACACTAACATTCTGAAGTGTCGACACTAACTTCCTAGATGTGTCGACACCATTTTCCTGAAGTGTCGACACTTACTATTCTGTGTCGACATAGACTTGTCTATGTGTCGACACCTTTTTACTTAGCCAATTTTTGTTCTGTAAACTTAATCTAAGTTTATCATACCTAGTTCAATTTTGAACCTATTAAACTTAGCTTCATCTAAGGGCTTAGTGAACATATCAGCTATCTGATTATCAGTTCTAACATATTCAAGTGTAATATCATTTCTTTCTACATGCTCCCTAAGAAAGTGATATTTAATCTCAATATGTTTAGTTCTACTATGTGATACAGGGTTGTTAGCTATTGAAATAGCACTAGTAGAATCACAATAAAGTGGAGTTCTACTTACCTGACATCCATAGTCTTACTAGCTGATGTTGAATCCACAGAAGTTGAGCACAGCAACTTCCTGCAGCTACATATTCTGACTCAGCTGTGGAGATGGCCACACTGGTTTGCTTCTTACTACTCCATGAAATGAGTCTTCCACCTAGGAACTGACAGGATCCAGTTGTGCTCTTTCTATCTTCTTTGCATCCTGCAAAGTCTGCATCTGAATAGCCTGTTAGATCAAAATCTCCATTCCTAGGGTACCAAAGGCCTAGATAGGGTGTGCCCTTTAGATATCTCAAGATTCTCTTGACTGCAGTCAAGTGAGATTCTTTGGGGCAGGCTTGATACCTGGCACAAACACATGTAGCATACATAATGTCAGGCCTACTTGCAGTCAAGTATAGTAGGGAGCCAACTATCCCTCTATACAAGGTTTCATCTACAGGTTTCCCTGCATCATCCTTGCTTAGAGACATACTTGACCCCATAGGAGTCTTCATGGTACTGGAGGAATCCATACCATATTTCCTTATGAGTTCTAGGGTGAACTTAGACTGACATATGGATAGACCACTTTCAGTCTGTTTAACTTGGAGACCCAAGAAAAACTTCAGTTCTCCCATACTACTCATTTCAAATTGACTCTGCATAAGCTTTGCAAACTTTTTGCAAAGGCTACTTTCAGTAGACCCAAATATAATGTCATCTACATATATTTGGACAAGTATTACTTTGCCTCTAGATTCCCTAAGGAATAGAGTCTTATCTATTTTCCCCCTTGTGAACTTGTTCTCAATGAGGAAACTAGATAGGGTTTCATACCAAGCTCTAGGAGCTTGCTTTAACCCATACAATGCTTTCCTAAGTCTATAGACATAATGTGGAAGAGTAGAATCAACAAAACCTGAAGGCTGCTCCACATATACTTCTTCTTTTAAATTACCATTAAGGAATGCTGACTTCACATCCATTTGGTATACTTTGAATCCTTGGTAGGTTGCATAGGCCAAGAACATCCTTATGGCTTCCAGTCTGGCTACTGGAGCAAAGGTTTGATCAAAATCAATACCTTCTTCTTGCCTATATCCTTTTGCAACTAGTCTTGCCTTATTCTTAATGATGACACCTTGTTCATCTAACTTGTTCCTGTAGATCCACTTTGTTCCTATCACATTGTGATCTTTAGGCTTAGGAACCAGATCCCACACCTTGCATCTTTTGAACTGATTAAGCTCCTCCTGCATTGCTTCAGTCCACTGTGGATCTTGTATAGCTTCTTCAAATTTCTTTGGTTCTATTTGAGACAGAAAACTTGAATATACTACAGCATTCTGGATTTCTGCTCCTTGTCTGAACACCTTGTCTTGGATCTCCAATGATCAGCTCTACTGGATGATCTCTTAGATGCCTGTTGGCTGGAGGCATCCTTACTTCTGGTTGAACTTCTTCAGCATCTTCATCAAGCTGAGTTCCTTGTACTTCTACAGCTCCTTGCACATGTAGTTCTCCCCCTGGACATAAACCATCTTCTTCTACTTGCTGTCTTGCAGCAGGTACATCTTCTATGGTTAGCTTGTCCATCTTCTTAGTAAGACCTGTAGGGCTGCACACACTACTAGACAACTCATTGTTAATTAGTTGTGTTTCATCAAAAACTACATGCACAGACTCCTCTACAACTTGTGTGGTCAAGTTGTAGACTCTATAAGCCTTACTATTATTGCTGTACCCAACAAACACTCCCTCTTGGGATTTGGCAGCAAACTTAGTTAAGTAAGACTTCCCATTGTTAAGTATGAAGCATTTACAACCAAAGATCCTAAAATAGGACAGATTTGGTTTCCTGCCTTTCACTACTTCATAGGGGGTCTTGTTTAACCTTTTAGTGATGGTAGCCCTATTTATCACATGGCATGCAGTGTTAACTGCTTCAGCCCAGAAATATTCTGGCAGTGATGAATCACTTAATAGGGTTCTACCAGCCTCTATCAAGGTCCTATTTTTCCTTTCAGCAATGCCATTTTGCTGAGGTGTTCTAGGTGAAGAGAATTCTTGAAATATCCCATAGTCTTCACACAGCTTTGTCATGCTTTCAGACTGAAACTCAGTACCATGGTCACTTCTAATTTTGACCACTGTACAGTTCAATTCATTCTGAATTTGCTTAACAAAACTATAGAAGACACTAGGTGTTTCAGATTTCTGCTTTAAGAAGAACACCCAGGAAAACCTTGAGTAGTCATCAACAACTACAAAGGTGTAGACCTTCCTACCTAAGCTGTGAACTGGCATTGGACCAAATAGATCCATATGCAAGAGGTATAAACACCTCACAGCATCTTTGTTGTCTAAGCTTCTAAAGGTGGATTTAGTCTGCTTGCCCTTTTGACAAGCTGAGCAAATGCCATCTTTGACACACTTAACTTGAGGACCATTCCTCACTAACTCTTTACTAAAGAGTTTGCCAATAGTCTTGTAATTAAGATGAGCAAGCCTCTTGTGCCATTTGACACATTGAGAGACTGTCTCATCAGCTACAAGACAGACTGGAGAACAATTGTTCTCAACCATAATGTCTAAGCAGTAGACATTTCTCTTTCTATATCCAGTCAAAATGATCTCTTGATCACTTGACCTCTTGATATGACAACCATTTTTAACAAATGAGATGTCATACCCTACATCACTTAATTGACTTATACTAATGAGGTTGTGTTTCAAACCTTTAACATAAGCCACTTGAGTAATGGTAACAAGGTTAGAAGAAATGTTACCAAACCCTTTGATGATTCCTTTTTCAGAACCACCAAAGGTCACCTTTGGACCATTTTTGATTGGGATGTAGTCCTTCAGTAGTCCCCTAGTTCCAGTCATGTGTCTGGAACAACCACTATCCAAGTACCATGTAGGGGTATGGCCACTTGGATTCACCTGCAAAACAAATTAATGAACCTTAGAACCCAAAGTAAACTTGGGTCCTTGGTGATTGTTAGTTTGCAATTTGACATAGCTACCTGCTGGCTTTCCAATAGGTAACTTGCTACTCAACTTGGCACTGGCATTGTGCCAACAATCCAAGGCAAAGTGGCCAACCTTGCCACAACACCAGCATTCAAACTTGTTGTACCTTTGCTTAGGTACAACCTTTGCTGTCTTGACCACAGCAGCCTTGTTGAATGTTGGGGCTTTGCCCTTGGACTTGGACTGATCCTGAACAGTCCTCACAGGCTTAACAAAACCCAATCCAGCCTTTCCTTTATGATGAACAAATTCATCAATCAAGGGTAGCACTGATTTAGGTTTTGAAAACCTAGCAACTAGCTCTTTTTCCTTCTGGAGATTGATCTCCAGCAACTTAATTTGATCATTTTTAAATGTAATAGTACCCATCTGAATCACAGTAATGTGTTTCAGCCTGGCTACTTCATTCAGTTTTTGATCATACTCCTTCTCAAAATCTGTTGCTGCTGCCTTGAGATCAGCAATCTCCTTTGCCTGACTTTTGGCTAGGATCTTGCTTTTCTTATAGGCTTGCAACAGTACTTGGTATTCATCTAAGAGCTGATGAATATCTCCCTCAGATTCAGAATCACTTCCATCACTTGATGAAGATGATTCTGACTCTGAACTAGACTGGAATCTGAACTTAAGGTTAGATTTTGTACCTGACTAGGTCCTGGCTGCTCCAGGATTGTGGTACTTTCAGTCAATGCCATCATTCCTTGGCACTGAACCTCTTCTTGTTCATAGATTGATTCCATGATCTGCATAAACTCTTCTTCTTCTTCAGCAAATAGCCCTATATAGGCTTCAGCATCTGTCTCAGTGTCTGAAGAAGAAATGTCTGAAAGAGTCTTCTCATTCTTTGCAACAAAGGACTTCTCCTTCTTTCCTTTGAAGTGAGTCTTCTTTTTGTCACTGGATTCTTTCCTTCTTTCAGGACAATCTGCAATTACATGACCCTGTCTATTGCAGCAGTAACACACAATCTTAGACCCAGTTGCCTTGCTAGTCTTTGTCCTATGCTTGTCCTTCTTTGAAGGCTTCTTCTCCTGATACTGAACTTCTTTCCCTTTGGAAAAAGAAGGTCTGGACTTCCACTGTTTCTTCTTCAGGAATTTCTGAAAATGTCTGGTAAATGCAGCAAAGTCTTCATCACTTTCACTGCTTGTAGATTTAGTGCTAACAGACTCATCAGATTCTGATTCAACTACCTCAGGAGGAGGAGTTGATGACTTAGTCCTGTTCTTTCTAGGTACTTCTGACTTAAAGGCAACAGTCCTTTCCCTGTGTTCAGTCCTTGTTGACTTTTCCTCCTCTTTTCTTACTGACAATTGCATCTCATAAGATAACAACTTGCCAAACAGTGTGGGAGGAGGAATTTCTCCCAACTTTGCCATTTCTCTGATGGCACAGATCTTAGTGTCCCAATCTTTGGTTAGGGACCTCAAGAACTTATCATTCAATTCATAGTTTGTGAACTCCCTTCCATAGGACATGAGTTCATTAACAATTCTGTAGAACTTTTTGTAGCATTCAGTGATGCTATCTCCTCTTCCTTGCCTAAAGCTCTCATATTCTTGATTAAGCAAGGATTTCCTATCTTGTCTTACTTCTTCAGAACCTTCCATGTAGACAATGAGGGTATCCCACATTTCTTTTGCTGTTTTACAGTGAATAAGGTTCTGGAAGGTGGCATCATCTATTGCACTAACTATGATGTTCTGTGCCCTTTTGTCCATTGTAGCTAGGACTATCTCATCCTTGGTCATCTCAGAAAAATCCTTTGGAGTTCTCTGTGTGGCATCCAAGACTGAAATCTTCATGGGCACATTAAGGCCCTTCCTTGACTGTGATGTAGATCCTAGGGTCAGAGGCCTCCATGAACAGCCTTACCCTTTCTTTCCAGATTCCAAAAATCTCCTTTCTGCAAATGGGTAGTTTCATTGAACCCAATTCCTTGTGATTCTCTGAAGACCCCATGTTTCTTGATTTTCTTGAAACTGTTTCCTGACTTATACTGAACCTGCCAAACTGGATCTCCTCAGACAGTTAGTCCTTTTTGAGGAACCTCCCTCTGATACCACTTGAAAGATATGGTACCTAAACACCTAGAGGGGGGGTGAATAGGTGACCTAATCCTTTTTGAGTTTTGTTTGGCAGCACAACAGCTATTTCACAGAATTCTACAGCTAACAGCAATTACAGCATAAACACAGTAATTTCACAGCACAGCACAGAAGACACACTAATTTATAGTGGTTCCCCAATCTTTGGGTACATCCACTTTCCCCCTTCGCCTATCTAGCAGTGTACTAGATTCGGCCAAACTTCTCCACTAACTCAGAACCAAACTAGGTTCCTACCTCAGGCCCAAAGCCTTACACTCAGCTAAAAGGCCTACACTCAGCCACCCAGGCCTACACTCAGCCAATTAAGGCCTACACTCAGAGTTCTTCAACTCCTACACTCAGGCAACCAAGCCCTACCCTCAGCCTTTATAAAATAGGCTTACAATTCTCTCAGATCCAATGGATCCTACAATTTAAAATAGAAAGTATAATAGATAACTCTACAACTCAGAAATAGGAGAGGAGTTGAGAGATTCTTGAAGAGTTCTTGGAAGAACTCAGTTAGATCCAAACTGACTTAGCTTCCTTCAAAGCTTCTTGATTAGAACTGAATTAGTCTGAATCTTCTGCAGTTGTTCCTTGACCTCTGCTTCTTGAAATCCAGATGACTCTGAATTCTTCTTCTCAGCCTTAGTTCCAAAGACTGAATACTTAGTTGGAGCTCTCTCTCCAACTTCTTAGATCTGCTGATGCACAGCAAGATCTTCTTGTGTTGATACTCAATATACCACTTCTACAAAGATCTGAACTCTCTCTGTAAAAACTTTGTCAACTACTTCTATATTACTTCAACAATTAATCTCTTAATCTCAAATCATATCTTCTGTAGACTATGAGTGCCTATTTATAGGCTTCCTTCATGGTAACCGGCTGGTCCGGTTCATAACAGACTTCTGATATCACTGACAGTTGATGTAGACCGGCTGGATCGGCAGCTGTCTTGTCAACCAGTCACTTCTTGAAATTCTTCTAACTGTCAGATAGTGTCGAGACTTTCTGTTCTTAAGTGTCGACACTTATAGGCCAAGTGTCGACACATGTTGTATAAGTGTCGACACAAGTCTACAAGGTGTCGACACAATTCCTTGTATGTCTCGACACAGTTTCTTCTGCATGTGTCGACACTGAAATTGAGTGTCGACACAAGTACTTGTACTTCATTCTGCAACTGTATTCTTCTAAGTGTCGACACAACTCCTTTGTGTCGACACAACTTTATGTGTTGAAACTGTCAAGTGTCGACACTGCTTCTTGGTGTCGACACAAGTCTTCACTTTTGTTTCTTCAGCTGAGTGTCGACACATTCCCTTAGTGTCGACACTTGTACTTAGAATATTTTGTAACTTTTCTGATCTTTGCTAAGTGTCGACACAGCTCCTTGTGTCGACACTTACTTCAAGTGTAGAGTCTTCAACTAAGTGTCGACACATTGTGCTGAGTGTCGACACTTTCTTCAAGTGTTGACTCCTCTGGTTGTGTGTCGACACATTGTGCTGAGTGTCGACACTTACTTTAAATACTGAGTCTTTAGCTAAGTGTCGACACATTGTGCTGGGTGTCGACACTTACTTCAAGTGCTGACTCTTCTGCATAGTGTCGACACATTGTGTTGAGTGTCGACACTTGTACTTAGATTCTGCAGACTTTTGCTGAGTGTCGACACTTACTTCAAGTGTCGACACTTTCTGGTGTTGACTCAGCTCTTCTAGGTGTCGACACTTCTGCTAAGTGTCGACACAGCTTTTCTGCATTCTTCTACACTGAGTGTCGACACAGCTTCAAGTGTCGACACTTTCTGACTGGTGTCGACTCTTCTTCCCAGGTGTCGACACAATGACTCCAAGTGTCGACACTTTCCCTCTGGGTGTCGACACATGGACTTAGAATTTTTAGCTTCAGTCCAGTGTATTCCTAACCTGCACAAGTAACTCAAACAAACATCAAATACACTATGATGTATATCATTGAGTTAGGTGAGGCTTCTTCAAATCAGGTATATTTGACCAATGTACCCAACAGACTTCCATCACCAAAAGCCTCAAGAAGACTCCCTATGAGATTCTGAAAGTCAGAAAACCAAACTTATCCTACTTTAGGATTTTTGATAGCAAGTACTATGTTTTAAATAATGATAAGTCCTATGTGACTAAGTTTGCTAACAAGTCCCAAGAAGGGATATTTGTTGGGCATAGCAACAATAGTAGGGCATATAGGATATATAACTTGACTACTTAAGTTGTAGAAGAATCAGTACATATTGTCTTTGATGAGTCAAACCTAATTAACTGTGAGCTGCCAAGCATATTTTCTAGTTCTGTAGGTTTAAAGGATGTTATGGACAAGTTTACCATCAGAGAAATGGATCCAACAGGACAAGATAAGGAAGAAGATAGGTGCTGTCCAGGGGGAGCTCAAGAATCACAAGCTGAGGATGAAGAACAGTCAGCTGAAGACAATATAGTACAACCAGCTGAGAACAATAGAGAACAGCTAGTTGAAGCTAGAATGCCTCTAGCTGTGAGAAATTTAAGGGACCATCCAACGCACAAATCATTGGTGATATAAGACATGGTGTCCAGACAAGGAGCAAGATCATCAACACAGCTCTCTGTTCAAGCTTCCTATCACAAATAGAGCTTAAGAAGCTTGAAGGTAAAATCCACATTAGGAATCTTGAAGGTAAAATCCAAAAGGAGAAGGAGCTAGTGGCTAGGTTCTCAAAGCCATGTTCAGTATTTCCTTTGATTGATTCCTTCTCCTCCCAAAAAGGTAAGAAGGGGTTAGGCTTTAAAGGGAGAACTAGAGCTGCCTATTCCAAAAGGAAGGGCAATGCTCCAGTGTAGCCACTAGCCTCCAAGCCTTCATTTCCTTTCAGCAAAGTGGTGCTTCCATCTAACAGGTATGACCCTGAAAACATCCATGGTCACTATGAGTATGGTGTTAGGAATGGCAAGGGTGCAAGTGCCTATAAGGCATCCCATGAAGAAATTCAAATGGCACATCCCCCAACACTCAAAAATAAGGCTGCAACCCATTCCCAAAGTCTGTCAGTCCACAATCAGACTAAAGGAAAGTCTGTCAGCACACTAGACTTGGGTATATCTGAAGCTATTAGTAGCTTACACTCTGAAAAGAAGGCAACTACTGATAGGGTCCAAGATATCCCTAGTACCTCTGCTGCCAGAGAAATCCCAAATCAGGCTGTGGTTGGAAAACTTAAGAAAAATGCTACTGTACATGCTGGAATGAGAGTTGCAAACTGCTATGCTGTAAAGCCAACTCTCAAAAGAAGGTACAACATTTATGAGTGTTGGGGCTATGACAAAGTGGGCCACTATGCTATTGATTGCTAACATAATAAGAGTGTCCAGAGAGATAATGCCAGCTTACCTGTCAGAAGAGTTGCAGGTGGGCATGTTCAATTTCAGTCTAATCGGCACCTAGGACCCAATAAGAATTGGGGTCCTAAGGAAAGATGATTTATTTTTGCATGTGTTTCTAAGTGGCCATGCCCCTATATGTTACTTGGACAGTGGATGTTCCAGGCACATGACTGGAACAAGGAGCATGCTGAAGGAGTACACTCCAGTTGAAAATGGACCCAAAGTCATCTTTAATGGTTCAGAAAGAGGAGTAACCAAAGGGTTTGGTAAGATATCTAATTGCATAATCACTATCACACAAGTAGCTTATGTGAAAGGTTTGGAACATAACCTGATAAGCATAAGCCAACTTTGTGATCTTGGCTATGACATTTGTTTCCTCAAGGATGAGTGCCAGATTAGGAGGTCAAGTGACTAAGGGGTCATCTTGACAGGCACTAGGAGAGGAAATGTGTATTGTCTCAATTTTGTTTGTGAGAGTAAGGATTCTCCTATATGCCTAGTTGTAGATAAGAAAGCTTCACATTGTGTCCAATTGCACAAGGGGCTAGCTCATCTGAATTACAATACCATAGGCAAACTCTTTAATGAAGATTTAGTGAGAAATGGTCCTAAGGTGAAGTGCATCAAGGAGGGTATCTGCTCAGCATGCCAAAAGGGTAAGCAGACCAGGACTTCCTTTCAGAGACTTGATACCAAATATTCAGTGAGGTATTTATACCTCCTACATATGGATCTTTTTGGTCCTGTGCCAGTTCAAAGTCTAGTAGGAAAGTCTACACCCATGTGGTTGTTGATGACTTTTCCAAATTTGCCTGGGTGTTCTTTCTAAGGAAGAAATCTGAAACTCCAGATGTTTTCCAGACATTTGTTAGGCAAATTCAGAATGAACTTAACAGTATTGTGGTCAAAATTAGAAGTGACCAAGGGACTGAGTTTCAGTATGAATGCATGACAAGATTCTGTGAAGAGCTTGGGATTCATCAATAGTTCTCCTCTCATAGAACACCCCAACAAAATGGGATTGCTGAGAGGAAAAACAGAACTCTCATAGAGGCTGGTAGAACCATGTTAAGTGACATATTTCTCCCAGAATATTTCTGGGCTGAGGCAGTGAACACTGCATGTCATGTCCCTAACAGGGCTTCCATCACCAAAAGCCTTAAGAAGACTCCCTATGAGATTCTGAAAGGCAGAAAACCAAACTTATCCTACTTTAGGATTTTTGATAGCAAGTGTTATGTTTTAAATAATGGTAAGTCCTATGTGACTAAGTTTGCTGACAAGTCCCAAGAAGGGATATTTGTTGGGTATAGCAACAATAGTAGGACATATAGGATCTATAACTTGACTACTTAAGTTGTAGAACCAGAATATTTCTGGGCTGAGGCAGTGAACACTGCATGTCATGTCCCTAACAGGGCTTCCATCACCAAAAGCCTTAAGAAGACTCCCTATGAGATTCTGAAAGGCAGAAAACCAAACTTATCCTACTTTAGGATTTTTGATAGCAAGTGTTATGTTTTAAATAATGGTAAGTCCTGTGTGACTAAGTTTGCTGACAAGTCCCAAGAAGGGATATTTGTTGGGTATAGCAACAATAGTAGGACATATAGGATCTATAACTTGACTACTTAAGTTGTAGAAGAGTCAGTACATGTTGTCTTTGATGAGTCAAACCTAATTAACTGTGAGTTGCCAAGCATATTTTTTAGTTCTGTAGGTTTAAAGGATGTTATGGACAAGTTTACCATCAGGCAAATGGATCCAACAGGACAAGATAAGGAAGAAGATAGGTGCCGTCCAGGGGGAGCTCAAGAATCACAAGCTGAGGATGAAGAGCAGTCAGCTGAAGACAATGTAGTACAACCAGCTGAGAACAATAGAGAACAACTAGTTGAAGCTAGAATGCCTCTAGCTGTGATAAATTTAAGGGACCATCCAACACACAAATCATTGGTGATGTAAGACATGGTGTCCAGACAAGGAGCGAGATCATCAACACAGCTATATGTTCAAGCTTCCTATCACAAATAGAGCTTAAGAAGCTTGAAGGTAAAATCCACATTAGGAATCTTTGTAACATCCCATTTCCAACTATACCCCTAAGAGTGGTTTTGGCCATGACTAGGTCATGACAAAACCCTAGGAAGCCAGAAATGGGCCAAGAGATAGGGGACAAAATGTGGAAAATCATCATTGTCTGCAAATAGTAGAACTCTGAACAATGGTTTAGGATGACCATGGGCTACACCTTGACCTCAAGACCCTACCACAACACCCTCCTAATACCTTGGGAGGCCCATTAGAGCCATAAGGACCCATTAGGGTCAACCAAAAAGGCTCAGTTGACTAAGGTCAACCTTAGCCCTAAATGGGTCAAACTAGCCTACTTAGGGTCAATTGACCTGCTCCTATCCTAGAGGACCCTACCTATGCCCTCCTAACCCTAAAGTGAGGTCAAAGGGTCACTAAGGACACATTGGGGCCAGCCCTAGAGGCCAGGTTGACCCAGGTCAACTCAAGCTCCTAATCTGGTCAAAGTACCCTTACTAAGGGTATGTGACCTCCAAAGTGCAGGGTAACCCTACATAACCCTACCTAGACCTTAAGGGAAGCCAATGGGACACCAAGGATCCATAGGGGTCAACCCAATTGGTCATGTTGACCCAAGTCAACTCTAGCCCTAAAATGGTCAAAGTGCCCTTACCAAGGGATATGTGACCACCAAGATGCCCAACCAACCCTATTCAAGTAATCCTAGACCTTAAGAAAGTCCAATGGGCCACTAAAAACCCAATGGGGTCAACCCATATGGTCAAATTGGCCCAGGTCAACCCTCATTTAGGTCAAGTCAAACCTAGCCCAAAAGGGCTAACCCAAGCCCAAGCCACTTCTTTCTTAGGCTAACCTCATTTCCATGACCCTCATAACCAAGTGGGCTGCATTTAGCTTGTGGTGTTGACCAGTCAACCAGAGGTTACTAGGAGAGAGAAAGGAGCTCCCTCCATGATAATGGAGGAGAGAGAAGATGGGGGAGAGGAAGGGGGAGAGTGGAAAGGCTGACCAAGGAGATCAACAGCCACCATTTATGCCTGCAATCAACTCCTCTAGGGAAGAGGAGTTGATTCCAGCCGTTTCCCGGCCACCAAGAGGAGGATTCAGCCCCCCCCCCCCCCCACTCAACCCGAGCCAAGCCTTCAAGGGCATTAATGGTCATTGGTGGTTGGCCTCTCCCCCCCCCCCAACTGATGATATATACACCATCAGTGGCATGAGAGGATCCCTTCCCATCGTTTACCTTAGGAATTCAGGCGACTTGACTGCACAGTTGCAGAAATCCGGCCGGCGGCACCACCACCATGGCAACCCGAAGATCGACTCGCATTCAGGCCGCCAGGAAGGTCCTCCTCCACTCCTTCTCTCATGGATAATTCTTAGCAATCACTAGGTTCAAGGTTCGGGCTCAATTGAGCCCGAATCCATTTCAAATTTTCATGATTTTTTCCATGAAAATCCTCCTCTCGGGATCGCCGGAAAAAGGGCTTCCGGCGGCCAAGCCGCCGCCTGGCGACGGCCACCACCTCAACGGAGGTGGTGGTGGCGGTGGCGGTGGCCGGCCGGGGAGGCGGCCGGATCGCCGGCGGTGGCGTTTGGAAGTTGCTCCAGGCGGGATCAATCGGGATCGTTGGCTGAACGGAGAAGATGACGGGATGCCGTCTATTCGTGCGCCAAGATTTGTGCAGTGATAAATTAAACTATAGGATCAGTATTATCATTTTTTGTGATTTCTGTCACACTCATGTCATTTAATGTTTTAAATCTTTAAAAATAGATAGATGCACTGTATGAGAAAATGATCAAATCATGATTTGTAGCCCGTTTAGTATACTTTATTTTAAAATTGGTTTGAACCAATTTGGGCTCCTGGTTTGACCAGGGCACCCATTTTGGTGGGGCCTACTCATAGGGCTAGGCAGAAATTCAATTGAGTGCTTACACTTTATCATTGATCCAAATGAGCTGTAATTTTGGAAGATAGTCAACCAAGACCATATCTAGGAGTAGACCAAAAATGGGAATTTTTGGGGGCACGTTTTCTATAGTTTTAGAAATTATTTAATTTATCTATGATAATTTAATTAGGTGGTCTAATGACCTCCAAACCCTCCCAAATTTTGATGAGTGGTCCCTGGACTCATGTTATGTATCTGTATAAAGTTTCACCTAATTTGGGTGTGTTTTGAATAGGTATTGACCCAACCCTAACTTTACCTTAATAAGGGTATTTTGGTCAAAACGTGCACTTTTGATTTTGAGTGACCAAATCACCTCAACAGAGGCTGATTTTTGGACCACTAACTGGTTATGGCACCTAGAACCTCCCCATGGAATTTGGGGTAGTGTGGAATTGATTTGCCCTAAGATCCTAGGCCAAACCCTAAGAAGGGACCTTTGTGCCTTGTGAAGGGCATGAGCCCTAAACACCTTGGATGAACATCAAATTTTGTATAGAGGGTCCTAGGGTATATAAAGCCATCTGGTAAAAGTGTTAAATAATTTTGAAAAGGGTAGGGTCCGCAAAACTCTAACCCTAGCTTAGGACCTAAAACTTGTAGTGTTAGCTTAGGTTAGCTAAACATCTTGAAATTTAACCAAATTTGGGTAGTGAGGGAATAAGGATATTTTGAGCCTCTGGTAATTTATTTGGGAAGTTTTGATCAATATTTGTAGCACTTCATTTGTAACCAATAGGATTGCCCTAATTAATAATTAGGCTATTGTGATCCCACTGCCCATTGAAAGGGCATGAAACATTGGCAGAGGTAGTTTTAGACCTTACTGATCATGTATGATTTTTGATAGAATTTTTGGACACCTAGTTAGGGCATCTACTTCACAAGTGCATTACTTTGGTTACATACTAAATAATTCTTGCAAGAGCCCAATACTTATTGAAAAATTATGAAACTTGATATATAGTGTTTCTAGCTCAATATTATCACGTGGGAATGTTTGTAGAAATTCTTGATGGATAATTAGTATACTTTGTTCATTGACCCATAAATTTGAAACTTCTTGAGAAAAGCAAGTATGACCTTATTATTAAATGATAAATTATGAAACTTTTTCTAGGGTATTGGTAGGCCATCATATTCATCCCTGAAGTTTCTCTGAATTTTTGGAGGTAATATTGCTGTAAAATCTTTTAAAATGACTTTTTATGAGATATCTTTGAAATTAAATTTAGGAGTCTAAACCTTGCTGAAAAATTTGAAGACTTAGGATTTAGAGTTGATTATGCATTTTGTAATTAAAATAAATTGATTGGAATATTATCTTGTCTGAAATTGCTACTTCATGTTTAAACTTGGGCTTTTTGGATACTAGAATAAATAAATAAATTATCAGACAAATTATGAAAATTATGAATTTCTGGATTCATGCTACAAATGTTATTTTAGCCCTCTAGTAATTATCATAGGGGTACTGGATGAGTATTTCATGTACTTCCCTTTTTACGGGTCATGTAGCTTAAGTGGTCTGCATATAGCAAAACTGCAGGAAATCATTTTGGATATGAATTAGAGCACGTGTGATGGGTCTTGTTGGTTTGCTGAAAGGATAAGGAGAATTAGGTGCATCTATGGAAGTTAGGTGGGTAGGGAGTTGTTTTGTCTAGGGTTTAGAGGCGTTCGGGTCCGACGAAAGATCGTCTTACCCAAGGTGAGTTGGAGTCAAATCACCCTAGGATTAGCCTATCGGAACATGAGAAAGTAATGGGTAAGGGAATCAACCAATAACAAAATAAGTACCTTGCGAAAGGGAACGCTGGGCGTAATCCCAACACAGTTCCTAGTGCCCCTTGAGAGCCCTTCACAGGGAATACCGGGGGCAGTCCTGGGTTAACGTAAACTGTTTTAACAAGCTGAAAAGAGTAACTTAGTAATTAGGGTTGCACATTTCACAAACACTGTTGGCACCGGAAGTTAGCTGGGAGCTTCGGCTCGGATGGTTAAAAGGCGGACTTTGGGTCTGGGGAGCTTTGGCTCGATTGTTTGAGACGGACGTGTGGTCCGGGGAGCTTCGGCTCGGTTCTTGATTACGCTAAATTTGCATGTGCATAAAAGGAAAGGAAATTAAGGTGGTGGGTCTTCGGTATTGGAGGGTCGATGCACCGACGCCAATACGTTGACTCGGCAAGTGTGGTTAGCACTTCGCCAACAGAAGTCCGGTGCGCCAGCCGGCAAGAGTACGCAGGAGTCCGCTTCGTGCACCAAGCGTTGAGGCATATGATAGGTCTGACCGGTAGTGCTTTACTGGTTTAGAGGTGGGCGAGGCCCAACCCACCGCTTCTGTCTGCCACTACGGAGGTATCCTGGGAGGTTACGGCTCCAGAAAGGGGGAACTAAAGGTCTGTGTGCACAGAGTCGGGTGTGTGTGTTGCACTTGCATGATCCATCATACCCACTTGCATGTCATAGCATAAACGATTCATTTAACCCCTGACACCTAATGTATAAGTGGAATGTGATGCTTATACATTAGGACCTGCAAAACGACCCCTTGGTCTATAAGCTTGTGTGGGCAAGTTTATAAATTAAGGTTAATTTTGATATATATATTTACTGCTGTTTGATAACCGACACCCCAACGTATAAATTGGTATGGGACGTTTTATACGATGGGAGCCTTGCAGAAGACCCTTGGCTTACGTGTTCTCACATAAGTGAAGGTTACTTTTCATATTTCAGCCTATTGTCTTTACATGCTATAGAATTTGCTAGTATAGGGCCGCTGCCATCTGCTTTTGATTTTCTCCACCTTCAAGTCCTCCCCTTTCTTCCTCTCCGCTCGGTGCCTAGGAGCCGTGGGGGAAGGGGCGGGGGATGATAGGACTTAGTCTTTTAGACTAACGGTTTTCGAACCGCATCATTTAGGGGATCGTGGAGACCAGCATGGAGGAGCAGCCCCAGAGACCGGTGTGCTTGGAGGTGGGGCAGTCTAGCTCCGGAGTTCATACAGCCGAGACCGTGAGTCTCGACCTTGAGTATTTTTTCTGCTTCCGCTTGAGTGATTTTGTAGTGAGGATATGATGTACCGGGCATAAGCCCGTATTTTTGCTACTCTGATGTTTTATTCTGTGGACACTCCCTTTGTGGAGTTATATTTATTATGACATGTGATTCTCTGTGTACTGTAATTTGCATTTACATTATAGTGCTACTTTTCTGTGATCGAAGTCGGGCGGCAGAATCGGCGCTTTGTGGTGATGACCCTTCAGGGCGTGAAGGAGTCACCGCAAAACGGCGGTTCTGGGCCTAAGACCCTAGTGTCAAAAAAAGAAAAAAAAGGGGGGGTCTTACAAGTGGTATCAAAGCGGACCTCGATCGAAAAGTAGCAGTCCACAACCCTGGGTCACCCCCGCGCGAGTTTAGTTTGAGGACAAACTAAGCAGCGGAAGCAGTGGTGTGCCCATATGGGGGATAACTTGTAAATTGTCCACTTTTGTTAGGCATTGAGTCGATTACCTACTAATGTAGTTCGTTTTGCAGCCCCAGCTCAGCCCACTCCACAAGGTGGAGCTCAGCAGACCCCAGACATTGCACCACCTCCCATGGTCCCCACACCTTTCCTTCAGTCAGACATGGGGAAAACCCTTACAGCTATCCTTGAGGCCTTCCGGGCTCAGCAGGCTCCGGCCCAGCAGCCAATCCCAGGGGCCAACTGGATGAGCACCTTCCGAGGACTCTCTCCCCCATCATACTTGGGGACAGAGTCGACGGTGCGGACAGAGGAGTGGCTGGATGTTATGGACGAGATGTTGACTGGGATACGATGCCCTTGGGAGGAGAGGGTGGCCCTGGTGGTATCTTGCTTGGAGTCCCATTCTAAGAGGTGGTGGAAGACGATGTTGGACACGACATTTGCTGATAGGGAGATTGCAGAAATCACTTGGGAGGAATTCAGGGCCACGCTGCTGGAGCACTTTGTTCCGCAGTCGGCCAGGGACGAGTTGGAGGAGCGGTTCTTGCAGCTGAGGCAGGGCACCAGGACGGTGGTGGAGTACCACCAAGAGTTCGATCATTTGGCCCGATATGCGGGCTCTTACCAGCTGGATGAAGCAGGTTACGTCAAGAGATTTTATAAGGGACTAAAAGAGGAGTTGAGGGAGGCCTTGCTGTTTGTATCTGACGGGCCTATCTCCCGGATTTTGGAGATGGCGAAGAGGATTGAGGCCGATTGGCACACCACTCGGGGCCGGAAGCGGCAAGCGGAGGATCAGGGCCGGAGGGCCCGAAATGATCAGCGGCGAGGCACCATACCAGACGGGAGAAGGACAGAGGAGTAGCCTCGTCAGGAGGTGAGGCAGGAGCCGAGAGAGCAGGTGGTTTTGGCCCCTCAACCTCTCCGGATACAGGAGATGCCGAGACCCGGGGGTATGGCGTATCCCCCGCCGGAGTGCTTCCATTGTCATCAGGTGGGACACCTCCGGAGAAACTGCCCCATGAGGGGGGCACCACCTCCAGCACCACAGGGTGGCCCATCTGCCTAGCATTTCGGAGGCCGAGGACGCGACCGAGGACGTGGTTATCAGGGAGGAGACCGAAGACAGGAAAGGGAGCAGGTATATGCCTTGGACCTGGCACAGCCTCGAAACCCAGAGCGGGTCATCACAGGTAAGCTAAGATGTTAAGTTGTTTAAATTAAATTTTTGTTCTCAATTGCCCAACAAATAGTACTGCCCTAGGTAGAATAAATAGGAAAGAAAATGTGTTATAAAATACTAAGACCTTTAATCATCACAGGTATAGTCTTCATCAGCAGCAAGCCCGCCTATACTCTGTTCTACACGGGTGCCTCGCACTCGTTTGTGTCGGAGGCCTTTCTGGAAGGGCTGGAAGGAGTGGAACGGTTCACAGGCCGATTGAGTAGGGTGCGTCTACCCGACGGATCGGAGATACTCACCTCAGCCCACTGTAGTATGGAGGCGGAGATTGGTGGAAAGTCGTTCGAAGTTTCGGCAACGGTCCGAAGGATGCCAGTCTTCGAGCTGATCCTGGGCATGATTTGGCTACAGTGGAACCATGCCCAGATTGATTGTCAAGCGAAGAGGATCACCGTGAGGCACGGGGACTCTACCATCATCATCGAAGGTATAAGACCTGCCTCACGTATACCCTTATCTTCAGTACAGGCCGTCAAGGCCTATTTACAGGGGGAGGAGGTCTACGAGGTGCTGTTTGAGATGACGGAGGCCACGAGTTCTATATCGAATATCCCGGTGGTGCGGAAGTTTGAGGACGTCTTTCCGGAGAAGTTGCCCGGATTACCCCCGCGCAGGGAGCAGGACTTCTAGATACAGCTTGTGCCGGGGGCCAAGCCAGCGTCCAAGGCACCCTACCGGATGGCCCCAAAGGAGTTGACGGAGTTCCAGAGCCAGCTTCAGGAGTTAGTGGAAGCCGGATTTGTCCGGCCAAGCTCTTCACCTTGGGGAGCCCCGGTATTGTTCGTCAAGAAGAAAGACGGGACCCTCAGATTGTGCATCGACTATCGAGCACTAAATCGGCTGACGGTCCGGAACACCTATCCACTGCCAAGGATAGACGAGCTGTTCGACCAGCTGCAGGGAGCGCAGTTCTTTTCGAAATTAGATTTGAGGTCGGGATACTACCAGCTTCGGATTCGGGAGGAGGACGTTCAGAAGACTGCTTTTAGTAGCAGATATGGTTTATACGAGTTTACGGTGATGCCCTTCGGACTCACCAACGCACCATCAGCGTTCATGACCCTCATGAACCAAGTATTCAAGGAATATCTGGATGTGTTTGTCATTGTGTTCATCGATGACATCCTCATTTACTCGAGGACGGAGGAGGAGCACACTCGCCATCTGACACTGACCCTGCAGAGACTGCGGGAGAATCATCTATATGCGAAGTTTAGTAAATTTCAGTTCTGGCTGAAGGAGGTGGGCTTCTTAGGCCACATCATCAGTGGAGCCGGATTGGCAGTGGATCCGGCAAAGATTCAGGCTATTCGGGATTGGCCGCAGCTAAAGACAGCCACCGATGTACGGAGTTTTCTAGGACTTGCCGGTTACTACCGGAAGTTCGTGGAGGGATTCTCTCAAATCGCCCTCCCGCTCACCTCCTTGACGAAGAAGGAGGTACCATTCGTGTGGACCCCGTAGTGCCAGACAGCTTTCCAGGAGCTGAAGGATCGGCTAACCTCGGCTCCCATACTTACTCTCCCCTCGGGGAGGGAAGGATTTCAGGTCTACACTGATGCTTCCTACCAGGGTATGGGAGCTGTACTGATGCAGAAGGGCCATGTGATTGCATATGCATCTCTCCAGTTGAAGAAGCACGAGCAGAACTATCCGGTGCACGACCTTGAGATGGGGGCGGTCGTTTTTGCTTTGAAGGTCTGGCGCCATTATCTTTATGGAGTCCACTGCGATATCTATTCCGACCACAAGAACCTGAAATACGTGGACACGCAGAAGGAACTGAACATCAGGCAGAGGAGCTGGGTGGAGTTCCTTGCAGATTATCAGTATGAGATGCACTACCATCCAGGGAAGGCAAACATGGTGGCGGACGCATTAAGTCGGAGGGCTGCCACTTCCGCAGTCGGGCCTCAGGTTATGTCTATGGAGTTGGTGAGGAGATTGGAGGATATGCAGATCACACTGGTGTCATCCGAGGACCCCGAGCTTTACACGGAGTATTTAGCAGCGGTGAGTGCTACAGATGATATCCGGGACAGAGTCAGAGAGGGATAGATGCGAGATGCCAACCTGGAGCCGATATTCTGGTCCTTGGAGAACGGTACAGCAGGAGATTATACGATGAGGGACGGCGTGGTATGCTTCAGAGGCCGGACTTATATACCGAGAGGAGGCCAGGTCCGGGAGGATATCATGGCGGAAGCCCACTACAGCAGATACTCGGTGCACTCGGGCATCACGAAGATGGCTGCGGATTTGAAGAAGACTATGTACTGGCCTGGCATGAAGAAGGATATTACTCAGTTTGTGACCCACTGCGAAGCTTGTCAGCTAGTGAAGGCAGAGTGCAAAAACCCTGCGGGGTTGTTGCAACCACTCCCGGTACCAGAGTGGAAGTTCGAAGACATCGCGATGGATTTTATTCACGGACTTCCCCGATCACGAACAGGGAATGACTCAATTTGGGTCATCGTCGATCGGTTGACCAAGGTAGCCAGGTTCATTCTGATCAGGAAGGACGACGCTGTGGGAGTATTAGTACGGTGATTTGTGGAGCAGTTCATTCGGTATCACGGGGTGCCCAAGACGATAGTGTCGGATCGGGATGGCCGGTTCACCTCCAGGGAGTGGAGATCCGTGCAAGCTTACTTAGGCACGCGATTGACCTTCAGCACTGCATTTCATCCCCAGACGGACGGGCAGACAGAACGTACCAACCGGACGCTGGAAGACCTTTTGAGGCTATGCATTTTGGACCGCGGGGAACCGTGGGAGAAACTCTTACCCCTGATCGAGTTCTCCTATAACAACAGCTACCAGTCCAGCATCAGGATGGCGCCTTACGAAGCCTTGTACGGAAGGAGATGCCGGACCCCGCTTTCTTGGGTTCAGGACGAAGATCCGAAGGTTTTGGGATCAGAGTTTGTTGAAGACACCGAGGCCCAGGTGAGGCTGATCAGAGACAGGATGCTAGAGGCGCAGAGTAGACAGGCTAAGTACTATGACGCCCGGCATCGGCAGGTGGAGTTCCAGGTGGGAGACCGGGTGTTTCTGAAGATCCGGCCCATGCATGGAGTCTCGCGGGTGCGTGGTCGGAGGAAGAAGCTCAGCCCTAGGTACATGGGCCCTTACAGGATCCTGGAGCGGATCGGACCCCTAGCCTACATGCTAGAGTTATCACCAGAGCTGGAAGCGCTGCACGATGTCTTCCATATTTCTTCGCTGAGGAGGGCTCTGCTGCGCCCGAAGCAGCAGATTTTGACCACCGAAGGGCCGGTAGCTTCAGACCGGTCGGTTCGTTTGGAACCGGTGAGGATCGACGACCGAGGAGTACGGGTCTTGCGACGCAAGAAGGTCCCACTAGTCAAGGTCCTGTGGAGGAACCACGGCCAGGAGGAGCATACCTGGGAGCCGCAGGACCTGATGCGACAAAGATACCCAGAGCTGTTCAGTCAGGTATACCTCACAAACCCCTCAAGATGTTTAATTTATTTTCCTGCTTTATACTACTAAGGGCTGCTCTAGACAGATAGAGGCTTATCTTTTGTTTATTGGGGGCTTATCCTTGTTTATTGGGATCTTGCTTTGCCAATTGGGCGAAATGATCATAGAACTAGGTTTCCCTTTAAACCTAATTTAGCAAACAAGGCGTCATGATGGGATGTTACAAGGTGCTTTTCTTCGGTAGCAAGTCCCGTAGGCTCAACCTTGATTTCGGGGACGAAATCTTTGTTTTGCTTATTGGGATTTGTAACATCCATTTCCAACTAGACCCCTAAGAGTGGTTTTGGCCATGACTAGGTCATGACAAAACCCTAGGAAGCCAGAAATGGGCCAAGAGATAGGGGACAAAATGTGGAAAATCATCATGGTCTGCAAATAGTAGAACTCTGAGCAATGGTTTAGGATGACTATGGGCTACACCTTGACCTCAAGACCCTACCACAACACCCCCTAATACCTTGGGAGGCCCATTAGAGCCATAAGGACCCATTAGGGTCAACCAAAGAGGCTCAGTTGACCAAGGTCAACCCGAGCCCTAAATGGGTCAAACTAGCCTACTTAGGGTCAATTGACCTGCTCCTATCCTAGAGGACCCCACCTATGCCCTCCTAACCCTAAAGTGAGGTCAAAGGGTCACTAAGGACACATTGGGGCCAGCCCTAGAGGCCAGGTTGACCCAGGTCAACTCAAGCTCCTAATCTGGTCAAAGTACCCTTACTAAGGCTATGTGACCTCCAAAGTGCAGGGTAACCCTACATAACCCTACCTAGACCTTAAGGGAAGCCAATGGGACACCAAGGATCCATAGGGGTCAACCCAATTGGTCATGTTGACCCAAGTCAACTCTAGCCCTAAAATGGTCAAAGTGCCCTTACCAAGGGATATGTGACCACCAAGATGCCCAACCAACCCTATTCAAGTAATCCTAGACCTTAAGGGGGTCCAATGGGCCACTAAAAACCCAATGGGGTCAACCCATATGGTCAAATTGGCCCAGGTCAACCCTCATTTAGGTCAAGTCAAACCTAGCCCAAAAGGGCTAACCCAAGCCCAATCCACTTCTTCCTTAGGCTAACCCCATTTCCATGACCCTCATAACCAAGTGGGCTGCATTTAGCTTGTGGTGTTGACCAGTCAACCAGAGGTAACTCGGAGAGAGAAAGGAGCTCCCTCCATGATAATGGAGGAGAGAGAAGATGGGGGAGAGGAAGGGGAGAGTGGAAAGGCCGGCCAAGGAGATCAACAGCCACCATTTATGGCTGCAATCAACTCCTCTAGGGAAGAGGAGTTGATTCCAGCTGTTTCCCGGCCACCAAGAGGAGGATTCAACCCCCCCCCCCCCCACTCAACCCCAGCCAAGCCTTCAAGGGCATTTATGGCCATTGGTGGTTGGCCTCTCCCCTCCCCCAACTGATGATATATACACCATCAGTGGCATGAGAGGATCCCTTCCCATCATTTACCTTAGGAATTCAGGCGACTTGACTGCATAGTTGCAGAATCCGGCCGACGGCACCACCACCATGACAACCCGAAGATTGACTCGCATTCAGGCCGCCAGGAAGGTCCTCCTCCACTCCTTCTCTCATGGATAGTTCTTAGCAATCACTAGGTTCAAGGTTCGGGCTCAATTGTGTTGGAGTTACCATGATGATCTGGAAGTGATCAAACATATAATCTCACTGCCAACGCGATATGAGCCTGCAGGGTCGCACATAAGAGATGTGGTGAAGTTGGATAACTGACTGTGTTGGTAAAGGTTGCCAATCACCGACCTGAATGGGGGTTGTGGGCAAAGTGTTGCCTTAAAGGATCGTCGGGTTGGGCAAATGTTGCCTTGGAGGGCTGGTAAGATTGTCGTCCGAGGGTCGATAGCATTCGTCGAGAATCGTCTTTCTGATTCCCGCCGATCGACGAGAATCATCTCTTTGATTCTCGCCGATCGACGAGAATCGTTGAGAATCAATATCTTTATTCTCGACGATCGACGACTTCGACATGTATCGTCGACCGCGGCTCGACGGTCTACAAGATTCGACGTGTATCGTCAAGTGAAACTCGACGATCGGCGAGAATCGTCGAGTATTGTACTCTGATTCTCGCCGATACATGGTGATGCTCGCCGATCGATTCTCGCCGATTCTCGCCGATTCCCACCGATTGTTTCTCGCCGATTCTGGAACCCCATTTCTGGGTGGTCTGCGGATAGCGAAGTTTCTAAGTCTTTTATGCTTTTGGTATAAAAAGGATACTTAGGGTTTTATCGGAACTTAAGCTTTTCTCTGCTGTGCGAATCGAACCCGATGGAAGAGTTCCGCTCGTTCGCTCCGCTGATCCCGATTCCCGCCGCCGGAAGAGTTCCGCCGCCGTGTTCGCTCCGTCGACCTCCTCTTCTCCGGCGACTGTCGCTGGTGCTGCTCTTCCTGGCGCGGACCTAGCAGTCCGTGGATTAGCAGAGGTGCAGTCTTCTCCTTCCCGATAATCCGTGCGACGGATAGATCGGCGTTCTCCCGCTCGTGTGGACTTCTGCAGAAACGTGGACATTATTCCACGTAGAACTCGCTGCTAGCAGGAAGAAGAAATTTGGAGCATCTCCGTTGAGTTGTGATTCAACGCCACCGAGGTAATTTTTGCCTAGTTTTTGCTAACTTCTTGATTCAACGTTCATAGCCCGATCCACATCTCTTTAGGTTTTTCTTGTTGTTTATTTTTTCGCGGCGTGCACAAGCGTTGTGCCATCCTCATAGAGAAACCCAACAGTGGTATCAGAGGCAGGTTTCGGCCATGATCGTTGTATTGGAAGTTTGTTATTCCAGTGCGTGTAAACCTAGGGATTTTGAAGTGTTCTAAATGTCTAGATTTAGTCTTGGTTCCCCGCCAAGAACGTCTGGAATTGCGTGGGAATTTCTAAGTGTTAGAAATTGTTGTCTCCTTAGCAGTAACCATCCCTTGAGTATGTTTTGGATTGTGAATCCAACATAGAGAGATGAGCTTGTCTACTGCTTTAAGTTGAGTTGTCTTCGTCTTTGTCCAATGCATGTAAATCTGAGGATTTGGACATTTCTGGATGTTCAGATTTAGCCCTTCCTTCTATCAATTGTTGATGGTGTTAGGATGTGCACATTGATCAAATGTTGATCATGGTTAATTGTTAACCTATAATTGAAAATCCCTTCACCTAATATTAAGTGTTCGGATGCCTTCCAATGGATGACACTCTTCCTGCCTCGATCGATGAAGTGTGGGCTTGCCAAAGCAAGGTGCATTAATCTATCTTGGTAAGGGTGCGAGCGGATAATTGTGATATCCCACTGTCGACATCGGGTTATACTTAACTAGGTGACCTCAAAGGTTGAGTGCCTAGAGGCATAGGGTTGGTATGCACCATATGATGGATGCGAATAAGGAGTTATTCACCAACCATACAAGAATTGCATGAGGATGCAATTGGCAAGCGTTGCCTACCTAAATAACCGCATCGTGAGAGGAACGCCAAAGAGGACTCATAGTGTTGGTGAAATACGGATCTTGTCCACTAAGAGAGTAGCTCGCATGAACTCTCCGAATTGTTAGTGAGGGCTATCATTTCGAATAAAATAGTGGGAGTTTTTTAATTGAAGTCCAAATTAAAATAAATTATATTTGGAATTTTGGTACTGATTTTATTCTGCATAAATTCTTGTAGAATTCCATGACAAGTGTGTCACACTCCACGTTGTCTCTGAGAGCCATCCTTGAGAAGGATAAGCTCAGTGGGACTAATTACATGGACTGGTACAGGAACCTGAGAATTGTTCTCAGGCAAGAGCGAAAGCTCTATGTCTTGGAAGAAGAAGCCCCCGAGGTGCCGACCGGGAACTCTTCCCGTGCTGAGAAAGATACTTATAATAAGTATACTGACGATGCTTTAGATGTCGAATACCTTATGCTTGCCACTATGAACTCTGAGCTTCAGAAGCAACATGAGAACATGGGGTGCAAGGAGATAGGGCTGAGCATATTATTCGAAACTCGAAAGTCGCTCGAAAATCGTTCGAAAATTGAGTCGAATCGAAATCGGTTAAAATTAATTCGACTCAATTTGAGTCGATTCAATTTGACTCGAATCTGATTTCGAGTCGATTTCGTGCCAGCCCTGAATCGCTCGAAATATGATTCGAATCAACTCGAATTAATTAAAAAAATTATGTATTTATTAATATATTCTTATTTTGAGATTAAAAATAACAAAATTTAAACCTAAATAAAAAGAATGAAGGCTTTAAATGTTTAATTTGCTAAATTTATACGTTGTCTAATTTAATTTTGTGCAAATAACAAATTAAACAAAAAATTGCTCAATTTCGAGCTGATTTGATTCGATTTCGAGCCAACCCGATTCGATTTCGAGCCGACTCGATTTGATTTCGAGCTGACTCGGAATCGAGTCATTTCGAGTCGAGCCGACTCGACTCGAAATCAATTTCGATTTCGAGTCGATTTCGATCCGAGTTCGAGTCGAAAATTTCGATTTCGAGTCTAGTCAAAATCGCTCGAACTCGACTCGATATCAGCCCTACAAGGAGATTGACGAGCATCTCAAGAAAATGTTTCAAGGGCAGGCTCGTCAAGAGAGGTTCGACATAACAAAAGCGTTGTTTCAGTGCAAGATGGGAGTTCGAGACTCAGTAGGGACTCACGTACTCAAGATGATTGGGTATATAGAGAACCTTGAAAGGCTGGGTTTTCCTCTTGGTCAAGAGTTGGCCACGGATCTGATCCTGCAATCGTTGCCGGACAGTTATGAGCAGTTTGTCTTGAACTACAACATGAATGAAATAGACAAGACACTGCCCGAACTCCTAGGCATGTTGAGAACTGCCGAAATCAACATGAAGAAGGCCAAGCCTGCCAGCCCCATACTGATGGTGCATAAGGGCAAGGGCAAGGCCAAGGGTTCTAAGAAGACGAAGGTAGGACCTAAGTCATTTCTTGAGCCCAAGTCTTCTGCACTGATGAAGAGGAAAAGCACGGTGAAGGAAGGGAAATGCCACCACTGTGGCAAGGCTGGTCATTGGAGGAGGAACTGTCCTTCGTACATTGAGGGTCTGCAGAAATTGAGGGGAGGTATGACTTCCGCTTCAAATGTTTACGTTATAGAGATAAACATTTCTGCTCCTTCATCTTGGGTATTGGATACCGGATGTGGTTCTCACATTTGTACAAATGTGTAGGAACTGGGAAGGAGAAGATTGCTGAGTAAAGGGGAGGTGGACCTCCGCGTCGGCAATGGAGCAAGAGTTGCTGCTGTAGCCGTAGGGGTTTATCGTCTTTCTTTGCCCAGTGGGCTTGTAATAGAACTTGATAATTGTTATTTCGTTCCGGCCATAACTAGAAACATTATATCTATTTCATGTTTGGACATGATTGGATTTTCTTTTATAATTAAGAACAACTGTTGTTCTATATTTAAAAATGATGTTTGTTATGTTGTAGCCCAATTGTTTAATGGTCTTTATGTTTTGAACTTGGACCATCTGATCTGTAATGTAGAAAACAATAAAAGACTAAGAACAAATGACTCAAACCCTACGTATCTCTGGCATTGTCATTTGGGCCATATCAACGAGAAGCGCATATCCAAGCTCCATAGAGATGGACTTTTGGACTCATTTGATTATGAATCATTTGAGCGATGCGAGTCTTGTTTGTTAGGCAAGATGACTAAAGCTCCTTTCACTGGTTATACTGAGAGGGCTGAGGATCTCTTGGGTGTTGTACATAGTGATGTATGCGGACCCATGAGTTCCATGGCTAGAGGTGGGTATTTCTACTTTGTTACATTTACTGATGATTTCAGTAGATACGGATATGTGTATCTTATGAAGTGCAAATCCGAGACCTTTGAAAAGTTCAAAGAGTTCAAGAATGAAGTAGAAAACCAGTTGGGTAAAAGGGTTAAAGCACTCCGATCTGATCGAGGTGGCGAATACCTGAGTCATGAGTTCCGTGATCATCTGAAAGAGTGTGGTATTGTATCACAGCTCACTCCACCTAGAACACCACAACATAATGGTGTGTCTGAGAGGAGAAATCGTACTCTGTTAGACATGGTACGTTCGATGATGAGTCATGCAGACTTGCCTGTTTCCTTTTGGGGTTTTGCTTTAGAGACTGGTGCAATGACATTGAATCGCGCTCCAACTAAAACGGTTCTGAAGACACCATATGAGATATGGACTGGGAAGCGTCCTAGTATGTCGTTCATTAAAATTTGGGGCTGTGAGGCATACGTGAGACGTCAAATGCCTGACAAGCTGGAACCCAAATCGGATAAATGTTATCTGGTGGGATATACTAAGGAAACGAAAGGGTATTACTTTTACCTACCGTCTGAGGGCAAAGTGTTTGTCGCAAGGACTGGTGTCTTCTTGGAGAAAGAGTTCTTATCAAGAAAGACTGAAAAGGTAGAGCTTGAAGAAGTTCAAGAACCACATGTAGTGAATGAACCGGAATTGGATTCTGAGACAGGACTACAAGATGTTGTAGCTAGAGAACCTGCTCAGGGAACACAAGTCCTACGTAGATCTGGTAGACCGAGGTTTGAGCCTGAGAGATATGGATTTCTCGTGTCTCAAATAGGTAATGTGTTGCTTATGGATCATGATGATGAGCCAGCAACCTACCAAGAGGCTATGAATGGACCGGACTCCGACAAATGGCTTGAGGCTATGAAATCCGAAATGGACTCCATGTATGCAAACCAAGTTTGGAACTTGGTGGAACCACCTGAAGGGGTACGACCCATAGGGTGCAAGTGGGTCTTCAAGAAGAAGACCGACATGGATGGGAATGTACAGACATTCAAAGGGCGACTGGTGGCTAAGGGTTTCAAGCAAATTCATGGTATTGACTATGATGAGACTTTTCCCCTGTTGCCATGGTAAAGTCCATTAGGATATTGCTTGCTATTGCTGCGTATTATGACTACGAGATCTGGCAGATGGATGTCAAAACGGCTTTCCTTAATGGAAACCTCCTTGAGGAAGTGTACATGACACAACCCGAGGGTTTTGTATCCCCAGATGAAGCCACTAAAATATGCAAGCTGAATAAGTCCATTTATGGACTGAAACAGGCCTCTCGAAGTTGGAATCTTCGTTTTGATGAGAAAATCAAAGAGTTTGGTTTCATCAAGAATGAAGATGAGCCTTGTGTTTACAAGCGAATCAGTGGGAGCATTGTTGTCTTCCTGATATTGTATGTAGATGACATACTGTTGATTGGGAACGACATTCCTACCCTGAACGTTGTTAAGAACAACCTAGGGAACTGCTTTTCAATGAAGGATTTGAGTGAAGCGACTTATATACTCGGTATTAAGATCTATAGAGATAGATCGAAGAAGTTGCTGGGTTTGACCCAGAGTACGTACATCGAAAAGGTGTTGAAGCGGTTCAACATGCTTGAGTCCAAGAAAGGATTTTTGCCCATGTCTCATGGTGTGAATCTCTCTAAGGACCAGTGTCCAAAGTCTTGTGAAGACAAGGACCGCATGAAGTTGATTTCATATGCTTCGGCAATTGGATCAATCATGTACGCGATGTTATGTACTCGACCAGATGTCTCCTTTGCTTTGAGCATGACTAGCAGGTATCAGTCAGACCCCGGTGAGTGTCACTGGATTGCAGTCAAGAATATCCTAAAGTACTTAAGAAGGACTAAGGATGTGTTCTTGGTGTATGGTGGAGAGGAAGAGCTCGTTGTAAGTGGTTACACAGATGCTAGCTTCCAAACTGATAGAGACGACTCCAAGTCTCAGTCAGGTTTTGTGTTTTGCCTGAATGGAGGAGCTGTGAGCTGGAAGAGTTCCAAGCAAGAGACAGTTGCTGATTCTACAACAGAGGCCGAGTATATCGCAGCAGCTAATGCGGCGAAGGAGGCTGTATGGATTAGGAAATTCATCGGCGAGCTTGATGTAGTTCCTAGCATTGTTGGTCCCGTAGTTCTCTACTGTGATAACAATGGTGCAATTGCACAATCTAAGGAACCTAGATCCCATCAGCGCTCCAAGCACATACTTCGGCGGTTTCATCTTATTTGTGAGATTGTCGAACGAGGAGATGTAAACATTTGCAGAGTGCCGACTGAGGAGAATATTGCGGATCCACTGACAAAGCCTCTCGCGCGGAGAAAGCATGATGGTCATACTAGATCGATGGGTATACGATACCTAAATGATCAACTCTAGCGAGAATCTTGTGGATTGCATGTATATCTTGTATTTTGTTGGCTGTTCGTTCATATGATGAACTGTGTACCTAATTTTTCTCTTATAATTAATGGCAAGTTCTTTTATTATGTCTTTTTCTATATGATAGTTAAATGTTAACATAATAGATACCCTTAGAATGTTCGCTTCCATGGGACATCAAGTACGTGACTTGAATGTGAGAGCCCATGATTTATTTGAAGCTTCATTCTTAAAGGTCCCTGGTCGAGTATCATCGTAGAAGCTAAGGGTGATGATGATACATGAAGACTAGCACGTGTGTTGATTGATGACCGGTTCTCACAGGTCATGATATTGTGATATCAAGTCATCACGTGGGTACTTGTTAGTGAACAAGTTGTACTGGACAGACCCAACCTGAGACTACTCTGTGGATTGTCATCCAATCGTGTCACGAGTAGGTCTTAATTGACAATGGTGTTGTGATCCTTTGACCTGAAGTCACAACATTCATCAAGTGAGGAAGAGCGTGCTTTGATGCCATCTAAAGTCTTCCTTGAGAAAGGTTGATGATAAGGGTGGTTGTTGGGCATGTTACGAATCATTTGGGTGTTTGTGTGTGAGCAGATATGGGATTTGTCCTCCTGTATGACAGGAGTTGCATCCATGGGCCCCTTGATGGAACTGGACTGAGAAATGCATGGCCATGCTTGGTTGAGTCAATATGTGATATTGGACTCACCATTCTCTGGAAGTCCGTCCTGGATCAAGAAACTTGGATTGAGCTATTACGAGGGTGACACGGTCCATGCTTCTAGTTCTTTCCGGATGTAAGGGACAAAGGGACAAAGACAACGCTGATATATTGGTCATAAAGGCTTATGAGTTATAAACTCTTATTGCTTGGGGAGCAATGATGCATTGCTAGATGCCGCTCATTGTTTGTGAGGTTTTTGCTTTGATACTTTCGAGATCAAGTGGGAGTCTGTTGGAGTTACCATGATGATCTGGAAGTGATCAAACATGTAATCTCACTGCCAACGCGATATGAGCCTGCAGGGTCGCACATAAGAGATGTGGAGAAGTTGGATAACTGACTGTGTTGGTAAAGGTTGTCAATCACCGACCTGAATGGGGGTTGTGGGCAAAGTGTTGCCTTAAGGATCGTCGGGTTGGGCAAATGTTGCCTTGGAGGGCTGGTAAGATTGTCGTCCGAGGGTCGATAGCATTCGTCGAGAATCGTCTTTTTGATTCCCGCCGATCGACGAGAATCATCTCTTTGATTCTCGCCGATCGACGAGAATCGTCGAGAATCAATATCTTGATTCTCGACGATCGACGACTTCGACATGTATCGTCGACCGCGGCTCGACGGTCTACAAGATTCGACGTGTATCGTCAAGTGAAGCTCGACGATCGGCGAGAATCGTCGAGTATTGTACTCTGATTCTCGTCGATCCATGGTGATGCTCACCGATCGATTCTCGCCGATTCTCGCCGATTCCCACCGATTGTTTCTCGCCGATTCTGGAACCCCATTTCTGGGTGGTCTGCGGATAGCGAAGTTTCTAAGTCTTTTATGCTTTTGGTATAAAAGGGATACTTAGGGTTTTATCGGAACTTAAGCTTTTCTCTGCTGTGCGAATCGAACCCGACGGAAGAGTTCCGCTCGTTCGCTCCGCTGATCCCGATTCCCGCCGCCGGAAGAGTTCCGCCGCCGTGTTCGCTCCGTCGACCTCCTCTTCTCCGGCGACTGTCGCTGGTGCTGCTCTTCCTGGTGCGGACCTAGCAGTCTGTGGATTAGCAGAGGTGCGGTCTTCTCCTTCCCGATAATCCGTGCGACGGATAGATCGGCGTTCTCCCGCTCGTGTGGACTTCTGCAGAAACGTGGACATTATTCCATGTAGAACTCGCCACTAGCAGGAAGAAGAAATTTGAAGCATCTCCGTTGAGTTGTGACTCAACGCCACCGAGGTAATTTTTGCCTAGTTTTTGCTAACTTCTTGATTCAACGTTCATAGCCCGATCCACATCTCTTTGGGTTTTTCTTGATGTTTATTTTTCCGCTGCGTGCACAAGCGTTGTGCCATCCTCATAGAGAAACCCAACAAATTGAGCCCGAATCCATTTCAAATTTTCATGATTTTTTCCATGAAAATCCTTCTCTCGGGATCGCCGGAAAAAGGGCTTCTGGCGGCCAAGTCGCCGCCTGGCGACGGCCACCACCTCAACGGAGGTGGTGGTGGCGGTGGCCGGCCGGGGAGGCGGCCGGATCGCCGGTGGTGGCGTTTGGAAGTTGCTCCAAGCGGGATCAATCGGGATCGTTGGCTGAACGGAGAAGATGACGGGATGCCGTCTATTCGTGCGCCAAGATTCATGCAGTGATAAATTAAACTATAGGATCAGTATTATCATTTTTTGTGATTTCTGTCACACTCATGGCATTTAATGTTTTAAATCTTTAAAAATAGATAGATGCACTGTATGAGAAAATGATCAACACATGATTTGTAGCCCGTTCAGTCTACTTTATTTTAAAATTGGTTTGAACCAATTTGGGCTCCTGGTTTGACCAGGGCACCCATTTTGGTGGGGCCTACTCATAGGGCTAGGCAGAAATTCAATTGAGTGCCCACACTTTATCATTGATCCAAATGAGCTGTAATTTTGGAAGATAGTCAACCTAGACCATATCTAGGAGTAGACCAAAAATGGGAATTTTTGGGGGCACTTTTTCTATAGTTTTAGAAATTATTTAATTTATCTATGATAATTTAATTAGGTGGTCTAATGACCTCCAAACCCTCCAAAATTTTGGTGAGTAGTCCCTGGACTCATGTTATGTATCTTTATAAAGTTTCACCTAATTTGGGTGTGTTTTGAATAGGTATTGACCCAACCCTAACTTTACCTTAATAAGAGTATTTTGGTCAAAAAGTGCACTTTTGATTTTGAGTGACCAAATCACCTCAACAGAGGCTGATTTTTGGACCACTGACTGGTTATGGCACTTATCACCTCCCCATGGAATGTGGGGTAGTGTGGAATTGATTTGCCCTAAGATCCTAGGCCAAACCCTAAGAAGGGACCTTTGTGCGTTGTGAAGGGCATGAGCCCTAAACACCTTGGATGAACATCAAATTTTGTATAGAGGGTCCTAGGGTATATAAAGCCCTCTGGTAAAAGTGTTAAATAATTTTGAATAGGGTAGGGTCCGCAAAACTCTAACCCTAGCTTAGGACCTAAAACTTGTAGTGTTAGCTTAGGTTAGCTAAACATCTTGAAATTTAACCAAATTTGGGTAGTGAGGGAATAAAGATATTTTGAGCCTCTGGTAATTTATTTGGGAAGTTTTGATCAATATTTGTAGCACTTCATTTGTAACCAATAGGATTGCCCTAATTAATAATTAGGCTATTGTGATCCCACTGCCCATTGAAAGGGCATGAAACATTGGCAGAGGTAGTTTTAGACCTTACTGATCATGTATTATTTTTGATAGAATTTTTGGACACCTAGTTAGGGCATCTACTTCACAAGTGCATTACTTTGGTTACATACTAAATAATTCTTGCAAGAGCCCAATACTTATTGAAAAATTATGAAACTTGATACATAGTGTTTCTAGCTCAATATTATCATGTGGGAATTTTTGTAGAAATTCTTGATGGTTAATTAGTATACTTTGTTCATTGACCCATAAATTTGAAACTTCTTGAGAAAAGCAAGTATGACCTTATTATTAAATGATAAATTATGAAACTTTTTCTAGGGTATTGGTAGGCCATCATATTCATCCCTGAATTTTCTCTGAATATTTGGAGGTAATATTGCTGTAAAATCTTTTAAAATGACTTTTTATGAGATATCTTTGAAATTAAATTTAAGGGTCTAAACCTTGCTGAAAAATTTGAAGACTTACGCTTTAGAGTTGATTATGCATTTTTTAATTAACATAAATTTATTGGAATATTATCTTGTCAGAAATTGCTACGTCATGTTTAAACTTGGGCTTTTTGGATACTAGAATAAATAAATAAATTATCAGACAAATTAGGAAAATTATGAATTTCTGGATTCATGCTACAAATGTTATTTTAGCCCTCTAGTAATTATCATAGGGGTACTGGATGAGTATTTCATGTACTTCCTTTTTACGGGTCATGTAGTAGGACTTAAGTGGTCTGCATATAGCAAAACTGCAGGAAATCATTTTGGATATGAATTAGAGCACGTGTGATGGGTCTTGTTGGTTTGCTGAAAGGATAAGGAGAATTAGGTGCATCTATGGAAGTTATGTGGGTAGGGAGTTGTTTTGTCTAGGGTTTAAAGGCGTTCGGGTCCGACGAAAGATCGTCCTACCAAAGGTGAGTTGGAGTCAAATCACCCTAGGATTAGCCTATCGGAACATGAGAAAGTAATGGGTAAGGGAATCAACCAATAACAAAATAAGTACCTTGCGAAAGGGAAACGCTGGGCGTAATCGCAACACACTTCCTAGTGCCCCTTGAGAGCCCTTCACAGGGAATACCGGGGGCAGTACTGGGTTAACGTAAACTGTTTTAACAAGCTGAAAAGAGTAACTTAGTAATTAGGGTTGCACATTTCACAAACACTGTTGGCACCGGAAGTTAGCTGGGAGCTTCGGCTCGGATGGTTAAAAGGCGAACTTTGGGTCCAGGGAGCTTCGGCTCGATTGTTTGAGACGGACGTGTGGTCCGGGGAACTTCGGCTCGGTTCTTGATTACGCTAAATTTGCATGTGCATAAAAGGAAAGGAAATTAAGGTGGTGGGTCTTCGGTATTGGAGGGTCGATGCACCGACGCCAATACGTTGACTCGGCAAGTGTGGTTAGCACTTCGCCAACAGAAGTCCGGTGCGCCAGCCGGCAAGAGTACGCAGGAGCCCGCTTCGTGCACCAAGCGTTGAGGCGTACGATAGGTCTGACCGGTAGTGCTTTACTGGTTTAGAGGTGGGCGAGGCCCAACCCACCGCTTTTGTCTGCCACTACGGAGGTATCCTGGGAGGTTACGGCTCCAGAAAGGGGGAACTAAAGGTCTGTGTGCACAGAGTCGGGTGTGTTTGTTGCACTTGCATGATCCATCATACCCACTTGCATGTCATAGCATAAACGATTCATTTAACCCCTGACACCTAATGTATAAGTGGAATGGGACGCTTATACATTAGGACCTGCAAAACGACCCCTTGGTCTATAAGCTTGTGTGGGCAAGTTTATAAATTAAGGTTAATTTTGATATATATATTTCCTGCTGTTTGATAACCGACACCCCAACGTATAAATTGGTATGGGACTTTTTATACGATGGGAGCCTTGCAGAAGACCCCTTGGCTTACGTGTTCTCACATAAGTGAAGGTTACTTTTCATATTTCAGCCTATTATCTTTACATGCTATAGAATTTGCTAGTATAGGGCCGCTGCCATCTGCTTTTGATTTTCTCCACCTTCAAGTCCTCCCCTTTCTTCCTCTCTGCTCGGTGCCTAGGAGCCGTGGGGGAAGGGGCGGGGGATGATAGGACTTAGTCTTTTAGACTAACGGTTTTCGAACCGCATCATTTAGGGGATCGTGGAGACCAGCATGGAGGAGCAGCCCCCAGAGACCGGTGCGCTTGGAGGTGGGGCAGTCTAGCTCCGGAGTTCATACAGCCGGGACCGTGAGTCTCGACCTTGAGTAGTTTTTCTGCTTCCGCTTGAGTGATTTTGTAGTGAGGATATGATGTACCGGGCATAAGCCCGTATTTTTGCTACTCTGATGTTTTATTCTGTGGACACTCCCTTCGTGGAGTTATATTTATTATGACATGTTTTATTCTGTGTTTTATTCTCTGTGGACTGCAATTTGCATTTACATTATAGTGCTACTTTTCTGTGATCGAAATCGGCCGGCAGAATCGGCGCTTTGTGGTGATGACCCTTCAGGGCGTGAAGGAGTCACCGCAAAACGGCGGTTCTGGGCCTAAGACCCCGGTGTCAAAAAAAGAAAAAAAAGGGGGGGTCTTACAATCTTGAAGGTAAAATCCAAAAGGAGAAGGAGCTAGTGGCTATGTTCTCAAAGCCATGTTCAGTATTTCCTTTGATTGATTCCTTCTCCTCCCAAAAAGGTAAGAAGGGGTTAGGCTTTAAAGGGAGAACTAGAGCTGCCTATTCCAAAAGGAAGGTCAATGCTCCAGTGCAGCCACTAGCCTCCAAGCCTTCATTTCCTTTCAGCAAAGTGGTGCTTCCATCTAACAGGTATGACCCTGAAAACATTCATGGTCACTGTGAGTATGGTGTTAGGAATTGCAAGGGTGCAAGTGCCTATAAGGCATCCCATGAAGAAATTCAAATGGCACATCCTGGACCTTTTGTGTTTGGTGTACCTCCCCCAACACTCAAAAATAAGGCTGCAACCCATTCCCAAAGTCTGTCAGTCCACAATCAGACTAAAGGAAAGTCTGTCAGCACACCAGACTTGGGTATATCTGAAGCTATTAGTAGCTTACACTCTAAAAATAAGGCAACTACTGATAGGGTCCAAGATATCCCTAGTACCTCTGCTGCCATAGAAATCCCAAATCAGGCTGTGGTTGGAAAACTTAAGAAAAATGCTACTGTACCTACTGGAATGAGAGTTGCAGACTGCTATGCTGTAAAGCCAACTCTCAAAAGAAGGTAAAACATTTATGAGTGTTGGTGCTATGACAAAGTGGGCCACTATGCTATTGATTGCTAACATAATAAGAGTGTTCAGAGAGATAATGTCAGATTACCTGTCAGAATAGTTGCAGGTAGGCATGTTCAATTTCAGTCTAATCGGCACCTAGGACCCAATAAGAATTGGGGTCCTAAGGAAAGATGATTTATTTTTGCATGTGTGTCTAAGTGGTCATGCCCCTATATGGTACTTGGACAGTGGATGTTCCAGGCACATGATTGGAACAAGGAGCATGCTGAAGGAGTACACTCCAGTTGAAAATTGACCCAAAGTCATCTTTAATGGTTCAGAAAAAGGAGTAACCAAAGGGTTTTGTAAGATATCTAATTGCATAATCACTATCACACAAGTAGCTTATGTGAAAGGTTTGGAACATGACCTGATAAGCATAAGCCAACTTTGTTATCTTGGCTATGACATTTGTTTCCTCAAGTATGAGTGCCAAATTAGGAGGTCCAGTGACTAAGGGGTCATCTTGACAGGCACTAGGAGAGGAAATGTGTATTGTCTCAATTTTGTTTGTGAGAGTAAGGATTCTCATATATTCCTAGTTGTAGATAAGAAAGATTCACATTGTTTCCAATGGCACAAGAGGCTAGCTCATCTGAATTACAATACCATAGGCGAACTCTTTAATGAATATTTAGTGAGAAATGGTCCTAAGGTGAAGTGCATCAAGGAGGGTATCTGCTCAGCATGCCAAAAGGGTAAGCAGACCAGGACTTCCTTTCAGAGACTTGATACCAAATATTCAGTGAGGTATTTATACCTCCTACATATGGATCTTTTTGGTCCTGTACCAGTTCAAAGTCTAGGTAGGAAAGTCTACACCCATGTGGTTGTTGATGACTTTTCCAGATTTTCCTGGGTGTTCTTTCTAAGGAAGAAATTTGAAACTCCTGAAGTTTTCCAGACATTTGTTAGGCAAATTCAGAATGAACTTAACAGTACTGTGGTCAAAATTAGAAGTGGCCAAGGGACTGAGTTTCAGTATGAATGCATGAAGATTTTGTGAAGAGCTTGGGATTCATCAAGAGTTCTCCTCTCCTAGAACACCCCAGCAAAATGAGATCGCTGAGAGGAAAAACAGAACTCTCATAGAGGCTGGTAGAACCATGTTAAGTGACATATTTCTCCCAGAATATTTCTGGCCTGAGGCAGTGAACACTGCATGTCATGTCCCTAACAGGGCTTCCATCACCAAAAGCCTCAAGAAGACTCCCTATGAGATTCTGAAAGGCAGAAAACCAAACTTATCCTACTTTACGATTTTTGATAGCAAGTGCTATGTTTTAAATAATGGTAAGTCCTATGTGACTAAGTTTGCTGACAAGTCTCAAGAAGGGATATTTGTTGGGTATAGCAACAATAGTAGGGCATATAGGATCTACAACTTGACTACTTAAGTTGTAGAAGAATCAGTACATGTTGTCTTTGATGAGTCAAACCTAATTAACTGTGAGCTGCCAAGCATATTTTCTAGTTCTGTAGGTTTAAAGGATGTTATGGACAAGTTTACCATCAGGGAAATGGATCCAACAGGACAAGATAAGGAAGAATATAGGTGCTGTCCAAGGGGAGCTCAAGAATCACAAGCTGAGGATGAAGAACAGTCAGCTGAAGACAATGTAGTACAACCAGCTGAGAACAATAGAGAACAGCTAGTTGAAGCTAGAATGCCTCTAGCTGTGAGAAATTTAAGGGACCATCCAACACACCAAATCATTGGTGATGTAAGACATGGTGTCCAGACAAGGAGCAAGATCATCAACACAGCACTATGTTCAAGCTTCCTATCACAAATAGAGCTTAAGAGGCTTGAAGAGGCTATCAAAGATTCTTACTGGATTGAAGCTATATAGGAATATCTAAATCGGCTCAATAGAAGTAGTGTCTGGGAGCTGGTTCCCAGACCAAAGGGTCATAATGTTATAGGAACAAAATGGATCTATAGGAAAAAGGTAGATGAAAATGGCATTATTGTCAAAAATAAGGCCAAATTGGTGGCAAAAGGCTATTGGAAAGAAGAAGGAATAGATTTTGACTAATATTTTGCCCCAGTAGAAATACTGGAAGTAATAAGGTTATTCCTTGCTTTTGTTGCCTACCAAGAACTCAAAGTCTTCCAGATGGATGTGAAGTCAGTATTCATGAATGGAGACTTAAAAGAGGAGGTATATGTGGATCAGTCACTAGGTTTTGTAGAGCCTCACTTTCCTGATTTTATTTATAAGGTTAAGAAAGCTCTATATGGGTTGAAGCAAGCCCATAAAGCATGGTATGAAACATTGTCTACAAATAGATAAGACCATATTCCTTAGGGATTCTAAGTGCAAGGTCATCCTAATCCAGATATATGTTGATGACATTATCTTTGTATCTACTAAAAACAACCTTTGCAGGAAGTTTGCAAAACTTATGTAGAGGAAGTTTGAGATGAGCAACATGGGTGAGCTAAAATTCTTCTTGGGACTCCAAGTAAGACAGACTGATGATGGCTTGTCCATATTCCAGTCTAAGTTCACAAGGGAGTTAATTAAAAAATATGGTCTGGTGATTACCTCCACCATGAGAACTACAATGGGGTCAAGTATGCTTGTAGGCAAAGATGAGGTAGGGAAACCTGTTGATGAGTCTGTGTATAGAGGGATAATTAGCTCCCTTTCTATACTTGACTACTGGTAGGCCGGACATCATGTATGCTACATGTGTTTGTGCTAGGTATCAGGCATGCGCTAAAGAATCTCATTATTCTGCTGCAAAGAGAATTTTAAGATATCTTACGGGAACCAGATCTTGGTCTATGGTACCTTAGGAATAGAGATTTTGAGCTAATTGAATTTTCAGATGCAGATTTTGCAGGCTGCAAAGAAGACAAGAAAAGTACCACTAGTACATGTCAATTCCTAGGTGGAAGATTGGTGTCATGGAGCAGTAAGAAGCAGACTAGTGTTGCTATCTCCACTGTAGAGTCAGAATACATTGTAGTAGGTAGCTGTTGTACTCAATTGTTGTGAATACAACATCAGCTTGAAGACTATGACATTAAGATAAGTAGAACTCCTTTATATTATGATTCTACTAGTGCAATTTCTATTGCTAGGAATCTAGTTTCACATAGCAGGACTAAGCATATAGAAATTAAGTATCATTTTATTAGGTAGCATGTTGAGAGATAAGACATTTGCCTAGAGTTTGCCTCCACTAGCAAGCAAGTGGCAGATATCTTCACTAAGTCTCTAGATGAAGCCAAGTTCAACACCTTCAAAATTGAGTTGGGTATGTTGAACTTAGAATAGCTTCAGGTGCTCCATAAGGTATTATGCTTGGCATCAGCTGCTGCAGGACTAGAGACTTTCAAGTAGTCTTTTCTAGTGGTGTAGAGAATTTACAGTGATACTAAATTTCAAGTGTTGTCAAGTGGTATCAAGTGATATGCAAGTCTGCCCTGTATATGGGGCATGTTGGCAGCTGCAATCCTGGCTACATTTACATCAGCTAGGGGGAGAACACACACAAAAAAGACCTGATGCTCCTTCCTGACTATCTGAAGAGGTCAAAAAGGGGGAGAGATAGAGGTCATGTTTACCTATGGTTGTTCAAGCTCAAGGGGGAGAGATAGAAGATGATTATCAGAGGATCAAGCTCCTTCATGGCAGAAACACTTGGGGAGAAAGTCATTGGGTAATCCTCTAAGGTGTAACTCTCCCTGCAGAAATCCAGGGGGAGTAGGTAAAATTCATTTCTCTGAATTTAATATGAGTATACTTTTATTGAATGTGTAATGTGTATCTCATTGACTAAAGAAGCTTGATCAGTGGTTTTGACATACTTGATTAGTGGTTTTGACATCTTCAAATAGGGGGAGATTGTTGGGTCCATTGATCCCAATGGACTTGATTTGATGATGTCAAACATGTCAATGAGATAGACATAGTTTTATTTAATGTATGGTTAAGTTCATGCATACAGGTTAGTCTTTGTCACAAAGATTGGACAACTAGTTCAAGAGACAATGACAGGTGGACTCAAGGTGGAGCTGGAAACTCAGAAAATTACCTAAGTCCAAAAGCATTGAGTGATGCAAGCTCACTCAATGCCATTCAGCTAATAGCACTTAGAGAAGGCAGGCAGTCAAAGCTGACAGTATTGCAAAGGCAGAAATCGGGCTAAGTCCAGAAGCGTTGAGTGAGCTCAACTCTCAACACCATACAACTAGGAGGGTTGAGACAAGGCAGAAATCGTGCCAATTCCAAAATCGTTAAGTGAGCTCAACTCACTCAACGCCATACAGCTATATGCGTTGAGACATGACAAAAATCGAAGTAAGTCCAGAAGCGTTGAGTGAGCTCAACTCACTCAACGCTATATAGCTCGATACGTTGAGTCAAGGTTATCCTGTCATAGCCTTACTGTGAAGGATCCAAAAAATCGACTAAGTCCAGAAGCGTGGAATGAAGCTTCATCACTCAACGCCATGCTGAGTCTGTCAATGCCAAACTTCAGCAAGAAGGCACATAAAATCGACTAAGTCCAGATGCATTGAGTGAGGCTTATACACTCAACGCTCTCAAATCCATCAGGCAGAAGCTGAAGAATATGGCTAAGGGAAAAGCGTTGAGTAAGGTATATTCACTCAATGCTCTCAACGCCATCAGGAAGAAAGCTGAAGAATATTGCTAAGGGAAAAAGTGTTGAGTGAGGGATATACACTCAATGCTCTCAATGCCATCAACCAAAGCTGAAGAGATTTCTAAGTCCGGAATCACTAAGTCTACAATTCGTCGAGCTGAGCTTAGCTTTCGTTGAACGAAGTTCAGAGTTCGTCGATCTCAGCTTTTACCTATAAGAAGGACTCAGCTATCAGAATCGTCGAATGAAGTTCAGATTTTGTCGACCAGAGTTCAGAGAATTTGTCAAACTCAGCCTTCACCTGAAGATAGAACTGGGCTGAGAGAATTCGTCGATCTCAGCTTCACTGTTTCGTCAAGCAGAGCTCAGGTTTCATCGAGCTGAACTCGAAGTTTGTCGACCTCAGCCTTCACCTGAAGAAAGAACTGAGCTAAGGGAATTCGTCGATCTCAGCATCACTGTTTTGTCGAGCTGAGTTCAGATTTCATCGAGCTAAGCTTGGAGTTCATCGAACGCAGGATTTCAGAAATGTTAGTTGATTTTGGCAAAGTCCAGAATGATGTTGACTTAACAAAGTCAACAAGTCAACAAAGTTCAGATTTGATGCAAATCGACATTAACATCACGGTCAGTCTACAGTGGATCTCATGTTAATAAAGCTGAGATTTTAACCACCATTAAAATTGAGACACGTGTCGATCATCTCGCCAATGTGACGATATTATAAATAGCTGAAGAGATCTGATGATTTAAAAAAAATTAGTTTTATTAATCTCTGATTAAAAAAATGAGAAGCGGAGTTCGTCGTCTTCATCCGCCATTGTTGCAGGAGCCAAGAACTTCAAGATCAAATATGAAGGGCTTCTGAGTTTGCTGGTACAATCAACATCTACTCCAGTAATTTTAGAGTAATCCTTTGAGAGAGACAAATCAGCCTAGGCATGCCCTAGCTGAAGTTATCTTCCCGATCCAAGCCGAGCCAGAATCTGAAGATCAATTTGCTGGATCAAAGAAGAAGGAAGGGCTGAAATCTGCTCAGTCCAGATCAAGAGATATTCCTGAAGAAGAAGAAGCAGATTCATCTACTGTTGATTCCAGAATAATTCGGGAATCATTTCAAGATCTCTGTATCATCTTGTTGCTGTGAAGAAGAAGTTAGGGCTGATATCTGCTCAGTCTAGGTAGACAGGCACAGAGAAATTTCTCTAGTGTCTATAATTCATCATCATTTATATTTCTTTGTAAAATTCATTCTGAATCTGAGTGGTAAGGCTAAGGCCTGAGTTGTAAGCCTATGTTATAAAGGCTGAGGTAGGGCATGAGTTGCCTGAATTGTAGGTGTGTGGATTCACACTAAGGTAGGGAAGGATTGCATGAGCTGTCGGAGTGTGGAGTCACTCTAAGGTAGAGTTCTTGGGAAGAACTTGAGTTGTAGGACTTGGTGATCTGAGTGGTAGGGCTTATGCCTGATTTGTAGGAGTCGGTTGGGCTCTGAGCTATAAGTTCTGAGGATCTGAGAAAGATAGAAGGAATTTTGGCTAAATTTAGTATAGTGTTAAATAGGCGAAGGGGGAGAGTGGATGTACCCAACAATTGGGGAACCACTATAAAATTCTGTGTACTGTGCTATTCTGGTACTGATTGTTGTGGTGTATTTTTAATCGATTAGTTGCTTAAGTTTTTGGAATTGGACTTATTCACCCCCTCTACGTGATTAGTTGTTCTTGAAATCAAAACTTTCAAGTGGTATCAGAGGGAGGTTGCTCAAGATAGACTTAACAGTCTGAATTGATCTCCAAGGGCAGATGTTAGAAGGCCAAGATGGGTTTAGGTGAGAATCATAAAGAACTTAGATCCATGAAACTTCGTCTATGCAGGAAGGAGACCTTTGGCATCTGGAAGGAAAGGGTCAGACTTTTTATGGAAGCATCTGATCCAAGGATATACATCACAGTACAGGAATGACCCTTCATCCCAAAGAATACATCAGTTCTTGATGCAAATCTGAAGACTCCAAAGCAGTATTCCGAGATGACTAAAGATGAAATCATCTTAGCTACAATGGATAAGAGGGCACAAAACAATATTGTTAGTACCATACATGACTCAACCTTCCAAAACCTAGTCCACTGTAAGACAGCTAAGGAGATGTGGGACACACTAGTTGTCTACATGGAGGGGTCTGAAGAAGTGAGAGAGGACAGGAAGTCCATGCTCAATCAAGAGCATGAAAGCTTCAGGCAGGCCAAGTTAGATGACATTGTTGAGTGCTATGAGAAGTTTTTTAGAATTATGAATGAGCTGAAGACATATGACAGAGTCTTCAGCACTTTTGAATTCAATGACAAGTTCCTTAGGTCTTTAAATAAAGACTAGGACACAAAAATCTGTGCCATCAGAGAAGTGGCCAGACTTGCAGACACTCCACGATCAACCCTATTTGGAAAGCTGCTGTCATATGAAATGCAGCAGACTGCTAGAAAGGAGGAGAAAATATGTAAGCCTACAGTCAAAGACAAGTTAGTGGACTACAAAGCTGAAGCCATAAGGAAGAGCAGGAGAAAGATTCCTTCTCCTCCAAGGAGAGTTGCTGATTCTGAGTCAGAAAGCTTAGATACTAACACATCAGACTGTCACATTTCTGATGAATACTTTGCTGCCTTTTTCTAGGCAATTTCAGAAATTTATGAAAAAGAAGCACTGGAGAAGTAGGCCATCCTCTTCTTCTCATCCGAAGGAATATTACTACAAGGGAAAGAAGAAATCCTCTAAAGAGGACAGGTATGGCTCTAATCCTAGTAAACATACTGCTTCTAAAGTTATGGGTTATTGTTGCAGTAAGCTAGGGCATGTCATAGCCGACTACCCTATCAAAAGAAAGGATGCTGGTGGAAAGAAGGAACATCAGCAGAAGGGCAAGAAGGCGAAATCCTTTATTGCCAAGAAGCAAAAGAGTTGGACTAACTCCACATCATCAGAGTTAGAAGAGGAAGATGAAGTTGAAGCCCTCATTGAGCTATTTACTGCTGAAAAAGAATCTGTGGAAGCAGACTTCTTAAAGATGTTGGCTGCAATCACTAGAGAAGCTGATGATGCTGCCAGATCTGAAGAAGGAGAAGAAGACAGCCATTGCCTTGGGATGATGGCTTTGACTGAGGAAGGACCCAGCCAGGAGCAGCCTGGCCCTAGTAAGGTACATTCTACACCTTCTGTGTCAGATTATGTAACTAGTCCAGAATCAGAAGTATCTACATCAAGAGATGAAGATGGTTCTGAATCTGAGGGAGATGTCAATCAATTGATTGATAATTATTGTGAACTCCTACAAGCACTGAAGAGAGGCAAGCTTATAGCCAAAAAATAGGCTGAGGTGATTGCCTCTCTAAAGCTGGCTGTTTCAAACTCAACTAACATGCTGAACCTGAAGATACAAGAAGTCAGCAAGCTGAAAAACATCACTGTTATTCAGATGGACACAATCACCTTCAAAAATAACCACATTAGGAATCTTGAAGGTAAACTCCAAGAGGAGAAGGAGCTAGTGGCTAAGTTCTCAAAGCCATGTTCAGTATTGCCTTTGATTGATTCTTTCTCCTCCCAAAACAGTAAGAAGGGGTTAGGCTTTAAAGGGAGAACTAGAGCTGCCTATTCCAAAAGGAAGGGCAATGCTCCAGTGCAGCCACTAGCCTCCAAGCCTTCATTTACTTTCAGTAAAGTGGTGCTTCCATCTAACAGGTATGACCATGACATCATTCATGGTCACTGGGAGTATGGTGTTAGGAATGACAAGGGTGCAAGTGCCTACAAGGCAGCCCATGAAGAAATTTAAATGGCCCATCCTGGACCATTTGTGTTTGGTGTACCAGCCCCAACACTCAAAAATAAGGTTGCAGCCCATTCTCAAAGTCTGCCTTTGCAATACTATCAGATTTGACTGCCTGCCTTCTCTCAGCGCTATTAGCTGAATGGCGTTGAGTGAGCTTGCCTCAGTCAACGCTTTTGGACTTAGGTAATTTTCCTGCCTGCCTCCTCTCAGTGCTATTAGCTGGATGGCTTTGAGTGAGCTTGCCTCACTCAACGCTTTTGGAAGGCAATTTTTTGAGTTTCCAGCTCCACCTTGAGTCCACCCGTCATTGTCTCTTGAACAAGCTATCCAATCACTGTGACAAAGAATAACCTGTATGCATGAACTTAACCATACATTAAATACAACTATGTCTATCACATTGACATGTTTGACATCATCAAATAAGGGCCATTGAGATAAATGGACCCAACAAAGTGTGCTCGACATTTTGCCGAGTACTATTTTTTCGAAGGGAACACAACTGAAGGTGAATTCACGAAGTTCGTAACTGACTATGTACCCCCTGGATTTGAGGCATGCCGGCCTAAGGAGCATGAAGCCATCAACACCTTTTACCCTAATGAGCTCGCCTTCCCCATCTTGCAATTCGAGGTGGGGTTACGCCTACCACTCTGGCCGGAAGTCCGTCAGATCCTAAAGTACTATGGAGTAGTGCCCGCGCAGTTGAACTCGAATAAAATCGCCATGATGGTCGCGTTCGCGTGCTTCCTCTACAGGGAGCGGATAGAGTTCAACCTGACCGTCTTCAGGAAACTCTTCACATACAATGCGACTCCAGATGGTGTCGCCTACTTCGGGGGCTCGTTCATCAAGGTTCGCGAGATCACGAACAAGCACCACAACTGGATGACCAAGATTGTCTTCATCAAGGGCGATCTCGGCAATGTACCCTACTCAACTCTACAGAATGGCGAGGAGGTGTACCGTCCCCTGATGTATCTGGTAATGATGTCGAGCTCCACAGATTTTTCCTCCACAAAGATTTTGAGGTCTCCTTCCTCCGAAGGGGCATCAACTCACTCCTCCCCATCCTTCTCGGTGAAGGTATTCCTCTCACTTTTTCCTCTTCCCTGGCTCGTTGAATTGATAGAGTTTTTTGACCAAGTTTTTTCGTGTAGAGGAGTGACTGATTCCCGAGAACCTACCCTTTGCGGACTCGGGACTCCACCACGACCTGCTAGCACACAAGAGGGCAACCACAGCTGCTTATCGAGATGAGCTGGCATCATCCCAACGCTTATCTAGCAACAAGCGACCCGATCTTGCGGGGTCTAGCTCGCCCTGTCGCCAACCACCGCAAAAGAGGATGAAAAGGTGGTGGTGATCCCCAGGGCGATATAACAACAACAATAACAAAAATTAAAATACATGAGCTCGTCTGAGACCACCCCTGACGAGTTGCCAGAGAGCTCATCAGAAAAAGGATAGGGGGTGGCGAGTCCTCCGCACCCCCTGCTGTTAAGAAGATCGCGGCTCGCGAGATGAGCCTGTCAAAGAGCCACCCTCTCTTCGGCTTCGGGGGAAGGTGGAAGGACTCGGCCGACGAGCCTATGGTCCAATGGGACGAGCTAGCCCACCGGGTCTCCATCTCCACCCTCCAGCCTTCCTGGACAGATTTCCAACTCTCCACTGGTCATGCCTACGCGCTTGGTTTCGGCCTCTATGGGCGCGAGGATGTCGAGGCCTATAAGGGCATGACCCTGCGCCAGCTCGGTCATGAGGGCTTGCTAGCCCACATGCGGGCCCTGGAACTGCACCACATGATGGTCCGTCGCGGCTTCAACCTCATCCACCCCCTGTAGAAGGCCGAGCAGAAGCGCGACGTCGCCCAGGACAAGGCCATCGATCTGGCGAGACAGCTTGACATTTCTGAGGTGTAAAAGTAGCGAACAAGCGGCTAATAAACGGACAGAAATTTGAATAATTGAAATTTTATTATCCAAAAAAAGATATCATTTACAAAGGTATGACCTCCCTTTTATAGAATGGAGGAGATAAGAGAGATTACAAACAAACAATGTGGGACTAAATATGTACAGGGCTGAGCGGCTAGAAATAAAGGAGACCGCACAGGCCGCGCGGTTAGACAGATGGGCTAACCGCTCAGCAACTCCAGCAGGATAAGAATAGGCCGCAATAGGAGACTGATAGACCACCCGGTCTCCAGGCTTCTGAGAGAGACCGCCAGACCGCTCGGACTACAATCAGCAACAGTCAGAATATGAACCTGCTGGGAAGGAACCGCTAGACCGCACAGTCAAGAAACCGCCAGACCAGACCGCAAGGCCGCCCGGTCTAATACTTCAACACTCCCCCTCAAGCTGGAGCATAGATATCAATCATGCCCAGCTTGTCACAAATGTGGAAGAAGGAGGTAGAGACCGGTTTTGTGAAGATATCCGCCAATTCTCTATCGGAGGTGACAAACGGAGTACAAATCTGTTTTTTCAAAATCTCCTCCCGAATGAAGTGGCAGTCAACCTCTATATGCTTTGTTCTCTCATGGAAGACCGGATTTTTGGATATGTATATAGCGGCCTTGTTGTCACAGAACATAGGAAGTGGATAGTCATAGACCTCTCCTAGGTCAAGCATGAGAGCCCGCAACCACTTTAACCACTTTGACGCCAACTCATTCGGCTTCTGCACTGGATCTGGAGACAACAGACTGTTTCTTGCTCTTCCAGCTCACAAGATTTCCTCCAACAAAAGTACAAAAACCTGATGTGGATTTTCGATCGCCTTTATCATCCGCATAGCTTGAATCTGGGTAGGATTCAACCCTTAGATGACCATTTCTCTGAAAGATTAGCCCTTTGCCCGGTGCTGCTTTAACATACTCTAAAATCTTCAAGGCAGACTGAAGATGGCACTCCCTGGGAGCTTGCATAAACTGACTGACCTTGCCTACAGCATAGGAGATGTCGGGTCTGGTCACCGTGAGATAGATGAGTTTGCCCACCAAACGTCTGTATCTTGTGACATCAGATAGAAGAGGCGAGTCATCCGTCCATGTTTTGTCTTCTCCAATAGCCATGGGAAACCGGGCCGGTTTGGCACCTGTCAATCCTGCCTCTTGTAAAAGATCAAGGGCATACTTTCGTTGGGAGAGAACTAACGAGCCAGGCTTCTGAGAGATTTCTATCCCCAAAACATATTTCGGGGAGCCCATATCTTTCGTGACCAGGTGTTGACGGAGGTGTTTCTTCATCAAGTCCACCCCAGCTTGGTCATCGCCAGTAAGAAGAATATCATCGACATACACTGCCAAAACCACCAGTCCCGAGTCCGTTTTGCGAATGAATAAGGAGTGGTCGGTCGAACTCCTTGCAAAGCCGATGGTAGCCACAATACCACTAAACTTGTCGAACCACGCCCGAGGGCTCTGCTTTAGGCCATAAATGGCCTTCTTCAAACGGCATACGCATGTCTCCCCCTGAGCAACATACCCAGGAGGTTGCTCCATGTAGACGTCCTCCTGAAGATCGCCATAGAGAAAGGCATTCTTGACATCAAGCTGGGAAATAGCCCAATCCCGGTTAACAGCCACAGAAAGAAGAACCCGGATGGTGCTGAGGCGAGCAACCGAAGAGAAAGTGTCAAAGTAATCAATGACGTAAGTCTGATTGAAGCCTTTGGCCACCAGCCGGGCCTTATAGCGATCCACAGTGCCATCGGGGCGAAACTTCACAACAAAGACCCAGCGACAGCCAACCACATCAGTACCCACTGGGGGAGGAACAAGGGTCCAGGTGCCCTGTTCAGTAAGAGTAGCCAACTCTTCATCCATGGCAGATTTCCAATGAGTAATGACAAGAGCCTCCTGGAAGGTGCGTGGAGTAGTAGCAGCGGAGATAGCCAAGGCAAAACACCTGCGAGAAGGAGAAAGCCGATCATAGGAAACAACTGCTGCCAGCGGGTGTTGAGTACACGCCCGCACCCCTTTGCGAAGAGAAATGGGAAGATCCAGGTCGACGGGTGCCTCAGCGACCGGAGCGTCCGTGGTGGAGAAGGCTAGCCCGAGACTAGAGAGAGACGGTCGCGGAGAACAGGGAGGAGGTGTAGGGGGTGAGACGGACAGAGAAGGAGACGAAGGAGGAGATGAGGGAAGAAGGAAGACGTCGAGAGGCGTGGAAGGAACGGAGAGAGGAGGTCGAGAAGTAGAGATATCAGGAGGAAGAGAGGAGTCAAGAGAGAAGTAGGAAGCATTCTCGAAGAATGTCACGTCCGCGGAGACAAATTGTTTGCGCAGAATGGGTTCAAAACAGCAATAGCCTTTTTACGTGTTAGAGTACCCCAAAAAGACACACTTGGTAAAATAGGGGGAAAGCTTGTCGCGGGTAGCGGATGGAGCGTGAACAAAAGCCGTACACCCAAAGACACGGAGAGGGAGAGGAAAAGGTTCCTTGTGGGGGTAGAGAATGGAGAAGGGGGTCTGGCCGTGGAGAACCGTGGAGGGAAGACGATTGATGAGATAACAGGCGAGGAGCACAGCGTAGCCCCAGTAGGAGCGGGGTACTTGCATCTGCGTCATGAGAGTGCGAGCGACATCAAGGAGGTGGCGGTTTTTACGCTCCGCCACCCCATTCTGCTGGGAGGTGTAAACACAGGTAGTTTGATGAATAAGACCATGTTGTCGAAAGAAAGAGGAGAATTCATGACTAAGATATTCCTTAGCATTATCAGAGCGTAAAACTTTAATAGAAATGCCAAATTGTGTCTTAATCATAAAATAAAAGGTTTGTTAGATAGAAAAGAGTTCAGAGCGATCTTTTAATAGATACACACAGGTACATCTAGAAAAATCATCTATAAAAGTTACAAAGTAGGAACTACCCTGACCAACGGTAAGGGTAGGAGCAGGATCCCAGACATCAGAATGAATGAGATCAAACGGGCGAGAGGAGACACGGCCTTGCTTCGGCGGGAAGGAGGAGCGTTGATGTTTGCCAAGCTGACACGCATCACAGTTGAGCGAAGGACTGGTCGGAGATAAGTGAGGCAGAAGTTGGCGAAGAATCCGAGGAGGAGGATGTTCAAGGCGAAGATGTCATTGAAGCAGATCTGTAGAGGAGGAGGAGTGGGCGGAAAGAGTGGAAACATTGTCGAGGAAATAGAGTCCGCCACTCTCAGTCCCAGTAGCAATCGTCCGCTGGGTCCTCGGGTCCTGAAAATAACAAGAAGTGGGAGTGAATAAGACAGAGCACTAAAGTTGCTGGCATAAAGTAGTAACAGATAATAAATTGCACGGGAACTTCGGGACAAAGAGAGTGTCCTCCAATCGAAGCGACGGGGTGACTTGAACCATTCCCGTCCCAAGCACCGGGGATGGTGAATCATCCGCCACACGAACCGGGGGTAGGCGGTCATGTGTTTCGAGGAGAGAGAAGCAATGAGGGTTGCCAGTCATATGATTTGTAGCACCCGAGTCAATCAGCCGTTTACCTTGTGTAACGATGTGGGCACTACCTGAAGTCATGGCCACAGAAGCAGATGGCCGAGAGGAGGCGGAGGGCGAGGAAGAAGCATCACCGGAAGGGCGAAGATGGGGATGTTTCTGCCAGCAACGGACAACAGAATGGCCGGTACGACCACAGTGAGAGTAGAGGTACCTGGACGAACCACGCCCGCCTGGGTGGCTGCGGCCACTAGGACCCCCCCCCCCCCCCCCCCCACCCCCCCGCTGAGCCTGGTGAGCATAGGAGTCCAGGGAAGGAGGGGAGGTCAATAGAGGGCGCTGGAGCAGCGAAGTAACAACAGCAATGCGAGCCGCGGTGGCATCCAAAGTAGGAGATTCCGCCTCACCCAAGATCTGCTGGCGGATCATATCATGGGAGTCGGGAAGACGGAGAAGATAACAAACAACCAGGAGTTCTTGGAAGTGTTTGTGCTGGTTGGCCAAGTCCGCGGAGAAGGGGCGATTCTGTAGGATCTCTACGCCAAGAGCCTGAACTTGCTGATAAGCCGCAGTAGGAGACATGGAGGGGAGGGCGAAGAGGTCCGCATAAAGAGTATAAATACGGGACGTCTGGCCCCCCTTTGAATAGAGAGCAGCTAGGCGAAGCCAGGCGGCCTTGACTGTCTCATCATGACGAATGACGGGAAGGCACTCATCAGAGAGGCTGTTGGCCAGCTAAGTGCGGACAAGGGCATCACTCGCATCCCAGTCGTCAAATTCAGGAGAGTTGAGAGGAGGAGGGTCATCGGTGAGGTGATGACGCTTATGCAGAGAGCGAAGAAGAAAGGTGAAAGAAACGCTCCAATCGGGATAGTTGGAGCCAACAAGCTTAGAAAGCGTGCCAAGGTTGCCCGACGGAGTAGGAGGTGCGGCAGGTGTGGTGGAGGTAGAGATAACTAGGGTGGAGAGACCGGAAGTGGCCATAGATAGGGCAGGAAACCGCGCGAGAAGAAGAGAAGCCGTGGGGAGAGAGAAAAGGAGAGCAAGCCGCACGACCTAAGGAGGAGGCCGGGACACGAGAAAGAAACCGCAGCGAACAAGGACGAAACCGCAACGGGCTAAAGAGAGGAAGCTGCTGCGGCACGGTGGCAGAACACCAGCGGCCAGGAAGCAGACCAAGGCACAGGGAAGAGGTCGCGCGAACTGCAAAAGGTTGAGCGAATAGAAGAGAAGAGGAAGCAAAGGTCCCAAGAGGATAGGTCGAGGAGAGGCGCGCGAACAGGGAGAAGCCGCGCGAACAGCCCAGCGGTCAGAAGAGAAAACAAGCCGCGAGAACAGATTGCGGAAAGAAGGAACAAGCCGCACGGGCAGAGAGAGCTGAGTCAGGTGGAAAGGACCGAGTGCTTTGATGCCATTTAAAAGTAGCGAACATGCGGCTAATAAACGGACAAAAATTTGAATAATTGAAATTTTATTATCCAAAAAAAGATATCATTTACAAAGGTATGACCTCCCTTTTATAGAATGGAGGAGATAAGAGAGAGTACAAACAAACAATGTGGGACTAAATATGTACAGGGCTGAGCGGCTAGAAATAAAGGAGTCCGCACATGCCGCGCGGTTAGACAGATGGGCTAACCGCTAGGCAACTCCAGCAGGATAAGAACAGGCCGCAATAGGAGACCGATAGACCGCCCGGTCTCCAGGCTTCTGAGAGAGACCGCCAGACTGCTCGGACTACAATCAGCAACAGTCAGAATATGAACCTGCTGGGAAGGAACCGCTAGACCGCACAGTCAAGAAACCGCCAGACCAGACCGCAAGGACGCCCGGTCTAATACTTCAACACGAGGATCTACTCGCCAAGGCAGCCGTCGGGTTGGTGAGTACCGGTTGCTTCTCTCTTTTTTTACTTAGGATTTCCTGCCTTTTCTGCGATAGGTTTACTTACCTTTTTTTCTCAGGATGCCAAGGCCGTTGGCGAGCTGCGGGCTCGCACCACCGGGCTGGAAGAAGAAAACAACCAGCTGCGTGCTCGCGCCACCGAGCTATAGGCCCGCGTTGCCGGGCTGGAGGTGGACAACGGGAAGCTGAAGGACTAGATCAAAGGTCTCAACAACGAGATCATCCGCCAGGCGGACACCTTCCTTCCCCGGGGTAGTAGCGACCCCTCCCTTTTGTACAAGAGGTCGCGGATCTTTGGTGAGGTCGAGGTTGCCGAGTAGCCGCGGGTCAACTCGATCGAGTCCACCGATTGCACCCTACAAATTATGAAGGTCACGGGGGTGCTGGTGGAGGGCTGCGAGGAGATCACTGCCCAGAACCTTATGCCGAGCCCTTTTCCGTCCACGCCACCCAGCGAGAAGGAGGACAGCTTCGACCTGCTTTTAGGGAGGGATTATAAGTATGATCACCAATCCGGAGGAGAGAGTGAAGACTACAATTCTGGGGGGGAGGCGAGAGCTAACCTGCACCCCTTTTTCTTTTTTCTCTAATTCTCCCCCCTTTTAAAACCTCGCGGAAGCGAGCTCCCCCTTTTTGTAATAACATTATACATAATTGAAAGTGGTTTTGACATGGATTTTTCTATCTTCTTTTTCTTGAACTTACTTGTTGTGACATACTCGCCTTCGAGCTCTCCTCCTTAGGCGACTTCACTAGGATAGAACTTGTCGTTAGAATGCATGCTAGGATCTGTATCCGTGAGTAGACCTTGAGAGCTCGCCAGCCCTAGGCAATCCAGGAGTGGACCACTCGTCTCACTGGGCTCTCCAATCACCCAGCTCGCTCACGAGCTGCCTCCTTTCTCACCAATGTCAAGCTAAAATTACCAAAAATTTCACAAGTAAAATTGAAGGGAGGTGGAGTGCATGGATGGAGCTCGCCTTCTTCAGCAGATATCGAGGAATCGGCTCGCCACACCTTTGCCAAGCTGAACCCACGAGTCCTGACTTGCCTGTGAAGATTCTTCTTCCCCTATTTTTAGGAAAAAGGCCAAACTTACCAAGTAACATCTCGAGAGGGTAGGACTCTCCCGAGTGACATCCAGCCCCACCAGCTAGGTGAGAGCCTGATAGCGGAGCCTGCTCGGGGTCTGGGTAGAGTCTCTCGAGTGACATCCAGCCCTGCCATCTAGCTGAGAGCCTGACAGCGGGATCTGCTCGGGGTCCGGGTAGACTCTTTCGAGTGACATCCATCCCTTCTAGCTAGGTGATAGCCTGACAGCGGGATCTTCTCGAGGTCCGGGTGGACTCTCTCGAGTGACATCCAGCCCTACCAGCTAGGTGAGAGCCTGACAGCGGGATCTGCTCGGGGTCCGGATAGACTCTCTCGAGTGACATCCAGCCCTGCCAGCTAGGTGAGAGCCTGGTAGCAGGATCTGCTCGCGGTCTGGATAGACTATCTCAAGTGACATCTAGCCCTGCTAGCTAGGTGAGAGCTTGGCAGCGGGGTCTGCTCGGCGTCCGGTAGACTCTCTCGAGTGACATCCAACCCTGCCAGCTAGGTGAGAGTCTAACAGCGGGATCAACTCGGGGTCCGGGTAGACTCTCTTGAGTGACATCCAGCCATGCCAGCTATTGTTCCATCTGCCGGGGTTCAGCTCCCATCTCTTTCTGACCTCTGCCACCTCTAGGCTCCTTATCCTCCTCCGTGGCCCACCTAGCCAGCTTTTGGGAAAACTCCGGGTTTGCTGCCTCCATGTCGACTTTCCTTGCCGCCCTCTCCACCAGTTCCTGAATGGACACTGGAGGCGTCCTCTTCAGCTCCATTCCAAAGAACCCCGGCTAAAGCCCTAGGGTGAAGGCTACCATCATGGTATGTCCTGGCATCTCCTGTACCTGGAGAATCTCCTCCTAGAACCTATTCAAGTACCTCCCCAAGGTCTCGTTCACACCCTGCCTGATGCGGATCAGAGACTCAGACTCCTTCCTCTTCTTTGAGGTGGTGAACCTCAATATGAACCCCCGGCGCAAGTCCTCAAAACAGTAAATGGAGCCGGCTGGGAGCTGGTGGAACCACTCTCTCACCTTCTCTTTGAGGGTGATGGCGAAGAGCCTACACTTGAACCCATCAGACATTTGTCGGATCGAGATCACATCCTTGTTGGGTATTGTATCCACAACGTACCTGATTTGAAGAAGCCCCTGAACAAGCTAAGGTAAATAGACAATGTATTTGATGAAATCTTTTAAGTTGTGCTTGCAGTTATTCCACGCTAAGTACACACCAATGTCAGGGTGCAGTAGGTCAATATACACGGGTCTGTGCGACGTAATCCCTCGTTGAGCAGATCAGTGTGTTGGCCTACGTGTACTCTCTCTATTGGAGTGTACTTATTTTCAAGTACAGGGCTGTGATAATGCAAGAGCAGACAAGGAGTAAGGATGGGTCAAAGAGCAGCTCATGGGTGGAAAGACGAAAAATCGTCTAAGTAATAATCGACGAGAATCACTAAGTGATTCTCGCCGAATCATCGAGAATCACTGGCTGATTCTCGCCGATTCTATCTGGCTAAATCAGAGCGTGCAAATCTGTCGCTAAGTCAAAATCGTCGAGAATCACTGGCTGATTCTCGCCGAATCGACGAGAATCACCTTCGATTCTTGCCGATTTTGACTTGGGCGAATTTTCTGGAACCCGCTGGACCGGACTCAGCCGCTGGCACTGTTTTGAACCGGGCTTGGGGTTTCTTGTTGGTGGGGCCCACAATGATCATCTTGAAGACCTACTGTATAAATACTCGCGTATTTTTGAACAGTCCATTAAGCGATTTTGAAAAAGAAAAAGGAAGAAAAACGAGCCGCCGACGTGACCTAGATCGTGAAACCTGCTCCGCCGCCGTCGCCGCTCGTGCAAGTTGTCGCCGTCTTTGATCGTGGTTTCTTCCAGATCTCCCGACGACAGAAGCTCAGCCAAGCACAGTGTCTCACGCGTCTAACCAGAGATCCTTTGTCTCTTGATTCGTTGATCGAGAAAACCTTCCCCTTCTGAATCGATCGAGACGATCGATCCTAGTGTGACCGTTTGAAGACCTTGCTAGCTTTGCTACGAAAGTTGAATCTCCAAAGTACAGCAGCAGCACTCCGTTGTCGCCGCCGATCCCGAGAACCAAGCCGCCGCCCTTCTTGCCGCCGCCAGTTTCGGGAGAGATTCTCTCCAAGTGAGATCTAGAGTTGTGGACTCTTCGTTGACTTCAAGAACACGTCATCGAACGAAGAGGGACACCTTAGTCTCCATAAGTTGTTTGTATTTCTTATACAATCTATTTTCAATTTCTTTGTAACGGACCGATTGGTCCCTAGTTGTAAGGGTTGGGTGCAACCCGAGTTGTGGGAGTGGTGACTCCTACGTGTGGAAGGGTTCCTTCCGTTAGTGCAAGGATTGGATTTCAATCATGTTGGTGAAGTGAGTCGTCCCCGAGTCGTCGAGGAACCCTATAATTTCTTGTGTCCTTTCTGTGCTGTGTTATTTTGTTTTCTTGTGCAGGTACGACTTTAATTCCATAAAAACGCTGCAACACACCTATTCCCCCCCCCCCATAGGTAAAGGTAGTTGACACTAAGTGGACTTTCAAGTGGTATCAAAGCCAGGTTACTCATCAAAAAGGTTCACACCTTGAGTAGAATCCTGCCACCAGTGTCAAAAGCATGGAGCTGGATCATGGGATCTCTCCACTAAGACTTCCCACGTGCACAAATGAGTATTATCCCGTTTGGAAGATGAGAGTGTCCTATCACTTGGAGGCTATCGATCCTCGAGCATCTCTCATCTTGGAAGAGGGTCCATTCATTCCTATGAAGACCTCCGGCTTTGGAAAGGATATCCAAATTCCCAAGTGTATTACTGAGATGTCGGAGACTGAACTCTCATTATTTAATCTGGACAAGATAATTCGTCAGATCATCATGGATGTCTGGTCTGGACCTTATCGATCTAGATTGGAAAAGTGTGGGACGGCCAACTCTATGTGGGTAACCATCTCAGATCTCATGGAGGGATCAGAGAAAGTAGGGATCTGCTGTCAAGAGGATGAACAAGAAGATGAAGGCAAGGATCAATCGGACAGCATCAGGGCTCCGGTGTCCTTGTCAGAGACTGAAGAAGAAATTGAGGAAAGCGGTTCTGATGAAGCTGACACAACGGTCTCTGGTGATAGTAACAGTAACTCTGAAGAGCAGGTAACTTCTTCATCTTGCCACTTTTCTCTTGAAGTTCCTAAAGACAGGAATTGTTACCCTTCAGAAAATCCTGATTCCCTGAAGAGAGCCCTTTAGAAAAGCAACCTACTTGTTAAGGAGCAAGCTCAGGAGATTGCTCGGCTGAAGATCTTGTTGGTTCTCCAATTGGCATCCAACAAGGTTAAGGACTCTAAAATCTCAGATCTAGAGAGTAGTCTAGAGAATGAGAAAAGGATAGTATCCAACTTTTCCAAGGTTGATGCTATCAAGAGAAAGGAAGAAAATGTGTGGATCTCCCGAATTATCAATTCATGGAGAAATGGGGAAATGGTATTCAGACCCCCCCCCCCCCCACCACTCCAGGCAGGAAGGGTACTCATCATGCCTTCAGGTATGATCACAGGAACAACCGTGGTCACTGCAAGGGTGATCTGCCCTCATGTGGAGACACCCATAGTGCAAGGACTGTCATGGCCACCCTTGAGAGAATACCTAAGGCTCATTCTGAACCCTTTGTATTCTCGGCCACTGCCCCAACTCGGCATGAATCTGCTGGTATCAGCTCTCAGTGTGCTTCTCACCACCCTAGGACACAGTAAAGGGAGTTTAGAAGTCATGCAGTTAGTTCTCAAGGGGCCTCTGGAAGGGTGCTGACTGAAAGGAAGGCACCACCTCCTAGGCCTCATGACGCTCGCTACATGCATTCCTTCCACCCTACCAAGTGTCATGGTGGAAGAGGCAATTTTGTGAGCAGATCCGGCTCTATCCCATTTAGACCTAGGACCATGACTACCTCAGTCACTGGATCAGGTCAGAAACAGAGGTACAACATTCACACGTGTTGGTGCTGTGGCAAGGTGGGACACTTTGCCATAGACTGTTAGCACAACTCCTCTATGTCAAGCGCAAGGGCTTATCCACCTCTTCTGGGCAGATGTAGTCTTCCTGACAGGATTTCTGAGGGAAGGCATTCGAGTTTTTATGCTAATAAGAACCTAGGACCCAATACATATTGGGTTCCTAAGGTAAGGTAACACTCTTTTGCAGGGTAGTCTATGTTCCCGTAAATATGATGGGAATTAGACAGAAGATGTTTCAAGAATGAATTGGAACAAGTATCTGGAATAACAGAAGTACTATCTACAATGGAATGTCCAAAGGCCACCAAAACTCCAATATGGTACTTGGACAGTGGATGCTCCCGACATATGACTGGGACAAGAAGCCTGCTGCGTGATTACACTCCAGTCGAGAATGGACCCAAAGTCATCTTTGGGGGGTCAGATCGAGTAGTCACCAGAGGTTACGGTATGATTTCCAACGGTATAATCTCTATCACCGACGTGGCTTATGTTGAAGGGTTAAACCATAACCTGATCAGTGTAAGTCAGCTATGTGATAAAGGTTATGACGTTAAGTTCTACAAGGATAAATGCCTGATAATATCATGTGCCTCTTCTGAGACAGTATTATCAGGCATTAGGAGCAGAAATATCTTCTGCTTAGATTTTCTTAGCTTAGATTCATCTACCCCCGTATGCCTAGTAGCAAAAGGCAGTGCATCTCTTTGTGAACAATGGCACAAGAGATTGGCACATATTAATTACAAGACAATTAATATGCTATTTTCCAAAGATTTAGTGAGGGATGCTCCCATTATTAAGTGTATCAAAGATAGTCCCTGTCCTGCATGCCAGATGGGCAAACAGACTCGGGCTACCTTTAAGGGCATCTCAGACAAAGACTCCTCCAGATGTCTTTATCTTCTGCACATGGACTTGTTTGGTCCAATGCAAGTTCATAGCTTAGGAGGGAAGTCTTATACGCTCGTGATTGTAGATGATCACACTCGGTTTACCTGGGTGTTCTTTTTAAAACGCAAGTCTGATACGTTTGACATCTTCACCAGCTTTGTCAAGCAGATCCAGAACGAACTTAACTGCTCAGTGGTCAAAATCAGAAGTGACCATGGAACAGAGTTCGAGTCTGGTGTTATGATAGAGTTCTGTGAAGAACTTGGTATCTTTCATGAGTTTTCCTCCCCGCGCACTCCTCAACAAAATGGAGTCGCGGAGAGGAGAAATAGAACACTCATTGAAGCCTGCACGACAATGTTGAATGACGCTTCACTCCCAGAATACTTCTGGGCTGAGGCGGTCAATACGGCTTGTCATGTTCAAAACCGGGCATTGATCAACAAAAGTCATCGTAAGACGCCCTACGAACTACTGAAAGGCAGGAAACCAACCATGTCCCATTTGAGAATCTTTGGTTGCAGATGTTATATACTGAATAATGAGAAGTACCCGCGTACTAAATTTGGTGAAAAATGCTTCGAAGGCATATTCATGGGCTATAGTACCCACAGTCGGGCATATAGGGTCTTCAATAAGAAAACCCTAGTGGTAGAAGAATCAATTAATGTTGTATTTGATGAAGAAAGCTTGCTTAACAACAATTCTTCCAGCGGTATTCTTGAAGATGCAGGTACACGACTTGAACAGCTGAGTCTCGATGAGACCGCTAAAGATGAAACTCCTAAGTACGTCAAATTTTCCACCTCAACGTCAAGTGGGAATGTTGAAGATCAAAATGGAGCAAATCTCTTAGAAGAAGGAGAAGCCCAAGAAGTAGTCGAAGCTCCAGACGCCAGACTTCTAGAGCTCCGGCACGTGAGGGATCATCCTAGAGATCAGATCATCGGAGATCCTCGTGACGGTGTCAGAACTCAAAGAGGTACTATTAACGAGATTTTGCATCTTAGCTTCCTGTCACAGGTTGAGACAAAGAAGTTCGACGAGGCGAACAAAGATGCGGCATGGATTTTGGCCATGCAAGATGAACTGCATCAATTCGAACGATGCAACGTTTGGACGCTGGTTCCCAGACCACAAAAGCAGAATGTGATTGGCACCAAGTGGATCTTCAGAAACAAACTGGATGAACATGGTGTCATCATAAAGAACAAGGCCAGGCTGGTGGCTCAAGGTTACAGACAGGAGGAGGGGATTGACTTCGACCAGACCTTTGCACCAGTGGCAAGGGTCGAGGCAATCAGATTGTTCCTGGCGTATGCTTCGCACAAAGGATTCACAGTCTATCAAATGGATGTGAAATCAGCATTCTTGAACGGAGACCTGAAAGAGGAAGTATACGTTGCTCAACCCCCATGGAGTAGGGATGACAGGAAAAGCACTTCCGGGACGTGTCAATTCCTCGGAAGAAGGCTTATCTCATGGAACAGCAAGAAGCAGAATTGTGTAGCAACCTCCACAGCAGAGTCTGAGTACATCTCGGCAGGCAGCTGTTGCGCACAACTACTATGGATCAGAAACCAGTTAGCCGACTATGACCTTTAGTTCAAGGAAGTACCAATGTACTGCGACTCCTCCAGTGTAATTGCAATTGCCAACAATCCAGTATCGCACAGCAGAACGAAGCATATTGAAGTGCGCTACCACTTCATTCGGGAGCATGTGGAGAACAAGGACATCTCTCTCTGTTATGTCCCCACGGACAAGAAGATTGCAGATATTTTCACAAAGCCCTTAGACGAGGCCAAGTTCAGTCTTTTCAAAACTGAATTGGGGATGCTAAACTATGAGGAATGAAGAGTACAGAAGCTCCAGGCTCGTGCATCTAGGGGGGCCTCTGCCAGGAACTCAAGTGTGAGCACAGGTGCAAGAACTGAGGGGGAGCAAGGGGTCAAATGCAACAGACCCAGATTTGCAGAAGCCGAAAAGGGGGAGATTACCCTCTCGGCTAAGGCTAAGGTGGCTCCAAGTTACCTCTCAAGAAATTGGTATTGGTAATGAATATCTCTCTCAACTCAATTTTAAGTTTATGATTTTCATTCCCATACGCTCTATTCACCTTAGCTTGTAGGGTTTATGCTTCTTCAAATAGGGGGAGATTGTTGGGTATTGTATCCACAACGTACCTGATTTGAAGAAGCCCCTGAACAAGCTAAGGTAAATAGACAATGTATTTGATGAAATCTTTTAAGTTGTGCTTGCAGTTATTCCACGCTAAGTACACACCAATGTCAGGGTGCAGTAGGTCAATATACACGGGTCTGCGCGACGTAATCCCTCGTTGAGCAGATCAGTGTGTTGGCCTACGTGTACTCTCTCTATTGGAGTGTACTTATTTTCAAGTACAGGGCTGTGATAATGCAAGAGCAGACAAGGAGCAAGGATGGGTCAAAGAGCAGCTCATGGGTGGAAAGACGAAAAATCGTCTAAGTAATAATCGACGAGAATCACTAAGTGATTCTCGCCGATTCGGCGAGAATCACTAGTGATTCTCGCCGAATCATCGAGAATCACTGGCTGATTCTCGCCGATTCTATCCGGCTAAATCAGAGCGTGCAAATCTGTCGCTAAGTCAAAATCGTCGAGAATCACTGGCTGATTCTCGCCGAATCGACGAGAATCACCTTCGATTCTCGCCGATTTTGACTTGGGCGAATTTTCTGGAACCCGCTGGACCGGACTCAGCCGCTGGCACTGTTTTGAACCGGACTTGGGGCTTCTTGTTGGTGGGGCCCCCAACGGTCATCTTGAAGACCTACTGTATAAATACTCACGTATTTTTAACAGTCCATTAAGCAATTTTGAAAAAGAAAAAGGAAGAAAAACGAGCCGCCGACGTGACCTAGATCGTGAAACCTGCTCCGTCGCCGTCGCCGCTCGTGCAAGTTGTCGCTGTCTTTGATCGTGGTTACTTCCAGATCTCTCGGCGACAGAAGCTCAGCCAAGCACAGCGTCTCACGCATCTAACCATAGATCCTTTGTCTCTTGATTCATTGATCGGGAAAACCTTCCCCTTCCAAATCGATCGAGACGATCGATCCTAGTGTGACCGTTTGAAGACCTTGCTAGCTTTGCTACGAAAGTTGAATCTCCAAAGTACAGCAGCAGCACTCCGTTGTCACCGCTGATCCCGAGAACCAAGCCGCCGCCCTTCTTGCCGCCGCCAGTTTCGGGAGAGATTCTCTCCAAGTGAGATCTAGGTTTGTGGACTTTCGTTGACTTCAAGAACACGTCATCGAACGAAGAGGGACACCTTAGTCTCCATAAGTTGTTTGTATTTCTTATACAATCTATTTTCAATTTCTTTGTAACGGACCGATTGGTCCCTAGTTGCAAGGGTTGGGTGCAACCCGTGTTGTGGGAGTGGTGACTCCTACGTGTGGAAGGGTTCCTTCCGTTAGTGCAAGGATTGGATTTCAATCCTGTTGGTGAAGTGACTGAGTCGTCCCTGGTTGGGAGATAGGTCGAAGGGGGAAAGTGGACGTACCCAAATCGGGGAACCACTATAATTTGCTTGTGTCCTTTCTGTGCTGTGTTGTTTTGTTTTCTTGTGCAGGTACGACTTTAATTCCGCAAAAACGCTGCAAGACACCTATTCCCCCCCCCCCCCATAGGTGAAGGTAGTTGACACTAAGTGGACTTTCAGTCCTCAAACCACTGGACGTGCTGAACCGGATCTCCCTTCCAGGTGTAGTAGGACATTTCTGGCTCCCAGAAGCCCTATGGAACTGGCGCTGATGAAACAAACTCGCTGAAGGGGCTGCCCCCCTCTACCGAGCGAGTTGGGGTATCTCGCCCCATCTTGCTGAACCGGCCTGCAGATTCCGAGCTGGGGAAGAGCACGCGCCCCTGCATCTTGCGCTCGCTTCCTCCATATGCTATCTCCTTCCCGGCTTGACTGTCGGGTGTGTCCTCGCCCAGGGCTGGGGCGGCGACTACTGGAACCACTGGTGTCGAGAACTCGATGCGAGTGCCGAGTGTGAACATGATGAGACTCCGCATCTCCTACCTGAACTCGTCCAACATGCCGACAGTGGCGAGAGGGAGAGGTATGGGTGGCGAGTTGGCCCCACTCGAACCTTGCCCTTCTCCTCTAGTCATCGAGCTAGCTAAAGATTTTCTGTGCTGACCACGCTCCATGCTTACTGCAACAAAAATGTTGAAACTGCGAATTCAGTCTCCGTGGAGTCACCCTTGTGGAAGGGGTGATCTCACACTTACTTCTCCCCCACAAGACAAAAGGAAAAAGAACAGGGAACTGACCCAAGGGCTTAGCGTGGAGGTCCCACAACACACCCGAAAGATCTCACAGAGCTTCCCATCCTTTGCCAGATGCCGAGCTAAGGATATCTCAGAAAGTGCAAGATGAATGCGGGACTAATAAGCATGCCTTCTGAGGTACCCGGCCCCTTGGTTCTATTTATAGATTTCTGAAAACGACCTGCAAATAGCCAACCTCCGCTGTTTTGAACAACTATGTGCAGCCCAACTGGGTCTGCCAACAGCGTAACTCTGCTGTTCTAACATGCTATAGGCAGACCAGCGGGGGAAAAATGGTAAAAACGTCACAGGGGCTGGGCAAGTGGACCTCTAGAGCCTCAACTCGCATGGGGTGGCAAGTGCTCGATGGAGCTGACATTCGCCGCCTCCCTTTGGTCCTGGGCAAGTACGGGACCGGCTGGCCCTACTCGCTTACCTCTTGTCAAGCTCCCCTGCGACGAGTGCGAGTCCTCCAGCTCTACTCACGCCCCGACGATTCCACCTCGCTCGGGCGAGTTGGGGGCTGCTGAGTTCTGCCCCCCCCCCCCCCCCCCCCCCGTGGGTGCTCGCCTGGGACTTGGAATGCTCGGTCCTGTTGGTCTGGGTCCTATCGAGCCCACTTGCCGGATATGGGGTTGTACATGCCGGTCAGAATCCACTATTTCCTAGAGGTTGCAACTGTTTTGTGAAGTTGAGGGTGGCATGCCACCTCTCGTTACAATTATGGGACGAGAGCATATTTTGCACGCAGCGGACGACAAGACGTCGCGCCTGGAGTTGTTACAAATTGCGCTTTACACCGATGTCCTTCGGATAGCGACTTGCTGATTCTAGATAGGAGATGGAACACTTGGTCTTGTAGTTGCAGGAGCCGCCTGGAACTTGGACGATTTGGCTTCGTCGGGTGGCTTTGACTTGACTTGCTTGTGGCTCGGGCGTGGCTCGAGTGCGGCTCAGGGGTGGCTCAGAGGTGGCTCGTAGGAGGAAATTGGCAGGGCTTTGACCTGAGAAAGAAGAAGACTTCGAGGAGAAAGATCAGAAAAATATGAGTAATGAGGAGGCCTAAGGCTCCTTTTATAGGCTCTGGGAGGTGGTTACGGTGGTTATGTGGTTATCCGCACACCGTAACCACCTTCATTGCTATTAAGATGCCAAAATATTTAAATTATTTTTATAATGTTTCGCAGGATTATAACTTAATGTGCGTATTAATCTTATTATACGCAGAACGCTCTATTTTTAGCCACACGTTTTCCCCACTACTGGTGGTCATGCGAGTGGTTACGTGGGTGGTTACCCACGTAACTGGTGGTGGCGATCTCAAGAGCGTGATCGAACGACGAAGAATACGCATGATGGACGACGGGCGTCAGCGACAACAGGGAAGATCGCCCACTAGCGACGGCCGCAAAGGCGACGGGCGTGGGAGACCGGTGATGGATAACACCTCCCTTGTTAGGAGGGAGGCGGCCGGCCGCCGGAGGAAAGCCGACTGGCCGTGGGGAAGGATAAAATCACCTATTGGCGGTGCCGACATGCGGCAAAATTGCCGCTCGTACCCGGCAAGGAAGAGGCCGACCCTATGAGGGGCGGTCGACGGCGGACGGGCGGCCAAATGACCGCATGAAAGAATTGGTTTCAAGATAAACTAAACACCTAGAGGGGGGTGAATAGGTTCAATTCTGTTTTACTCTAAGGCAGAACATTAATTCAGTTAATCAAACAGAATCAAACAGTTCTACAGCTACCACATATAACGCCCCGAAAATTGTGTGTGAGTCGGTCGCGAAAAAGGTATTTTTGGTGCCTGTATGGGTACACGGCCTAGGACACGGGCGTGTCCAAGGCCGTGTATGGCAGGTGTTTTTGGTCGTTTTCATCCCGAGAAGGACACGGCCAGGAACATGGCTGGAATACATGGGCGTGTCTTTTGACACGAGCGTGTGCCTAACCGTGTCTATACCCGTGTTCTGCGTTCGGCGATCGACGATTGTTGCTCGATGATTTTCAGGTGACACGGGCGTGTGCATACCCGTGTCCCTACCCGTGTTATTTTAGGTCATGTCCGTTGCCGTGGCGGTTATGCGTGACACGCCCCCGGACACGGGCGTGTCGAGAGACCCGACACGGGCGTGTCAGGTGAGACACAAGCGTGTCTTTGCCAGTGTGTCTTTTCTCAGTTAGACGATCGTGCCTGGATCGAGGCACATGGCCTGGGACACGTCCATGTGCCAAGCCGTGTTCGGCCCAGGTCTGGAGATTTTCGAGCAGATCTGAGCCGTTTGTTTTCTTTAATTAAGATCCAACAACCCAGATGGTTTCCTGCTCCGTTAAGGCCGGGGATAGGGGATTTAATCCCTCATTTCTCTCCAAGGCTTTCTCTTTCCACGGTGTTAGAGAGAAGAGGAAGAAGAAGGAGGTTTCCGGCAGCCGGCGGAGCATCGGAGCACCGTTTCGAAATCTGAGAGCGGATCCGTGGAGGAAAGTTCGTTACGAAGAGGTCTGTCCGTGTAGTTTTTTCATGCCGCCAAAACGGACTACAAGGGTAATGATTCTCAACTTGAGCATGTGAAGCTCTTTCATTCTGCATAGGGAATCCCGCTCCTGCGAGTGTGCGGTGAGTGCGTGGTGTTCCTTGAGGTTGATGTGAATAGTCCCCCTTGTGTTGCATATAGAGTCCGGAATCGTAAGTACGGGCATAAACATTGTGTGTGAAGCCTACCCGGACATGTATTGTCTGGATCGGTGATGTTGCATCTGATATGTTTTGCCGGAGAAGACTCCGTGCTTTGGGTTTTTCGGGTTTCTACGCGGTAGATTGCAGCAGGGATCCTTGGAGGTTAGCTTCAAGGCGCACCCGGAAAACTGAGCGGAAACGTATTCTGCTAACTTGGCGGTCTGGGAACCGTCCTTGAACATAACTGGGTTATGTGATTGTTTGGAAAATTTTGGGATCCAAGAGAAGCTTGGCCCGCGCGTAGAACTTAAATTGTATATGCGGCGTGAGCAACGGGCAAGTGGAATTGGACCTAGGCTATGTGGTTCGGTGCGAGAGACCCGAAGACGGGGACTGGCCGTTGGCATTGTCGGAGCCTTAGACGGTGGTCAGAAAGGCTAAATGCTCACATGTTGTTTCCATCCTGGGGGTGGTGGTGAAGACGCTGATTGGTCAGGATTCACCGTAAATGTGCCCTGAGAGCACGTGGTGTTTGGTCGTGCGTGCCTACACCTGTGGCATAGTATAGTTGCGCTTATTATTATTTTATTGGGCTAATGCTATGCAGGGAAAGAGCACCGCCGTCCCGAGTAAGGGGCGGGGTCGTTATAATTTGGTCGGCTTTTAGCTGACCGTTGCTTTGTTTGCCACCGTGCGGTGGTATGTGCTTGCAGGTTCTACGGAGCCGAGTGCCAAATAGCGGGTTGGAGCCCATGTTGTTGTGCTGGCCCTAAAAGGTCGTAGAATAGTTGTTTTTGCTTTTATCATGTGTAGTCGGCCAGCGAGCCGATATATGTAAGACATGTTTTATTAAGTGAACATTTGTAAGGCCATAAGGCCATGTACCTTTTCGGTGTATTTGGGTTCATTCTTGTGGTTGTGGTCGTGGACATTCATATATATTGGATTTAAGATTTGGGTTCTTTCAACTTTAAAAGCTTCCGCTAGAATGCTCTTTGTAGGACGTGTAGTCTTAATTGGATGGTTTGAATATTCATTTGGTAACCCTTCCGACTGTCTGTGGTATATGACGTCGGGTTCCAGCTAGACCTTCTGTTATATGTCATGCGACGGATGGGGGTGTTACAATTTGGTTTCAGAGCTCTGGTTACGGTCAGGCTTAAATGAATTCGTGGGCGAATTCTTTTAAGGGTTGGTGAGCACATGTGTGCGTCATCGTTATAACATCAAAAAAAACCCATGAATGTCCACTTAGGAATGAAAAAATACACTTGTTTTTATGGAATTTGAGTGTTCCAATGATTGCCTTTAGCAATTTATTTGTCGTCTAATCGTGTGTCTTTGCTACTATAGGCAGCTAGGAGCTGTGCTGGTCAGTCAGAGCGTCCGCAATCGGTGGAAAGTAGCTCACCAAGGGACGTTCCTGCTACACCTCCTTCAGCGGAAACCATCTGGATGGTGGCTGAAGCCGTGTTTGCAATGATAAATGCACAACCTGCAGGGCAAATGCATCGCGCACCTCCTGCAAATGAGCAAGAACTGGTTAGGGCGGAAGCCGAGAGTGGTGGAGCGCGCAGCAGTTGATTTGGTAGATCCGAGGAGAGCTACGGAGAGGCAGCTAAAGCATGTGATAGGCTTTAACCCTCCGAGGTTCGATGGGGTTGGAACGCCAACTCAAGCTGAGGACTGGCTCTCTTCGATAAAGAGGGTGTTGACAGCCACCATAACTAAGGAGTGGCAGAAGACCACCATAGCGACTTTTCTTTTCGAAGGTGGAGCGAGGCTGTGGTGGGACGAGTTGGAGTTTCATCTTCTAGTGGGAAGGCAACTTGTGGATCCGCCGATGGAGGAATTTTCAAGATTGTTCCTAGCCAGATTTGTACCCTCTGCTCAGAAGTTGGAGATGGAGAATCAATTCCTTGGGTTGACGCAGGGATCCAGAAGCGCAGACGAGTATATGCATGAGTTCACACGGTTGGGTCGGTATGCTGGTGCTACGTTTATGGAAGAAGAACGGAAGACCAACCGATTTTATGAGGGTCTACGCGGCGACCTACAGTTACTACTTGATGGGCCTAAGGCGCAGGGCTTCCTAGCCTTGGTCAATTCGGCCCGATCGTTGGAAAAGGTTGCGAAGAAAGTCCAAGAGAAGAAAGACCCAGGAGAAAAGAAGTCCGAGTTCAAAGTGCCAAATACCAAGTCAAGTTTCCGCAGGTGGAACAAGAAGCGGAGGACTTCGAACTCAGCCCCCTCGGCTGATGCGTCGGGGGAAACTACAAGTCGAGTCCCCGGAGCTTGCTAAAATTGTGTGAAGACAGGGCATTTTGCACGTGAGTGTTGGAGTGGACGTGCAAAGTCCGAGAGGAATCCTAGAGCGACTTATGAGGAGAAAGGGAAGGCGATGGAGTCAACCGCATCCCATCATGCTCCAGCCCAGCCTAGAGTCTACAACCTTGGTCTGCAAGAGGCCATAAAGCAAGCGGACGTGGTGACAGGTATGAGTTAAATTGTAGTGGTTTAACTTTCATAGTTGTTACCTCTTTTGCTTGTTAGCTTACTTTTGTTGGTGCTAGGCTTTGTGTTGATCTTTTAGTTTCCGGCGAGAGCCCTGTTTGATACGGGAGCATCGCATTCCTTCTTGTCCGAAAAATTCATATCGTGCATCGGAGTTCCGTTCTCGATGGCAGAAAATAAGTTGGATGTGTTGTTGCCCAATGGGTGCTCAATGCGCGCGGATAGGGTCTGTGTTGTGAAGATTCGGATTGGAGATCGGGAGTTTGATTTGCGGGCATTGGTTCTACCGTTAGTAGAGTACGACGTAATATTCGGTATGGATTGGCTCTCAGAGCAGGGTGCATGCATTGATTGCAACCGTAAGGAAGTTAAGTTGGGTCAGAACACTGATCGGGAGACGACTTTTGCGGGCATGAAGGGGTCAGGGAAGATTTTGATGTCAGCCCTTCAGGTGTTTAAGGCAGTTCGGTCTGGGGCAGAGCTGTTTGTCACTCTAGTGCAGACTTCGACACCTAAGCCAAGTCTTGACAATATTCCAGTCGTATCTGAGTATCCTGACGTGTTCCCAGATGATCTCCCAGGAGCCCCTCCTCAGCGGGCGATAGACTTTACTATAGAGTTGGTACCGGGTGCCAAACCGGTGTCACGCTCTCCATATCGGATCGCGCCAAGAGAGATGGTGGAGTTGAAGGTGCAACTGCAAGAGTTGCTAGAGCAAGGTTATGTGCGTCCAAGTTTGTCGCCTTGGAGCGCACCAGTTCTCTTTATTAAGAAGAAAGATGGGAGCTTGCGGCTTTGTATCGACTACCGGGAATTGAACAAGCTTACAGAGAAGAATAAATATATGATTGTTGAAACCGAAAATCGGTCTCCTATGGAGTTCGACCCTTGGGGAAGGGGTGGTCTCACGCCTACTTCACTCCTGCAAGCAAAATAACAGAGAAAATAGGGAGAAACCGACCTAAGGGACTCGGCGGGGATGACCCACCACACACCCGGAAGACTAGAGAATACTTCCCCTCCTTAGCCACAGGCCGAGCTAAGGCAACCTCAGGAAGCACTGCTAAATCCGGGGAGCAAGACAATATGAGAGCGTGTCCTGAGGTGCCCCCCTTGGGTTCTATTTATAATTTTTAGAATCTGAACTGCCAATAACCAAAAGAACTGACCTGAAGTTACCAAAAAGCCCTTGATTGGGTCTGCCAACAGCCAAACTCCGCTGTTCTGAACAGCTATTTGCAGTCCAACCTGGTCTGCCAACAGCGTGGCTCCGCTGTTCGGAGAAGCTATTCGCACCCATGGGAAGGTCAGCTCGCCACCAATCCCTCTCCGCGAGAGGCGGGCGCGATCTGTCTCTGGCGGCTCGCCTATTCTTCTTGGGCGAGTGCGAGTCGGGCCGCCGCGACCCTCCAGTCCTCTGTCGAGGCGGATAGGCGGCCAGGTCGCGAATAGGGGACGGGATGGCGGCCATTGTGACCATCAGAACGGCTTGCAGATCGCGGGTCGTCGAACCCATCAGCGAGTACCGGTTCGACGAATGGCGCCCCCCGCTCCAGTCGACGATTCTCTGAGCGAGCGGGAGGGGTGGGGGAGTCGTCTCACCTGGCTCGCCGCTTGAACTGAGCGAGAGCGGACCAGCCTCTTGCCGCATGCTTGCTTGCTGATTGGGTGCGGGTCACGGAACTGGGTTCGCTCGATCTTCCTGGCGGGGCCCGTTCGATGAACACGGGGTTGTACACAATCCCCGCTCTTTTTGAGCTTGATAAAACTCGGAAAGAACCATCCAGCCCTCGTGTTAGGCGAGTACTGTGCTGAGATGGCATGGAATCTTTTGGTGGGGCCCCACTATTCGGCTATAAATATACCACCGAGCCCAGGGGGTCTCCCTAGGCCATCTCGTTTTTTCAAGCAGACTGCCGTTTCTTGATGCCGGTCAGCGAAGAGGTGCGAGCCCGCCTGGCAGCCGCGGGCTAGAAGACTCGGGAGGAGGCCCTCGAGGCCGCCCCTTGGTTAGCGCGTGGGTCTCCCGACCCTCTCTTTAGACCGGTAAAGGGAAAGATTGTGAGGCGGTCCCCGGAGAATAACTTCCCGGGTTCCAGCTCGGCGGCTGGTGCCGAGGTCGCTTCTGAGGTACGTGACCTTCCTTCTCGGCTTGTTGCTACATTACTGATCCTTTGTCTTGCAGGTATTGCCTCGTGAAGATGAGGGGGACGGTGGGGAGGATCGCTCGCCTCCCTTGTCGTCTGAGAGGGTTGCTAGTCCCTCAGGTCTGGACCGTCCACCCCCGAATAACCCTCGTTCGCCGGTTCCCCCCGGACTAGGGAAATCTCTTGAGGCCTTCGAGGGAGAACCCTTTCAGGGTCGGCCGGGCTCCTCTCGTCCTTCCATCGGTGTCGACGACGTGTCAACCCCTGGTAAGTTCGTACTCAGCGCTTGCCTTGTTCCCGCCCGTCCCTTCTAAATCTCCTTTGTGCAGGGTACAACGCGATCTCCTCCAAAACTGAGATGAGCGAAGGGTACTCGCCTCCGCCTGACGTGGAGGGCGTCTCGGATTACCTGGGCGATCCGGCTGATGCGGTGGGGATGAAGAGGCAGGTGACACGGCTGTTTCAGAAGCATACCCTGCTGCTTCAGGAGCTCGTCAAGAGGGTCGACTGAGACAAGGCCGAGACCGAGGCTTGGCTCGCGGCTTTGGAGGGGGCTCCGCGTGCGGCAGAAGGTGGCGAGGTCACTTCACCCGGCGTGCACATTACGCGGGCCGAGGAGCGTCTGAAGAGCGTCTCGGAGCAAGTTGGTCTGGCCCAGCAGGAGTTGGTGGCAGTGCGTGATTATCATTATCCTCGCGTGCCGCCGCGAACCGGAATGCAACGGCGGGGCAGATGGAAGTGGATCCAGTACTGATCCGCCCTTTATTCTCCCCCGTTCGCAGAATATCGCTGGGTCGGGCCGTGTCTGTGCTTCGAGTCGGCCCGCTCAGAGGGGGGTGGGGGTACCATTATTTCAAAGACTCATTCTGTATCTTTAACTATTTATGACTCTCCCCGCCCGCCTATGGGTCTGGTTTTTGATTTCTGATGCATGTCGGAATTGCCATGTTGTTGCTTTTATTCTCCGCGGGGCGGGCTCGAGTGTACCCGCGTCCTCCGCTCGCCCCCCCCCCCCCCCTGGTGTGAGGGCAGGGGATGGACTCACTCAACCCGCCATCCCGATTGTAGCGGGAGCGGGCCGATGAGATCGCCGGCTAAGAGTCTCCCCGACTCGCTCAGAATCCTGGGCGGGTGCGGGCTGAGACTCGCCCGCTCATTCCTCGCGCGGATGCGGATGGGCGAGACCCGCTCCTGAACGGTATTGGCGGTGCGGTTGCGCATCGGGAAGTCGAACCGTTAGGCCTGATGTTTGCTACACGCACCTTTCCTGTCGGCGGGAAATTTCCCGCCCTTTCTTTCTTCCTATAAATAGGCCTTGCCGGTTCTTATCCTCCCACCGCTTCAAAGCACTCTCCCATTTCCCGCTCTTCGCGAAGCACGGCTCGCGTTCGCCCTCTGGATCTGTCTCGCTTGAACGGCGGCAGTTCGACGGAATGGGCGGCGGCGGCGGCGATGCGGACGGGCGAAGCAAATGCGCCTGGACCTTCTTAGAGCATGACTTTCCCCATGCCATCATCTCAGAGCGCGAGTACTTAGATGCCCTTGGCGACCACGTCCCGCCTGGATTTTCGGCGAGACGGCCCAGGGAAGGGGAGAAGATCAATGATCTGTCCAGGGACGAGCTCGCCATACCCCTGGCTCACTTTGAGGTGGGTCTTCGGCTTCCCCTGTGGCCAGAGGTGCGTCAAGTGCTGAAGTACTTCGGGGTCGTCATATGCCAGATGACCCCGAACTCCGCAGTTGTTATGGTATAGTTCGCCTGCTTCCTGCGGGAGGAGCGGGTCGAGTTCAGTCTCGCGGTTTTCCGCAAACTATTCTCCTTCCGCGCGAACCGGGACGGGACCACCTATTTCTCCGGCGCCCACCTCAAGGTGCGGGCGACCGTTAATAAGAGTCACAACTGGCTCAAGAAGTTCTTGTTCGTCAAGGGGGATTTTGGCAACGTCCCCTTCTCGCCGGTGCAGCTCAGCGAGGCGAGTTACCGCCCACCCAGCCTGGGGGGCCATGGAGCCTACCTATGGGGGTTCTTCGCCGGGAAGAACTTCGAGGTCGCGTACTTGCGCTGCAACCTCGATGACCTTGCTGCCATCCCGCCTGGGGGAGGTTTGCCACTCGCCATTGCTCTGTCTCGCTCTTTTCTTCTTTGGTTTCACCCTCTCTTCTTGGCAGGCGAGCGAGATGTTCCCCTTCACCCCCCATACGAGAGTGCTCGGATCGCCTCCGGGGTCCTCGCCCGAGCTCAAGCCGCAGACGCCGCTCAGTGCAACGCCCCGTCGGTCCCTGCTAAGAAGCGGTCGGGCCACGAACAGCCCGCTCCCCCGCCCAAGATGGCGAAGACTATGGGGCAGCAACTCGCCGGGGGCCAGAGAAAAGGCAAGGCTCCGGCGGACCAACCGGTCGAGGGTCTCCCCCCTGGTCGCTTCGACCAGCGACACCCCCGGCGGGGCGGCGGGCACTTCTGGGCCGCCGGACGGGTCGCAAACTGCTGCGAAGCCGGTGCCGAGAGGGCACCGCAATTTCGGCTACGGCGAGAAATACCTGGACGAGCTCGGTGTCCCGCTTCTATCATGGTACAAGGAGTCAAACCGCACGGTGGTCTCGACTCTGTTGCCGAGTTGGCTGGAGCAGGACACCATCGGCGGGGAGGCCTATAACTTCTCGTTCAGCCTTTACTCGCGAGAGGACGCCGCTATCTACGACAAGGAGGCGACGCGAGTATTGGTGCATGAGAGCGCGCGGGCCCAACTGCGTGGCCTGGAGTTGGCCCATATGGTTGGGAGACGCTGCACCCAGCTGGAGCGGAACGCCACCTCTCTCAAGAAGTTGGCGGACGAGAAGGAGGAGGCCCGAAAACTTGATCAAGAGGACGCGGATCTCCAGAGGAAGCGGGCCGACGCGGCCGAGGAGACCCTCACGCAGTACTTGGGAGGCGTGGTACGTGCTTACTTCCAATTACCGCTTCTTCTCGCGAATCCACCTTACGATTTTTTTTCCTTTTCCCAGGATGCGGCGACGCCCAGTCAGATGGGCGCTGAGATCGCCGCCCTTGGTCAGGACAAGTCAGCGCTGGAGGCGCGGGTGCGCGAGCTGGAGGCTGCCGCCGCTGCCCCTCCGCCAGATAACAGGGGCTGCCCGCTCGAACACCATTCTGACTACGAGTTGGAGGTGCTGATGCAAAATAACGCCGCCAGCGCCGCGAAGTACACAATGCAGATGCTGCGACGTGCGGACCTCCTCAAGAGCGAGGCCGCGGAACTCTCAGTGGGTGACGTGGTGCTGGCGCTGTTCCTTCCCGTGCCGGACCCCGGGGATAAGGCCTACCAGCCCATCTAAGACTTCCTGCCCAGGATCTCGCATCGCCCTCGCTCCTTTGACATTTGCTTGTTAGGTTTATACCCCATGTATTTTTTAGTTGTTTGAGATGTAAGCGCGAGCCGCGCCTAGACTTTGCGGTTTTCATCTATTAACGTTCTTATAAATGCTTCCTCGCCCGCCTCATATGCATATTTGCTATTATTGCGCGATGTAAATTCTCCCTTTCCGTGCTCGCGGTCGTTCATCTCGCGTTGTGTCGAAGAGGTCGCATGCCTACAGATTTGGCTTAGGAGTCATAGGAGACCCGATCGGTCGTCCCGCTAGGGGCGACCTGCCTCTGCGGCCCGGCCCCACTGTGGTGGCTACTCGCTCACCAGGTGAGGCGAGCCGGCTCGTCGCTTGCCTAAGTCATCAGATTTCTTGCGGGTTGACCCCTTTGTAATGCGGCCTGGGTTCTCGCCTCCTTTCGGCAGTCATTCTGGGGCATGGGTGGTTACGTTAGACCCCCTTTTCGATTAATCTTCGCGACTCCAGTCCATTATCCATACCGTCGAGTGGCTTCCTCCCCCGCCAGCTAGGTGAGAGCCTGGCAGCGGGATCTGCTCGGGGTCAAGGATGACACCGAGTGACTTTCGGCCCTGCCAGCTAGGTGAGAGCCTGGCAGCGGGATCTGCTCGGGGTCCAAACACATTCCATCGAGTGACTTCCGGCCCTGTCAGCTAGGTGAGAGCCTGACAGCGGGATCTGCTCGAGCCAAGGATGACACCGAGTGACTTCCGGCCCTGCCAGCTAGGTGAGAGCATGGTACTGGGATCTGCACGGGGTCTAAACACATTCCATCGAGTGACTTCCGACCCTGTCAGCTAGGTGAGAGCCTGACAGCGGGATCTGCTCGAGGCCAAGGATGACACCGAGTGACTTCCGGCCCTGCCAGCTAGGTGAGAGCCTGGCAGCGGGATCTGCTCGGGGTCCAAACACATTCCATCGAGTGACTTCCGGCCCTGTCAGCTAGGTGAGAGCCTGACAGCGGGATCTGCTTGAGGCCAAGGATGACACCGAGTGACTTCCGGCCCTGCCAGCTAGGCGAGAGCCTGGCAGCGGGATCTGCTCGGGGTCTAAACACATTCCATCGAGTGACTTCTGGCCCTGTCTGCTAGGTGAGAGCCTGACAGCGGGATCTGCTCGAGGCCAAGGATGACACCGAGTGACTTCCGGCGCTGCCAGCTAGGTGAGAGCCTGGCAGCGGGATCTGCTCGGGGTCCAAACACATTCCATCGAGTGACTTCCGGCCCTGTCAGCTAGGTGAGAGCCTGACAGCGGGATCTACTCGAGGCCAAGGATGACACCGAGTGACTTCCGGCCCTGCCAGCTAGGTGAGAGCCTGGCAGCGGGATTTGCTCGGGGTCTAAACACATTCCATCAAGTGACTTTCGGCCCTGCGAGCTAGATGAGAGCCTGGCAGTAGGATCTTCTCGGGGTCCAAAATACATCCCATCGAGTGACATCCGGCCCTGTCAGCTAGGTGAGAGCCTGACAGCGGGATCTGCTCGAGGCTAAGGATGACACCGAGTGACTTCCGGCCCTGCCAGCTAGGTGAGAGCCTGACAGCGGGATCTGCTCGGGGTCCAAACACATTCCATCGAGTGACTTCCGGCCCTATCAGCTAGGTGAGAATCTGACAGCGGGATCTGCTCGAGGCCAAGGATGACACCGAGTGACTTCCGGCCCTGCCAGCTAGGTGAGAGCCTGGCAGTGGGATCTGCTCGGGGTCCAAACACATTCCATTTCTCTATGCAGGCTAGCTATGACAGTACTGGAGTGTTGAAGAAATTTATTATAATCAAAGTATCGCTTACATGCTTCAGGGGAAAAAGCATTTTAAGTCGTCACCACTCCAGGTGAGACTCAGGGTTTCGCCCTCTACATTTTGGAGTCGATCGCCTCCTGACTTCAAAGCTTCCTTTACAATAAATGGTCCCTCCCAACTGGCGTTGAGCTTTCCTATGGATGTCGACCTCCCTGCTGCATCCATCTTCTTAAGCACCAAGTCCCCTTCCACGAACTGCTTGACCCTGACATGCTTGTCAAAGTACTTGGCCATTCTTCTTTTCACCTCCTCCTGCCGGATAGCGGAAAGGTCCCTCAGCTCTTCCACCATGTCCAGGGAGAGCCTTAGCTCCTCTTCGTTCTCTGCTTGCCATTCCTCTCGGCCCTCTTTGGCCGCAACGACTCGAGGTGTTTGAACTTCAAATTCCACGGGGAGCACTGCCTCGCACCCATGGGAGAGCTTGAAGGGGGTCTCTCCAGTAGCCGTGTTGTGGGTGGTTCTTAGGGCCCAGAGAACCGCGGGAAGCTGCTCCACCTAGCTCCCCTTCAAATTTTCACTTTCTTCTTGAGGAGATTGACGATGATCTTGTTCGCGGCCTCCACCTGCCCGTTGCTCCTGGGGTGATGGACTGAGGCGAACCTGAGGTCAATTCCAAGCTGCTCACAGAAGCTGGTGAATTCGGCGCTGGCGAACTGGGGCCCGTTGTCCGTGACGATGGCTTGGGGCAGCCCATGGCGACAGATGATCTCCCCCCAAACGAAGTTCCTGATTACCTTGGAGGTCACCTTGGCCACTGCCTTCACTTCCAACCACTTAGAGAAGTAGTCGATCATCACTAGGAGGAACCTCCTCTACCCACTGGCCTGGGGGAACGGCCCAACCAAATCCATTCCCCAAATGGCGAAGAGCTAGGGGGCCGTGATACTCTTGAGTTGCTGGGCCGGCTGTAGATGTAGGGGGCAAACAGTTGGCATTTATAGCACCTCCTCGCGAACTCCGCGGCGTCTTGGCCTAGGGTGGGCCAGAAATACCCTTGCCTGACTATTCTTCCCTCCAGGGTCCGTCTCCCGGAGTGACTCTCACATTCTCCGGAGTGGACTTCCTCCAAGATTCTTTGTACCTCTCCCTCAGCCACGCAATGAGCCAACATCCCTGAGAGTGTCTTACTGTACAGTTGCCCGTCCTGGAGGAGGTAGTATGCCGACTTGTGCCTTAGCTTCTTCTTATCTGCCCCCTCCGGATACTCTCCCGTGGAGAGGAAAGTCACAACTGGGTCCATCCACGAAGTTTGTTGGTCAATCTCCATGAGCTCCCCCTCTTCGATGGAGGGGCGGAACAGGTCGGTGATGTTACCCCCCACCTGGGGACCATGCTTTGCTAGTTGGTCGAATTGTTCATTTTCTTCCCTGGGCATGTGTCGGATGGAGAAGGTTTGGAAAGCGCCTATGACCCCCTTCACTTTGGCTAAGTATAATCGCCCTCGAACTCCCCGTTGATATGGGAAGCTACCACCATGGAGTCGGTGAGGACCTCTACGTCCAACACCCCCAGCTCCCTGGCCGGGCGTAGCCCTGCTATCACGGCCTCGTACTCGGCCTGATTATTCGTAATGGGGAAGTGTACCACCACCGTCTGCTCAATTCGAGTCCCCTGAGGGCTCTCCAAGATCACCACCACTCCTAGGTAATGCCTCCCTGAGGCGCCGTCTACCTTTACCTTCCAAGGAGCCGGGCGGGTGAGCTCTTCCTCCGCCACTTCAATCACATAGTTAGCCAAGAAGTCGGCCGTTGCTTGAGCTTTGATCGAGAGTCGCAGAACGAATGAGACGTCGAACTCACTCAACTCCACCGACCACTTGGCCAGCCTGCCTGAATGCTCCACCCCCTCGAAGATTTTGCGGAGGGGATGGTCAGTCACCACTCGGATTGAGTGTGCCTGGAAGTAGGGTCGCAGCCTCCGGGATGAGACGATCAGGGCGAAAGCCAGCTTTTCCAAAATAAGGTACCGGAGCTCGGCCTTCCTCAGGACCCGGCTCACGTAATAGATAGGGAGCTGCTTCTTCCCCTCTTCACGAACTAGGACGGAGCACAGGGCCTCTGCCCCGACCCCGAGGTACAAAAATAGGTCTTCCCCTTCCTTCGGTCCTTGGAGTAGCGGAGCCTGAGTCAACTGCATCTTGAGGGCCTGGAACGCCTCCTCGCACTCCTTGGTCCATTCGAACTTCTGACCACCCCTCAGCATTTTGAAGAAGGGGGAGCACTTTTCTCCTGCCTGGGAGAGGAACCTACTCAGCCCTGCTAGCTTTCCCGTCAGTCGTTGTACCTCCTTAGCATTCCGTGGCGCCCCCAGCTCCAAGATAGCCTTGACTTTATCAGGATTCGGCTCGACCCCCGCGGGGGTGAGGAGGTGCCCCAAGAACTTTCCCCTGCTAGCCCCGAAGACACATTTTAGTGGATTCAACCGCATCTTATATTTATGCAGGGTGGCGAAGGTCTCCTCCAGGTCCCGGAGGTGGGAGTCCACATCCCGACTTTTGATCATGAGGTCATCTACATACACCTCCAAATTCCTCCCCCTCTGCTCCTTGAAGACCCTATCCATCATTTTCTGGTAGGTTGCCACAACATTCTTCAGCCCGAAGGGCATCATCTTGTAACAGTAGCATCCATACCCTGTGATGAACGAGACATCCTTGATGTCTGGGGGGTGCATCCTGATTTGATGATAACGTGAAAAAGCATCTAAAAACTCATTACAGAAAAACCGACGGCTGAGTCAACCAGCGCGTCAATTCGAGGCAAAGGATAACAGTCCTTAGGACAAGCTTTATTAAGTAAGGAAAAATCGATACACATCCTCCATCGGTCGTCTCCTTTTTTAACCATGACCACGTTGGAGACCCAGCCGGGGTACTGAATCTCAGACACGAAGCCGGCCTTGAGGAGTTTCACCACCTCCTCCCTAATGGGCTCCGCCAGCTTGTCCGCAGTGGACCTCTTCTTCTGTTGAACGGGGCATGATCCCGGGTCTAGGTTGAGGCAGTGGCAGGCCACATCCACGTCAACCCCTGGCATCTCCGCGGCGTTCCAAGTGAAGATGTCCACGTTCTTCTAGATGCACTCCGGCATCCTCCCTTGGTCCTCTGGGGTCAGCCCCCCGCTGACACGGATCTTCTCCGCCCTACCTCCACGGGTGAGCACCTCCAGCTCCACCACTTCTTCCGCAGCCTCTAGCCTAGACTGCCTTCCCCATTCTTCAGCATCCCCTTCCCCTACGGCCATCACTTCGGCCACCTCCCCCAGGTCTCCTCCTGCCGCCTCCTCCTCTGCGCAGCTCTTCATCTCCAGCTCCTCCCCTCCTGCTTCCTGCTCAGCCTCCGCCATCCTTCGCCCCATCTCCTCGGCTCCCTCCTGCCAGGAGATGGTGTTCACCGCAGTGACATAAAACTCCCACGCCACCTTTGGGTCCCCCCTGACCCTGACCTGGACCCCCTCAGCGTTGAACTTCAAGCACTGATGGAAAGATGAGGGGACGCAGTGGAAGGCGCTGATAAGGTGCCTCCCGAAGATGGCGTTGTAGCTGCTGGGGGCGTCCACAATGACGAACCTGTAGTTTCTGGACTGCCCCCCCCCCCCCCAAGGTAACATGGAGGCCTACTCCTCCCTCCACTTCCTTCCTCTCTCCTGAAAACCTGAATAAGGGTCCATCCGAGGCCAGCACCCTCTTTGCTTCCACCTTCATCGCATCAAATGCCTTTTTGAAGACGACGTTGACGGAACTCCCGTTGCCCACGAGGATCCGAGAGACGATAAAATTCTCGATGGCCGCCTTGATGACCAGCGCATCACCGAATGGATCCTCATGATCTGGCATGTCGCTCCTGGAGAAGGTGATCCTCTCCTCTAGAGGCGGGGTCTGGGAAGTGGAGGCAACGCTCCGGCGGTACATGGTGTGGAAGCTCGCCTTGCGGGAAGCCTCGACCCCCACTCCCCCGTGGATCACTCTGATCCCTCCTCGGGTTCCAACATCCACCCGGTCTTCGCAACGATCCTCCTCCGCCCGAGGCAGTACCTCCTCAATCCTCACTTCTTGTCTCCCCTGCTGCTGCTGCTGCTCCCTACTCCCTCTCATCTCAAGAAATTTCGGGCACGTGGCTATTGCGTGCCCCTCCTCCTGATGGAAGTCGCAATAGGGCAACTCCACCCTCACTTCTCTCCTCCTCCTCCTCATCATTCCCCTCCTCGCCCCCAAGGCTATTTCCATTGCCTCCTCTTGATCGGGAAGTCGGGGCCTTTGGGCCTGCCTCCAGCCTGGGGGGTAGAACTGATCTTGCCTTCCCTGGTAGTGATCCCTTCTGTGGTATCCCCTCTGTGGCCCCTGCCCTTGCCACTCAGGTCTCCAGCCCAGTCGATGGTCGGGCTCCTGACGCCCCCACCTTGGCTGCTGCTGCCACTGGAGCTGCCTTTGCTCCCTCTGTCGAGGCTCTCCTCTTCTCTCCTCTTGTCCTCTTCCTCCTCTCGTCTCCTTCTCTTCCTCTGTGGCCCACTTGGCCATCTTCCTTGCAAACTCCGGGTTCGACGCCTCCCCGTCAACCTCTCTTGCCGCCCTCTCCATCAGCTCCTCATAGGAGAGGGGGGGAACTCTCTTCAGCTCCATCCAGAAGAACCCCTGCTGTAGGCCCAGGGTAAAGGCCATCATCAGACTATGGCCCAGCATCTCCTGGAGCCGAGTAACCTCCTCCTGGAACTGGTCCACGTAACTTCCCAACGTCTCGTTCACCCCCTGCTTGATGTGGAATAGGGACTCGGACTCCTTCTTCCTCTTCTTCGAGGTAGTGAACCTCAGCATGAACCCTCGGCGCAAGTCCCCAAAGCAGTAGATGGAGCTGGCCAGTAGCTGATGGAACCACTCCCTTGCCTTCTCCCTGAGGGTGATAGCGAAGAGCCGGCACTTGATCCCGTCCGACATCTGTCGGATGGAGACTACATCCTTGAACCATTGCACATGCTGGACCGGGTCTCCCATCCCAGTGTAGTAGGACATCTCTGGTTCCCTGAACCCATCTGGAACTGGATCTGAGGAGACCAGCTCGCTGAAAGGACTGCCTCCCCCCACTGGGCGAGCCGGCGAGTCTCGCGAGCCCAGCTCGCCGAACCGGCCTCAGCCTGCCGAGCCGGGGAATAGCTCGTGCCTGGGGAGCTCGCACCCTAGGCCTTCCTCGGCCACCTCCTTCCCAGCTCGCCTGCCGGGAGCGTCCTCGCCCAAAGAGAGGGCGGCCGCGATCTGGACTGCCGGAGTCGAGCACTCGGCCCGCGTGCCGAGTGCAAACTTGAAAAGGCTCAGCACCTCGTTCCTGAAATCTTCCAACATCCCCACTGTGGCGAGAGGCGGGGGAGGGGGGCGGTGAGTTCGGCCTATCTGATCCCTGTCCTCCTGTCATCGAACCCGCTGAAGCTTTTCTGCACTGACCACTTTCCACGCTCACCGCACCAAAATGTTTAAACCAAAAATCGGTCTCCTGTGGAGTTCGACCCTTGGGGAAGGGGTGGTCTCGCGCCTACTTCACTCCTGGAAGCAAAACAACAGAGAAAATAGGGAGAAACTGACCCAAGGGACTCGGTGGGGAGGACCCACCACACACCCGGAAGACTAGAGAATACTTCCCCTCCTTAGCCATAGGCCGAGCTAAGGCAACCTCAGGAAGCACTGCTAAATCCGGGGAGCAAGAGAATATGAGAGTGTGTCCTGAGGTGCCCCCCTTGGGTTCTATTTATAATTTTTAAAATCTGAACTGCCAATAACCAAAAGAACTGACCTGAAATTACCAAAAAACCCTTGGTTGGGTCTGCCAACAGCCAAACTCCGCTGTTCTGAACAGCTATGTGCACTCCAACCTGGTCTGCCAACAGTGTGGCTCCACTGTTTGGAGAAGCTATTCGCACCCATGGGAAGGTCAGCTCGCCACCAATCCCTCTCCGCGAGAGGCGGGCGCGACCTGGCTCTGGCGGCTCGCCTATTCTTCTTGGGTGAGTGCGAGCCGGGCCGCCGCGACCCGCTAGTCCTCTGCCGAGGCGGATAGGCGGCCAGGTCGCGAATAGGGGACGGGCTGGCGGCCATTGTGACCATCAGAACGGCTCGCAGATCGCGGGTCGTCGAACCCATCCGCGAGTACCGGTTCGATGAATGCCCCCCCCCCCCCCCCCCCCGCTCCGGTCGACGATTCTCTGAGCGAGCGGGAGGGGTGGGGGAATCATCTTGCCTGGCTCGCTCGCTTGAACTGAGTGGGAGCGTACCAGCCTCTTGTCGCATGCCTGCTTGTTGATTGGGTGCGGGTCGCGGAACTGGGTTCGCTCAATCTTCCTAGCGGGGCCTGTTCGACGAACACGAGGTTGTACACCGATCCCTAGGATTGACGATCTGTTTGATCAACTGGTTGGGTCAACGGTATATTCGAAGTTAGATCTGAAATCCGGATACTACCAGTTGAGGATAAGGGAGAGCGACATCCCAAAAACAGCATTCAGTACGCGGTTTGGTCATTACGAGTTCACGGTCATGCTGTTTGGGTTGACGAATGCGCCATCTGTGTTTATGGATCTGATGAATAGGACGTTCAGATAGTACCGGGATCGTTTCGTGATAGTATTCATCGATGATATCCTGGTGTACTCGCGGTGCGAGGATCACTACAATCACCTGCACATGGTGTTGGAGACGTTGAGGAGAAATCAGTTGTATGCTAAGTTCACCAAGTGTGAATTTTGGTTATCCTCGATAGCGTTCATTGGTCATGTTGTCAGTGGAGAAGGGATAGTTGTGGATCCAGCGAAGATAGTGGCGATACGAGAGTGGCCTGCTTTGACTATAGTGGCAGAGGTCCAGAGTTTTCTGGGGCTTGCTGGCTACTACATGCGCTTCATAGAGAACTTCTCGCGGATTGCGCTACCACTCACGACATTGACTAGAAAGGATCAGAAGTTTGTGTGGTCTCCGGAGTGCGAACAGGCTTTTGAAGAATTGAAGAGGCATTTGACCATGGCGCCTATTTTATGTTCGCCAAGTGGAACGGAAGGGTTCGAAATCTATAGTGATGCTTCGAGTAATGGTTTGAGCTGTGTTCTGTTACAGCAAGGGAGAGTGATAGCCTATGGTTCACGACAACTGAAGGTTCATGAGAGAAATTATCCGGTCCACGACTTAGAGTTAGCGGCCGTAATATTTGCTCTAAAGCTTTAGAGGCACTACTTGTACGGTGTGAAGGTCGATATTTACACCGATCATAAGAGCTTGAAGTACCTGTTGGACCAAAAGGATCTGAACATGAGGCAGTGAAGGTGGATGGAGTTCTTGTGGGACTAAACCTTCAAGATACATTATGTTCCTGGGAAGGGAAATGCAGTAGCGGATGCGTTGAGTCACAGGATTCCGGTGCAGGCCAACTGGTTATCGGTACATGATGAGAGGTTGGTCCATGAGTTGGAGGATTTGGAGATATCTTGCGTCGACAAGCAGTCTAGTGCCGAGGCGAAACTATTTTGGACAAAGGTATAGTGTGACTTAACAGATAGAGTTCGGTGGGCTTTGGTTCAGGATAGCAGCATGAAGCAGATCTTGGATGAATCTATAGATGGGTCAAATTCCCAGTTTGTGGTTGAAGATGGGTTGCTAAGGAAGGACGGTCGTCTATGCGTTCCTAGTGCGGATAATATTCTGGAGGAGTTGATTTATGAGGCTCATCATACCAAGTACTCAATTCACCCGGGAAGCACGAAGATGTATAGATACATGAAGAAATTATTCTGGTGGCCGGGTTTGAAGAAAGATGTAGCACTTTTTGTGGCCAAGTGCCGTACATGTGCATTGGTGAAGGCGGAATGCCAGAAACCCGGAGGTTTCTTGAAGCCCCTACCTATCCCAGAATGGAAATTCGATGACATATCTATGGATTTTGTGCATGGTTTGCCGAGGTCACAGAAGGGAAACGACGCCAGTTGGGTGGTCGTAGATAGGTTGACAAAGGTGTCACACTTTATTCCGAACAGGAAGGAAGATCCGGTGGAAATGTTAGCCAAACTCTACGTGGAGAACATTGTACGATTGCATGGTGTGCCCCGCAGTATTGTTAGTGATCGAGATGGATGCTTCACGTCGAATGACTGGAGGTTGGTGCATAGTCTGTTGGGTACTAAGCTAAAGTTCAGCACAACCTTTCACCCGCAGACGGATGGCCAAACCAAGAGGGTCAACAGGACTATGGAGGACATGCTTCGCATGTGCGTCCTAGATTTCGGGAAGCATTGGGAGGATCACCTGTATATGGTGGAGTTTGCGTATAACAACAGCTTTCAGGCGAGTATTGGTATGGCCCATTTCGAAGCCTTGTACGGGAGGAAGTGTCGTACGCCGTTGTCTTGGTTGGAGGCAGGCGAATCGAAGCTGTATAAACGTCAAGCAGTGGAAGATGCCACCTCAACGATACGGACAATTCAGGAAAGATTGAAGGTCGCTAAGGACAAGCAAGCAAAGTATTACAACGCCAAATATAGGAATGTGGAGTTCAATGTTGGCGACATGGTGTATCTAAAAATCAAGTCGTTCAATGGTGTATCGCGGGTTCGACGCTTGAAGAAGCTGAGTCCGAGATACCTTGGACCATTTGAAATCCTGGAGTGTGTTGTCGAGGCGGCTTATAGATTGAAGCTGCCGGCGGAATTGAGTGGGCTGCATGATGTGTTCCACGTATCGGTGTTGCGTAAGGCAGTGCAAGAGCCTTCGCAGATCATTGCGGACGATCAGGTACCGGTTGATTATGAATTAACAACAAGGGTCAAGCCAGTATGAATTGAAGATGTTGCAGTCAAACGACTCCGCAACAAGGAGGTCTGAATGGTTAAAGTCCGTTGGGACAATTGCGGACGTGAGGAGCTTTCTTGGGAGCGAGAGCAATCTATGTTGGAGGAATACCCCAAGTTATTCCACTCAGGTACTATTTAGATTTGTGTACCTTTGCTTAATTTCGGGACGAAATTCCTTAAGTGGTGGAGATTTGTAACGCCCCGAAAATTGTGTGTGAGTCGGTCGTGAAAAAAGGATTTTTGGTGCTTGTATGGTTACACGGCCTAGGACACGGGCGTGTCCAAGGCTGTGTCTGGCAGGTGTTTTTGGCCATTTTCATCCCGAGAAGGACACGACTGGAAGACACGGGCGTGTCTTTTGACACGGGCGTGTCTTTTGACACGGGCGTGTGCCTAACCGTGTCTATACCCGTGTTCTGCATTCGGCGATCGACGATTGTTGCTCGACGATTTTCAAGTGACACGGGCGTGTGCATACCCGTGTCCCTACCCATGTTCTTTTGGGTCATGTCCGTTGCCGTGGCGGTTATGCGTGATACGCCCCCGGACACGGGGGTGTCGAGAGACCCGACACGGGCGTGTCAGGTGAGACACGGGCGTGTCTTTGCCCGTGTGTATTTTATCAGTTCGACGAACGTGCCTGGATCGAGGCACATGGCCTGTGACACGGCCGTGTGCCAAGCCGTGTTCGGCCCAGGTCTGGAGATTTTCGAGCGGATCTGAGCCATTCATTTTCTTTAAATAAGATCCAACGTCATAGATGGTTTCCTGCTCTGTTTAGGCCGAGGATATGGGAGTTAATCCCTCATTTATCTCCAAGGCTTTCTCTTTCCAAGGTGTTAGAGAGAAGAGGAAGAAGAAGGAGGTTTACGGCCGCCGGAGGAGCATCGGAGCACCGTTTCGAAATCTGAGAGCGGATCTGTGGAGGAAAGTTCGTTGCGAAGAGGTCTGTCCGTGTAGTTTTTCCATGGCGCCAAAACGAACTACAAGGGTAACGATTCTCAACTTGAGCATGTGAAGCTCTTTCTTTCTACATAGGGAATCCCGCTCCTGCAAGTGTGCGGTGAGTGCGTGGTGTTCCTTGGGGTTGATGTGAATAGTCCCCCTTGTGTTGCATATAAAGTCCGGAATCGTAAGTACGGGCATAGTCATTGTGTGTGAAGCCTACCCGGACGTGTATTGTCTGTATCGGTGATGTTGCATCTGATATGTTTTGCCGGAGAAGACTCCGTGCTTTGGGTTTTTCAGGTTTCTATGCGGTAGATTGCAGCAGGGATCCTTGGAGGTTAGCTTCAAGGCGCACCCGGAAAACTGAGCGGAAACGTATTCTGCTAACTTGGCGGTCTGGGAACCGGCCTTGAACATAACTGGGTTATGTGATTGTTTGGAAAATTTTGGGATCCGAGAGAAGCTTGGCCCACGCGTAGAACTTAAATTGTATATGCGGCGTGAGCAACGGGCAAGTGGAATTGAACCTAGGCTATGTGGTTCGGTGCGAGAGACCCGAAGATGGGGACTGGCCGTTGGCATAGTCGGAGCCTTAGACGGAGGTCAGAAAGGCTAAATGCTCACATGTTGTTGCCATCCTGGGGGTGGTGGTGAAGACGCTGATTGGTCAGGATTCATCGTGAATGTGCCCTTAGTGCACGGGGTGTTTGGCCGTGCGAGCCTACACCTGTGGCATAGTATAGTTGCGCTTATTATTATTTTATTGGGCTAATGCTATGCAGGGAAAGAGCACCGCCGTCCCGAGTAAGGGGCGGGGTCGTTATAATTTGGTCGGCTTTTAGATGACCGTTGCTTTGTTTGCCACCGTGCGATGGTATGTGCTTGCAGGTGCTGTGGAGCCGAGTGCCAAATAGCGGGCCGGAGCCCATGTTGCTGTGCTGGCCCTAGAAGGCCGTAGAATAGTTGTTTTTGCTTTTATCATATGTGGTCGGCCTGCGAGGCGATGTATGTAAGACATGTTTTATTAAGTGAACATTTGTAAGGCCATAAGGCCATGTACCTTTTCGGTGTATTTGGGTTCATTCTTGTGGTTGTGGTCGTGGACATTCATATATATTGGATTTAAGATTTGGGTTCTTTCAACTTTAAAAGCTTCCGCTAGAATGTTCTGTGTATGACGTGTAGTCTTAATTGGATGGTTTGAATATTCATTTGGTAACCCTTCCGACTGTCTGTGGTATATGACGTCGGGTTCCAGCTGGACCTTCTGTTATATGCCATGCGAAGGATGGGGGTGTTACACCACATCACAGAAATCACAATATCACACACAATCACAGATGGCACACAGATCTATAGTGGTTCCCCAAATAATGGGTACATCCACTTTCCCCCTTCGCCTATCTAGCAGTGTGCTAGATTCGGCCTAACTTCTTCCTTCCTTCTCAGATCCACAGATCTTACAGCTCAGAACCTAGTCAAGGTTCCTACAACTCAGAGTGAGTCCACACTCCTACATCTCAGGCAATTAAGCCCTACCTCAGCCTTCACCCAGGCCTACAACTCAGAGAATTAAATCTCCTACCTTAGGCACACAGCCCTACCTCAGCCTTCCCAAGGCCTACAACTCAGAGATGTAAATCTCCTACCTCAGGCACTCAGCCCTACCTCAGCCTTTATAAAATAGGCTTACAACTCAGATCAATAATGATCTTACAGAAAAATGATATAAAATAAGTTTTATCTTTCACCCAAGTTGAGAGAGAATAGGTAGAAAGTTTTCTTGATCAGTTTTTGAAGAATCTGATTACATAGAAATCAACCTGTCTTTGGCTTTCTTCAAAGCATCTTGAATCTGAACACAGTAAGGTTGAATTTCTTGAAGTTGATCTTCAATCAGCTTCCTTCTTAAAATCCAGAAATTAATCTGAATTATTCTTTGCAGATTAGTTCAGGATCTGCTCTTAAGAGACTAGTTGATGATAGTCTCTTTCTTCACTTGAATTGTTGGAGCTCTCTCTCTCTCTACAAATTCTTCTGAAGATATTTTGAAATTCTCCACTTAGATCCACTTGAAATCTCTGACTGGATTTTCTTGTGTATGTTGGATCTTCTGTTGTGATTGTGTTTTGTGTACTTCGTCGTCCTCAATTGATAGAATCTGTCTTTATATAGACTTCATCCAAGGTTACCGGCTGATCTGGTTGCTAACCAACTTCTGACAGATCTGACAGTTGCAGTAGACTTGTTGGTTATGGCAGCTGTCAAGTCTCCAGTCACTTCTTGAAACTTTGTCTCTGTCAGCAAAGTGTCGAGTCTGAACCTCACATGTGTCGACATAAATAGACTAAGTGTCGACACAATCCTTGGTTGTGTCGACACAGCTCTCATGGTGTCGACACTGCTTCTCGACATAGCTTCTGTAAGAATGTGTCGACACAAGTCCTGTGTGTCGACACAGTCACTTCTTGTCTTGGCATAATTAACTTTGAGGAAATTCTGGTGTGTGTGTCGACACAAGTCCTGTGTGTCAACACAGTTGATGTCGACTGAACTTACTGTGTGTCGACATAAGTCCTGTGTGTCAACACAGTCGATGTCGACTGAACTTTCTGTGTGTCGACACAAGTCCTGTGTGTCGACACAATTTTCTTCTGGTGTCGACACAGCTTTTCCAAGTGTCGACACAATTGACTCCAAGTGTCGACACAGCTTTTCTCCAGTGTCGACACAAGTTATCACTAGTGTCGACACAGCTTCTTTTGGTGTCGACTCATGCACTTAGAAACTTTTCCTGCATATTCTTAACCTGCACATATAAACTCAAAACAACATCAAATACACCTTGATGAATATCATTGAGCTAAGTGAGGCTTCTCCAAATCTAGTACACATTTTCCAATGTACCCAACAATCTCCCCCTATTTGGAGAAGTCATAACTCTTAGTCAATGATATACACCATTTATAATAAACACACATTATGATGTATATAAACATTACATGACAGGGTAACATATAAACAAAGCATGTATAATATGTCATTACAGAATGATGCAAACACAGTGAGCATGAATCATTATTTTGTTTAAACTATCAAAAGTTTGTCAACAATTAGTTTACATAGATTTTTTTTAACAACTAAAGATTACATTATTGTAAAATCTAGTTAATCTATTCTAAGGCTGATCAGGCTCCTTGATGACTATGCCTTTTCCTGGTTTGATCTGAGCCTGAACAGTAGGTTCAGCATCATCAGCAGGTTTCTTCCCTTTTAGATCTTTCCTTTTCTGTTCTTCAGCCCTTATCTTTTGCCTTTCAAAATATTGAAAAGTCTTTGGGAAGTACTTGCTAGGCTCCAGAGCATTAGCAGGTAACTTCCCAGCTTTTGCTTTCCTTTTGTATTGAAGAATGGCTTCTTGCATGGCTTCATACTTGTTCCATTCTTGCTCAGTATACCATTTACCCCTTTCGTGGGTCTTGTCCTTCACAGCTTTCCAGGCAGTCAATATAATGTTCCTGGAAGTAGGGCAGCATTGCTCAAAATCAGTCTTCAACTCAACCTGTTCTCTAAACCTTTTCTTGGAAAGTTGTGCTTCCTTCTGAGCTTCCTTGGGAGCCACTGACATTTCCACTTTATCAAGAATAATATTGTCAACCTCCTATGGAGGGCTGTACATTGACTGAACTTATTGTTGAACCATGTCAAAATTAGCTGGAGGGTAAATGACCTGAGCAACTTCAGGTTGATCACCTTCAATATAGGCAGGTTGCACGCCAGACTCAGCAACATTATCATCATCACATAGGGGTGGATATCCAGGAGTGGCTCTGATACTATTTGATATCCATTTAGCACGATCCGAGCCGGCTTTGACTAACACCCTCTCCCCCTTTATGACTTCTCTCTCAATATGAGCTCTGAGGTCATCTTTTTGAAATCTTACTTGAGTAACCAGATAATTTGTTCCCTCTGTATAATAGGCTTTAAACTTTTGAAGCTGAGTAGATATAATCTTCTGAGAGGCTTGAAGTACATATTGGAAAGTGGCTAAATCCTCTTGAAGTTTCTTATCAAATTCTGATTTCTCTTTAGCCCTTGCCTCAGTCAATGCAGTTGCAGTATTCTTTAATTCTGTAACAATCACATTATGTGATTCAGTAAGATTATCATTCATCCTTAGTTGATTTTCTAGGACATAGCCGTGCTTGACCACTATATCATCAATTTGTGTCCTTGCCTCTTGTTGTTGTTTTGCCAGAAAAACTACAGCATTACATCCTTTGTGGAAGCAATCTATCATCTCCTTCTTATTCTGATTTACCTCAAATCTAATTGATTTTATATCTTGATCCAAGGAGAATTGCAAATCTTTATGAGTTGCATCCATATATTTCTCCATGGCTATTCTTTGTTCATCTAATTTTACTTGCAAAGATATCAGTAAGGAGCTATAATCATGTGCAGGAACTAGTTGTGGAGCAGTTTGCAATGCCCTTTTATAGCTTTGGCTTCTTCTTCTTTGCTTGAGATTCTGCTTCATCTTCAGAAGCTGAGGTACTTGCTATATCAACTCTTTCCTGAGGACTAGGAGGCAGTTCCTTTTCAGTCCTAGTTTGCTCCCCCCTCAATTTCAGCTTGCTCCCCCTTAGTCCTGGCTTGCTCCCCCTCAGTCCTGGCTTGCTCCCCCTCAGTCTTGGCTTGCTCTATATCAGGGAACAACTCTTCAAGAGTAAACTCTTGTTGAGTTTGGATTGGAGGCACCACTAACTCTGGAGCATCAGCAGCTGTAGATGTATCCTCCATGATAACATCCTGTGCTTGATTGTTGAGTTGAGTGGTCTGGTCAACATCAATCAAGGGCACAGTTAGTGTTTCATACTCATTATTGAAAATTGTTTGATTAACTTCTTGGATTACCTCAAGAATAGTTTGATTAGCCATTTCACTTTCTAAGTGTGTTGGCTCTTCCTCAAGATGAGACTCCCTGCATCTGATCATCATGTCTAATATCTTGAGCAAGTGATTTCTCAGTATTCTCTGGCCTCTCTTCACCAGCCATGTCTTTTATCAGCACTATATCCCATCTAGAGATTATCCTGAGATCCATTCTCCTCATGTAATTGATCTTGGATCCAGTAGCCTATTGCATCACTTCTGGAATTGCTCAAACCAAGTATAAACTTAATATCCTTCCCAGATTCGGTTTCTTGATGCTTTCTCTAATCTTCTCGTATATGACTGTAGACCAATTGGTGTTGATTTTGTAGATGATCCTGGTCATGAGGCAGAACATGTAGGCTGAGACCCTATCATGTCCACCTGGTTTGCATAAGATTACTTTGCCAACTACTTCAGAAAGGAATTTTCCTTGTACATTCATTCCTTTTCTATTCATGGATGATCCAATTTTCATGGTGGAATCTAATCCACACCACTGGAGTGCTTCCCTGGTCCTGGAAGAGGTAACTTCTTCTTCTTCTTGATTTTTGGGCAGATGAAGAGTTTTTCGTATGCTCTTCATGGTGAGTTTGACTTTATTACACTGGACTGAAGACCTAATCTTTAGTCCAGTTGAATCCTGAGTTGCAGCTCCATAGAACTCAAGGATTTCCTACTTCCATATCTTTGTAGGTTCTGATGCCAAATACTCAAAGCCATTTTCTGCAATTAGAGCTATCACGGCTTTAATCGCTGGTTCAGCATCGTCAAAGGCATTCCGTACTAGTTCATATCCCTCGTTCACGTTTTTGTCAAGTTTCGGCGCCATTGGGATGGTGAGAAATCTTGAATGGAGAAGAGAGAGTTTGTCGACATAAGAATCTAGTCTCAAAAAACCTGGAGAGCGTGTCAACAAGGTTTATTCTTGACCTATTTATATATGTCTAAACATAGAAGGTTAAAAGATGCGTCAAAATTTACTTAGTGTGTCGACATTGTTGAGATGGTGTCCACACAGGCTCCTAATGTCTTGACAGAAGTGTTGACTTCTATGTGTCGACACCAATTGATGATGTGTTGACACAGACATACTTATTAGTTCAACAGAAATTCTGTGTCGACTCTAATTCTAAGTGTCGACACAACTTCTGGATGTGTCGACACAACTCCTCTGAAGTGTCAACACCAATTTTCTAGATGTGTCGACATAACTTCTTTGTGTCGACATAGACCTCTTTTTGTGTCGACACAAAATTACTTAGATAAATTTGTCAATCTATTCTATGTTCAGCATACCTAATTCAATTTTAAAATTATTGAATTTAGTTTCATCTAATGGCTTAGTGAACATGTCAGCAATTTGAAAACTTGTATTGACAAATTCTAAACATATATCCTCTTTTTCTACATGATCCCTAAGAAAATGATATCTTATTTCTATATGTTTTGTTCTACTATAAGAAACAAAATTATTAGCAATAGAAATAACACTTATAGAATCACAAAATAATGGAGTTCTACTTATCTAGATACCATAATCTTTAAACTGATGTTGTATCCACAATAGCTGTGCACAGCAGCTCCCTGCAGCTACATACTCAGACTCAGTTGTGGAGATTGCCACACTAGTTTGCTTCTTACAGGTCCATGACACCAATCTCCCTCCAGAAATTGACAGGTGTCAGTTGTGCTTTTCCTATCTTCTTTGCATCCTGCAAAGTCTGCATGTGAATATCCAGTCAGTAGAAAATCTCTATTCTTAGGGTACCAAAGGCCTAGATTAGGTGTGCCCTTAAGATATCTCAAAATCCTCTTAACAACAGTATAATGAGATTCTTTTGGGCAGGATTGGTACCTAGCACAGACACATGTAGCATACATGATGTCAGGTCTACTAGCAGTCAGATAAAGGAGGGAGCCAACTATCCCTCTATACAAAGACTCATCTACATGTTTTCCTGCATCATCTTTCCTTATAGACATACTTGTCCCCGTTGGAGTTCTTATGGTAGTGGATGACTCCATACCATACTTCTTAATTAACTCCTGGGTGAACTTAGATTGGGATATAGATAGGCCATCATTAGTCTGTCTTACTTGGAGTCCCAAGAATAACTTAAGTTCTCCCATGCTGCTCATCTCAAACTTCCCTTGCATAAGTTTATCAAACTTCCTACAAAGGTTGTTTTCAGTAGAACCAAATATTATGGCATCAACATATATCTGGACTAGGATTATCTTCCCTTTGGATTCCCTAAGGAATAGAGTTTTGTCTATTTTCCCCCTTGAGAATTTGTTCTCAATGAGGAAAGTACACAAGGTTTCATACCAAGCCCTTGGGGCTTATTTCAAACCATATAGGACTTTCCTAAGCCTATACACATAATTAGGATAGAGTGGATCAAACCTGATGGATGTTATACATAAACTTCCTCCTTTAAGTCTCCATTCAAGAATGCTGACTTAACATCCATTTGGAACACTTTGAAACCCTGATAAGGTGCATAGGCTAGGAATAGCCTTATTTCTTCCAACCTTGCCACAGTGGCAAATGTTTGATCAAAGTCTATGCCCTCTTCCTCCTGTATCCTTTGGCAACAAGCCTTGCCTTATTCTTAATTATGATCTCACTCTCATCTAGCTTGTTCCTGTAGATCCACTTAGTCACTATGACATTGTGGTTGTTTGGTTTAGGAACTAACTTCCAGACCTTGCATCTCCTGAATTGATTCAACTCCTCCTACATAGCATCAATCCAGTGTGGGTCTTGTATATCTTCTTCAAATCTTTTAGGTTCCTGTTGAGACAAGAAGCTTGAGCATAGCACAGTGTTCAATCTCCTGCTCCTAGTTTGAACCCCTTGTCTAGGATCACCAATACTCTGGTGTACAAGATGATCCTTTAAATGTCTAACTGTAGGAGGAAGTCTGTCTACAGTTTGACTTTCTCCATTTTCTTCATTCTGCTATACTTCATGGTCTTCATCAGCATCTTGTGAGTCTTGTACTCCCCTTGGATAGCAACCATCATTTTCCTCTTCTTGCCTTGCAGTTTGATCTTTTTTGATAGTCAGCATGTCCATCTTCTCTTTTATACTTGTAGAGCTACAAGAACTACTTGGCAACTCACTATTAATAAGTCTTGATTTATCAAATATAACATGAATAGACTCTTCTACAACTTGTGTAGTCAAGTTATAGACTCTATATTCCTTACTATTGTTGCTGTACCCAACAAATATCTCATCTTGGGATTTGGCAGCAAACCTTATCAGGTAAGACTTGCCATTGTTAAGCACATAACACTTGCAACCAAAGATCCTAAAATAGGATAAGTTTGATTTTCTGCCTTTTATAACCTCATAGGGTGTCTTTTTGTGGCTCTTAGTGATGGAAGCCCTATTGAGCACATGACATGCAGTGTTTGCTGCCTCAACCCAGAAATATTCTGTGGGAGAAGTGTCACTCAATAGAGTTTTACCAGCCTCAATAAGAGTCCTATTCTTTCTTTCAGTAATTCAATTTTGCTGAGAAGTTCTAGGTGAGGAAAATTCCTGATGAATCCCAAATTCTTCACACAACTTTGTCATATTTTTAGATTGAAATTTAGTTCCATGGTCACTTCTGATTTTGACCACTGAATTGTTCAGTTCATTCTGAATTTGCGTAATAAAGTTGCAGAAAATAGTTGGGGTTTCAGATTTCTGTCTCAGAAAGAAAACCTATGAAAATCTAGAATAGTCATCTACAACCACAAATGTGTAGACTTTCCTACATAGACTCTGAACTGACATTGAACCAAATAAATCCATATGCAAGAGATATAAACACCTCACTGAGTCTTTGGTTTCTAGGCTATGAAAGCAGGATCTGGTCTGCTTGCCTTTTTGACAAGCTGAGCATATTCCATCCTTAATGCACTTAACTTGAGGACCATTCCTCACTAACTCTTTATTAAAGAGTTGACCAATAGTCTTGTAGTTTAGATGAGCTAGCCTCTTGTGCTATTTGACATAATGAGAGGCTTTCTCATCAGCTACCAGACAAATAGGAGAATCTTTATTCTCACTCACAAAGTTTAGGCAATACACATTTCCTTTCCTATAACCAGTCAACATGATCTTCTGATCACTTGACCTTTTAATATGACAACCATTTTTAATGAATGAAATGTCATATCCAAGATCACTCAGTTGACTTATGCTTATCAAGTTATGTTTCAAACCCTTCACATAAGCCACTTGAGTGATAGTAATTGAGCTGTTAGAAATGTTACCAAACCCTTTGATGACTCCTTTTTCAGAACCACCAAAGATTACTTTAGGTCCATTCAATATAGGTGAGTAGTCCTTCAGCAATCCTCTTGTTCCAGTCATATGTCTGGAACATCCACTGTCCAAGTACCATAAAGGGGCATGGTCACTTGGACTTATCTGCAACAAATAATTACTTAACCTTAGAACCTCAATTGTTATTGGGTCCTTGGTTCAAGTTAGGCTGAAATTTAGCATAATTTGTAGCAGCCCTTCTTCCAAGTAAGCTGGCATTCATCCTGACACTAGTGTTGTGCCAACAGTCAATGACAAAGTGTCCCACCTTGCCACAACACCAGCACTAAAATCTATTATACCTCTTTTTAGGTACAGTTTTAACAGCTTTGCTGTCAGGTGTTCTTAATACGGTAGGTACAGTGTTTCTTTGTTTGAGTGCTGGATACCACTTGTCATTCAGAATATCAGGCTTACCATGACCATGTATGATATCATGATCATATCTATTGGTAGGCTTTTGCACTTTTCTGAGAGCAATGGGGGGATTGAAGACAAGTGGCTTAACTGGGGCTTTTCTTTTTCTTTTGGAATTAGCTGCCCTAGTATTTCCCTTAAAACCCAATCCTGCCTTACCCTTTTGAGACACAAAGTCATCAATTAAGGGTAGGACAGATTTTGGCTTAGAGAAACTAGCCACTAGATCATTTTCCTTCTGAAGTCTGACTTGCAGACTTTTGATTTGATCACTCTTGAATGTGATTGTTCCCATCTGAATAATAGTTATGTTTTTCAGCTTGACAATCTCATTCATCTTCTGATCCAACAGCTTTTCTGAATCAGATGCAGCCAGCTTAAGAGCTGCAATTTCCTTAGCCTGAATTTTAGTCAGGTTTTTGCATCTCTTAAATGCCTGCAGCAAATCACCATATTCATCTATAAGTTGATGAATATCTCCTTCAGATTCAGATCCATCCACATCTCTTGATGCAGATGCTTCTAATTCTGAGCCAGTATAATAATCAGAGTCTTTAGATAAGCTTTTTACCTTACTAGTACCAGGCTGCTCCTGGCAGTGATCTTCATCATCCAGGGCCATCAGCCCTTTGCACTGATGATCTTCAGTTCCATTTATTGAGTCCAGCAATTACAAGAACTCAGTCTCTCCTTCTGTTGCAAACAGACGCATATAAGCTTCAGCATCAGATTCAGAATCTGAAGATGATGGATCTGTCCAGCTTTTCTCTTTCTTTGCTACAAAGGATTTCTCCTTCTTGTTCTTATACTGAGACTTCTTCTTATCTGGAGATTCCTTTCTTTTGTCTGGACAATCAGCTACTACATGTACAGGTCTGTTGCAGCAATAACACACAATCTTTGTAGTTGTGGATTTGCTAGGTTTTGACCTACTCTTTGTAACACCCCCTATCCGTCGCATAGCATATAGCAGTAGGTCCGGCCGGGGCCCGGCGCCGTATGCCACAGACAGACCGGGTGGTTACTCATGGAAACCATCCAACCAATCAACGTCCTACACAGAGCATTCTAGCGGAAGCAGTTTATAAAAGTTGCAAATAAGAACCCAGCACTAAAGCATGAATGTCCACTAATCCAAAATAGGAATGTTATACAAATACCAACAAAAGCCTTAAGGCCTTACAAAATGTTTCACTTGATATTACATGCTTTAGAAACCACGGCACACAGGCCGGTCATACATGAATAAAACAGTAAACACTTCTAAATAGGCCTTCGAGGGCCGGCTTCGCAAAAAGGGCTTTAGCCCGCTATTGACCGCTTGGTCCAGCAGCACCTGCAAGCAACAAACCACCGCACGGTGGTAAAACAAGGCAACGGTCAGCAATGCTGACCAAATTATAACGATCCCGCCCCCAACTCGTGGCGGCGATGCTCCTTCCCTGCATTTCATTAGCATAATCGAGCAATATATATATATATATAGTCATTTCATCACAGACGTTGGCTCGCACGGCCACACGCCCCGTGCTCTTAGGGCACATTCTCGGTGAACCGGTCGATGTCACGTCAATTAAAGCCATAGACATTCTGGACTCACCACCGCCACTTTGACGGCCAAACCTATGAGCAATTTGTCTTCCTGGCCTGGGTCACGACAATTTAAGCCATTGACTGCCGAAGACCCTAATCTATGCCAACGGCAAGTGCCACGTACCCTTAGGTCTCTTTAACCGAACGACATAGAACGGGTACGGTTCCATCTAACCCGTGCTCACATCGCAACGACAATTTAAGCTATTTGCGCGGGTCAAACTTCCACCAAGTCCCATTTCCATCACAATTCACATAACCCGGTTATGTTCAAGTTGGCTCTCAGGCCACCAAGTTGGCAAGATCTCGTATCCGCCCAGTTTTCCAGGTGCACCTTTGGGTTAGTCCCCAAGGCTCCCTGTTGCAATCTACCGCGTAGAAAACCCGAAAAATAATCAATAGCATGGAGTATTCTCTGACATTTATGCAATGCAACATCACCGATCCAGACCAACATGTCCGGGTAGGCTTCACACATCATGCCTATGTCCATTCTCGCTTAAGGACTCTAAACAACGGGGACTTCATATATCTACCCGAAGGAATGCCTCCAACTCTCCGCAAACTCGCGAGAGCGGGCTTCCTATGCAAAGAAGGAGAGCTACTCATGCTCAAGAGAGAATCGTTACCCTAGCGTTCCTTTTTGGCGCCATGGAAAAGTAAGCGAATGAAAAGCACCGCACTAGCTTTGCCTCCGTGGATCCGGAGTCGGCTCGCGATTCGGAGCTTCGAAGCTCCTCCAATGGCCGGATCTAGCTCCTTCATCCTTCCTTGGCTCTCCTCTCTCTCTAAGGTTTTAGAAAGATAATAACTTATGAAAAGTGAGGGTTTCTAAGTCCAATCCCGGGTATATCCCTTCAGGAAAAACCCCCAGCCGTTGGATCATCAATTAAAGAAATGAACGGCTTTGATTCGGGACTGAAATGCCCAATCTGGACCGCACACGGCCTGGCACACGCCCGTGTCCAGGGCCGTGTGCCTCATTCGCCGTCAAAATCGGCTCGCCTGGAACAACACACGGGTATCGAACACGCCCGTGTTCGACCTGACACGCCCGTGTTCCACCTGACACGGCCGTGTGGCCGACCGTGTACCCCCATCATTTTTCCCCGAAAACAACCCGAGCACTGCACGGGTTCTAGGACACGCCCGTGTCCTTGCCCGTGTCGCCTCGACACGCCTGGGCTCCAGGCCATGTACACGGTCTCGACACTCGACACTTCGTCGAGCAAAGATCGTCGACCTGATGACACTGCCTTGGACACGCACGTGTCCTAGGTCGTGTGCCTTGTCTCAACACAATGTCGAGACCAAAGTGTCGACTTCCCGGGATGAGTGTCGACACGGGTTGACACACCCTGCGAAACGCCCGTGTTGTAGGCCGTGTGCCATGTCTCGACACTTCGTCGAACGCAGAGTGTCGACTTCGCGGGCTAAGTGTCGACACGGGTCGACACGCCCTGCGACACGCCCGTGTCGCAGGCCGTGTGCCCAGTCTCGACACAATGTCGAGACCAAAGTGTCGACTTCCCGGCTGAGTGTCGACACAAGCTTGACATGCCCTGGGACACGCCCGTGTCCCAGGCCGTGTGCCTGCAGCCAGAACCCAAAACTAGCCCAAAACGTCCCTCGTCGCTCCTTTGAGTTTCGGGGCGTTACACTCTTGTCCTTTCTAGATGACTTTCTTTTCTGATAATATTCATCCTTAGACTGAGAGGAGGATGGCTTAGTTCTCCACTACTTCTTCTTCAAAAATTTCTGAAACTGCCTTGTGAAGACAGCAAATTCTTCATTAGAATGATTGCTGTCTGAGGTGTGACTATCAGAACTTCCAGAGATCACTTCTGCAGCTTCTTAGGAGGAGATGGAGACATCCTCCTGTCCTTTCTTGTGGCTTCTGCCTTGAAGGCCACTGACTTTTCTCTATTGTCAACTTTAGTACTTTTCTCTTCCTCCTTTCTGGTCAAGAGTTGCATTTCATAAGAAAGTGTTGGGTATTGTATCCACAATGTACCTGATTTGAAGAAGCCCCTGGACAAGATAAGGTCAATAGACAATGTATTTGATAAAATCTTTCAAGTTGTACTTGCAGCTATTCCACGCTAAGTGCACACCAATGTCAGGGTACAGTAGGTCAATATACACGGGTCTGCACGACGTAATCCCTCGTTGAGCAGATCAGTGTGTTGGCCTACGTGTACTCTCTCTATTGGAGTGCACTTACTTTCAAGTACAGGGCAGTGTTTATGCAAGAGAAGACAAGGAGCAAGGATGGGTCAAGGAGCAGCTCTTGGGAGCAAAGACGAAAATTCGTCTAAGTATAATTCGACGAGAATCACCAAATGATTCTCGCCGATTCGGCGAGAATCACTAATGATTCTCGCCGAATCGTCGAGAATCATTAGTGATTCTCGCCGACTCTTTCCGGCTACCTCAAAACGGTGCCAAGTAAGATTCGGCGAGAATCACTAGTGATTCTCGCCGAACCCATCGCTGAGCAGATCATGAATTCCAAGTAACTTTCGTTGAGAATCAACAAGTAATTCGGCGAGAATCACTAGTGATTCTCGATGAATCGTCGAGAATCACTAACGGATTCTCGCCGATTCGTCGAGAATCACCTGCGATTCTCGCCGATTTTTACTTAGCGATTTCTCTGGAAGCTGCTGGACCGGATTCTGCCGGTGGACTATCTTGAACCGGATTTCGGGATTCTTCATGTGGGTCCCACAACGGTCAAATTCGATTTGTCTACAGTATATATACGGGTATTTTGAATAGTAGATGGGCACAGAAAAGAAGCCGAGCACGATCAAACCCTAAAATCGCGAAACTGCTCCGCCGCCGCCGTCGCCGCTCGCGCTAGTCGGTCGCCGCTGTTGATCGCGTTTCTTCCCGATCTCCGGCGACAGAAGCTTAGCCAAGCTTTGAGTCTCACGTGTCTATCCAGAGATCTCTTGTCTCTCGATTTGTTGATCGGGAAAAACTTCCCCGTCCGAATCGATCGAGACGACCGATCCTCGTGTGACCGTTGGAAGACCAAGCTAGCTTCGCTACGAAGATTGGATCTCTAAGTTCAGCAGCCGCTCATCATCATAGCCGCCGATCCCGAAGCAAGCCGCCGCTCGTCTTGCCGCCGCCGGTTCCGGGGAGATCCTTTCCAAGAGAGACCAAGGTTGTAGACTCTTCGTTGACTTCACGAACACGTCGTCGAACGAAGAGGAACACCGTAGTCTCCAAACGAAGTTTGTATCTCGTGTACATTCTATTTTACTTTTGTTGTAAATGAACGATTGTTCCGTGTTGTAAGGGTTGCGTGCAACACGGTTTGTGGGAGTGTTGACTCCTACGTGTGGAAGGGTTCCTTCCGATAGTGTAAGGATTGGATTTCAATCCTGTTGGAGAAGTGACCGAGTCGTCCCGTGTTGGGAGATAGGTCGAAGGGGGAAAGTGGATGTACCCAAGTAGGGGAACCACTATAAATTGCATGTGTATTCTGTGTGCTGTGCTGTTTGTTTTTATTGTGCAGGTACCGTCTTAAATTCCGCAAATACGCTTCACGTCACCTATTCCCCCCCCCCCCCCATAGGTGAACATAGTTGACACTAGGTGGACTTTCAAGTGGTATCAGAGGCAGGTTCCTCATCAAAAAGGTTAACACCATGAGTTGAATCCTGCCGCTAGTGTCAAGAAGGAGGCAAACATCTACTATGGACAGGCTCAAGTTCTCTGGTAAGATCCCAGTGTGCACCAGGCTCAACTTTCCTATCTGGAAGGAAAGGATCAGGTTCTACATGGAAGCAGTTGATCCTCGACTCTTCATGATCGTGGAGGAGGGACCTTATGTCCCCACTAAGGCCTCCACCATTGATCCCACCAAGAAGGTGCCGAAGACACTTTCTGAAATGGACAAGGACGAGATGGTGCTAGTGGGACTTGACAAGAAGGCACGAAATATTCTGGTCAGCGCAGTTGATGACTCAATGATGCAAAACTTCAGCAACTGCAGGACAGCACAGGAGATCTGGCAGTGCCTGATCATCCTAATGGAGGGCACGGATGAAGTGAGGGATGATCGGAGATCCCTCCTGAACCAGAAATATGAGGCCTTCAGACAAGGGCCTAAGGAAGAGATCGGAGTCACCTACGAGAACTTCCTCAAGATTGTCAACGCCCTCAAGGGCTACGGAAGAGTATTCACTAATGGTGAACTTAATGACAAATTCCTTAGGTCCCTTACTAAGGAATGGGACACAAAGATCTGCGCCATCAGAGAGTTTGGCAGACTAGCGGAAACTGATCCACAAATTCTTTTTGGGAAGCTGATGTCCTATGAGCTTCAGCTGAACACCAGAAAAGCAGAAGAAGAAGAAGAAGAGATGGCGGCAGCCAAAGAAAAGACCGTGGCTCTAAAAGCCAGTCACTCCAGAAAAGGCAAGGGTGCGGTTTCATACCGTGCCAGGAAAAAGGATGAGGAGGAAGACTCCGAGCCATGCTCCTCCAGCTCAGAGCTGTCGGAGGAGGATTTCTCCCTCATCACTCAAGAGTTCAAGAAGTTCCCCAAGATGAGGAATGAAAGAAAGAGAGACGGCTCCTCCTCCAGGCTTCAGAAGAAAAATTATTCTTCTGACAGGTATGCATCTAGACCGAACAAACATCGCTCCTCTGACATTATTTGCTTTGGATGCAATAAGCCAGGACACGTCGTGGCCGACTGCTATCAAGGCAAGAGAGAAAAAGGGAAAGAAGAGGAGCACAAATCCTCTAGAGATAAGAAGAAGGAGCGGAGCTACATCGCCAAAAGGCCAAAGACACTGAGTGAGTTTGATTCCTCAGACTCCAGTGATGATGAGGAAGCCTACTTCGGGCTGGTGGGTCGCTCCGACTTAGAAGGAGAATGCCCCCCATTTACTGGGAAGGTAAAAGCTCACACTCCTCTCTCCGACTCCGACTCTGATCCTGAGTCTCAGGATGATGAACCAGAGGATAGCCTTTCAGCCCGTGAAGCTGAGCTCCTCGAGAAGTATGAGCTTCTGCTCAACACTTTCGAGGAGTGCCGAAAGAGATTGAAGGCTGAGAAAAAGGAAGTAAAATTCCTTAAGGGTGAGTGTGTTTCCCTAAGGGAAGAGGTCACCAGTTTGATCTCTCTCCGACAGGAGCACCTTGACCTGACCTCAAAGCATTCAGAGTCTCTGAAGCTCCTTGATCTTAAGCAGGAGGAAGTCGACAAGTTGGAAGAACAACTTGCGGCAGAAAGGAAGATCGTCAAGAGCTTCTCTATGCCAAAAACAGTTCTTCCAGTTGTTGATACCTTCTCTGCTCAGGCCAAAGGAGCTGGCTTGGGGCATGTAGGGGTATCTGGTTCCTCCTCCAGGAGAAACAGGAACCAGAGGAAGAATAAGGCCGCCAAGAAGGCCTCTGCTGATGAAAAGGGAAAGGCTCCGCTTAGTCCTGTTGCGTTCAGAAAGCCTGGCTTTCCGTGCAACCAACATGACTTTGAGTCAACATTTGGCCATCATTTCCGGCCCTCGGTTGCAAAGCCAAAGAGCCGATATGACGGTTGGACCTTTCCCCGGAACTTCGGTGAGAGTGCCTTCAAGGCACCTTATGAGGAAATACACATGGGAAATTATGGTCCGTTCTCTAGTGGCCATAATGGAAAGCAGGCACCAAAAGCCAAGCCTGTTATACAGAAGGTGACGAAGTCATGTGACTGCTGTCACCATGAGGCCTCCACCTCCAGAACCAAGGCCCCAGCTGTACCCACCGTTCCCAGGGTAAGGCAGGAGCCTAGGAAGAGGTACAACAGATTCGACTGTTGGTGTTGTGGCAAGGTTGGTCACTTTGTCGTGGATTGTTAGTTTAATCCAAGGTATTACGAGACTCCCCATGTTAGCACTGCGAGGCCGACCACTCGTAGGGTTAACCAACCGAGGGGGAGTGTGCTAACCAGGAATCTAGGACCCAAGTTCGATTGGGTTCCTAAGGCAAATTAGTTTTGTTTTGCAGGAATGTCCAAAGGCCACCAAAACGCCGATCTGGTATTTGGACAGTGGATGCTCCCGGCATATGACTGGGACAAGAAGTCTGCTGTGTGATTACACTCCAGTCGAGAATGGACCCAAAGTCATCTTTGGAGGGTCAGATCGAGGAGTCACCAGAGGTTACGGTATGATCTCCAACGGTATAATCTCTATCACCGACGTGGCTTATGTTGAAGGGTTAAACCATAACCTGATCAGTGTAAGTCAGTTATGTGACAAAGGTTATGACGTTAAGTTCTGCAAGGATAAATGTCTGATAATTTCACGTACCTCTTCTGAGACGGTATTATCAGGCATTAGGAGCAGAAATATCTTCTGCTTAGATTTTCTCAGTTTAGATTCATCTACCCCCGTATGCCTTGTGGCAACAGGCAGTGCATCTCTTTGTGATCAATGACACAAGAGATTGGCACATATTAATTTCAAGACAATTAGTATGTTGTTTTCTAAGAACTTAGTAAGGGATGCTCCCAGTATCAAGTGCATCAAAGATAGCCCCTGTCCTGCCTGCCAGATGGGCAAACAGACTCGGGCTACCTTTAAGTGCATCACAGACAAAGACTCTTCCCGATGTCTTTACCTCTTACATATGGACTTGTTTGGTCCAATGCAGGTTCATAGCTTGGGAGGTAAGTCCTATACGCTAGTGATAGTTGATGATCATTCTCAGTTTACATGGGTGTTCTTTTTGAAACGAAAGTCAGATACGTTTGACATCTTCACTAGTTTTGTCAAGCAGGTTCAGAACGAATTTAACTGCTCAGTGGTCAAAATCAGAAGTGACCATGGAACAGAATTCGAATCTGGTGCTATGACAGAATTTTGCGAAGAACAAGGTATCTTTCATGAGTTTTCCTCCCCGTGTACTCCTCAGTAAAATGGAGTTGCGGAGAGGAGAAATAGAACTCTCATTGAAGCCTGCACGACAATGTTGAAAGACGCTTCTCTCCCGGAATACTTCTGGGCAGAGGCTGTCAATACGGATTGTCATGTACAAAACCGAGCATTGATCAACAAGCATCATCGTAAGACGCCTTACGAGCTACTGAAAGGCATGAAACCAACCATGTCCTACTTGAGGATCTTTGGTTGCAGATGCTATGTACTGAATAATGGGAAGTAACCACGTACTAAATTTGGTGAAAAATGCTTCGAAGGCATATTCATGGGCTATAGTTCCCACAGTCGGGCATATAGGGTCTTCAATAAGAAAACCCTAGTGGTAGAAGAATCAATAAATGTTGTATTTGATGAAGGAAGTTTGCTTAACAGCAATTCTTCCAGTGGTATTCTTGAAGATGCAGGTGCACGACTGGAACAGCTGAGTCTGGATGAGACCGCTAAAGATGACACTCCTAAGTACGTCAAAGTTTCCACCTCCACGTCATCTGAAAATGTTGAAGATCAAAATGGAACACATCTCTTAGAAGAAGGAGAAGCCCAAGAAGTAGTCGAAGCTCCAGACGCCAGACTTCTAGAACTCCGGCACGTGAGGGATCATCCTAGAGATCAGATCATCGGAGATCCTCGTGTCGGTGTCAGAACTCGAAGAGGTACTATTAATGAAGTATTGCATCTTAGCTTCCTGTCACAGGTTGAGCCAAAGAAGTTCGACGAGGCGAACAAAGATGCGGCATGGATTTTGGCCATGCAAGATGAACTACATCAATTCAAACGATGCAACGTCTGGACGCTGGTTCCCAGACCACACAAGCAGAATGTGATTGGCACCAAGTGGATCTTCAGAAACAAACTGGATGAACATGGTGTCATCGTAAAGAACAAGGCCAGGCTGGTGGCTCAAGGTTACAAACAGGAGGAGGGGATTGACTTCGACCAGACCTTCGCACCAGTAGCAAGGCTCGAGGCAATCAGATTGTTCCTGGCGTATGCTTCACACAGAGGATTCACAATCTATCAAATGGATGTGAAATCAGCATTCTTGAACGGAGACCTAAAAGAGGAAGTATACGTCGCTCAACCCACAGGTTTTGTCGATCCTACTTATCCCAATCATGTTTATTTTCTTAATAAAGCCTTATATGGGTTGAAACAAGCTCCACGAGCTTGGTATGAGACTTTATCTAGTTTTCTTCTTGAGAACAAGTTCTCTAGAGGTAAAATAGATAAAACATTGTTTCTCAAGGAAGTCAAAGGCAAGATTTTGCTGGTGCAAATCTATGTCGATGACATATTATTCGGCTCAACGGACAACAATCTTTGCAAAACGTTTTCTAAACTTATGCAAGGAAAGTTTGAAATGAGCAGTATGAGAGAGCTCAAGTATTTCTTAGGCCTTCAAGTGAAACAGTCTGAGGATGGAATCTTCATCTCTCAGACGAAGTTCACAAATGAACTCCTTAAGAAATTCTGTATGGAGAGTGCAACCTCTATGAGGACTCCAATGGGATCCACTATGTCTCTGGATAAGGATGAGAAAGGTAAACCTTTCGATGAAACCAAATACAGAAGCATCATTGGATCCCTGCTCTACCTTACTGCCAGTAGACCGGATATCATGTTCTCCACATGTGTCTGTGCCAGATATTAGGTGAACACTAAGGAATCTCACTATGTCACTGCGAAGCGCATTCTAAGATACCTTAAAGGTACTCCCAATCTTGGCTTGTGGTACCCGAGAAACAATGATGTCGAGCTAATAGGTTTTTCAGATGCTGATTTTGCAGGGAGTAGGGATGACAGGAAAAGCACCTCCGGGACGTGTCAATTCCTCGGCAGGAGGCTTATCTCATGGAACAGCAAGAAACAGAATTGTGTAGCTACCTCCACAGCAGAGTCTGAGTACATCTCGGCAGGCAGCTGTTGCGCACAACTCCTATGGATCAGAAACCAGTTAGTCGACTACGACCTTCAGTTCAAGGAAGTTCCAATGTACTGCGACTCCTCCAGTGCAATTGCCATTGCCAACAATCCGGTATCGCACAGCAGAACGAAGCATATTGAAGTACGCTACCACTTCATTCAGGAGCACGTGGAGAACAAGGACATCTCTCTCTGTTATGTCCCCACGGACAAGCAGATTGCTGATATATTCACAAAGCCCTTAGACGAGGCCAAGTTCAATCTTTTCAAGACTGAATTGGGGATGCTCAATTATGAGGAATGACGACTACAGAAGCTCCAGGCTCGTACACGATCTGAGGGGGAGCAAGGAACTCAAGTGTGAGCACATACGCAAGAACTGAGGGGGAGCAAGGGGTCAAATGCTACTGACCCCGATTTGCAGAAGCCGAAAAGGGGGAGATTACCCTCTCGGCTAAGGCTAAGGTGGCTCCAAGCTTGCTCCCAAGAAATTGGTATTGGTAATGGATCACTCACTCAACTCAATTTTAAGTTTATATATGCTCTATTCACCTTAGCTTGTAGGGTTTAGGCTTCTTCAAATAGGGGGAGATTGTTGGGTATTGTATCCACAATGTACCTGATTTGAAGAAGCCCCTGGACAAGCTAAGGTCAATAGACAATGTATTTGATAAAATCCTTCAAGTTGTACTTGCAGCTATTCCACGCTAAGTGCACACCAATGTCAGGGTGCAGTAGGTCAATATACACGGGTCTGTACGACGTAATCCCTCGTTGAGCAGATCAGTGTGTTGGCCTACGTGTACTCTCTCTATTGGAGTGCACTTACTTTCAAGTACAGGGCAGTGTTTATGCAAGAGAAGACAAGGAGCAACGATGGGTCAAGGAGCAGCTCTTGGGAGGAAAGACAAAAATTCGTCTAAGTATAATTCGACGAGAATCACCAAGTGATTCTCGCCGATTCGGCGAGAATCACTAATGATTCTCGCCGAATCGTCGAGAATCATTAGTGATTCTCGCCGACTCTTTCCGGCTACCTCAAAACGGTGCCAAGTAAGATTCGGCGAGAATCACTAGTGATTCTCGCCGAACCCATCGCTGAGCAAATCATGAATTCCAAGTAACTTTCGTTGAGAATCAACAAGTGATTCGGCGAGAATCACTAGTGATTCTCGACGAATCGTCTAGAATCACTAACTGATTCTCGCCGATTCGTTGAGAATCACATGCGATTCTCGCCGATTTTTACTTAGCGATTTCTCTGGAAGCTGCTGGACCGGATTCTGCCGCTGGACTATCTTGAACCGGATTTCGGGATTCTTCTTGTGGGTCCCACAACGGTCAAATTCGATTTGTCTACAGTATATATATACGGGTATTTTGAACAGTAGACGGACACAGAAAAGAAGCCGAGCACGATCAAACCCTAAAATCGCGAAACTTCTCCTCCGCCGCCGTCGCCGCTCGCGCTAGTCGGTCGCCGCTGTTGATCGCGTTTCTTCCCGATCTCCGGCGACAGAAGCTTAGCCAAGCTTTGAGTCTCACGTGTCTATCCAGAGATCTCTTGTCTCTCGATTTGTTGATCGGGAAAAACTTCCCCGTCCGAATCGATCGAGACGACCGATCCTCGTGTGACCGTTAGAAGACCAAGCTAGCTTCGATACGAAGATTGGATCTCTAAGTTCAGCAGCCGCTCATCATCATAGCCGCCGATCCCGAAGCAAGCCGCCGCTCGTCTTGCCGCCGCCGGTTCCGGGGAGATCCTTTCCAAGAGAGACCAAGGTTGTAGACTCTTCGTTGACTTCACGAACACGTCGTCGAACGAAGAGGAACACCGTAGTCTCCAAACGAAGTTTGTATCTCGTGTACATTCTATTTTACTTTTGTTGTAAAGGAACGATTGTTCCGTGTTGTAAGGGTTGCGTGCAACCCGGTTTGTGGGAGTGTTGACTCCTACGTGTGGAAGGGTTCCTTCCGATAGTGCAAGGATTGGATTTCAATCCTGTTGGAGAAGTGACCGAGTCGTCCCGTGTTGGGAGATAGGTCGAAGGGGGAAAGTGGATGTACCCAAGTAGGGGAACCACTATAAATTGCATGTGTATTCTGTGTGCTGTGCTGTTTGTTTTTATTGTGCAGGTACCGTCTTAAATTCCGCAAATACGCTTTACGTCACCTATTCCCCCCCCCCCCCCCATAGGTGAACATAGTTGACAATAGGTGGACTTTCAGAAAGCAATTTGCCAAATAGTGTTGGAGGAGAGATTTCTGCCAGTCTGGCCACTTCCCTGATGACACAGATCTTGGTGTCCCAATCCTTTGTCAAAGATCTAAGGAATTTATCATTCAACTCATATGTACTAAAGACCCTTCCATATGACATTAGTTTATTCACAATTCTGAAGAACTTCTTGTAACATTCAGTGATGCTGTCTGATTTTCATTGTCCGAATCACTCATATTCCTGATTAAGCATTGACTTTCTATCTTGCCTAATTTCTTCTGATCCCTCCATGTAGACTATCAATGTGTCCCACATCTCCTTGGAGGTTTTACAGTGAATCAGATTTTGGAATGTTGAGTCATCTATGGCACTCACTATAATATTCTGAGTTCTCTTGTCCATAGTAGCTAAGATAATCTCATCTTTAGTCATTTTTGAAAAGTCTTTTGGCGTCCTCTGATTAGCATCAAGAACTGAGACTTTCATTGGAATATAAGGCCCTTCCTTAACAGTTATATATATTCTTGGATCAGATGCTACCATAAACAATCTGACCCTTTCTTTCCATATTCCAAAGATTTCTTTCCTGCATATGGGCAACTTCATGGAACCAAGTTCCTTATGATTTTCTCCTGAAACCATATTTTCTAATTTATTATGCCTCACAGATCTTACTCAGAATGTTATGTCTATCTTTGAGTAACTTCGTTTTGATAACACTTGAAAGAATTGGTTTCAAGATAAACTAAACACCTAGAGGGGGGTGAATAGGTTCAATTCCGTTGTACTCTAAGGCAGAATATTAATTCAGTTAATCAAACAGAATCAAATAGTTCTACAGCTACCACATCACAGAAATCACAATATCGCATACAATCACAGATGGCACACAGATCTATAGTGGTTCCCCAAATGATGGGTACATCCACTTTCCCCCTTCGCCTATCTAGCAGTGAGCTAGATTCGGCCTAACTTCTTCCTTCCTTCTCAGATCCACAGATCTTACAGCTCAGAACCCAGTCAAGGTTCCTACAACTCAAAGTGAGTCCACACTCCTACAACTCAGGCAATTAAGCCCTATCTCAGCCTTCACCCAGGCCTACAACTCAGAGAATTAAATCTCCTACCTCAGGCACACAGCCCTACCTCAGCCTTCCCAAGGCCTACAACTCAGAGATGTAAATCTCCTACCTCAGACACTCAGCCCTACATCAGGCTTTATAAATTAGGCTTACAACTCAGATCAATAATGATCTTACAGAAAAATGATATAAAATAAGTTTTATCTTTCACCCATGTTGAGAGAGAATGGGTAGAAAGTTTTCTTGATCAGTTCTTGAAGAATTTGATTACACAGAAATCAACCTGTCTTTGGCTTTCTTCAAAGCATCTTGAATCTGAACACAATAAGGTTGAATTTCTTGAAGTTGATCTTAAATCAGCTTCCTTCTTAAAATCCAAAAATTAATCTGAATTCTTCTTTGCAGATTAGTTCAGGATCTGCTCTTAAGAGACTAATTGATGATAGTTTCTTTCTTCACTTGAATTGTTGGAGCTCTCTCTCTACAAATTCTTCTGAAGATATTTTGAAATTCTTCACTTAGATCCACTTGAAATCTCTGACTGGATTTTCTTGTGTATATTGGATCTTCTGTTGTGATTGTGTTTTGTGTACTTTGTCGTCCTCAATTGATAGAATCTGTCATTATATAGACTTCATCCAAGGTTACCGGCTGATCCGGTTGCTAACGAACTTCTGACAGATCTGACAGTTGCAGTATACTTGTTGGTTATGGCAGCTGTCAAGTCTCTAGTCACTTCTTGAAACTTTGTCTCTGTCAGCAAAGCGTCGAGTCTGAACTTCACATGTGTCGACATAAATAGACTAAGTGTCGACACAATCCTTGGTAGTGTCGACACAGCTCTCATGGTGTCGACACTGCTTCTCGACATAGCTTCTGTAAGAATGTGTCGACACAAGTCCTGTGTGTCTACACAGTCACTTCTTGTCTTGGCACAATTAACTTTGAAGAAATTCTGGTGTGTGTGTCGACACAAGTCCTGTGTGTCGACACAGTTGATGTCGACTGAACTTACTGTATGTCGACACAAGTCCTGTGTGTCGACACAGTTGATGTCGACTGAACTTTTTGTGTGTCGACACAAGTCCTGTGTGTCGACGCAATTTTCTTCTGGTGGCGACACAGCTTTTCCAAGTGTCGATACAATTGACTCCAGGTGTCGACACAGCTTTTCTCAAGTGTCGACACAAGTCTTCACAAGTGTCGACACAGCTTCTTCTGGTGTCGACTCATGGAAACTTTTCCTGCATATTCTTAACCTGCACATATAAACTCAAAACAATATTAAATACACCTTGATGAATATCATTGAGCTAAGTGAGGCTTCTCCAAATCTGGTACACATTTTCCAATGTACCCAACACCGCACGTCAGGAATAAGGAAACACTGCCCCTGTTAGGGGCGGTGGCACCTTTTTGGCGCAGAAAAAAGGGGGGAGGGTGACCGGTAGGGCCTCCCTCCCTGTAAGGGAATCTGGCCTCCCTTCACAAAGGGCGGCCGATAGTGGATGGGCGGCCAAATGGCCTCCCATCTGGAAGAAAAGGCCACCGCCCCACCGCCCCTGTTAGGCGCGGTGGATTTTCTTTAGTGCGAGAAAAAGGATGGGAGGAGGGCCGGTCGGGCAGCCCTCCTCGAAAGAAAACCCGGTCGCCCTCTTCGGGCGGCAGGGGATGCGAGGAGGCTGGGAGGCTAGGGAGGCGAGGAGGTCGGGCGGCCTGGAAGCCGCCCGCCCAGAGCGGCATGACAGCGTGCAAAAGCACTCTGCCGGCTGTCCTGCGCATGCGCACCTAGATGCGTGCGCCCTAGGAGCGCACATGCTCCCAGGTACGTGCTTCCCCACGCGCGTGCATGGGAGCAGAGCGCGCCACGTTGCGCGTGGCCAGACGGGATGTGGCTGATAAATCGGGTCGTGCTTAACGGACTGCGGCTTGACTGGACCGGGTACTGGGAGCCCTATCAGTTCTCTTCTATCAAATTTAATAGTGTGTATTCTGCTCGCTGTAGTTGTTGGTTCTTATGAGAGAAAATCAAACATCTTTGCAAACTTTGTAGCCTCTATGTTCAAATGTATTTGACTTTCTTGAATCGAGCTCCTAACGTAGATATTTATGCAAAGCAGAAGATTGAGAGGATTCTTGATTTAGAAATTATACTGCTTTGGAGGTAAGAAGGCTTGGTTGATAAAATTATTTTCTTATTATGATTCTTCAAAAATTCAAAAATCCGTTCACTACAAGAATAACTTCATTTAGCAACGAAAATTAGGAACGCTAAATAATTTGTTGCTAATTAGTATCGAATTTAGTTAGGTATATGATATTTGTTTGTACCCATAAAAATAACAACGAAAATATTCGTTGTAAAAATATCAACGAATTATTTTGTTGCAAAATATTGGTTGCTAAATAGAAACGAAATATTTACTTTCAAATTTTCTATACTAATTATTTTAGATTAAAAAGTTATGGAGGGAAAGATCTAATTCCCTCCAAATATTTTTATCTCACCTTTTAAATATATATATATATATATATATTTATAAGTTGTTAAACAAATTAAAGAAGCGCTTGATATCCCCGTTCTCATCTCGATATCTACTCCCCTGCTATGATCATCACTCTCCCGCACGATCTCCACGCCGATCTCGTCACACTCCCGCGCAATCTCCCCGCCTTGCACCAGCGAGAAATAAATAAATATATACATATAAAATATATAAATAAATAAATATATAATATATAAAAATATATAATATAAAGAAATAAGGATTTATATAAATACTTATATATAATAAACTATACGTATATTAAAATTTAAATAAATAAATAAATATATGCATGTATAAATAAATAATCATATATACAAATAATATAAATTTATAATTATATATATATTACCGTAAATCAAAAACAAATTAATTAATTATGAGGCTTGGTTAGGTAAAGATATTATTTGTGAGAGGTCTGTGGTTCGACTCACAGCAGGTGCATATTTTTTTAAAAAAAAAATTGTATATAAATATTATTTTAATTTAACCAAATAATTATATAAAATATAAAACATTAGGATTAAAAAAATTCTTTCCTAAAAAATCCTTGCTAATTAGAAAGAAATAAATTCCTTGATAAATTTAGCTAGAGCCATATTAGCTACTGTTGAAATTTGTGAAGTGGAAATGGGTGATGGGCAGGTCGGGCGGCCTGTGCGGACTGAGTCCGCGACCTGGGCGGATTGCTAACTGCGGCCTGGGGTGGTAGCTGTCTTGGTGGCTTGCTGATTGAGCAGCCTGTGGTCTGAGCGGCCTGTGCAGACTGAGTCCGCGGCATGGGCGGACTGATGTCTGCGGACAGAGTGTTGGCTGTCTTGGTGGCTTGGCTGATCAAGGAGCGGCCTGAGCGGACAGAGATTTGCGGGCTATAGGCAGTGCTCTGTTCAGTGTCCTTGTGTTGCAAGCTTGTGTTAACTGGTGGATTGAGTGTCCTGTCCGCGGGAGGCTTGCGGACTGGAGTGTCTGCGGTGTCCGCTGTGGCGGACTGACCTTGGAATTTAGTAGTGGCCCTTGCCGAACTCTGGTGGTACAACAGGTGCTAACTGCTGGTGAGGACTGCGTGGGCTGACGTCGGAGTCCGGCAGTTGGCCGCTTGTTTGGGAAGTTGTGCGAGGATTGCTTGCGGACTCTGCCTTAACTCTGGAGGAGTATTGGCGATCTGCTTTGTGTATTGGCGGACTGGGCCTTGTCCGCCGAGCTCGCACTAGGCCTTTGGTGATTTACTGGACTTGGTCACATTCTGTGACAAGTTCAGTGTGTCCGCAGTATCCGCCAAGTCCGTTGTTGGCCGGGAGGACTGCCTTTGGTCGTGGACTTGTGGCGGATGGAGGCTTTGGTCTTGTATTATGCGGACTGCCTCTTTCGTGTGCGGACTGTTGCTGAAGGAGTTGTGGTTGTCCAGGTGTGTTGATGTGTGCGGACTGTGCGGACTGTACCTTATCCGCATAGTGTGGGCGGTCTGGTTCCAGGCCGCCTGGTAGTGAACATCGATGCCTTGCTTCTGGCAATTTTCTTGGAATCTGGCTAAGTCTTTGCGGACTCAGCGGACAGATGTTTTGCTAGTGTGCGGGCTGGGGTGGTGATTCTATTCACTAGGGTGGTGACCACACTTCTCACCTCTCCTATAAATAGAACCCCCCTGGCAGGTCTATAGTAACGGAGTGAATAGTAAGTTGGGCTTTGGAAAGTGTTGCGGTCTGTGTTTTTCTGTCCGCGCGGATTGAGTAGTGCTGACGGTGTGCTGTGTACAGGTCGCGCGGCTAGCTTCAAGGAGCCAGGAGTTGGGCATTGAAGTGTGCGGTTTCTGCGGTCTCAGCTGGTCGCTTCTGCGGCTTGTCAGTTTTCTACTTCAGCTTGATCAAGTTCCAATAACCTGTCCGCCGGTCTCAAGCGGGTAGGCGGTCTGTTCATCTGTTCTTCAGCAGGCAGCGGATAACGGTGTGTCCTCTTGACCTCGCGGTCTCGACAGACTCCATGTGCTATTCGACTTGTAGCAATGGCAGCTTGGGCGGCTTGGGCGACCTTGGCGGACGAGGCGGTCTCGGCGGTCTCCAGTGTTGTCCGCCCGGCTTGTGTTGTTCTTTCTGTTTGTAGCTTGTGTACTAGTGAAATCATGTCTCGCTACGTATACCTCGCCTTATAAATAAGTGTGAATGAATAAAAGACCTGCTTGTTCTTCCACTTGTGGTTGGTGTTAAACTTGCTCCTTGGGCTTCCGCATGATCAAAGTGTGAACTGGGTAGTTCTGAGAATATTAATTTGGCTTTAGTCTACCTTACTGACCACTTTAAGAAAATTTAACATGGTATCAGAGGGAGGTTCAGTTGCTTGAGCGGTGTTCAACCATTGTTGTTGCTCTGTGCTTGAGTGGTGATCAACCTGTGTTGGTGCTCTATGCTGCTGGAAGTTTGCTTAACCAACGGTTGTTGCAATGGGAGTGAGCTACACAAGAGGTCTTGGCATTGAACTCTTAACGCCGACTAACTTCAAGAAGTGGAATTCGTGCATGAAGAGTTACCTTCTTGGTGAGGAGCTATGGGAGGTCGTCGATGGTGACGACAGATAGGAAGTGAATGCTACTTTCGGAACTGCTGAGCAGGTGAGGCTCTGGAGAAAAACAAATGCTAAGGCGGAGTTTGTTTTCAAGAGAGCTGTTTCACCGGAGTTATTTGATCACATCATTGGATGTGAATCAGCTGCTGATATTTGGACAACCATTGATGAGTTGTTCAATAGGAAGAATGTAGCAAGGCTACAATTCTTGGAGAATGAGTTGGCCGGGACAACTCAAGGAGACTTGACTATCTCTAAATACTTCTTGAAGATGAAGAGTCTGTGTGCAGAGATATCAGCGCTTGATCCTGATGAGCCTATCTCTGAGGCCAAGTTGAAAAGACACATAATCCGCGACTTGCAGAAGGAGTATGTTGCTTTTGTGACATCAGTTCAAGGATGGGCTACTCAACCATCTTTGCTGGAGCTTGAGAATATGCTTGCTTCACAGAAAAGCTTGGCAAGGTAGATGGTTGGAGTCACTGTCTCTGAGGAGAGCAGTGAAGCACTCTTCACGGGCAAGAAGAAGAAGAGATGGGAAGGCAAGAAGAAGCAAGTCGCTACTGAGAATGAGCCTTCAACTTCTTATCAGGCAGAGAGGAGCACTGCTCCTAAGAAGGACTGGAAGAAGAACCTGAAGTGCTACAAGTGTCATCAGCAAGGACACTTCAAGCGTGACTGCAAGGTTAAACTGCAGCCTGGGCATGTTGCTGGCAAGGAGGAAGCTTGCTCTAAGAGTGAGGAAGCTGAATGGGGCGGAGCTTTCATGACGGGCACTTGTGTCCGTGCCCTGTCCGTTGTCGACTTCAACAATGATTGGATCGTGGACTCCGGGTGTGGTCATCACCTCACCGGAGACAAGTCGAAGTTCTCTTCTCTCCAAGCCTACTCAGGTAACGAAGCTATTATAACTGCTGATAACACTGTTTATGTAGTAGAGAAGGAGTGAGTTGTGTCTTTGGGTACTGATAAGGGGTCACTCACGTTAAAGAGTGTGTATCACATACCGGGCATGAAGAAGAACCTCTTCTCGGTGACCAATGCGGTAGACGCGGGTTATCACGTTTTGTTTGGGCCAACAGAAGTGAAGTTCCTTCACAACATATCAGCGGTTAAGGCTGATGTTGCTCATGTTGGGAGGCGAGTGAAGAACTTGTTTGTTCTTGCTACTAACTCTTATGTTGATCGGATGAGAGCAAACGATAGCGCTAGTATTTGGCATGAAAGGCTGGGGCATGTAGGAATGGATAAGCTGGAGGTTATGGCTAACAGAAGCCTTGTAAGAGGCTTGCCTAAGCTATCTTCATTTGGCGACGGTTACGTTTGCGTGAGATGTCAGTACCGCAAGGCTCATCGCCTTCCGTTTGATAAATCACAAACGAGGAGCAAGAGACCATTGGAGTGTATCCATGGAGACTTGATGGGACCAACTGTCACTGCAAGCCTTGGCGGGAGCAGATACATGCTTATGCTGATTGATGACTACTCAAGATACACTTGGGTATATTTCTTGAAGGAGAAGTCTGAAGCCTTCCGTTTGTTTGTGGAGTTCAAGGAGTTGGTGGAGGGGCAGCTTGGCTTGTGGATCAAGAAGCTTAAAACAGATAACGGTGGTGAGTTTATCTCCTCCGAGTTTTTTAACTTCCGCAGGAAGCACGGGATCCAACGAGAGCTCACTTGCGCTCACACTCCACAACAAAATGGAGTAGCGGAGTGGAAGATCCATCATCTGACGGAGACTTGCAAATGTTGGCTTCATGCGAAAGACATTCCAAGGTCCTTTTGGGCGGAGGGGATGTCTTGTGCTTCTTATGTCATCAACCGGATGCCGCTTAGCCCGATCAACATGAAGACTCCTTTTGAGTTGTTGTTGAAGGAGAATCCTAGTGTGGAACTCCTTCGGATGTTCTGTTCAACTTGCTATGTGCATGTCCCGGTGCTTCAAGGACTAAGCTGGATGCAAAGGCAAGCAAGCTTATCTTTGTTGGCAACGATGAGTGGAAGAAGGGATGGAAATGCATGGATCCTGCGACGAATAAGTTTGTTGTATCAAGAGATGTTGTCTTTGATGAGCTGACGTCATATGGAGGTGGCTCGGTTGAGCTAACTGGAAGCAAGGTTGATGAAGAACCTATGGTGGCTGCTGAAGGCCTGGAAGAGGAGCTTACTATTTCACCAGCAGCTCCTGTTGCTTCAAATTCTTGTGCTGAGGCTTCTGGCTCAGGAAGTAGGGGGAGTATTACTCAAAGCTTGCCTGAAGGTGGTGTTAAGCCTGAAGGAGCAACAGAGGTAGTAAGCAAGGAGCAGACCCTTCGGAGATCGAAGAGGGTTATTAAGCCACTGACTTGTTACTGTGATGGGAATGCAGTGAGCTTTGTCTCCTGTTTCTTTGCAGATCCTATGAATGAGCGAGAGCCTGCAAACTTCAATGTGGACACTGGAGTCAAGGAGTGGGATGATGCCATGAAGGAAGAGATTGCTGCTCTCAAGAAGAATGAAACCTGAGATCTTGTGCCCAAGGTTGATGGCATTACTCCAGTGACTTGCAAGTGGGTGTATAAGTTGAAGAAGAAGGCTAATGGGAGCATTGATAGATACAAAGCTCGCCTGGTTGCTCGAGGATTCTCACAGCAGTATGAAGAAGACTATGAGGAGACTTTTAGTTCGGTTGCAACGATGACTTCAGTTAGAGTGGTGATCGCCTTGGCTGCTAGCAAGGGATGGAGGATGTGGTAGCTTGATGTGAAGAATGCTTTTCTTTACGAAGAGATTGACAAGGACATCTTCATGGATCAGCCACTTAGATTTGTTTCTGAAGATCATCCAAACTATGTCTGTAAGCTCAGGAAGGCTCTCTACGGGTTGAAGCAAGCTCCTAGAGCTTGGTATGGGAAGATAGCAGAGTATTTGTAATTCTGCGGGTATCTTGCTTCCAACTCGGATTCTTGCTTGTTCGTCAAGAAGAAGGGGGAGCTTCAAGTCTTGGTCCTGCTGTATGTGGATGATATGATCATCACAGGGAATTCGGAGGAGGAAGTAGTAAGGCTCATGGCTGAGCTTGCTATACGCTTCGAGATGAAAGACTTGGGAGAGCTTCATCATTTTCTCGGTCTTGAAGTGGAGAGGGAGGAGTGCGAAATTATCATTTGCCAGAAGGGTTATGCGGATGGCATTGTAAGTTGATTCGGCATGGGCGAAGGGAAGTGTTACTCTACTCCACTAGAACATGGGCTGAAGCTTCGACGCGATGAATGAAGGATTCTTCCTGATCCCTTGGTGTTCAGGGCTCTTGTAGGGAGTTTGATCTACCTGACGATTACTAGGCCATACATTGCTTATGCTGTTGGCCGAGTAAGTCGGTTTATAGCTGAACCAAGGAAGTCTCATCTAGTAGCGGCAAAACACATCTTGAAGTATGTCAAGTCAACTTCTGATATGAGACTCCTTTATAGTAGGGATGCGGACATTGCTTTGCTTGGATACACGGACGCTGACTATGGTGGTGACTCGGATGATCAGAGATCAACTTCGGGTTATGTTTTCACTTGTGGTTCAGCTGGTATTTCGTGGTGTAGCAAGAAGCAGGATTTTGTGTCCATGTCTACTACGGAAGTTGAGTATAAGGCTTCGGCCTTGGCTGCCCAGGAAGCCATCTGGTTGCGGAGGCTTGTAGAGGATGTTCATGAAGAAGTACAAGGGCCTACTTTACTCCGCGGTGACAATGAGAGTGCTCTCAAACTGGTAAACAATCCAGTGTGTCACGCAAGGACCAAGCATATTGAGATCGCACACCACTTCATACGGGAGAGGGTGTTGGAGGGATCTCTTCTGGTCGGGCATGTTCAGAGTGAAGATAATCTTACTAACATCTTCACGAAGCCGCTGTCGAAGGGGCCTTTTCAACGGTTACGTAGCTTGCTGGGCTTGATCACCACTTCTCACTTCAAGGAAGTGTTGAAATTTGTGAAGTGGAAGTGGGTGATGGGCAGGCCGGGCAGCCTGTGCGGACTGAGTCCGCGACCTGGGCGGATTGCTGACTGCGGCCTGGGTGGTAGCTGTCTTGGTGACTTGCTGATTGAGCAGCCTGTGGTCTGAGCGGCCTGTGCGGACTGAGTCCGCGGCCTGGGAGGACTGCTGTCTGCGGACAGGGTGTTGGCTGTCTTGGTGGCTTGGCTGATCAAGGAGCGGCCTGAGCGGACAGAGGTTTGCGTGCTGTAGGCAGTACTCTGTTCAGTGGCCTTGTGTTGCAAGCTTGTGTTAACCGGCGGATTGGGTATCCTGTCCGCGGGAGGCTTGCGGACTGGCGTGTCTGTGGTGTCCGCTGTGGCGGACTGACCTTGGAGTTTGGTTGTGGCCCTTGCCGAACTCTGGTGGTACAGCAGGTGCTAACTGCTAGGGAGGACTGCGCGGAATGACGTCGGAGTCCGGCAGTTGGCCGCTTGTTTGGGCAGTTGTGCGAGGATTGCTTGTGGACTCTGCCTTAACTCTGGAGTATTGGCGATCTGCTTTGGGTATTGGTGGACTGGGCCTTGTCTGCCGAGCTCGCACTAGGCCTTTGGTGATTTACTGGACTTGGTCACATTATATGACAAGTCCAGTGTGTCTGCAGTATCCGCCAAGTCCGCTGTTAACCAGGCGGACTGCCTTTGGTCGAGGACTTGTGGCGGATGAAGGCTTTGATCTTGTACTATGCAGACTGCCTCTTTCGTGTGCGGACTGTTGCTGAAGGAGTTGTAGCTGTCCAGGTGTGTTGATGTGTGCGGACTGTACCTTGTCCGCATAGTGTGGGTGGTCTGGTTCCAGGCCGCATGGTAGTGAACATCGATGTCTTGCTTCTGGCGGTTTTCTTGGAATCCGGCTAAGTCTTTACGGACTCACCGGATGGATGTTTTGCTAGTGCGCGGACTGGGGTGGTGATTCTATTCACTAGGGTGGTGACCACACTACTCACCTCGCCTATAAATAGAACCCCCCCTGGCATGTCTACAGTAACAGAATGAACAGAAAGTTAGGCTTGGGCAAGTGTTGCGGTCTGCAGTTTTCTGTCCGCGCGGATTGAGTAGTGCTGACGGTGTGCTGTGTGCAGGTCGCGCGGCTAGCTTCAAGGAGCCAGGAGTTGGGCAATGAAGTGTGCGGTTTCTGCGGTCTCAGCTGGTTGCTTCTGCGGCTTGTCAGTTTTCTACTTCAGCTTGATCAAGTTCCAATAACCTGTCCGCCGGTCTCAGACGGGTAGGCGGTCTGTTCCTCTGTTCTTCAGCAGGCAGCAAATAACGGTGTGTTCGCTTGACCTCGCGGTCTCGGCGGACTCCGTGTGCTATTCGGCTTGTAGCAGTGGCAGCTTGGGCGGCTTGGGCGACCTTGGCGGACGAGAAGGTCTCGACGGTCTCCAGTGTTGTCCACCCGGCTTGTGTTGTTCTTTCTGTTTGTAGCTTGTGTACTAGCGAAATCATGTCTCGCTACGTATACCTCGCCTTGTAAATAAGTGTGAATGAATAAAAGACATGCTTGTTCTTCCATTTGTGGTTGGTGTTAAACTTGCTCTTTGGGCTTCCGCATGATCAAAGTGTGAACTGGGTAGTTCTGAGAATATTAATTTGACTTTAGGCTACCTTGCTGATCACTTTGAGAAAATTTAACAGCTACAATTTTTTCCGTTTCTAAATTTCTTGTTAATTAAAATTAGCAACGACTTTTGTTAATTAGTAACAAATTTTGCTTCTTGCTAATTAATAGTTTTTTGTTATAGCTGCATGTGAAATTCTTTTGTTTCCATTCAGTATCTGGTTTGTTCTGATATCTTTTTTTGTCAATTATTTTATCCATCTGAAGATGGCTTGCACAAAGAACAATGAGAAGAAATTACCCGTCTTTTTGATGGTAAATAACAACTTCATGCTAACCTATTTATATTAGAGAATAACAAATTAATAAATGACATAAAATTTTGGCTTGGAAATTGGCTGCCCGGCTTTCACTTCTAAATTTGGCTTCAAATTAATAACAAATTTCACTGATTTTAAATTAAAAAGATCATTGTCATAGAAATACATCATCAAAACAAATATCTAAAAATTGGATTTTTACTTATTATCCCTTACAACTAATCATCATCTTTCCCTCCTCTCACATCAAAACAAATATCTGAAAAATGGGTTCCCACTTATTATCCCTCAGCCAATCCTCACCTTTCCACTCCTCTCCCTCCTCCGTGATTTCTTCTGCTAGAAGAGCTGCATGACGGCGACAGTAATTTTTTCTCGCTTTTCTAATGTTGGTTGCGGCCTGGGCAGTGCCCCGCATTGTTAATGTTGGGCACCAGCTTGGTTGGCGCCCAACATTTTTTAACCCCCCGCCCCCAGCTTTCTTCTTCTCAGCGTCGACCCCCAACTTTTCTTATTCAGTAATGGCGTTATTGTTGTGTGCTTCCCTCCTCCTCGCGGCCATCCTTGGCATCTTCGTCTCCCATAATGGCAAAATAGCTCTGGCAGTGATTCGTCGGGGAGGGCTCTTGGCGGTACTTGTTGTGGCTGCTCCCTTTGTGTTGTTGGCATGGTGCCACCAGGGCATCTTGCTTTTTGGGAGATGGACCCGCTGATGGCGCATGGAGTTCATACGTTGGGATTGCTAGCATGCATATGCTTCACGGTAAGAAATCTGAAGATACTCTTCACAGTTGCCTGTATCCTGGGTGGACTCTTACGTCTCTACTTCTTTTACTGCTTTATCTGCTCTTTATTTAATTAGTTTTGAGTATTTTCTGTTAGAAAAATATGTGGCACCTCTGCACCTCCTCTCCAACAGTCTTTTTTTTTTCTTTTTTAAATGCTTCCAAACTCTGCGCACCTCTCCTACGTTTGTACTTGGCAGCAAGCGGACACTCCACATCTCCTCCATCTTAGAATAAAATTGATGTTTTAGTTTCAGGTTTTGGATGACAACAAATGAGATGCAAGCAGAGTAGCGGATGGAAGAAATTTTTTTATTAGCATAAAGAACTTGTACATTAGTACATATATATAAGCTGGCGTAGAAAGTTCTAGACTACTGTAGAGTAGTCACGATTTTACACATATATAAAGATATGGATATTTTTATATTAAGATTTTAGAGGTTTTAATTCTGACACCCTAGCCAGATGACACCAGTTTCTTCTTTTACACTGCATCTAGGTGGCACCAATTTCTGGTTTTACACCCCCTCTAAATTGGTGCAGAGGGATCCGTCAAAATACCTAATTTTTCTTTTAGGATGCCAAAAGGTTCACGCGGTAGGGGCTTAGTCATTATATCAACAAGCTGTTCTTGGCTCATGCAGTAACTAAGATTGATAAATCCTTTCTCGATTAGTTCTCTGACAAAATGAAATCGAATTTCTATGCGTTTGCTTCGGCTATAATTTACTGGATTTCTTGACAGGGCAATTATTGATGTATTGTCGCAGAACATGTTTACCCCCTTTTCTTCTCCTTTCTTGCAGATCTCTTCTAAAGTTCTTTTTATCCATATGGCTTCACACACGGCAGTGCACAGAGCGATATACTCCGCCTCTGTGGTTGAGAGGGCCACCGTGGTTTGTTTTCTTGAGCTCCAAGATATGGCTTTTGTTCCTAGCATGAAAACATACCCGCTGGTGCTCTTCCTGTCGAGTACATCTCCAGCCCAGTCGGAATCTGAAAAGCCCTTTATTTCTACGTCCTCATCCCTCTTATAGAGCAAATCATAATTTTTTGTTCCTTGAAGATAGCGAAGGATTATCTTTGTTGCCATCAGGTGGGTTTTAACTAGTTTGCTCACGAACCATGCTATGATATTAACAACATTTTCAATATCTGGTCTTGGGTTCGTGAGGTAAATCAGTGAGCCGACAAGGCTCCGATAATCTTCTTCATCTGCTGATTCTTCATCATCTTCCTTTGCAGTTAATTTTTCTCCAGTTGCCATAGGAATAAGTGCAGGATTGCATTGATCCATTTTATATTTCTTTAGCAGATTCATGGTATATAGTTCTTGACAGATAAAAATGCTGCCCTTCATCTGTTTGATTTGTATCTCTAAGAAGAATTTGAGGAGGCCCAAATTTGCCATCTCATATTTTTGCTTCATTTTTTCTCTGAATTGGTGAATTAATATTGTATCATTTCCAGTGATGATGAGATCATCAACATATAGACAAACCATAATCTTGGCACTCCCATTCTATTTTATATATAAGGAAGGGTCATTCTTGCTTCTAACTAACCCTTCCTTGATGAAAAGTTGGTGATATTCTGGTGCCAGGTTGTTGGAGCTTGCTTGAGTCCATATAGCGCCTTATGGAGTCTGTAGACTTTATCTTCTTCCTTTTTATTCTTGAAACCATCAGGCTGACCAACATACACCTCCTCAGTTAATTCACCATTAAGAAAAGCAGATTTTACGTTCAATTGATAAATTGGATACTTATACTTGGCGACAATTGCAAGAATTAGATGAATTGTTGTCATCTTTGCTACCGGAGCAAATGTTTTGTCGTAATCTTTTCCATATTTTTGTGAGTATCGCTTTGCTACGATCCTGGCTTTGTGCTTGAGGATAGATCCATCTTCATATTGTTTTATTTTGTATACCCACTTTAAACTTGTGATGGTTTTATTGGCTGGTCTGGGAACAAGCGACCATGTCCTGTTAGCTTCGATTGCATTCAATTCTTCTTTCATTGCATTTCTCCATACCTCCTCCTTTACTGCTTCTTCAAAGTTGTTTGGAGCAACAACTAGCATCACTTGATCTGTTGTTCTGTAAATATCTTCCAATGTTCTAGTTCTTTGGGGTGGTGAAGACTCAAGATTAGACTCAACACCATTGTCCTGGTGAGTATTATTGTCTGCTAGGATGGAGTTCTGAGGTAACTCAAACTCAACCAGCAACTCAGAGGATTGTTTAGCACTTGAATCTGAGCCCCAATCTCAGTCTTTTTCTTCATAAAATGTTACATCCCTTGACACAATGAGCCTCTTTGATTGTGGCTCCAACAGCCTATAGGCTTTACTTTCTTTTGAATATCCAATAAGGATGCATCGTGTGCTGGTGTGATCAAGTTTATCCCTCTTCTCTTTGGTCTTATGTGCATTAGCAGTTGAGCCAAAAATTCTTAGATGTGAGACATTTGATTTTTTCTTCAACAATTTTTCATAAGGTGTCGATTTGTATATGGGTTTTGTTGGACACCTATTGAGTATATAAACAGCTGTGGCTACAGCTTCTCCCGATAAATATTTTGGACAGGACTTTTGAATGAGCATTGACCTTGTCATCTCAACAATGGTTCGATTCCGCCTTTCTACTACCCCATTTTGTTGAGGAGACTATGGGGTGGTGAGTTCACGACATATTTCAGCATCTTCACAAAGGGCTGTAAAACATGATGATAAGAACTCTCCACCCCTATCACTTCGCAAGGTTTTAATGTTCCTTTCTAGTTGTTTTTCAATCATGATTTTAAAATTTTGAAATTTCTCGAAGGATTCAGACTTATGTTCCATATGATATAGCCACATAAAGCAGGTAAAGTCATCTACTATTAGTAGATAGTAGAATTTCCCTCCCAATGATGGTACACTTGCCGGCACCCAAACATCAATATGAAGAAGATCAAGTGGTTCCACAGCTCTATGGAAGGCCACCTGATGGAAGGCCTGCCGATGAGATTTTCCACTAACACATGTATCACATGTAACACCCCCATCCGTCGCATGACATATAACAGAAGGTTCAGTTGAAACCCGACGTCATATACCACAGACAGTCGGAAGGGTTACATAAGAATATTCAAACTATCCAATTAAGAGTACACGTCCTACACAGAGCATTCTAGCGGAAGCTTTTAAATTTGAAATAACCCAAATCTTAAATCCAATAAATATGAATGTCCACGACCACAATCACATGAATGAAACCCAAATACACTGAAAAGGTACATGACCTTATGGCCTTACATATGTTCACTTAATAAAAACATGTCTTACATACATCGGCTCGCAGGCCGGCCACACATGAAAAAAGTAAAAACAACTATTCTACGGCCTTCTAGGGCCAGCACAGCAACATGGGCTACAGCCCGCTATTTGGTACTTGGCTCAGCAGCACCTGCAAGCACATTCCACCGCATGGTGGCAAACAAAGCAACGGTCAGCTAAAAGCCGACCAAATTATAACGACCCCGCCCCTTACTCGGGACGGCGGTGCTCTTTCCCTGTATAGCATTAGTCCAATAAAATAATAAAGCGCAACTATACTGCGCCACAGGTGTAGGCTCGCACGGCCAAATTGTTGGGTATTGTATCCACAACGTACCTGATTTGAAGAAGCCCCTGAACAAACTAAGGTAAATAGGCAATATTTTTGACAACATATTTCAAGTTGTGCTTGCAGTTTTTCCACGCTAAGTGCACACCAATGTCAGGGTGCAGTAGGTCAATATACACGGGTCTGCACGACGTAATCCCTCGTTAAGCAGATCAGTGTGTTGCCCTACGTGTACTCTCTCTATTGGAGTGTACTTACTTTCAAGTACAGGGCTGTGTTAAGGCAAGAGCAGACAAGGAGCAAGGATGAGTCAAGCAGCAGCTCTTGGGTGGAAAGACGAAAATTCGTTTAAGTATAAATCGACGAGAATCACCAGTGATTCTCGCCGATTCGGCGAGAATCACTAGTGATTCTCGCCGATTCTTTCCTGCTACCTCAAAGCGGTGCCAAGTAAGATTCGGCGAGAATCACTAGTGATTCTCGCCGAACCCGTCGTTGAGCAGATCATGGCCAAGTAATATTCGTCGAAAATCAACAAGTGATTCGTCGAGAATCATCAGGTGATGCCTATTCGGCGGGAATCTTCTTCGATTCTCGCCGATTTTGCCTTAGACAATTTTCTGGAACTCCCTGAACCGGATTTTGCAGCTGACACTATTTTGAACCGGATTTCGGGTTTCTACTTGTGGGACCCACAACGGTCATATTGAAAGTGTCTACAATATATATACGGGTATTTTTTGAACAGTAAAGAAAATACACAGAAAGAAGCCGAGCCGATCTTGACCTAAAATCGCGAGTTCCGCTCCGTCGCCGCTGTCGTCGCTCGAGCAAGTTGGTCGCCGCTTTTGATCGAGATTTCTTCCTGATCTTCCGGCGACAGAAGCTTAGCTAAGCTTAGAGTCTCACGCGTCTATCCAGAGATCTCTTGTCTCTCGATTTGTTGATCGGGAAAAACTTCCCCGTCCGAATCGATCGAGACGACTGATCCTAGAGTGACCGTTGGTAGACCTAGCTTGCTTCGCTACGAAGTTTGGATCTTCAGAGTACAGCAGCCGCACATCGTCGTCGCCGCCGATCCCGTGAACCTAGCCGCCGCCCATCTTGCCGCCGCCGGTTCCGGGGAGATCCTCTCCAAGAGAGATCTAGGGTTGTGGACTATTTGTGAACTTCAAGAACACGTCGTCAACAAAGAGGGACACCTTAGTCTCCAAACGTAGTTTGTATCTCTTGTACATACTAGTTTTACTTTTGTTGTAAAGGAACGTTGGTTCCTAGTTGTAAGGGTTGGGTGCAACCCGTGTTGTGGGAGTGTTGACTCCTACGTGTGGAAGGGTTCCTTCCGATAGTGCAAGGATTGGATTTCAATCCTGTTGGAGAAGAGACCGAGTCGTCCCTTGTTGGGAGATAGGTCGAAGGGGGAAAGTGGATGTACCCAAATCGGGGAACCACTATAAATAGCTTGTGTTTTCTGTGTGCTGTGCTGTTTATTTTTATTGTGCAGGTACAATTTTAAATTCCGCAAAAACACTGTGCGTCACCTATTCCCCCCCCCCCATAGGTGAATATAGTTGACACTATGTGGACTTTCAAGTGGTATCAGAGGGAGGTTACTCATCAAAAATGTTAACACCTTGAGTTGAATCCTGCCACTAGTGTCAAGAAGAAGGAAAACATCCACCATGGACGGTCCCAAGTTCACATGCAAGATCCCAGTGTGCACCAGGCTCAACTTTCCTATCTGGAAGGAAAGGATCAGGTTCTACATGGAAGCAGTTGATCCTCGACTCTTCATGATCGTGGAGGAGGGACCTTATGTCCCCACTAAGGCCATGTTGTAGCCTACAAAAGGGCGATTCAGAAGGAGCGAGCGAGGACAAAGCCAACGGTGAGTACCAGCTTACCAGGGGTTGGGACGTCACCTGCGCCGACGGATGGGTGGGAGGAGCCCGACCGACCCTGAAAGGTTTCTCCCTCGAGGGTCTCAAGAGATTTTCCCAGTCCGTGGGGAGCCGGCGAGCGGGGGGTTTCCGGAGGTGGGCGGTCCAGACCGGGGGGACTAGCAACCCTCTCAGACAACAAGGGAGGGGGCGATCCTTTCCCCCGTTCCCCACCTCTTCACAAGGAATCGCCTGCAAGACAAAAGATCAGAGATACAGCGATAATCCGAGGAAGGTCACGTACCCCAGGGACGACCTCAACACCCGCCGCCGAGCTGGAGCCCGGACAGTTACCCGCCGGAGTCCGCCTAAAAATCTTTCCCTTCGCCGGCCTAAAGAGAGGGCCGGGAGACCCACGTGCTAGACAAGGGGCGGCCTCGAGGGCCTCCTCCTGAGTCTTCAGGCCCGCTGCCGCCAGGCGAGCTCGCACCTCTTCGCTGACCGGCATCGAGAAACCGGTCTGTTCAAGGAAAATGAGGGGATCTGGGGAGCCCCCTCCTGGGCTCAGCGGTATATTTATAGCCAGACAGTGGGGCCCCACCAGAAGATTCCCTGCCAGCTCAGCATAGTACTCGCCGAACACGCGGGTTGGATGATTCTTTCCGAGCTTGAATCAAGCTCAAAAAGAGCGGGGATTGTGTACAACCCCGTGTCCGGCGAGCGGGTCCCACCAGGGAGGTCGAGCAGACCTAGCCCCGCGACCCGCACCCAAACGACAAAAAGGATATATGGCAGAAGGGCTGGCTCGCTCCCGCCCATTTCAGGCGAGCGAGCCGGCGAGGCGAGCGAGCGGGTCGCTCGGAGAATCACTGACCAAAGCGGATGGATCTGGCGACCCGTGACTGGCGAGCCGATCGGGGGGTCGCGGTGGCCGCCGGCCAGCCCCCACACGCGACCTGGCCGCCGGTCCGCCCCGGCAGAAGACAGGCAGGTCGCGACGGTCCGGCTCGCGCTCGCCCAGGGAGAATAGGCGGGCAGCTGAAGCCAGGTCGTGCCCGCCTCCCGCGGAGGAGGATTGGATGCGAGCTGACTCCCCAGGGGTGCGAATAACCCCTCAGAACGGCGGATCCACGCTGTTGGCAGACCAGGTTGGACTGCGCATAGCTGCTTAGAACAGCGGAGTTTGGATGTTGGCAGACCCAACCAAGGGTTTTTTGGTATTTCCAGGTCAGTTCTTTCGGTTATTGGCAGTTCAGATTCCAAAAAACTATAAATAAGACCCAAGGGGTACCTCAGAGGACATGCTTTCAATGCCTCCTTACTCTCGTCTTCAAATGCTCTGTGAGGGTACCTTAGCTCGGCTTCTGGCTAAGGAGGGGAAGCGCTCAGAGATCTTCCGGGTTTGTGGTGGGACCTCCCTGCCGAGCCCTTGGGTCTGTTTCTTCTTGTCTTCTTCGTTGTTTTTCTTGCAGGAGCAAAGTAGGCGCGAGACCACCCCTTCCCCAATGGTCGAACTCCACAAGAGGCCGGATTCCGATTTCAACATCTTGGTGCGGTGAGCGTGGAGAGTGGTCAGTGCAGAAAAGCTTCAGCGAGCTCAATGACGGGAGGACAAGGATCTGACAGGCAGGACTCGCCGCCCCCCCCGCCTCTCGCAACGGTGGGGATGTTGGAGGACTTCAGGAACGAGGTGCTGGGCCTCGTCAGGATCGCACTCGGCGCGCGGGCCGAGTACTCAACTCCGGCAGCCCAGATCGCGGCCGCCCCCTCTTTGGGCGAGGACGCTCCTGGTCGGCGCGCTGGGAAGGAAGTGGCCGAGGAAGGCCGAGGGGGCGAGCTCTCGGGGCGCGAGCTTTTCCCCGGCTCGGCAAGCCGAGGCAGGTTCGGCGAGCTGGGTCCGCGAGATTCGCCGGCTCGCCGAGTGGGGGGAGGCAGTCCTTTCAGCGAGCTGGTCTCCTCAGCACCAGTACCAGAAGGGTTCAGGGAGCCCGAGATGTCCTACTACACCGGGAAGGGAGACCCGGTCCAGCACGTCCAATGGTTCGAAGACGTGGTCTCCATCCGTCAGATGTCGGACGGTTTCAAGTGTCGTCTCTTCGCCATCACCCTCCGAGAGAAGGCAAGGGAGTGGTTCCACCAGCTCCCGGCCAGCTCCATCTACTATTTTGAGGACCTACGTCGAGGATTCATGCTGAGGTTCACTACTTCGAAGAAGAGGAAGAAGGAGTCTGAGTCCTTGTTCCACATTAAGCAAGGAGTGAATGAGACGTTGGGGAGCTATGTGGATCGATTTCAGGAGGAGGTTACCCAGGTCCAGGAGATGCCAGGCCATAGTCTGATGATGGCTTTCACCCTGGGCCTGCAGCAGCGTTTCTTCCGAATGGAGCTGAAGAGAGTTCCCCCTCTCTTCTACGAGGAGTTGATGGAGAGGGCGGCAAGAGAGGTCGACGGGGAGGCGTCAAACCCGGAATTCGCAAAGAAGCTGGCTAGGTGGGCGACGGAGGAGGAGAAGGAGTCGAAGGGAGGAAGGTGACAGGAAGAGAGAAGAGGGGAGCCTAGGCAGAGGGAGCAGAGACAGCTCCAGTGGCAGCAGCAGCCGAGGTGGGGGCACCAGGAGCCCGACCGCCGGCTGGGCTGGAGACCTGAGTGGCAGGGGCAAGGGCCACCAAGAGGGTACTACGGAAGAGGTCACCATCAGGGGAGGCAAGATCAGTTCCACCCTCCGGGCTGGAGGCAGGGCCAGAGGCCCCGGCTCCCCGATCAGGAGGAGGCCATGGCCATAGCTTTGGGAGCAAGGAGGGGGATCATGAGGAGGAGGAGAACGGAGTTCAGGGTGGAGCTGCCCTACTGCGACTTCCATCAGGAAGAGGGGCACGCAACAGCCACGTTCCCGGAATTCTTGGAGATGAGAGGGAATAGGGAGCGGCAGCAGCAGCAGGAGGAGGCGCGGCAAGAAGTGAGAATCGAGGAGGTCCTGCCTCGGGCAGAGGAGGATCGTTGCGAGGACCGGGTTGATGTTGGGACCCGAGGAGGGATCGGAGTGATCCACGGGGGAGTGGGGATCGAGGCTTCCCGCAAGGCAAGCCTCCACACCATGTACCGGGGGAGCGTCGCCTCTACATCCCAAACCCCGCCGCCAGAGGAGAGGATCACCTTCTCCAGAAGTGATATGCCAGACCACGAGGATCCGTTCTGTGATGCGCTGGTCATCAAGGCCGCCATCGAGAATTTCACTGTCTCACGAATCCTCGTGGACAATGGGAGCTCCGTCAACGTCGTCTTCAAAAAGGCGTTTGACGCGATGAAAGTGGAGGCTAAGAGGGTGTTGGCCTCGGACGGGCCCTTATTCGGGTTCTCGGGAGAAAGGAAGGAAGTAGAGGGAGGAGTTGGCCTCCATGTCACCCTGGGGGGGCAGTCCCGAAACTGCAAGTTCGTCATTGTGGACGCCCCCAGCAGCTACATCGCAATCTTCGGGAGGCCCCTGATCAGCGCCTTCCGCTGCGTCCCCTCATCTTTCCATCAGTGCTTGAAGTTCAATGCTGAGGGGGTGCAGGTCAGGGTTAGGGGGGACCCAAAGGTGGCGCGGGAGTGTTATGTCACTGCGGTGAACACCATCTCTTGGCAGGAGGGAGCCGAGGAGATGGGGCGGAGGATGGAGGAGGTCGAGCAGGAAGCAGGAGGGGAAGAGCTGGGAGTGAAGGACTGCGCAGAGAAGGCGGCAGGAGGAGATCTGGAGGAGGTGGCCGAAGTAAGGGCCGTGGGAGGAGAGATGGAGGAAGAGGTCCCCGTCCCGGATGAAGGGGATGCTGAAGGATGGGCAGAGCGGTCCAGGCTGGAGGCCGCGGAGGAAGTGGTAGAGCTGGAGGTGCTTACCCGTGGGGGCAGGATGGAGAAGATCCGCGTTAGCGGGGGGCTGACCCCGGAGGACCAGGGCAGGATGCTGGAGTGCATCCAGAAGAACGTGGACATCTTCGCCTGGAACGCCGCGGAGATGCCGGGGGTTGACGCGGATGTGGCTTGCCACCGCCTCAACCTGGACCCGGGAACACGCCTCGTTCAGCAGAAAAAGAGATCCACGGCAGACAAGCTGGCGGAACCCATCAGGGAGGAGGTGGCGAAGCTTCTCAAGGCTGGTTTCGTGTCCGAGATTCAGTATCCCGGCTGGGTCTCCAACGTTGTGATGGTTAAAAAAGGAGACGGCCGCTGGCGATTGTGTATCGATCTTTCCTTACTTAATAAAGCTTGTCCTAAGGACTGTTATCCTTTGCCTCGGATCGACGCGCTGGTTGACTCAGCCGTCGGCTTTTCTATAATGAGTTTTTTAGATGCCTTTTCAGGTTACCATCAGATAAGGATGCACCCCCCGGACATCAAGGATGTCTCATTCATCACAGGGTACGGCTGCTACTGCTACAAGATGATGCCATTCGGGCTGAAGAACGCTGGGGCCACCTACCAAAAAATGATGGATAGAGTCTTCAAGGAGCAGAGGGGAAGGAACTTGGAGGTGTATGTGGACAACCTCATGATCAAAAGCCGGGATGTGGACTCCCACCTCCGGGACTTGGAGGAGACCTTCGCCACCCTGCGCAGATACAAGATGCGGTTGAATCCCCTTAAGCGTGTCTTTGGGGCCAGCCGGGGAAAGTTCTTGGGGCATCTCCTCACCCTCGCCGGGGTCGAGCCGAATCCGGACAAGGTCAAGGCTATCTTGGAGCTGGGGTCCCCGCGGAACGCAAAGGAGGTCCAACGGTTGACGGGGAAGCTAGCAGGGCTGAGTCGCTTCCTTTCTCGGGCAGGGGAGAAGTGTTCCCCCTTCTTCAAAACGCTGAGGGGTGGTCAAAGGTTTGAATGGACCAAGGAATGCGAGGAGGCGTTCCAGGCCCTCAAGGCGCAGTTGACACAGGCTCCGCTGCTCCAAGGACCGAAGGAGGGGGAGGATTTGTTCTTATATCTCGGAGTCGGGACAGAGGCCTTGAGCTCCGTCTTGGTTCGTGAAGAAGGGAAGAGGCAGCTCCCTATTTATTACGTCAGCCGGGTCCTAAGGAAGGCCGAGCTCCGGTATCCGATCTTGGAGAAGCTTGCATTCGCACTAATCATCTCGGCTCGGAGGCTGCGACCCTACTTCCAGGCACACTCAATCCGAGTGGTGACCGACCATCCTCTCCGCAACATCTTCGAGGGGGTGGAGCATTCAGGCCGGCTGGCCAAGTGGTCGGTGGAGCTGAGCGAGTTCGATGTCTCCTTCGTTCCGCGGCTCTCGATCAAAGCTCAGGCGATGGCCGACTTCCTGGCCGACTACGTGGTAGAAGTAGCGGAGGAGGAGCTCACCCGCCCGACTCCATGGAAGGTGAGGGTGGATGGAGCCTCAGGGAGGCATTCTTTTGGAGTAGGGGTGGTTCTGGAAAGCCCTCAAGGGACTCAGATTGAGCAGACGGTGGTGGTGCATTTTCCCATTACCAACAACCAGGCCGAGTACGAAGCAGTAATAGCGGGGCTGCGCCTCGCCAGGGAGCTGGGGGTGCGGGATGTGGAGGTCCTAACCGACTACATGGTGGTGACTTCCCAGATCAACGGGGAGTTCGAAGCAAGGGAGCCCACTCTGAAGTTATACTTGGCCAAAGTGAAGGGGGTCATAGGGACCTTCCAGACCTTCTCCATCCGACACGTGCCAAGAGGAGAGAATGAACAGGCCGACCAGCTAGCGAAGCATGGCCCCCGAGCGGGGGGCACCATCACCGACCTGTTCCGCCCCTCCATCGAAGAAGGGGAGCTCATGGAGATCGACCAGCAAGCTTCGTGGATGGATCCAGTAGTAGTTTTCCTCTCCACGGGGGAATATCCGGAGGGGGTAGACAGGAAGAAGCTGAGGCACAAGTCAGCTTACTACCTCCTTAAGGACGGGCAACTATACAGGAAGACCCTCTCCGGGATGCTGGCTCGCTGCCTAGCCGAGGGTGAGGCGCAGAGGATCTTGGAAGAAGTCCACTCTGGGGAGTGCGGGAGTCACTCCGGGAGTCGGACCCTGGAGGGAAGGATAGTCAGACAAGGGTATTTCTGGCCCACCCTGGGCCGGGACGCCGCGGAGTTCGCAAGGAGATGTCATAAGTGCCAGCTGTTTGCCCACCTCCAGCTACAGCTGGCCCAACAGCTCAAGAGTATCACGACCCCCTGGCCCTTTGCAATCTGGGGAATGGATTTGGTTGGACCGTTCCCCCAGGCCAGCGGTCAGAGAAGGTTCCTCCTAGTGATGATCGACTACTTCTCGAAGTGGATGGAGGTGAAGGCGTTGGCCAAGGTGACCTCCCAAGTGATCAGGAACTTTGTTTGGGGGGAGATCATCTGTCGCCATGGGCTGCCCCAGGCCATCGTCACAGACAACTGACCCCAGTTCGCCAGTGCCGAGTTCACCAGCTTCTGCGAACAGCTTGGAATCGACCTCAGGTTTGCCTCGGTCCACCACCCCAGGTGTAACACCTCCCCTGTAATGAACGTATAATATGGGTCCGGCCGGGGCCCCACAACATACGGACGCCACAGCTTTAGTATTAAAAGTTGATATAGCTACCCACACTCAAAACTCTTTGCACAACACAGCGGAAACAGAACAGGACTAGAAGTTATCCACCACTAAAGAGTAAACAAATGGCCTTATGGCCTTACATCAAGTGTCCAAAACAAAAAGTACATCAAACATGAATGTGCTCAGCACTCCTAGTCTACCTCGGCATGCAAGCCGGACAAAATAGTCTCAAACAAACATCATCATAACTGTAGTGCTACAAAAGAGGGAAAAACACTTCATGGGGCTTAGGCCTTTCTGGCCGGCGTGCTAGCTTCTGCATGCGATCCTTGCCCTGTAAAATTTATTAGTAACGTGGGTCAGCAAAGGCTGACCTCAAACTGTGTAACAACACATCTCCTCCCGGCCGCCCCTAACGGACCCCGGGGAACCCTCCAAACTGCAAGTCAGCACTTCGTATGCAATATAAACATCTATAAATAAACAAGCATTAAAACAGGCTTGGATGTCTCAATCATCAAACACGTTCTCTACTGGTTGAGCATGTAATAAAAGGGCCTACTATGCAACATGTATGCAACACTCGGGCTTCGCCCAAGGCACCCTACTGCGTATGCATCTAGCACAACATCACATCATTTGGGTACTCACATTTCCCCATTGGCATAAAGCCGCAAACAATGAGGGAGACACAACTCCCTCAAACGGCGCACAGGCCGCCACATGGAATTCTTGCCAAGGCCCCACCCGCTCGTGGGCTTAGCCCCGGGCTTGCCTGCAAGCTCTGACGTCTCATGTCAGGATTCCAACAAACATAGACTGACCGATTCTAAGAAGCCTTGCTGGACCCCACCCGCTCATGGCCTCATTGCCCGGGCTTGCCCCAAGCTTGGCATTCTCGTCAGTCTCACAGAAGGGGACTAGTCTCGCCGGGACACTCTCCACACATGACGCACATGTCACGGGATAGCCAGCCGACCACGGAGACATAGCCACGCCTTGGCACATCACAATCCAAGACTAAAATCACCATAATCCCTCATTTGTACTGCAGCGTTCCCGCGCACCAAGGTAACCATCTCCAACTCGTGCGGAGCTAACCTTGTCCACCAAGGAAACCATCTCCATCTCATACGGAGCTAACCTTGTCCCTCAAGGAAACCATCTACCGCCACGAGGAGCTAACCTTGTCCGGTTCCGACCACACGTACTCTTTCAAACAAAAGGGAATCACCACCACATCAAAAGCGGCTTCTTGCCGCAACGGAATCTCTACAAATCCCTAAGTTCGTATGCAACATCACCGAGTTGGACTACCGGTCGCGACTACGGCTTCACCCACCATGCCTAATCCACTAGCGAAGCGGATCTCTAATGCAAGATATGCCGGGGACGGACTCAATCAACCCAGAGGTTCCTCTTGAACCTTGGCAAACCAAAACCCCTCTCATTTGAGAGTTTGTTGCCCAAAAACTAGAAAGAAAGAAAATAAATGATGCTAAGACATGCATCCTAAGACCGAGAGGAGAGGTGTCGTTACCTTCCGACTCCTCTTCCTTGCCATGGCAAAAATGGTCGGATGGAAATCTTCGCAACGATCTAAGCTTCACGGATCCGGACTCGACTCGCGATTTGGAGCACCGAAACCCTTCCTACAACCCAAGACCTTCTTCTTCTTCCTCGTCGCTCTAGCTTCTCTCAAGAACTTAGAAAGAGAAGACTTGGAAAACAATGAGGGTCTGCAACCCTAAAATCGGACTTAACTTCCCAAAAGATGGCCTGAACCGTTAAATCCCAAAACCAGAAAAGAATGGCCACGATTCGCCTGGAAAAATGGAAAAACTGGGCCGAACACGGCCTGGCACACGCCCGTGTCCGGGGCCGTGTGCCTCATTCGCCGTCTCAAATCGACGCGCCTGGAACCGCACACGGGCATCCGACACGCCCGTGTTCAATCCCACACGCCCGTGTCCCCAGTGACACGGCCGTGTGGCCAGCCGTGTGCCTCCAACGACACGGCCCCGAAACCAACCCGAGAGGTGACACGGCCTGGGACACGCCCGTGTACCTGTAACATCTCATTTCCAACTAGACCCCTAAGAGTGGTTTTGGCCATGACTAGGTCATGACAAAACCCTAGGAAGCCAGAAATGGGCCAAGAGATAGGGGACAGAATGTGGAAGATCATCATGGTCTGCAAATAGTAGAACTCTAAGCATGGTTTAGGATGACCATGGGCCACACCCTAACCCCAAGACCCTACCACAACGCCCCTAATACCTTGGGAGGACCATTAGAGCCAAAAGGACCCATTAGGGTCAACCCAAGAGGCTCAGTTGACCAAGGTCAACCCTAGCCCTAAATGGGTCAAACTAGCCTACTTAGGGTCAATTGACCTACTCCTAGCCTAGAGGACCCCACCTATGCCCTCCTAACCCTAAAGTGAGGTCAATGGGCCACTAAGGACACATTGGGGTCAGCCCTAGAGGCCAGGTTGACCCAAGTCAACTCAAGCCCCTAATCTGGTCAAAGTACCCTTACTAAGGGTATGTGACCTCCAAAGTGCAGGGTAACCCTACATAACCCTACCTAGACCCTAGGGGAAGCCAATGGGTCACCCAGGACCCATAGTGGTCAACCCAATTGGTCATGTTGACCCAAGTCAACTCTAGCCCTAAAATGGTCAAAGTGCCCTTACCAAGGGACATGTGACCCCCAAGATGCCCAACCAACCCTACGCAAGTCTTCCTAGACCTCAAGGGAGTCCAATGGGTCACCAAGGACCCATTTGGGTTAACTCAAATGGTCATGTTGACCAAGGTCAACTCTATTCTAGTGTTAGGTCAAATTAGCCTAAATGGACTAACCCAAGCTCAAACCCATTTCCCCCACTTGGGCTAACCTCATTTTATTATTAATATGAGTTAGTGGGCTGCCAATAGGCTGGAGGAGAGATTAAAATTCGTCCATGGTGAGTAGGAGAGAGAAAGCTCCATTTTTCTCTTTAATGGAGGAGAGAGAAAGTGAGAAAAGAGGCCATTCATGGCCAAGGGAGATCAAGGGCCTCTCCAATTGATTCCAAAGGCTGAATACATTCCCCCTCATCAGTTTTACGGAGTTTAATAGCCATGGCCAGCCATTCAAGGTGGCTGAAATCAATTCCTCCAATAGGGAAGAGAGAGAAAGAAGAAAGAGAAGGCCATTCATGGTGGGGAAGGTGAATCACCCCTCCATTCTTCACCAATTAATTAGTATTCATCTCCCCTATCAGTTTTGAGGAGTTTCCAAATGAATTGGGACAAAGGGGAGGTGAATTTCCATGGGTTTTCTCCAAAACCGAAATTCCAATTCATGACCATTAATGGATTTGAAGCCATGACCCTCCCTCTCCTCCAACCCATTTGATGCTTTTAAAAGCTTCCCTGGGCCAAGAGGTATCGTTTCCACCCTTCACCTAAAGAAACCGGGCGGTTTGGTAGTGAAGTTGCAAGCTTCGGAAAGCTCCACCACCGGCCATGACGCACCGCCACCACACTCGACGACAAGCTCGGTTAAAGGTCCTCCTCTACTCCTTCCGTTGGTAGATCTTAGGAATCGTTTAGGACAAGAATCGGACTCAATTGAGCCGATCCAAGTTTTCATTTTCATGGTTTTTCCAAAAAAAATGGTGGTCGGGTTCGCCGGAAACCACCCCTCCGGCGGCCGTGCCGCCGCCCGGCGATAGCCCCCACCTCAACGAAGGTGGTGGCGGTGGTGGCCGGCCAGGGAGGTGGCCGTGTGGCCGGGAAATGCACTTGGAATAAGCTCCAGGTTCGGCCAATCATGGCCCTTGGCTGGAGGAAGAAGATGACCAGGAGCCCCACGATTTGCTTTAAGATTCGTGCAGCATCATTTCTTTTATTTAATTTTGATTTCTGAATTTTCTGTCCTGTTTTCTGGGCTGTTTTGCATTAATTATTAAAAATACTTAGGCCCACCTGGTGGGAAAATGGTCAATATGAAAGTTGTAGCCCTATGGGTCTACTGTAATACAAAATTTATTTGGACCAATTTGGCTCTGTGGTTGGACCAGGGCACCCATTTTGGTGGGACCTGTACCTAGGGCTGAACTGAGATTCAAATGGATGCCCACCCTTCATCCCTTGTCCAAATTGGCTGAAATTTGTACAGAGGATCATTCTTATCTATACCTAGGGCCTGTCCAAAAATGGGAATTTTTGGAGAAACTATTTCAATAGTTTTTACAATAATTTAATAATCCATAAATAAATTAAATAGGTGTCCTAAACATCTCCAACCCTCCCAAATTTTGGTGAGTGGTCCCTGGGTTCATTTTAGGTACCTGTATAAACTTTCATTTGATTTGGATGTGTTTTGAATAGGTTTTGACTCAACCCTAACTATACCTTAAAAAGAGCATTTTGGTCAAAAGGTGCACTTTTGATTTTGAGTGACCAAATCACCTCAACAGAGGCTGAAATTTGGGCCACTGACTTGCTATGGCACTTATCACCTCCCCATGGAATATGGGATAGAGAGGTATAGATTTGCCCTAAGTTCCTAGGTCAAACCCTAAGGAGGGACCCTTTGGCCTTTTGAAGGGCATGAGTCCTAAACACCTTGGATGAACACCAAATTTTGCAAGGAGGTTCCTAGGATATATAAAACCCTCTGGTAAAAATATTAGCAAATTGTGAAAATGGTAGGGCCCCCAAAACCCTAACCCTAGCTTAGGTCCTAAAACTTGTAGTGTAGGGTTAGGTTAGCTAAACATCTTGAAACTTCACCAAATTTGGGTAGTGAGGGGATTAGGGTGTTTTGAACCTCTGATAATTTACTTGAGGAATTTTGATCAATATTTGTAGTACTTCATTTGTTAATTACCAAAAGGCCCAAAATGATGTTTGATTTTATTATGGATGTTATGTGCTTTAAAATATGATGAAACTTGGTGAGAGGTTATTATAGTTCTAGTTGATCACCTCTGAATTTTATCACAATTTTCAATTAACTTTATTTGGTACTTCCTTCATTAATTTCAGAAAGGGGCTTTGGTAAGGAAAATTCATTATGGTTGATATATCTGTTTAAAAATCATGAGGCTTAGGTTTTGAGGTATTTAGGCCAAAAAGTACTTGTATGAATTTATTTATAATTTTTAGAGGTCTGTTTTTAGAACTTTCTTTACAAGGCCATATTTTTGAGAATAGGATAATTAATTAATTTGGGCAATAATTCTTTCAAACAAATTATGAAAGTTTACATAGAGGTTTTATATGCCCTTACCATCATCCTGGAATTTTCTCTGAATTGTTGGAAGTATTTTCATTGTACATCCCTTTTTTATGAATTATTTTGGAATAAATTGGAAATACTATTTAAGGGCTAAAATCTTGCTGGAAAATTTGGAACTTCTGGATTTTTAGATGATTACCCATCTTGCATTTATCATAATTTTAGTGGATCTTTATATTGCTTAAATCTTGTACTTCCTGTTCAACCTTGGAACTTTTGGCTTTTAAAATAAATAAATAAATTAGTATTTAAATCATAAAAATTAGGAAATTGTGGATTCAGTCTGCATATGCCCATATGGACTTCTAATAATTTTTAAATGAGCATTGGATGATCATATGACATACTTCCCTTTTTACGGGTCATATAGCTTAAGTGGGCTGCATTTAGTAAAACTGCAGAAAATCAGTTGGGACATGAATTAGGGCACATGTGATGAGTATTGATTGGTTTGCTGGAAGGATAAATAGATTTAGGTGCATCTTGGAAGATAAGTGAGTAGGGTGTTATTTTGTCTGGGGTTTAGAGGCGCTCGGGTCCGACGAAAGATCGTCCTCCCCGAGGTGAGTGGAGTCAAATCACCCTAGGATTAGCTTATCGGAACATGAGAAAATAATGGGTAAGGGAATCAACCAATAATAAATAAGTACCTTGCGAAAGGGAACGCTGGGCGTAATCCCAACACAGTTCCTAGTGCCCCTTGAGAGCCCTTCACAGGGAATACCGGGGGCAGTCCTGGGTTAACGTAAACTGTTTTAACAAGCTGAAAAGAGTAACTTAGTAATTAGGGTTGCACATTTCACAAACACTGAGGGCACCGGATGTTAGCTGGGAGCTTCGGCTCGGATGGTTAAAAGGCGGACTTTGGGTCCGGGGAGCTTCGGCTCGGTTCTTGATTACGCTGATTTGCATGTGCATAACAGGAAGGAAATTAAGGTGGTGGGTCTTCGGTATCGGAGGGTCGATGCACCGACGCCAATACGTTGACTCGGCAAGTGTGGTTAGCACTTCGCCAACAGAAGTCCGGTGCGCCAGCCGGCAAGAGTACGCAGGAGTCCGCTTAGTGCACCAAGCGTTGAGGCGTACGATAGGTCTGACCGGTAGTGCTTTACCGGTTTAGAGGTGGGCGAGGCCCAACCCACCGCTTCCGTCTGCCACTACGGAGGTATCCTGGGAGGTTACGGCTCCAGAAAGGGGGAACTAAAGGTCTGTGTGCACAGAGTCGGGTGTGTGTGTTGCACTTGCATGTCCATCATACCCACTTGCATGTCATAGAATAATCGTTTCCTTTAACCTTGACACCTAAAGTATAAGTGGAATGGGACGCTTATACTCTAGGACCTGCAAAACAATCCCTTGGTCTATAAGCTTGTGTGGGCAAGTTTATAAATTAAGGTTAAATTTGGATATATATATTTACTGCTGTTTGATAACTGACACCCCATCGTATAAATTGGTATGAGACTTTTTATACGATGGGAGCCTTGCAGAAGACCCCTTGGCTTATGTGTTTTTCACATAAGTGAAGGTTACATTTCCTATTTCAGCTTATGTCTATAGAATTGCTAGTATAGGTCCGCTGTCATCTGCTTTTTGATTATTCTCCACCATTAAGTCCTCCCCTTTCATCCTCTCCGCTCGGTGCTTAGGAGCCGTGGGGGAAGGGGCGTGGGATGATAGGACTTAGTCTTTTAGACTGACGGTTTTCGAACCGCATCATTTAGGGGATCGTGGAGACCAGCATGGAGGAACAGCCCCAGAGACCGGTGCGCTTGGAGGTGGGGCAGTCTAGCTCCGGAGTTCATACAGCCGGGACCGTGAGTCTCGACCTTGAGTAGTTTTCTACTTTTGTTTCTGCATGAGAGATCTTGTAGTGAGGTTATGATGTACCGGGCATAAGCCCGTTGTTGCTACTCTGATGTTATTTTCTGTGGACACTCCCTTCGTGGAGTTATATTTATTATGTCATGTGATTCTCTGTGGACAGATAGTTTCCATTTTACCTCATTATGCTACTTTTCTGTGATCGAATTGGCCGGCAGAATCGGCGCTTTGTGGTGATGACCCTTTAGGGCGTGAAGGAGTTACCGCAAAACGGCGGTTCTGGGCCTAAGACCCCGGTGTCGAAAAAGAAAAAAAAACGGGGGGTCTTACAAGTGGTATCAGAGCACCTCGATCGAAAAGTAGCCGTCCACAACCCTGTGTCACCCCCGCGCGGGTTTAGTTTGGGGACAAACTAAGCAGCGGAAGCAGTGGTGTGCCCATATGGGGGGAATCACATGTAAATTGTCCACTTTCATTAGGCATTGAGTCGATTACCTACTAATGTAGTTCGTTTTGCAGCCCCCAGCTCAGCCCACCCCACAAGGTGGAGCTCAACAGACCCCAGATATCCCACCACCTCCCATGGTCCCCACACCTTTCCTCCAGTCAGACATGGGGCAGACCCTTACAGCTATCCTTGAGGCCTTCCGGGCTCAGCAGGCTCCAGCCCAGCAGCCAAACCCAGGGGCCAACTGGATGAGCACCTTCCGAGGACTCTCTCCCCCATCATACTTAGGGACAGAGTCGGCAGTACGGACAGAGGAGTGGCTGGATGTTATGTACGAGATGTTGACTGGGATACGATGCCCTTGGGAGGAGAGGGTGGCCCTGGTGGTATCTTGCTTGGAGTCCCATGCTAAGAGGTGGTGGAAGACGCTGTTGGACACGACTTTTGCTGATAGGGAGATTGCAGAAATCACTTGGGAAGAATTCAGGGCCACGCTGCTGGAGCACTTTGTTCCTCAGTCGGCCAGGGACGAGTTGGAGGAGCGGTTCTTGCAGCTGAGGCAGGGCACCAGGACGGTGGTGGAGTACCACCGAGAGTTCGATCATTTGGCCCGATATGCGGGCTCCTATCAGCTGGACGAAGCAGGTTACGTCAAGAGGTTTTATAAGGGCCTAAAAGAGGAGTTGAGGGAGGCCTTGCTTTTTGTCTCTGACGGGCCCATCTCCCGGATTTTGGAGATGGCGAAGAGGATTGAGGCCGACTGGCACACCACTCGGGGCCGGAAACGGCAAGCGGAGGACCAGGGCCGGAGGGCCCGAAATGATCAGCGGCGAGGCACCATACCAGATGGGAGGAGGACAAAGGAGCAGCCTCGTCAGGAGGTGAGGCAGGAGCCGAGAGAGCAGGTGGTTTTGGCCCCTCAACCTCTCCGGATCCAGGAGATGCAGAGACCCCGGGGTATGGCGTATCCCCCGCCGGAGTGCTTCCATTGTCACCAGGTGGGACATCTCCGGAGAGACTGCCCTATGAGGGGGGCACCACCTCCAGCACCACGGGGTGGCCCACCGGCCCAGCATTTCGGAGGCCGAGGACGCGGCCGAGGACGTGGTTACCAGGGAGGCGACCGCAGGCAGAATGGGGAGCAGATTTATGCTTTGGACTTAGCACAGCCCCGGAACCCAGACAGGGTTATTGCAGGTATGAGAGTAATCTTAGTTTTGGATTTATTCTTTGCTCATATTAAGTGTTGATAGAACTACTACACAACCTAGGTTAGAAAACCTTACACCAGAGTTTTTCTTTCAAAACTGATTTAGGAATGGTGATGGTGTGCGGCAAGCCTGCCCATACCCTGTTCGACACGGGGGCATCGCATAACTTTGTGTCGGAGGATTTCGTCAAGGACCTGGATCAGATTCGATATTATACGGGATTACCCAGGAGGGTGCGTCTCCCCAATGGGATGGAGATCCAGTCCACAGAGAAGTGCCTCCTGGAGGTTACCATAGACAGGTTGACACTCGAGGCCCCGGCGACGATCCTGAGAATGCCGGACTTCGACCTTGTCTTGGGCATGACATGGCTTGTCTGGAACCATGCCCAGATTGACTGCCCGGCAAGGAAGGTCGTGCTGAGCCACGGCGATACTTATGCAACATTCGAAGGTACTACACCGGTTTCCCGCCGCCTGCTTTCATCTATTCAGGCCATTAAGGCTCACATGCAAGGAGACGAGGTATATCAGGTATTATTCGAGATGACTGAGGAGAAGGACCTGATTGCTAGCATTCCGGTGGTTCGTGACTACGCCGATATTTTTCCGGATAAGCTGCCAGGACTGCCTCCGCATAGGGAGAAGGACTTTCAGATTCAGTTGGTACCAGGGGCTAAGCCGGTATCCAAGGCCCCTTATCGGATGGCCCCGAAGGAGTTGGCGGAGTTTCGGACACAGTTGCAGGAGCTGGTGGAAGCAGGATTTGTTAGGCCGAGCTCCTCATCATGGGGAGCTCCTGTCCTATTCGTGAAGAAGAAGGATGGCACTCTTCGCCTGTGCATTGACTATCGAGCACTAAACAGGCTGACCGTCCGAAATACCTATCCGCTCCCCAGGATAGACGAGTTGTTCGATCAGCTGGAGGGAGCCCATTATTTTTCGAAGCTGGACTTGAGGTCAGGCTACTACCAGCTGCGGATCCAGGAGGAGGATATTCCGAAGACGGCCTTTAGTAGCCGATACGGATTGTATGAGTTCATCGTGATGCCCTTCGGGCTCACGAATGCTCCGTCGGCGTTTATGAGCCTCATGAACCGGGTCTTCGAGGCTTATTTGGATGTGTTTGTCATAGTATTCATAGACGACATCCTTATCTATTCTAAGACGGAGGAGGAGCACACACGACATCTGACACTGACCTTGGAGAGACTGCGGGAGCATCGCCTTTATGCGAAGTTCAGCAAGTGTTAGTTCTGGTTGAAGGAGGTGGCTTTCTTAGGCCACATTATCAGCGGAGCCGGGCTGGCGGCGGACCCGGCAAAGATTCAGGCAGTCAGAGATTGGCCGCCGCTGAAGACGGCCACGGACGTGCGGAGTTTCCTGGGACTTGCCGGTTATTACCGGAAGTTCGTAGAGGGATTCTCTCGAATCGCCCTCCCGCTCACATCCTTGACGAAGAAGGAGGTACCGTTCGTATGGACCCCGCAGTGCCAGACAACTTTCCAGGAGCTGAAGGATCGGCTAACCTCGGCTCCCATTCTTACACTCCCCTCGGGGAGGGAGGGATTTCAGGTCTACACCGACGCATCATATCAGGGGATGGGAGCGGTGCTGATGCAGAACGGACACGTCATAGCTTATGCCTCCCGCCAGCTAAAGACCCATGAGAAGAACTACCCAGTGCACGACCTTGAGATGGGAGCAGTGGTATTCGCACTGAAGATATGGCAGCACTACCTTTATGGAGTCCACTGTGATATATACTCCGATCATAAGAACCTTAAGTATGTGGACACGCAGAAGGAACTGAACATCAGGCAGAGGCGGTGGGTGGAGTTTCTATCTGACTATCAGTATGAGATGCACTACCACCCGTGGAAGGCGAACGTGGTAGCAGATGCACTGAGTAGGAGAGCCGCCACAGCAGGAGCAGAGCCTCAGTTGATGTCTATGGAGCTGCTGCAGAGACTAGAGGACATGCACATTACTCTGGTGTCGTCTGATGATCCTGAGCTCTATGAGGAGTACCTGGCCGCGATGGGCGTTACCGATGACATCAGAGACCGAGTCAGAGAAGGGCAGAGGCAGGATGCCAAGTTAGAGCCCATCTTCCAAGCTATGGAGGCAGGCACTGCAGGAGATTACACACTGAGGGACGACCTGGTGTGCTTCAGAGGACGGGTATATATACCGGAGGGAGGCCAGATCCGGGAGGATATTATGACGGAGGCGCACTGCAGCCGGTATTCTGTACACCCTGGGATCACAAAGATGACGGCTGATTTGAAGAAGACGATGTTCTGGCCGGGCATGAAGAAGGATGTCTCTTACTTCGTGACCCATTGTGAGGCATGTCAGCTAGTGAAGGCGGAGTGCAGGAACCCCGCAGGATTATTGCAGCCACTCCCGGTGCCGGAGTGGAAGTTCGATGACATAGCCATGGACTTCATACATGGGCTTCCCCGGTCTCGGACAGGGAATGACTCGATCTGGGTAATCGTTGATCGATTGACCAAGGTGGCTCGATTTATACCAATCAGGAAGGACGATTCAGTGGGTGTACTGGTGCGGAAGTTTGTGGAGCAGTTCATTCGTTATCATGGCGTGCCCAGGACGATAGTGTCAGATCGTGATGGGCGGTTTACATCCACGGAGTGGCGATCAGTCCAGGCTTACTTAGGCGCGCGATTGACCTTCAGCACTGCATTTCATCCCCAGACAGACGGGCAGACAGAACGCACCAACCGGACGCTGGAGGACCTTTTAAGGCTATGCATCTTGGACCGCGGGGAACCGTGGGAGAAACTCTTACCCCTGGTCGAGTTCTCCTATAACAACAGCCACCAGTCCAGCATCAGGATGGCGCCTTACGAAGCCTTGTACGGGAGGAGATGCCGGACCCCGCTTTCCTGGGTTCAGAACGAAGATCCGAAGGTGTTGGGGTCGGAGTTTGTTGAAGACACCGAGGCACAGGTGAGGCTGATCAGAGACAGGATGCTAGAGGCGCAGAGCAGACAGGCTAAGTACTATGACGCCCGGCATCGGCAGGTGGAGTTCCAGGTGGGAGACCGGGTGTTTCTGAAGATCCGACCCATGCATGGAGTCTCGCGGGTGCGTGGTCGGAGGAAGAAGCTCAGCCCTAGGTACATGGGTCCTTACAGGATCCTGGAGCGGATCGGACCCCTAGCCTACCGGCTGGAGTTACCACCAGAGCTGGAAGCGCTGCACGACGTCTTCCATATTTCTTCGCTGAGGAGGGCTCTGCTACGCCCGGAACAGCAGATTTTGACCCCCGAAGGGCCGGTAGCTTCAGACCGGTCAGTTCGTTTGGAGCCAGTGAGGATCGACGACCGAGGAGTACGGGTCTTGCGACGCAAGAAGGTCCCACTAGTCAAGGTCCTGTGGAGGAACCACGACCAGGAGGAGCATACCTGGGAGCCGCAGGACCTGATGCGACAAAGGTACCCAGAGCTATTCAGTCAGGTACACCTCTCAGACCCCTCAAGATGTTAATTTATTCTCCTGCTTTAATTTACTAAGGGCTGCTCTAGGCAGATAGAGGCTTATCTTTTGTTTATTGGGGGCTTATCCTTGTTTATTGGGATCTTGGTTTGCCGATTGGGCGTATTGGTCATAGATTTAGGTTTCCCTTAAAACCTATTTTAGCAAGCAAGGCGCCATGCTGGGATGTTACAAGTTTCTTTTCTTCGGTAGTAAGTCCCGTAGACTCAACCTTGATTTCGGGGACGAAATCTTTGTTTTGTTTATTGGGATTTGTAACATCCCATTTCCAACTAGACCCCTAAGAGTGGTTTTGGCCATGACTAGGTCATGACAAAACCCTAGGAAGCCAGAAATGGGCCAAGAGATAGGGGACAGAATGTGGAAGATCATCATGGTCTGCAAATAGTAGAACTCTAAGCATGGTTTAGGATGACCATGGGCCACACCCTAACCCCAAGACCCTACCACAACGCCCCTAATACCTTGGGAGGACCATTAGAGCCAAAAGGACCCATTAGGGTCAACCCAAGAGGCTCAGTTGACCAAGGTCAACCCTAGCCCTAAATGGGTCAAACTAGCCTACTTAGGGTCAATTGACCTACTCCTAGCCTAGAGGACCCCACCTATGCCCTCCTAACCCTAAAGTGAGGTCAATGGGCCACTAAGGACACATTGGGGTCAGCCCTAGAGGCCAGGTTGACCCAAGTCAACTCAAGCCCCTAATCTGGTCAAAGTACCCTTACTAAGGGTATGTGACCTCCAAAGTGCAGGGTAACCCTACATAACCCTACCTAGACCCTAGGGGAAGCCAATGGGTCACCCAGGACCCGTAGTGGTCAACCCAATTGGTCATGTTGACCCAAGTCAACTCTAGCCCTAAAATGGTCAAAGTGCCCTTACCAAGGGACATGTGACCCCCAAGATGCCCAACCAACCCTACGCAAGTCTTCCTAGACCTCAAGGGAGTCCAATGGGTCACCAAGGACCCATTTGGGTTAACTCAAATGGTCATGTTGACCAAGGTCAACTCTATTCTAGTGTTAGGTCAAATTAGCCTAAATGGGCTAACCCAAGCTCAAACTCATTTCCCCCACTTGGGCTAACCTCATTTTATTATTAATATGAGTTAGTGGGCTGCCAATAGGCTGGAGGAGAGATTAAAATTCGTCCATGGTGAGTAGGAGAGAGAAAGCTCCATTTTTCTCTTTAATGGAGGAGAGAGAAAGTGAGAAAAGAGGCCATTCATGGCCAAGGGAGATCAAGGGCCTCTCCAATTGATTCCAAAGGCTGAATACATTCCCCCTCATCAGTTTTACGGAGTTTAATAGCCATGGCCAGCCATTCAAGGTGGCTGAAATCAATTCCTCCAATAGGGAAGAGAGAGAAAGAAGAAAGAGAAGGCCATTCATGGTGGGGAAGGTGAATCACCCCTCCATTCTTCACCAATTAATTAGTATTCATCTCCCCTATCAGTTTTGAGGAGTTTCCAAATAAATTGGGACAAAGGGGAGGTGAATTTCCATGGGTTTTCTCCAAAACCGAAATTCCAATTCATGACCATTAATGGATTTGAAGCCATGACCCTCCCTCTCCTCCAACCCATTTGATGCTTTTAAAAGCTTCCCTGGGCCAAGAGGTATCGTTTCCACCCTTCACCTAAAGAAACCGGGCGGTTTGGTAGTGAAGTTGCAAGCTTCGGAAAGCTCCACCACCGGCCATGACGCACCGCCACCACACTCGACGACAAGCTCGGTTAAAGGTCCTCCTCTACTCCTTCTTCCGTGGGTAGATCTTAGGAATCGTTTAGGACAAGAATCGAACTCAATTGAGCCGATCCAAGTTTTCATTTTCATGGTTTTTCCAAAAAAAAATGGTGGTCGGGTTCGCCGGAAACCACCCCTCCGGCGGCCGTGCCGCCGCCCGGCGATAGCCCCCACCTCAACGAAGGTGGTGGCGGTGGTGGCCGGCCAGGGAGGTGGCCGTGTGGCCGGGAAATGCACTTGGAATAAGCTCCAGGTTCGGCCAATCATGGCCCTTGGCTGGAGGAAGAAGATGACCAGGAGCCCCACGATTTGCTTTAAGATTCGTGCAGCATCATTTCTTTTATTTAATTTTGATTTCTGAATTTTCTGTCCTGTTTTCTGGGCTGTTTTGCATTAATTATTAAAAATACTTAGGCCCACCTGGTGGGAAAATGGTCAATATGAAAGTTGTAGCCCTATGGGTCTACTGTAATACAAAATTTATTTGGACCAATTTGGCCCTGTGGTTGGACCAGGGCACCCATTTTGGTGGGACCTGTACCTAGGGCTGAACTGAGATTCAAATGGATGCCCACCCTTCATCCCTTGTCCAAATTGGCTGAAATTTGTACAGAGGATCATTCTTATCTATACCTAGGGCCTGTCCAAAAATGGGAATTTTTGGAGAAACTATTTCAATAGTTTTTACAATAATTTAATAATCCATAAATAAATTAAATAGGTGTCCTAAACATCTCCAAACCCTCCCAAATTTTGGTGAGTGGTCCCTGGGTTCATTTTAGGTACCTGTATAAACTTTCATTTGATTTGGATGTGTTTTGAATAGGTTTTGACTCAACCCTAACTATACCTTAAAAAGAGCATTTTGGTCAAAAGGTGCACTTTTGATTTTGAGTGACCAAATCACCTCAACAGAGGCTGAAATTTGGGCCACTGACATGCTATGGCACTTATCACCTCCCCATGGAATATGGGATAGAGAGGTATAGATTTGCCCTAAGTTCCTAGGTCAAACCCTAAGGAGGGACCCTTTGGCCTTTTGAAGGGCATGAGTCCTAAACACCTTGGATGAACACCAAATTTTGCAAGGAGGTTCCTAGGATATATAAAACCCTCTGGTAAAAATATTAGCAAATTGTGAAAATGGTAGGGCCCCCAAAACCCTAACCCTAGCTTAGGTCCTAAAACTTGTAGTGTAGGGTTAGGTTAGCTAAACATCTTGAAACTTCACCAAATTTGGGTAGTGAGGGGATTAGGGTGTTTTGAACCTCTGATAATTTACTTGAAGAATTTTGATCAATATTTGTAGTACTTCATTTGTTAATTACCAAAAGGCCCAAAATGATGTTTGATTTTATTATGGATGTTATGTGCTTTAAAATATGATGAAACTTGGTGAGAGGTTATTATAGTTCTAGTTGATCACCTCTGAATTTTATCACAATTTTCAATTAACTTTATTTGGTACTTCCTTCATTAATTTCAGAAAGGGGCTTTGGTAAGGAAAATTCATTATGGTTGATATATCTGTTTAAAAATCATGAGGCTTAGGTTTTGAGGTATTTAGGCCAAAAAGTACTTGTATGAATTTATTTATAATTTTTAGAGGTCTGTTTTTAGAACTTTCTTTACAAGGCCATATTTTTGAGAATAGGATAATTAATTAATTTGGGCAATAATTCTTTCAAACAAATTATGAAAGTTTACATAGAGGTTTTATATGCCCTTACCATCATCCTGGAATTTTCTCTGAATTGTTGGAAGTATTTTCATTGTACATCCCTTTTTTATGAATTATTTTGGAATAAATTGGAAATACTATTTAAGGGCTAAAATCTTGCTGGAAAATTTGGAACTTCTGGATTTTTAGATGATTACCCATCTTGCATTTATCATAATTTTAGTGGATCTTTATATTGCTTAAATCTTGTACTTCCTGTTCAACCTTGGAACTTTTGGCTTTTAAAATAAATAAATAAATTAGTATTTAAATCATAAAAATTAGGAAATTGTGGATTCAGTCTGCATATGCCCATATGGACTTCTAATAATTTTTACATGAGCATTGGATGATCATATGACATACTTCCCTTTTTACGGGTCATATAGCTTAAGTGGGCTGCATTTAGTAAAACTGCAGAAAATCAGTTGGGACATGAATTAGGGCACATGTGATGAGTATTGATTGGTTTGCTGGAAGGATAAATAGATTTAGGTGCATCTTGGAAGATAAGTGAGTAGGGTGTTATTTTGTCTGGGGTTTAGAGGCGCTCGGGTCCGACGAAAGATCGTCCTCCCCGAGGTGAGTGGAGTCAAATCACCCTAGGATTAGCTTATCGGAACATGAGAAAATAATGGGTAAGGGAATCAACCAATAATAAATAAGTACCTTGCGAAAGGGAACGCTGGGCGTAATCCCAACACAGTTCCTAGTGCCCCTTGAGAGCCCTTCACAGGGAATACCGGGGGCAGTCCTGGGTTAACGTAAACTGTTTTAACAAGCTGAAAAGAGTAACTTAGTAATTAGGGTTGCACATTTCACAAACACTGAGGGCACCGGATGTTAGCTGGGAGCTTCGGCTCGGATGGTTAAAAGGCGGACTTTGGGTCCGGGGAGCTTCGGCTCGGTTCTTGATTACGCTGATTTGCATGTGCATAACAGGAAGGAAATTAAGGTGGTGGGTCTTCGGTATCGGAGGGTCGATGCACCGACGCCAATACGTTGACTCGGCAAGTGTGGTTAGCACTTCGCCAACAGAAGTCCGGTGCGCCAGCCGGCAAGAGTACGCAGGAGTCCGCTTAGTGCACCAAGCGTTGAGGCGTACGATAGGTCTGACCGGTAGTGCTTTACCGGTTTAGAGGTGGGCGAGGCCCAACCCACCGCTTCCGTCTGCCACTACGGAGGTATCCTGGGAGGTTACGGCTCCAGAAAGGGGGAACTAAAGGTCTGTGTGCACAGAGTCGGGTGTGTGTGTTGCACTTGCATGTCCATCATACCCACTTGCATGTCATAGAATAATCGTTTCCTTTAACCTTGACACCTAAAGTATAAGTGGAATGGGACGCTTATACTCTAGGACCTGCAAAACGACCCCTTGGTCTATAAGCTTGTGTGGGCAAGTTTATAAATTAAGGTTAAATTTGGATATATATATTTACTGCTGTTTGATAACTGACACCCCATCGTATAAATTGATATGAGACTTTTTATACGATGGGAGCCTTGCAGAAGACCCCTTGGCTTATGTGTTTTTCACATAAGTGAAGGTTACATTTCCTATTTCAGCTTATGTCTATAGAATTGCTAGTATAGGTCCGCTGTCATCTGCTTTTTGATTATTCTCCACCATTAAGTCCTCCCCTTTCATCCTCTCCGCTCGGTGCTTAGGAGCCGTGGGGGAAGGGGCGGGGGGTGATAGGACTTAGTCTTTTAGACTAACGGTTTTCGAACCGCATCATTTAGGGGATCGTGGAGACCAGCATGGAGGAGCAGCCCCAGAGACCGGTGCGCTTGGAGGTGGGGCAGTCTAGCTCCGGAGTTCATACAGCCGGGACCGTGAGTCTCGACCTTGAGTAGTTTTCTACTTTTGTTTCTGCATGAGAGATCTTGTAGTGAGGTTATGATGTACCGGGCATAAGCCCGTTGTTGCTACTCTGATGTTATTTTCTGTGGACACTCCCTTCGTGGAGTTATATTTATTATGTCATGTGATTCTCTGTGGACAGATAGTTTCCATTTTACCTCATTATGCTACTTTTCTGTGATCGAATTGGCCGGCAGAATCGGCGCTTTGTGGTGATGACCCTTTAGGGCGTGAAGGAGTCACCGCAAAACGGCGGTTCTGGGCCTAAAACCCCGGTGTCGAAAAAAAAAAAAAAACGGGGGGTCTTACAGTACCAAGCCGTGTGCCAAGTCTCGACACCCGTCGACAGGCTTTGTGTCGACACCGCGGAAAACGTCGAGCGAAGATCGTCGACCAAGCGGGACACGCCCTGTGACACGCCCGTGTCACAGGCCGTGTACCCCAGTCTCGACACTCGTCGAGCGAAAGTGTCGACACTTGGGCCGAGTGTCGACACGGCCTCGACACGCCCTGCGACACGCCCGTGTCGCAGGCCGTGTGCCCCACTCTCGACACTTTGTCGAGCGAAAGTGTCGACACTTGGGCCGAGTGTCGACACGGCCTCGACACGCCCTGCGACACGCCCGTGTCGCAGGCCGTGTGCCCCACTCTCGACACTTTGTCGAGCGAAAGTGTCGACACTTGGGCCGAGTGTCGACACGGCCTCGACACGCCCTGCGACACGCCCGTGTCGCAGGCCGTGTGCCTCCTGCCAGAAACCCAAAATTTTTCCAGAACCGCACACTGACTCTCTTGCAAAACTGGGGTGTTACACCAGGAGTAACGGGCAGGTGGAGGCCGCGAACAAGATGATCGTCAATCTCCTCAAGAAGAAGGTGGAAAATTTGAGGGGGAGCTGGGTGGAGCAGCTCCCAGCAGTTCTTTGGGCCCTAAGAACCACCCCTAACACGGCCACGAGGGAGACCCCCTTCAAGCTCTCCCATGGGTGCGAGGTGGTGCTCCCCATAGAATTTGAGGTCCAAACGCCGCGAGTCGGGGCGGCCAGGGAGGGCCGAGAGGAATGGCGAGCCGAGAACGAGGGGGAGCTGAGACTCTCCCTTGACATGGTGGAAAAATTGAGGGACCTTTCGGCCATCCGACAGGAGGAGGTCAAGAGGAGGATGGCAAAATACTTTGACAGACATGTTAGGGTCAAGCAGTTCGCGGAAGGAGACCTGGTGCTGAAGAAGGTGGACGCGGCAGGGAGGTCAGTGTCCGTGGGGAAGCTCAACCCCAGCTGGGAGGGGCCGTTTATTGTGAAAGAAGCTTTGAAGTCAGGGGCTATCGGCTCCAAAATGTAGAGGGCGAGACCCTGAGTCTCACCTGGAGTGGAGACGACCTGAAAAGATTTTTTCCCTAAGCACCTGTAAGCAACACGTTGGTTATAATGAATTCCCCCCCCCCCCCCCCCAGTATTGCCGCAGCCAGCTAGCATAGAGAATTGGAATGTGTTTGGACCCCGAGAAGATCCCGCTGTCAGGCTCCCACCAAGCTGGCAGGGCCGGAAGTCACTCGGTGTCATCCCTAGCCTCAAGAAGATCCCGCTACCAGGCTCTCACCTAGCTAGCAGGGCCGGAAGTCACTCGATGGAATGTGTTTGGACCCTGAGAAGATCCCGCTGCCAGACTCCCACCTAGCTGGCAGGGCCGGAAGTCACTCGGTGTCATCCCTAGCCTCGAGAAGATCCCGCTGCCAGGCTCTCACCTAGCTGGCAGTGCCGGAAGTCACTCGATGGAATGTGTTTGGACCCCGAGAAGATCCCGCTGCCAGGCTCCCACCTAGCTGGCAGGGCCGGAAGTCACTCGGTGTCATCCCTAGCCTCGAGAAGATCCCGCTGACAGGCTCTCACCTAGCTAGCCGGGCCGGAAGTCACTCGATGGAATGTGTTTGTACCCCGAGAAGATCCCGCTGCCAGGCTCCCACCTAGCTGGCAGGGCCGGAAGTCACTCGGTGTCATCCTTAGCCTCGAGAAGATCCCGCTGTCAGGCTCTCACCTAGCTGGCAGGGCCGGATGTCACTCGATGGCAATGATTTGCGACCCAGAACGAATCACGCTGCCGGGCTCCACCTAGCCGAGCAAGCTAGGAACTACTCGAATGGCGTTAATAGCAGATTGGAATCACAAAGATAAACCAAAAAGGGGGGCTGACACGACCGCCCAGCCCCAAGAAAGACGGCCGAGCGAAGGCGGGCATCTAGGCGAGAACCCGCAAGAGATTTGATAACTCAGGCAGAGGGAGAGCCAACTCGCCTCGCTTGGCGGGTGAGCAGCCGCATCATCAGGGCTGGGCCGCAGAGGCAGGTCGCCCCGTTCGGCAATAGCAAATATACGAATAAGGCGTGCGAGAGAGCATTTATAAAAGCAATAACAGGTGAAAATCGCGAAGTCTAGGTGTAGCCCGCGCGTACATCTCAAAACAGGTAAACATACATGATAATATACATCTAAAAAACAAATGTCAAAAAGCGGGGGAGACGCGAGATCCGGGGCGAGAAGTCCTAGATGGGCTGGAAGGATTTGTCCCCAGGGTCCAGCACGGGAAGAAATAGCGCCGGCACCACGTCCTCCGCCGAGAGTTCCGCCGCCTCGCTCTTGAGGAGATCCGCGCGTCGCAGCATTTGCATCGTGTACTTCGCGGCGCTGGCGGCGTTCTTTTGCATCAGCACCTCCAAGTCGTAGTCGGAGAAGTGCTCGAGCGGACAGACCCTACTGTCCGGAGGAGGGACAGCGGTGGCGGCCTCCAGCTCGCGTACCCGCGCCTCCAACGCCGACTTGTCCTGACCAAGGGTGGCGATCTCAGCGCCCATCCGACTGGCCGTCACGGCGTCCTAACAAGAGGAAGAAAAGTTATAAGGTGGATTCGCGAGAAAGGGCGGTTGTCGAGGGTGAGCACATACCACCCCGCCCAAGTACTGCGCGAGGGACTCCTCTGCCGCGTCGGCCCGCCTCCTCTGAAGGTTCGCGTTCTCCTGAGCGAGCTTTTGGGCCTCCTCCCTCTCGTCCGCCAGCTTCTTCAGGGAGGTGGCGTTCCGCTCCAGTTGGGTGCAGCGCCTCCCTACCATATGAGCTAGCTCCAGGCCGCGTAGCTGGGCCCGCGCGCTCTCATGAACCAATACCCGCGTCACCTCTTTGTCGTAGATGGCGGCGTCTTCTCGCGAGTACAGGCCGAACGAGAAGTTGTAGGCCTCCCCGCCGATGGTGTCCTGCTCCATCCAACTCGGCAGCAAGGTCGAGATCGCGGCGCGATTTGAATCCTTGTCCCACGACAGGAGCGGGGCGCCGAGCTCGTCCAGATATCTCTCGCCGTAGCCAAAGTTGCGGTGACCCCTCGGCACCGGCTTCGCGGCAGCTTGAGACCCGTCCGGCGGCGCGGAGGTGCCCGCCGCCCTGTCCGGGGTGTCGCTGGTCGAAGCAACCAGCGGGGGCGAAGGGCCCTCGGCCGAAGGCCCGCAGGGGCCTTGCCTTTCCTTTGGCTCGCGGCGGGTTGCTGACCCGCGGTCTTCGCCACCTTCAGCGGAGGGGTGGGCTGTCCGCCACCCGGCCGCTTCTTGGCCGGGACCGACAGGATGTCGCGCTGAGCGGCATCCGCAGCCTGAGCTCGTGCGAGAACCCCGGGGGGGATCCGAGCGCTCTCGTAAGGGGGGTGAAGAGGGATGTCGCGCTTGCCTGCCAAGGAGAAGGGGTGAGATAAAGGAAAACGGGGGGGGGGGGGGGGGGGTAAGTCAGAACAGCGACGAGTGGCAAACCTCCCCCTGGCGGGACGGTGGCGAGGTCGTCAAGATGGCGGCGCAGGTACGCGACCTCGAAATTCTTCCTGGCGAAGAACCCACACAAGTCGGACTCATGGCCCCCTAGGCTGGGCGGACGGTAGCTCGCCTCGCTAAGCTGCACCGGTGAGAAGGGGACGTTGCCGAAATCCCCTTTGACGAACAGGAACTTTTTGAGCCAGTTGTGACTCTTATTTACTGTCTCCCGCACCTTGAGGTGGGCGTTGGAGAAGTAGGCGGTCCCATCCCGGTTCGCCCGGAAGGAGAAAAGTTTCCGGAAAACGGCGAGGCTGAACTCGACTCGCTCCTCTCGCAGGAAGCAGGCGAACCCCACCATAACGGCTACGGAGTTCGGGGTCATCTGGCCTAGGACGACCCCGAAATACTTCAGCACCTGGCGCACCTCGGGCCACAGGGGAAGTCGCAGGCCCACCTCCAAGTGAGCTAGAGGGATGGCGAGCTCGTCCCTAGATAAATCGTTGATCTTTTCTCCATCCCCGGGCCGTCTCGCAGAAAAGCCCGGCGGAACGTGGTCGCCAAGAGCATCCAGGTACTCGCGTTCCGAGATGACGGCGTGAGGGAAGTCGTGCTCTGAGAAGGTTCAGGCGCACTTACTTCGTCCGTCCACGTCGCCGTCGCCGCCGCCTCCGCCCATTCCCATCGAATCGCCGCCGAACGTGCGAGACAGATCCAGAAGGCGAGCACGAGTCGTACTTCGCGGGGAACAGGAAGCGAGAGAGCGTTTGGAATCGGTGAGGGAATAAGGGCCTGCAAGTCCTATTTATAGGGAAAGAGAAAGGGCGGGAAACTTCTCGCCGAAAGAGGGGGTGCAGATAGCAAAAATCAGCCTGACGTTTCGACTTCACGGCGCGCGGCCGTGCCGCCGAGGCCAGTCAGGCGTGGTTCTCGCCCGGTCGTGTCCGCGCAAAACTTGAGCGGGCGACTCTCGGCCCGCACCCATCCGGGATTCCGCGCGAGCCGGGAGACACCCGGCTGGCGAGCCCCTCGGCTCGCCCCCGCCCCGATCAGCGGGTCAGGAAGAATGAATCTCTCCCCTGTCCCGCCCCACAGAGAGCGAAAGCAACAGCTTGGTAATTTCAATACACCTCAGCAGTAAAATATTAGGCCCATAGGCGGCAAAGAGAGCTGCGAATCGTTACAAATACAAGATAACTTCGCAATAACAGTAGAAACCCCGCGATATCCCGCGAGCGGGGGAAAAAGGATGGATCAGTACTCGACCCACTTCCACCTGTGCCGCCGCTTCGTTCCCGATCGCGGCGGCACGCGAGGATTGTGGTAATCGCGAACCGCCACCAGCTCCCACTCAGCCAGGCCGACTTGCTCTGTGGCGCTCCTAAGATGCTCCTCGGCTCGCGTAATGTGCATGCCCGGTGAAGTGACATCGTCGTCTTCTGCGGCGCGCGGGGGTCCCTCCAAGGCCGCGAGCCGGGCCGCGGTCTCGGCCTTGTCTTGATCGACCCTCTTCACAATCTCCTGAAGTAGCAGCGTGTGTTTCTGGAACAGCTGCGTCACCTGCCTCTTCATCCCCACCGCATCGGTCGGGTCGCCCAGGTAATCAGAAACACTGTCCACGTCGGGCGGAGGCGAATACCCTTCGCTCGTCTCTGTTTCGGCGGAAGCCATGTTGTAGCCTACAAAAGGGCGATTCAGAAGGAGCGAGCGAGGACAAAGCCAACGGTGAGTACCAGCTTACCAGGGGTTGGGACGTCACCTGCGCCGACGGATGGGTGGGAGGAGCCCGACCGACCCTGAAAGGTTTCTCCCTCGAGGGTCTCAAGAGATTTTCCCAGTCCGTGGGGAGCCGGCGAGCGGGGGGTTTCCGGAGGTGGGCGGTCCAGACCGGGGGGACTAGCAACCCTCTCAGACAACAAGGGAGGGGGCGATCCTTTCCCCCGTTCCCCACCTCTTCACAAGGAATCGCCTGCAAGACAAAAGATCAGAGATACAACGATAATCCGAGGAAGGTCACGTACCCCAGGGACGACCTCAACACCCGCCGCCGAGCTGGAGCCCGGACAGTTACCCGCCGGAGTCCGCCTAAAAATCTTTCCCTTCGCCGGCCTAAAGAGAGGGCCGGGAGGCCCACGTGCTAGACAAGGGGCGGCCTCGAGGGCCTCCTCCTGAGTCTTCAGGCCCGCTGCCGCCAGGCGAGCTCGCACCTCTTCGCTGACCGGCATCGAGAAACCGGTCTGTTCAAGGAAAATGAGGGGATCTGGGGAGCCCCCTCCTGGGCTCAGCGGTATATTTATAGCCAGACAGTGGGGCCCCACCAGAAGATTCCCTGCCAGCTCAGCATAGTACTCGCCGAACACGCGGGTTGGATGATTCTTTCCGAGCTTGAATCAAGCTCAAAAAGAGCGGGGATTGTGTACAACCCCGTGTCCGGCGAGCGGGTCCCGCCAGGGAGGTCGAGCAGACCTAGCCCCGCGACCCGCACCCAAACGGCAAAAAGGATATATGGCAGAAGGGCTGGCTCGCTCCCGCCCATTTCAGGCGAGCGAGCCGGCGAGGCGAGCGAGCGGGTCGCTCGGAGAATCACTGACCAAAGCGGATGGATCTGGCGACCCGTGACTGGCGAGCCGATCGGGGGGTCGCGGTGGCCGCCGGCCAGCCCCCACACGCGACCTGGCCGCCGGTCCGCCCCGGCAGAAGACAGGCAGGTCGCGACGGTCCGGCTCGCGCTCGCCCAGGGAGAATAGGCGGGCAGCTGAAGCCAGGTCGTGCCCGCCTCCCGCGGAGGAGGATTGGATGCGAGCTGACTCCCCAGGGGTGCGAATAACCCCTCAGAACGGCGGATCCACGCTGTTGGCAGACCAGGTTGGACTGCGCATAGCTGCTTAGAACAGCGGAGTTTGGCTGTTGGCAGACCCAACCAAGGGCTTTTTGGTATTTCCAGGTCAGTTCTTTCGGTTATTGGCAGTTCAGATTCCAAAAAACTATAAATAAGACCCAAGGGGTATCTCAGAGGACACGCTTTCAGTGCCTCCTTACTCTCGTCTTCAAGTGCTCTCTGAGGGTACCTTAGCTCGGCTTCTGGCTAAGGAGGGGAAGCGCTCAAAGATCTTCCGGGTTTGTGGTGGCACCTCCCTGCCGAGCCCTTGGGTCTGTTTCTTCTTGTCTTCTTCGTTGTTTTTCTTGCAGGAGCAAAGTAGGCGCAAGACCACCCCTTCCCCAAGGGTCGAACTCCACAAGAGGCCGGATTCCGGTTTCAACATGAGGAGTATGCAAGAGAGAAAAAATGAGTTGCAAGTACCTGGAAGGAACTTGCAAGTCTTTGCTGGTTTTTGCAAAGGAGTAGTTAGAAGCAAATATATGAGTAAAGAAAAAGCCGCAAATACCTGAAGGCAACTTGCAGGTATCTGCTGATATCTGCAAAAGAAGAGTTAGAAGTGGACACAGTATATGAAAGTAACTTGCAAGTACATGTGAAGAAACTTGCAAGTACCTGCTGATCTCTACAAAATGTGTGTTAGAAGCAAACAAAATATGTAAGTAGCTTGCAAGTACCTATGAAGAAGCTTGCAAGCATCTGCTGAACTCTGCAAGAAGAGAGCTAGAAGAAAATATGGATGAAAAAATTACGCTGCAAGTACCTGGACATGACTTGTAGGTGCCTGCTAATCACTACAAAGAGAAGAGTGAGCAGCAGACATATTATAATGGACTAAGCTGCAAGTACATAGATGAGGCTTGTAAGGCAAGGTCAATATCTGTTGATCTCTGCAAAATGAGAGTTAGAAGCAGTCATAATATAATGAGCTAAGCTGCAAGTACCTGAGTGGAACTTGCGAATGTTGACTGTTGATGAGATAAGATCGATATGATCAAATGGCAAAGAAAATGTCTGATGAACTCTGCTGATAATATGAATGAAGACAAACTAGGATAGTAATCTTCTTGATATATTAAAGTTGTCATCTTTATCATGAAGTCTAGATCAATAAGTCGAGTGTTGACTGTTGATATATTGGGATAGACATGATCACATTGGCGGAGAAAAAGTTTGATGAATTCTGCCAATCTTAACTAGATTGCAATAGCATGGCTTAATGATCAAGGGAAGTAAGATTTTTTGATCAATGTTTGATGCCATTAGCGTTAAATAAGAGCAATGAATAGCTTTATGAATCATCAACTGATAGAGCTTAAGCAAGCAGTGAATAAAACATGAGAGTAAGAGAGCTTGTATAGGTTATCATCTGGTAGAGATTATGCAGGCAATGCATATAAGATGAGCACAAGCAAAGTGAATGTTTGCTAATACTTTTGATAGGTCAGATTTAACCTGTTCACCTGTGAAAGAGGCAGTTGATAACAGAGAGCACTAGCTATACTCCCTTGACAGAGCACAAAAGGGAGACATGTGCAAAAATCCTAAGTAGGAAGCGGCAGATGCACTGCTCTCTTGCCTCGGGTCAACCATCACTGATCAATTAGACTAGTTGCGCCAAGTGGCCGACTGCTTGTCTGTGAATTGATCAATGGAATTGTGTGATCCCGCGAAGGCACGGATCGAGAGTACCATAGAGTGTTCGGCCATCACAGTCATGAGATGATCGAAGAGACAAGGCTACGCTTGGTCGCCATTGCTTGTCACGCAAAGATCATCGTAACTGTAATGTATCCTTAACGAAGCACTGCAGAGCTAACACATGGTGCTCCCCTAGCACACACTCTGTGTCAGATGCCGGCTAGGATCCGAAGTCTGAAGACCAACAACGTAGATTGAACGGCTCCCACTGCACATACGCGGACACCCCCCACTGTATGTGGTCATAGCGGTTGTGCCAGAGAACAATCTACGGAGGGAGCATTCCAGACTTGGCGATATCTCATTGGTGTAGTGATCTCTTTGTCAAAGAGAAAAGATGGAGGAAGAAGCATCACAAGAAGGGAACTGTGTCAGTATGAGATCCCTGATGAAATCTTTATTGAAAAGCATGAAAGAGCACTTAGAAGTGCTTTGTAAAGGAAATGCTTGAAAACATAAGGAGTAGAGTAAGGTAACCAGCAATGAATGCAAGGGACTTTGGAGACTCATGGGTGTGATGGATCACCCTTCTGAAGCAGCTGTTGAAATTTGCCATGTTTCGTCATTTCTTCCACTAGTTGTAGAAGAGCTCTGCAATCCTCTGTTGCGTGACCTCCTTCTCTGTGATACTTACAGTATTGGTCAGACTTTTTGCCCATTCGATCAGCGGGCTGAGAAGGTCCCACATTGCTTGTTTTGCTCTTGATGGTGTGAGTTGCCTCACCCAATGTACTATCAACTTTAGATCCTTTGCGTTGGAAGAGACGTTGACGACTTCGGAAACATCCTCCTTTCTTTGCTTTCGATTGAAGACACTTTGGGAAGACTTTGAAGGTTGTCCGGTATGGAGCAAAGCTTCTGGGCCACTCTTCCTCTTAGCTGGAAGTTCTGGCAACTTCACTGGGTGATTGGAGGCGCACGCAGTGGTTTGAGGGCTGAGTTTGCAGACACTCTCCCTTTGTTTGGTAACTGGAAGCTACCAGGTGGCTGTGGCCTGGCTGGATGGATAACTTGCCAGATAAGCATAAGGACCAACTGGCAGAAGAGTTGGCATATCAAAATGTGAATTCCCCAGTGCTGGATTGGCTAGGGTGTCATTGACTGATGCTATCTGCACGGAAGTTTCCCGACGTGTCAGCAAGAGGGCTTCCCAAAGAGCGTCTTCACTGGTACGAGGAATGTCTTGAGGAAGTTAGCGGTCTGACATGAGTAACCGTTGATTTTCAACGTATGTTCGGATCTGAAGGTCGCATGTTAACTGTTGATGCGCGAAAACGACACTGCCTAGTTAACACGGAGGGAGGTGTTCGATCTCATTGGCTAGGAGAGGAAGAGGATGAAGGTTGCGGGGGAAGAGGAAGCTTCTGAGTGCTCGAGAGTGGAGCAAGCGCTTGTCAAAGGGGTTGCGGGGATAGAGGAGAGGTTTGCTGAGAGCAGTAGAGGAGGTTGATCAGGAGCTGTCGAGCAGGAGGTTACTTGGACGGTTGTGCTTGCAGGTTGACTGTCGAGAGAGCTAAGCTGATCTAAGAGGAAAAGGGAAGGATAGAGGGAGCCGCTAGCAGCGGCATTAGCAGAATTCTCCCACCGCGGCTTAAATGCCACTCTTGCGACGGGCTTTCCTTTGATTAATAGCGAGAGTTACAGCTTGGCAATACACCTTTACAAGAAAGCAATAAAGGGGTACAAGGAGGAAGCTGGAGGCTAAGGAAGATGTGCCAGGAGAGACCGCGCGGACTGAAGAGCCAGGTCGGCAGGCCGCGCGACTAAGGGAGAAATAGAGGCCGCGCGGTCTGCAACTGAAGCCAGCAGGCCGCGCACGGTTACAGAAAGACAGAAGGAGGACTGGGAAACAGAGTCTGCAGGAGGTGATCACTTGAGCTTGTTGTCGGCTGTCTTCAAACGTGAGCACCTTGGCGATGATCCGAACTCCCCCCTTCAAAGGAGAGGAATGGGGGGTCTATTTATAGTCCCAAGGAGTTAACGGCTTGCGGTGATGTTACCCCCGGTGAGACGGTAACTTAAGCGAGAAGAAGACGGAGTCCGCCGAGTCCGCAACAGGCCACGCGGACTTGGTCTTGCTTTTGGAGCTGGGGCTGTTGATGGCGAACTGGGAGACTAAGTGGCGGACTGCGAGGAGAGTTCGCAGAGTTCGCCACTGTCGGGCTGAAGGAGTCTGCGCCAAGGTTGCGCGGGCTGAGGGACTACCTACCCGTTGCTGGGAGGCGGGAGTTGGAAGCTATGCGGCAGACTGCGAGGAGAATCCGCAGAGTCCGTCGCTGCTGAACTGAGCGAGCCCGCACCAAGAATGTGCGAGCTGAAGGAGAGATGGAGGCAAAGGAGTGGCGGGCTACATGGCAAGTCCGCTGAGTCCGCCATAACTGATTGAGCCCGTTCCTAGACTGCGGGCTGAGGGGGGTTGACCCTGCTACTGGAGAAGAGCTGGTGTAGGCGAAGGAAAGGCAGACTGCATGGCGAGTCCGCTGAGTCCGCGGAGTCCACCTCTGTTGGCAAGCAGAGTCCGCCGAAGATGAGGACCTGCTGAGGAGCTGGAGCTGCTCATCAACGAATGCAGACTGGAAGTCTTGATCGCATTTTGAGTCCGCCGAGCTCGCGAGGAACTGGGTATTGCTGCTGATCTTTGCGGGTAGCTGGAGAGCGAGTGCCCACGCTCTGCAGGCGGACTGAAGGAGTTAGCTGCCCATGCTGCTGGTGGCCAAGGGCTGAGCGACCTACCGGACTGACGAGGCAGGCCGCGTGTGTTGGCGACGTGGAGGCTGAAGTAGCTGGCTGGCGGCCTGGGGGCAGGTTGCCACTATTTTTTGGTGGTTTGAGCGGTCTGATCTTCTTGAAGAGCGACTTGCGGGAGCGGGCTAAGGGAGTCCAATTCCTGCAAGGGACGTGACCTATTACCGGCCTGGGCGGACATGGAACCGAATCCAATAAAGAGAGGCCTGCGGAGACAAGCTTGCGATTAAGCTAAAAAAGGGTGCGGCCTACAGAGGCAGACTGCGGAAGCAGTCCGCGGCCCCTGCTGACCAAGGGAAGGCGCGCGGCCTGGGCGGTTAGACCGTTGAGACTGCACAAGCCGTACGACCTGAGTTGACAGGGAAACCTCTGTCCGCCCAACCTAAGAAGCGACCTACGGGAGGAACCTGGAGGAGGCCGCTACTGGCGAGCTGGCTTCCTTGGGAAGGATCACCGATTTCGGGGTTAACATAATTGATGCGCGAAAACGACACTGCCTAGCTAACACGGAGGGAGGTAGTGTTCGATCTCACAAGCTAGGAGAGGAAGAGGATGAAGGTCGCGGGGGAAGAGGAAGCTTCTGAGTGCTCGAGAGTGGAGCAAGCGCTTGTCAAAGGTGTTGTGGGGATAGAGAAGAGATTTTCTGACAGCAGCGGAGGAGGTTGATCAGGAGCTGTCGAGCAGGCGGTTACTTGGACGGTTGTGCTTACAGGTTGAATTCTGAGAGTGCTAAGCTGAGCTAAGAGGAAAAGGGAAGGAGAGAGGGAGCCGCTAGCAGCGGAAATAGTAGACTTCGTCCGCCGTGGCTTAAATGCCACTCTTGCGACATGCTTTCCTTTAATTAATAACGAGAGTTACTGCTTGACAATACATCTTTACAAGAAAGCAATAAAGGGGTACAAGGAGGAAGCTGGCGGCTAAGGAAGAAATTCCAGGAGAGACCACGCGGACTGAAGATCCAGGTCAGCAGGTCGCGCGACTAAGGGAGAAACAGAGGCCGCACAGTCTGGCAACTGAAGCCGGCAGGCCGCGCGCGGCTAAGCTAAGAGAAGATGTGGACTGGGAAACGGAGTCCGCAGGAGGTGATCACTTGAGCTTGTTGTGGGCTGTCTTCGAGCGTGAGCACCTTGGGGTGATACAGACCTCCATCAAAGGAGAGGTATGTGGATCTATTTATAGGCCCGAGGAGGTAACGGCTTGCGGTGACGTTACCCTCGGTGAGACGGTAACTTGAGTAAGAATAAGACGGAGTCCGCCGAGTCCACAACAGGTCGCGCGGACTGGGGATTGCTTTTGGAGCTGGGGCTGTTGATGGCGAACTGGGAGACTAAGTGGTGGCGGACTGCGAGGAGAGTCTGCAGAGTTTGCCGCTGCCGGGCTGAAGGTGTCCGCGCCAAGGTTGCGCGGGCTGAGGGACTACATACCTGCTGTTGGGAGGCGGGAGTTGGAAGCTATGCGGCGTACTGCGAGGAGAATCTGTAGAGTCTGCCGCTGCTGAACTGAGCGAGCCCGCACCAAGAATTTTAGAGCTGAAGGAGAGATGGAGGCAAAGGAGTGGCGGGCTGCATGGCAAGTCCGCTGAGTCCGCCATAACTGATTGAGCCCGTGTCTAGACTGCGGGCAGAGGGAGGTTGACCCTGCTGCTGGAGAAGAGCGGGTGGAGGCGAAGGAAAGGCGGACTGCATGACGAGTCCGTTGAGTCCGCAGAGTCCGCCTCTGCTGGCGAGCTAAGTCCGTCGAAGATGAGGACCTGTTGAGGAGCTAGAGCTGCTCATCATCGAATGCGGACTGGAAGTCTTGATCGCATTTCGACTCCGCCAAGCTCGCGAGGAATTGGGTATTGCTACTGATCTTCGCAGGTTGTCGGAGAGCGAGTGCCCGCGCTCTGAAGGCCTACTGAAGGAGTTGGCTGCCCATGTTGCTGGTGGCCAAGGGCTGAGCGACCTGCCGGACTGACGAGGCAGGTCACACGTGTTGGCGAGGTGGAGGCTGAAGTAGCTTGCTGGCGGCCTGGGGGCAGGTCGCCACTGTTGTTTGGCAGTTTGAGCGGTCTAACCTTCTTGAAGAGTGACTTGCAGGAGCGGGCTAATGGAGTCCAATTCCTGCAAGGGATGCGACCTATTGCTGGCCTGGGCGGACATGGAACCGAGTCCGGCAAGAAGAGGCCTGCGGAGACAAGCTTGCGGTTATGATGAAAAAGGGTGCGGCCTGCAGAGGCGGACTGCGAAAGCAGTCCGCGGCCCCTGCCAACCAAGGGAAGGCGCATGGCCTGGGCAGTCAGACCGTTGAGACCGCCCAAACCCTGCGGCCTGAGCGGACAGGGAAAACTCTGTCCGCCCAACCTAAGAAGCGGCCTCCAGGAGGAACCTGGAGGAGGACGCTACTGGTGAGCTGGCTGCCTTGGGAAGGATCGCCGATTTCGGGGTTAACATAATCCCCGCACTTTTTTAAGTTCTGAATAGAACTTCGAAAAAGTTGGAGACTCACTAAAATCATGATCCACCCCAAAGGAAAGAGATGGGGGCAAGGAGAGATAGAACCTGATGCCTCTCCTTAGAAGGTTGCCAATGCCTATCTTTTTCCTACGGAGGAAAAGTTAGTATGGGCGTGTATGGGAGGTACATCTTGCGCGTACCTGGGTTTGCCTTTGCAAAACGAAGAATATGTGTCTTCTACTGAGTTCTGCAAAATGAAAGTGAGAGATAAGCATAGAAGCATAACAACTTGCAAGTACCAGATGAAGGCATGCAAGTACCTGTTATCTTCTGCAAAAATAAGTGTGAGGAGTATGCAAGAGAGAAAAAATGAGTTGCAAGTACCTGAAAGGAACTTGCAAGTCTTTGTTGGTTTCTGCAAAGGAGTAGTTAGAAGCAAATATGGTAGTAAAGAAAAAGCCGCAAATACCTGAAGGCAACTTGCAGGTATCTGTTGGTCTCTGCAAAAGAAGAGTTAGAAGTGGACACAGTATATGAAAGTAACTTGCAAGTACCTGTGAAGAAACTTGCAAGTACCTACTGATCTCGGCAAAATGTGTGTTAGAAGCATACAAAATATGTAAGTAGCTTGCAAGTACCTATGAAGAAGCTTGCAAGCATCTGCTGAACTCTGCAAGAAGAGAGTTAGAAGCAGATATGGATGAAAACATTACGCTGCAAGTACCTTGACGTGACTTGCAGGTGCCTGCTAGTCACTGCAAAGAGAACAGTGAGCAGCAGACATATTCTAATGGACTAAGCTGCAAGTACCTAGATGAGGCTTGCAAGGCAAGGTCATTATCTGTTGATCTCTGCAAAATGAGAGTTAGAAGCAGATATAATATAATGAGCTAAGCTACAAGTACCTGAGCGGAACTTGCGAATGTTGACTGTTGATGTGATAAGGTCGATATGATCAAATGGCAAAGAAAATGCCTGATGAACTCTAATGATAATTTGAATGAAGATCAAACCAGGATAGTAATCTTCTTGTTATATTAAAGGTGTCATCTTTATCATGAACTTCAGATCAATAAGTCGAGTGTTGACTGTTGATATAATGGGATAGATATGATCACATTGGCAGAGAAAAAGTTTGATGAATTCTGCCAAACTTAACTAGATTGCAATAGCATGGCTTGATGATCAAGGGGAGTAAGATTCTTTGATCAATGTTTGATATCATTAGCGTTTAATAAGAGCAATGAATAGCTTTATGAATCATCATCTGATAGAGCTTAAGCAAGCAGTGAATAAAACATGAGAGTAAGAGAGTTTGAATAGGTAGAGATTATGTAGGCAATGCATATAAGATGAGCACAAGCAAACTGAATGTTTGCTAATCCTTTTGATATGTCGGATTTAACCCGTTCACCTGTGAAAGAGGCAGTTGATAACAAAGTGCACTAGCTATACTCCCTTGACAGAGCACAAAAGGGAGACATGCGCAAAATCCTAAGGAAGCGGCAGATGCACTGCTCTCTTGCCTCAAGTACAACCATCACTGATCAATGAGACTAGTTGCGTCAAGTGGCCTATTGCTAGTCCGTGAATTGATAAGTGGAATTGTGGGATCCCGCGAAGGCACGGATAGAGAGTACCATAGAGTATTCGACCATCATAGTCATGAGATGATCGAAGAGACGAGGCTACGCTTGGTCCTCATTGCTTGTCACGCAAATATCATCGTAACTGTAATGAATCATTAACGAAGCACAACAGAGCTAACACATGGGGCTCCCCTAGCATACACTCTGTGTCAGATGTCGGCTAGGATCCAAAGTCTGAAGCCCAACATCGTAGATTGAATGGCTCCCACTGTACATACGCGGACACCCCCCACTGTATGTGGTCGTAGCGGTTGTGCCAGAGAACAATCTACGGGGGGAGCATTCCAGACTTGGCGATATCTCATTGGTGTAGTGATCTCTTTGGCAAAGAGAAAAGATGATGGAAGAAGCATCACAAGAAGGGAACTATATCAGTATGAGATCCCTGATGAAATCCTTATTGAAAAGCAAGAAGGAGCACTTAGAAGTGCTTGGAGATGAAAATGTTTGAAAGAGTAAGAGTAAGAGTAACCGATAATGGTTGCGAGAAAATTTGGAGGACTATGAAGACCTTTGCTGGCTTAGAATAGTCTTCCAAGCACGCCCTCATCATCGGCATCGAAGCATTCGACAGTTTTATTAACAACGAGGAGAGGGGGTTCTTCGACTAGGCTCACCCCTCTTGAGCTGCAAGGAATGTCTGCAACTTCTTTGACCTTTGAGGTTGCTGGATCAGGGCGATCACCTTTAGGAAGAAGATCATGCATCTACCCTGCTGGATCATCCTTTGCACTAGTCGACGGAGTGCTCTGCAGTTCTTAGTCAGGTGGCCTGACTCTTTGTCGAACTCGCAGTATAGTTCAGAGTCCTTTGATCTTTGATCAGCTGGCCGCTAAGGCTTCTTGTAATTAGCCCTGTCTTTCATAACTTGGCTCACTTGTAGCATGACTTCATCTAGTTCGGACTCGTGCAAGTCATTGTCTTGTTATTGATAAACTGCAGCTGTTTGAGAAGATGCAGCTGGTGGTAGTAGCAGTTGATCTTGAGCACGATCACGGCTCGGGAAGGGTTATCGATGGCGTTGAAATCTTCTTTCCCTTCTCGAGTGAGTTGGGAAATCTTTCCGGGGTGATCTCGGAGGCTGCTTGCGAGGAGGAGAGTCTTTCTCTGACAGAAGCCTGGAGACGAAACCTGGGTTGCTCTTTTCGCCTCGGATGTATGAGTTGGCTAGAGCAATCAACTCTTGGTACGTTCTCGATGCACGGACATTGGCTTCAAACTTGAGCGGCCCTTCACGAAAACCGTGGATAAGAGCCACTCGGTACATTTCTTGGTCAGTAATCTCGATGTCTAAGATTTCTCTCTGAAATCGATCAACGAACTGAGACCAAGTTTCATTGCCACGCTGCTTGATCTCAAAGAGGGTGTTGAAGTTGGAGACCGGGCGGTCTGTCTTGGCGGGTTAGAGACCGCGCGGTCTGGCGGTTTGACTCGGCGACTTGTAAACCGGGCGGTCTAAGCAATCTTCACAGGCGACCTCTCTGCTTCACTTGTTGTAAGCCGTGCGGTTAGTGCTTCTGTCTAACCGCGCGGCCTGTGCGGTTTACTTTGTACAGTCCGCTTAGCTTGTAAATTTTAGTCCCACATCTCTTATTTGTATTCTCTCTTCTCTCCTCCATTCTATATAAGGGAGGGCATACCTTTGTAATAGTTATCATTTTTGGATAATAAAATTTCGATTATTCAAAAGTTTATTCGGCTTGTTCTCTTCTTTTCGCTTCCTTTCTCTACTTTCTAACTTAATCGAAATTTTATTATCCAAAAATGATAACTATTACAAAGGTATGCCCTCCCTTATATAGAATGGAGGAGAGAAGAGAGAATACAAATAAGAGATGTGGGACTAAAATTTACAAGCTAAGCGGACTGTACAAAGTAAACCGCACAGGCCGCGCAGTTAGACAGAAGCACTAACCGCACGGCTTACAACAAGTGAAGCAGAGAGGTCGCCTGTGAAGATTGCTTAGACCGCCCGGTTTACAAGTCGCCGAGTCAAACCGCCAGACCGCGCGGTCTCTAACCCGCCAAGACAGACCGCCCGGTCTCCAACTTCAACACTCCCCCTCAAGCTGGAGCATATATATCAATCATGCCCAGCTTGTCGCAAACATGCAGAAACGAGGCGGAGACTGGCTTGGTGAAGATGTCGGCTAGCTCTTTATCAGATGTGACAAACGGAGTGCAAATCTGTTCTTTTAAAATCTCTTCACGAATGAAATGGCAGTCAACCTCAATGTGCTTTGTTCTTTCATGGAATACAGGATTTTTGGAGATGTATATGGCGGCCTTGTTATCACAGAACATAGGTAGAGGATGGTTGTACACCTCTCCTAAATCTAGCATGAGAGCCCGCAACCATTTCAACTCACAAGTGGTTGACGCCATACTGCGATACTCAGCTTCTGCACTGGACCTGGAGACAACAGACTGCTTTTTACTCTTCCAGCTCACCAGATTTCCCCCAACAAAGGTGCAAAAACCTGAGGTAGACTTGCGATCCCCTTTGTCATCAGCATAACTTGCATCTGAGTAGGCTTCAATCCTCAGATGACCATTCTTCTGAAACAGTAATCCTTTCCCAGGCGCTGCTTTGACATATTCCAAGATCCGCAAGGCGGACTGAAGATGACAATCCCTGGGCGCTTGCATGAATTGACTCACCTTGCCCACAGCATAAGAAATGTCGGGTCTGGTCACTGTGAGATATATGAGCTTACCAACCAGACGCCTGTATCGCGAACTATCTGAAAGAAGAGGCGAATCATCTGTCCAGGTTTTGTCCTCCCCAATAGCCATGGGACATCGGGCAGGTTTAGCTCCAGTCAATCCTGCCTCTTTTAAAAGATCAAGGGCATACTTACGCTGAGAGAGAACTAAGGAGTCGGGCTTCCGAGAGAGTTCGATCCCCAGAAAGTACTTTGGAGAGCCCATATCTTTAGTGATCAGATGTTGGCGAAGATGTAGCTTTGTCAGGGCTACCCCTTCCTGGTCATCGCCAGTGAGAAGAATATCATCGACGTATACAGCAAGAACAACCAGCCCAGAAGGAGTTTTGCGAATAAAGAGAGAGTGATCAGCAGAGCTTCGCACAAAACCAACAGCCGCCACAATACTGCTGAACTTGTCAAACCAAGCTCGAGGACTCTGCTTGAGGCCATAAATTGCCTTCTGCAGCCGGCATACTCGTGTCTCCCCCTGAGCAACATACCCAGGAGGTTGCTCCATGTAAACGGCCTCGTGAAGATCACCATAAAGGAAGGCATTCTTGACGTCCAGCTGAGAAATTGGCCAATCCCGATTGACGGCCACAGAGAGAAGAACCCGGATTGTGCTGAGACGAGCCACAGGGGAGAAGGTGTCAAAGTAATCAACCCCATAGGTCTGAGTAAAGCCCTTAGCCACAAGGCGAGCCTTATACCGATCCACAGTGCCGTCTGGGCTAAATTTGACCACAAAGACCCAGCGACAGCCAACAACATCAGTGCCAAAGGGAGGAGGAACAAGAGTCCAGGTACCCCGCTCAGTGAGGGTCGCCATTTCCTCATCCATGGCCATCTTCCAGTGAGGAATAGCAAGGGCCTCCTGATAGGAGCGGGGTGTGGCAGTGGCAGAGATAGCCAGTGCAAAGGCCCTGCGAGAAGGAGTAAGACGATCATAGGAAACAACGGCAGCAAGGGGGTGTAAGGTGCACGTCCGCACCCCTTTGCGAAGAGCTATAGGAAGATCCAGGTCAGCCGGGCCCGCGGCATCCGGAGCATCCGTGGTAGAGAAAGCTGGCCCGGGAGAAGAGAGCGACGGCAGCGGAGAGGAGGGAGAGGGTGGTGGAGAAGGGAGAGAGAGAGGGGGAGGAAGAGGAGGGGGGGGAGACGGTGTAGTGGTGGAGAGTGTAGGAGGAGACGAGGGAACGAAGGGAATGGCAGGAGAATCAGAAGCTGGGAGAAGAGGAGAAGAGGCATCCGAGAAGTAGGAGGTATTCTCGAAGAAGGTGACGTCAGCAGAGACGAACTGCTTACGAAGGACGGGATCAAAGCAACAGTAGCCTTTCTGAGTGGTGGAATACCCCAGAAAGACACATTTGGTGGAGCGAGGGGAGAGCTTATCACGGGTGGCAGAAGGGGCATGCACAAAGGCAGTGCATCCAAAGATTTGGAGAGGGAGATGAAACGGCTCCTTGCCCGGATACAAAATGGAGAACGGGGTTTGGCCATGGAGAACCGTGGAGGGAATGCGATTGATGAGGTAGCAGGCAAGGAGAACAGCATAGCCCCAATAGGAGCGAGGAACATGCATCTGGGTCATCAAGGTGCGAGCGACATCGAGCAGGTGTCGGTTTTTGCGTTCGGCTACACCATTTTGTTGTGAAGAATAGACACAACTAGTTTGATGAAGAATCCCATTTTGCATGCAGAATGTAGAGAAGTCACGACTGAGATATTCTGCGGCATTATCAGACCGAAAAACTTTGATAGAAACATCAAACTGAGTTTTGATCATGAGATAGAAGGATGTCCATACAGAGAATAATTCGGAGCGATCTTTTAACAGATACACCCACGTACAGCGAGAGAAATCATCAATGAACGTGACAAAATAGGAACTACCCCGACCAATGGTAAGAGTAGGAGAAGGACCCCAGATGTCGGAGTGGATAAGATCAAACGGACGGGTAGAGCTACGAACGTGCTTTGGAGGGAAGGAGGAGCGGTGATGCTTGCCAAGCTGACAGGCCTCACAGTTGAGCGGAGGACTTTGAGGAGGAAGGTGGGGCAGAAGTTGACGAAGAAGACGGGGAGGAGCATGACCAAGGCGGAGATGCCATTGGAGAAGATCTGTGGAGGTGGAGGAGAAGGTGGAAAAAGCAGAAATGTTGTCGAGGAAGTATAAGCCGCCACTCTCAGTCCCAGTAGCAATCGTCCGTTGGGAGTCCGGATCCTGAAAAGAGCAAGAAGTAGAAGTAAATGTGACGGAACACTGTAATTGCTTGCAAAGAGATGTAACAGATAATAAGTTGCACGGGAACTGAGGCACATATAGAGTATCCGCCAAGTGAAGAGACGGGGTGACATGAACTATCCCTGTGCCATGAACAGATGATGAAGAGCCGTCAGCGAGAGTAACTGGGGGCAAGCGAGCATGTTTTTCTAGGAGAGAGAAACACGGGAGATGGCCGGTCATATGATTCGTAGCACCAGTGTCGATCAGCCATTTGCCCTGAGTAACAACGTGTGCACGACCAGAAGACGTGACAACCGAGGCGAACGCCATGAAGGGAGGAAGAAGAAACTGCAGCGGTCTCGGTGACAGCACACCAGCGGCACGAAGGGCCACGACCAAGGTGCAGGGCACAAGCCGCGCGACTAAACCAGGAGGTCGCGGCGACTAACAAGAGAAGCGGCTAAGAGCGAAGAGGCGGAGAGGCCGCTCAAACAAGGAAGAATCCGCGTGAAACCGCGGCGGGAATAAAAGGGAAGAAGCCGCTTGAACACGAGCGGCTAGGATCCAGAGCAAGGCACAGCGGGGAAGAAGTCGCGCGGACAGCAAACGGCCGAGCGAACAGAAGAGAGGAGAAGAGCAGGTGACCGCGACCAAGATGCGGGTAAGAAAGGGACAACCCGCACGGTCAGGCAGATCACAGCAGTTGCGAGAATGCGGTCAAGGACACAGCGGGGAAGAGGTCGCGCGGACTGAAAAGGCCGAGCGAACAGAAGAGAGGAGAAGAGCAGGTGACCGCGACCAAGATGCGGGTAGAAAGGAACAACCCGCACGGTCAGGCAGATCACAGCAGCAAACCGCGAGTGCAGAGACAACACACGCGGACAGAGACAGACCGCAGCGACTAGGAAGTCGGAGCGGTAGAAAAGAGCAAGGAGCGCGGCGACACGGAAACAGGTCGCTGCGACAAAGAGCAGGAGGAGAAGAGAAACAAGAAGAGCAAGCCGCGCAAACAGGCAGCGGACAGAAACAAGCCGCGCGGATAGAAACAAACCGCGCGGACAGAGGAGAAGGCAAGCCGCGAACAAGCCGTGAACAACAGAGAGTGCACAGAATCAGGAGGAAAAGACCGTGTCCTCTGATACCAAGTTAGAAAGTAGAGAAAGGAAGCGAAAAGAAGAGAACAAGCCGAATAAACTTTTGAATAATCGAAATTTTATTATCCAAAAATGATAACTATTACAAAGGTATGCCCTCCCTTATATAGAATGGAGGAGAGAAGAGAGAATACAAATAAGAGATGTGGGACTAAAATTTACAAGCTAAGCGGACTGTACAAAGTAAACAGGTTGATAATAAAATTTCGATTATTCAAAAGTTTATTCGGCTTGTTCTCTTCTTTTCGCTTCCTTTCTCTACTTTCTAACTGAGGGCTTCAGGACCGCTCTTTATATTGGTTGAGGTAGAGAATCTGAGCAAGAACTCCCTTCGCAGATTAGCAAAGGAAGTGATGGAGTGAGGATGAAGGCCATATAACCAGTCCCTCACTTGTCCATCAAAGGTTGTGACAAGGAGCTTGCACTTAGTTGCATCTAAAAGAGTTTTGAGAGCAACGACTGATTCGAAGGCTTGCAGATGCTTCACTGGATCAGTTTCTCCAGTGTAGATTGGTAGTCGGGGCTCTCTGAAGTTAGCTGGATTTGGTTCATGATGAACATTCTCTGCAAAAGGCGAAGGCTCTTCTTGCTCTCCTACAACATAAGGATAAAAAGTAGAATAAGCTATAGCTGCAAAAGAAGCAGGAGGATAAAAGAGAAAAGTTGCTGCAAGAGGAGCAAAGGTAGGAGCTGGAGGGTAAGGATGACTTCCCTGAAATTTGAGAAATCTAGCAGGACTTCCCCGTGCTGCTTCCCAGAAGAAGTTTTGGTGAGCAGCAAACTCTTCATCTTGAGGTTGCAAAGGGGCTGCAGGCCCTTGCGGGAAGGCTGCTGTATAAGGAGGATAGACTGGCGGGCAAGCTGGAGGGTAAACTTGTTGATGCTCCAATGTTTGCGTTGGATTAATTGGAGCAGCGGGAGCAGTTGGAGCTACTGCAGGTTGTATCTGTAACTGGTGGGTGATTGCAGCAAGGATTTGGTTTATTGCTTGGAACTGATGAGCATTCTCATGGCGTGATTGCTCAAAGGCCTCCCAAAGAGGATCATCTCTGGGAATTGATTGAGAAAGGTTCTCGGCTGAATGATGATCTGACATGGTTAACTGTCGCTGTTCACCGTCTGTTCGGATCTGAAGGTCGCGTGTTAACTGTTGATGCGCAAAAATGGCACCGCCTAGTTAACACGAAGGGAGGTAGTGTTCGATCTCACATGCTAGGAGAGGAAGAGGATGAAGGCTGTGGGGGAAGAGGAAGCTTCTGAGTGCTCGAGAGTGTAGCAAGCGCTTGTCGAAGGGGTTGCAGGGATAGAGAAGAGATTTGTTGAGAGCAGCGGAGGAGGTTGATCAGGAGCTGTCTAGCAGGCGGTTACTTGGACGGTTGTGCTTACAGGTTGAATGGCGAGAGAGCTAAGCTGACCTAAGAGGAAAAGGGAAGGAGAGAGGGAGTCGCTAGCAGCGGCAACAGCAGACTTCGCCCGCCGCGGCTTAAATGCCACTCTTGTGACAGGCTTTCCTTTGATTAATAACGAGAGTTACATCTTGGCAATACACCTTTATAAGAAAGAAATAAAGGGGTACAAGGAGGAAGCTGGCGGCTAAGGAAGAAATGCCAGGAGAGACTTCGCGGACTGAAGAGTCGGGTCGGCAGGCCGCGCGACTAAGGGAGAAACAGAGGCCGCACCGTCTGGCAACTGAAGCAGGCAGGCCGCGCGCGGCTAAGCAAAGAGAAGATGCAGACTGGGAAATGGAGTCCGCAGGAGGTGATCACTTAAGCTTATTGTGGGTTGTCTTCGAGCGTGAGCACCTTGGGGTGATCCAGACCTCCATCAAAGGAGAGGCGTGGGGGTCTATTTATAGGCCCGAGGAGGTAACGACTTGCGGTTACGTTACCCCCGATGAGACGGTAACTTGAGCGAGAAGAAGACAGAGTCCGCCGAGTCCGCAACAAGCTGCACGGATTCACGCTTGCTTCTGGAGCTGGGGCTGTTGATGGAGAACTGGGAGACTAAGTGGCGGACTGCGAGGAGAGTCCGTAGAGTTCTCCGATGTCGGGCTGAAGGAGTCCGCGCCAAGGTTGCACGGGCTGAGGGACTACCTACATGCTACTGGGAGGCGGGAGTTGGAAGCTATGCAGCGGACTGCGAGGAGAATCCGTAGAGTCCGCCACTGCTGAACTGAGCGAGCCCGCACCAAGAATGTGCGAGCTGAAGGAGAGATGGAGGCAAAGGTGTGGCGGGCCGCATGGAAAGTCCGCTGAGTCCGCCACAACTGATTGAACCCGCAACTAGACTACAGGCTGAGGGATGTTGACCCTGCTATTGGAGAAGAGCGGGTGGAGGCGAAGGAAAGGCGGACTGCATGGCGAGTTCACTGAGTCTGCGGAGTCCGCCTCTGCTGGCGAGCTGAGTCCATCGAAGATGAGGACCTGCTGAGGAGCTGGAGCTGCTCATCAACGAATGCGGACTGGAAGTCTTGATCGTATTTCGAGTCCGCCGAGCTCGCGAGGAACTGGGTATTGCTACTGATCTTCGCGGGTAGCCGGAGAGCGAGTGGTCGCGCTCTGCAGGCGGACTGAAGGAGTTGGCTGCCCATGCTGCTGGTGGCCATGTGCTGAGCGACCTGCCGGACTAACAAGGCAAGCCGCGCGTGTTGGCGAGGTGGAGGCTAAAGTAGCTGGCTGGCGGCCTGGGGGCAGGTCGCCACTGTTTTTTGGCAATTTGAGCGGTCTTATCTTCTTGAAGAGAAACTTGCAGGAGCGGGCTAAGGGAGTCAAATTCCTGCAAGGGACGCGACCTATTGCCGGCCTGGGCGGACATGGAATCTAGTCCGGCAAAGAGAGGCCCGCGGAGACGAGCATGCAGTTAAGCTGAAAAAGGGCACGACCTGCAGAGGAGGACTGCGAAAGCAGTCCGCGGCCCCTGCCGACCAAGGGAAGGCGCGCGGAGTGGGCGGTCAGACCGTTGAGACCGCCCAAGCAGTGCAGCCTGGGCGGATAGGGAAAACTCTGTCCGCCCAACCTAAGAAGCGACCTCCAGGAGGAACCTGGAGGAGGCCGCTACTGGAGAGCATGCTGCCTTGGGAAGGATCGCCGATTTCGGGGTTAACATAAGCATAAGGACCAGATAAGCATAAAGACCAACTGGCAGAAGAGTTGGCATATCAAAATGTGAATTCCCCACTGCTGGATTAACTGTAGCAACTGGTGCTACTACAGTTTGAGAGTCTAGTCAACGAATTATAATGGCTAGGGTGTCGCTGACTGCTGCTATCTGCAGGGAAGTTTCCTGATGTGTCAGCAAGAGGGCTTCCCAAAGAGTGTCTTCACTAGTACGAGGAATGTCTTGAGGAAGTTGGCGGTCTGACATGAGTAACCGTTGATTTTCACTGTCTGTTCGGATCTGAAGGTCGCGTGTTAACTGTTGATGCACGAAAACGACAATGCATAGTTAACACAGAGGGAGGTGTTCGATCTCACAAGCTAGGAGAGGAAAAGGATGAAGGTTGCGGGGGAAGAGGAAGCTTCTGAGTGCTTGAGAGTGGAGCAAGCGCTTGTCAAAGGGTTGCGAGGATAGAGGAGAGGATGCCTGAGAGCAGCTGAGGAGGTTGATCAGGAGCTGTCGAGAAGGCGGTTACTTGGATGGTTGTGCTTGCAGGTTGAATGTCGAGAGAGGTAAGCTGAGCTAAGAGGAAAAGGGAAGGAGAGAGGGAGCCGTTAGCAGCGGCAACAGCAGACTTCGGCCGTCGCGGCTTAAATTCCACTCTTGCGACGGGCTTTCCTTTGATTAATAGCGAGAGTTGCAGCTTGGAAATACACCTTTACATGAAAACAATAAAGGGGTACAAGGAGGAAGCTGGAGGCAAAGGAAGAAGTGTCAGGAGAGACCGCGCGGACTTAAGAGCCAGGTCGGCAGGCCGCGCGACATAGGGATAAACATAGGCCGCGCGGTCTGGCAACTGAAGCCGGCAGGCCGCGCGCGGCTAAGCTAAGAGAAGATGCGGATTGGGAAACGGAGTCCGCGGGAGGTGATCACTTGAGCTTGTTATGGGCTGTCTTCGAGCGTGAGCACCTTGGTGTGATCCAGACCTCCATCAAAGGAGAGGCATGTGGGTCTATTTATAGGCCCGAGGAGGTAACAGCTTGCAGTGACGTTACCCCCGATGAGACGGTAACTTGAGCGAGAAGAAGACAGAGTCCGCCGAGTCCGCAACAGGCCGCGCAGACTGGGGCTTGCTTCTGGAGCTGGGGCTGTTGATGACGAACTGGGAGACTAAGTGGCGGACTGCGAGGAGATTCCGCAGAGTTTGCCGCTGCCGGGCTGAAGGAGTCCGCGTCAAGGTTGCGCGGGATGAGGGACTACCTACCCGCTCTTGGGAGGCGGGAGTGGAAGCTATACGGCGGACTGCGAGGAGAATTTGCATAGTCCGCCGCTGCTGAACTGAGCGAGCCCGCACCAAGAATGTGCGAGCTGAAGGAGAGATGGAGGAAAAGGAGTGGTGGGCTGTATGGCAAGTCCGCTGAGTCCGCCACAACTGATTGAGCCCGCGCCTAGACTGCGTACTGAGGGAGGTTGACTCTGCTGCTGGAGAAGAGCGGGTAGAGGTGAAGGAAAGGCAGATTGCATGGCGAGTCCGCTGAGTCCGCGGAGTCCGCCTCTGCTGGCGAGATGAGTCCGTCGAAGATGAGGACCTGCAGAGGAGCTGGAGCAGCTCATCAACGAATGCGGATTGGAAGTCTTGATCGCATTTCGAGTCCGCCAAGCTCACGAGGAACTGGGTATTGTTGGGTTTCTCTATGAGGATGGCACAACACTTGTGCACGCAGCGGAACAAAACATCAAGAAAACCCAAAAGAGATGGGATCGGGCCATGGTAGTTGAATCAAGAAGTTAACACACAACTATGCAAAAATTACCTCGGTGGCATTGAGTCACAACTCAACGGAGATGCTCCAAGTTTTGTATTCCTGCTGGTGGCGAGTCCTTCGTGGAATAATGTCCACGTCTCTGCAGAAATCCACACGAGCGGGAGAACGCCGATCTTTCCGTCGCACGGAAAATCGGGAAGGAGAAAGACCGCACCTTGCTATTCCACGGACTGCTAGGTCCGCGCCAGGAAAAGTAACACCGGCGACGATCGCCGGAGAAGAAGAGGTCAACGAAGCGAGCACGGCGGCGGCGGAACACTTCCGTCGGCGGCGGGATTCGGGATCGGCGGAACGAACAGAACGGCGGAACACTTCCGTCGATTTCGATTCGATCAGAAAGAAGATCTCTTTTCCCGAAAACCCTAAGTGTCCTTTTATACCAAAGGCATAAATAGACCTAGGAATATCGCTATCCGCAGACCATCCAGAATTTAGGGTTTCAAAATCGGTGAGAATCAATCGGCGAGAATCGGCGACGATCGCCGAGAATCATCAACCAGATTCGGCGGGAATCAGAATCGGCGAGAATCACAATCGGCGAGAATCAGAGTGCAACACTCGACGATTCACGCCGATCGTGGGTCGACGATTCATGTCGATCGGCGAGAATCAGAGTACCCATTCTCGACGATTCTCGTCGATCGGCGAGAATCGGAGTGACGATTCTCGTCGATCGGCGGGAATAAAAGCACTAACGATCGACGATTCTCGTCGACCCTCGGTCGACTATTCTTGCCAGTCCTTTAAGGCAACATTTGCCCAACCCGACGATCCTTTAAGGCAACACTTTGCCCATAACCCCATTCAGGTCGGTGATTGGTAACCTTTACCAACACAGTCAATCATCCAACTTCTCCACATCTCTTATGTGCGACCCTGCAGGCTCATATCGCGTTGGCAGTGAGATTACATGTTTAATCACTTCCAGATCACTATGGTAACTCCAACAGACTCCCACTTGATCCGATTTGGGTTCCAGCTTGTCAGGCATTTGACGTCTCACGTATGCCTCACAGCCCCAAATTTTAATGAACGACGTACTAGGACGCTTCCCAGTCCATAACTCATATGGTGTCTTCAGAACCATTTTCGTTGGAGCGCGATTCAATGTCATTGTAGCAGTCTCTAAAGCAAAACCCCAAAAAGAAACAGGCAAGTCTGCATGACTCATCATCGAACGTACCATGTCTAACAGAGTACGATTTCTCCTCTCAGACACACCATTATGTTGTGGTGTTCTAGGTGGAGTGAGCTGTGATACAATACCACACTCTTTCAGATGATCACGGAACTCATGACTCAGGTATTCGCCACCTCGATCAGATCGGAGTGCTTTAACCATTTTACCCAACTGGTTTTCTACTTCATTCTTGAACTCTTTGAACTTTTCAAAGGTCTCGGATTTGCACTTCATAAGATACACATATCCGTATCTACTGAAATCATCAGTAAATGTAACAAAGTAGAAATACCCACCTCTAGCCATGGAACTCATTGGTCCGCATACATCACTATGTACAACACCCAAGAGATCCTCAGCCCTCTTAGTATAACCAGTGAAAGGAGCTTTAGTCATTTTGCCTAACAGACAAGATTCGCATCGCTCAAATGATTCATAATCAAATGAGTCCAAAAGTCCATCTCTATGGAGTTTGGATATGCGCTTCTCGTTGATATGGCTCAAATGACAATGCCAGAGAAATGTAGGGTTCGAGTCATTTGTTCTTAGTCTTTTATTATTTTCAACATTACAGATCAGATGCTTCAAGTTCAAAACATAAAGACCATTGAATAATTGGGATACAGCATAACAAACATCATTCTTAAATATAGAACAACAGTTGTTCTTAATTATAAAAGAAAATCCAATCATGTCCAAACATGAAATAGATATAATGTTTCTAGTTATGGCCGGAACAAAATAACAATTATTTAGTTCTATTACAAGCCCACTGGGCAAAGAAAGACGGTAAACCCCTACGGCTATAGCAGCAACTCTTGCTCCATTGCCGACGCGGAGGTCCACCTCCCCTTTACTCAGCAATCTTCTCCTTCCCAGTTCCTACACATTTGTACAAATGTGAGAACCACATCCGGTATCCAATACCCAAGATGAAGGAGCAGAAAGGTTTATCTCTATAACGTGAATATTTGAAGCGGAAGTCATACCTCGCTTCTTTTTCTGCAGACCTTCAATGTACGAAGGACAGTTCCTCCTCCAATGACCAGCCTTGCCACAGTGGTGGCATTTCCCTTCCTTCACCGTGCTTTTCTTTTTCATCAGTGCAGAAGACTTGGGCTCAAGATATGACTTAGGTCCCACCTTCGTCTTCTTAGAGCCCTTGGCCTTGCCCTTGCCCTTATGCACCATCAGTATGAGGCTGACAGGCTTGGCCTTCTTCATATTGATTTCGGCAGTTCTCAACATGCCAAGGAGTTCGGGCAGTGTCTTGTCTATTTCATTCATGTTGTAGTTCAAGACGAACTGCTCATAACTGTCCGGCAACGATTGCAGGATCAGATCTGTGGCCAACTCTTGACCAAGAGGAAAACCTAGCCTTTCAAGGTTCTCTATATACCCAATCATCTTGAGTACGTGAGTCCCTACTGAGTCTCGAACTCCCATCTTGCACTGAAACAACGCTTTTGTGACGTCGAACCTCTCTTGACGAGCCTGCCCTTGAAACATTTTCTTGAGATGCTCGTCAATCTCCTTGCACCCCATGCTCTCATGTTGCTTCTGAAGCTCAGAGTTCATAGTGGCAAGCATAAGACATTCGACATCTAAAGCATCATCAGTATACTTCTTATAAGTATCCTTCTCAGCACGGGAAGAGTTCCCGGTCGGCACCTCGGGGGCTTCTTCTTCCAAGACATAGAGCTTTCGCTCTTGCCTGAGGACAATTCTCAGGTTACTATACCAGTCCATGTAATTTGTCCCACTGAGCTTATCCTTCTCAAGGATGGCTCTCAGAGACAAAGTGGAGTGTGAAACACTTGCCATGGAATTCTACAAGAATTTATGCAGAATAAAATCAGTACCAAAATTTCAAATACAATTTATTTTAATTTGGACTTCAATTAAAACACTCCCACTATTTTATTCGAAATGATAGCCCTCACTAACAATTCGGAGAGTTCATGCGAGCTACTCTCTTAGTGGACAAGATCCGTATTTCACCAACACAATGATTCAGCTTTGGCTTTCCTCTCACGATGCGGTTATTTAGGTAGGCAACGCTTGCCAATTGCATCCTCATGCAATTCTTATATGGTTGGTGAATAACTCCTTACTCGCATCCATCATATGGTGCATGCCAACCCTATGCCTCTAGGCACTCAACCTTTGAGGTCACCTAGTTAAGTTGGACCCGATGTCGATAGTGGGATATCACAATTATCCGCTCGCACCCTTACCAAGATAGATTAATGCACCTTGCTTTGGCAAGCCCACACTTCATCGATCGAGGCAGGAAGAGTGTCATCCATCGGAAGGCATCCGAACACTTAATATTTGATGAAGGGATTTTAATTATAGGTTAACAGTTAACCATGATCAACATTCGATCAATGTGCACATCCAAAGAAAAACAATTTTTTCTAAAACCACATGCATCCCTCATGTGCACAACCTGACACCATCAACATTTGATAGAAGGAAGGGCTAAATCTGAACATCCGGAAACTTCCAAATCTTCAGATTTACATGCATTGGACAAAGGCAAAGACAACTCAACTTAAAGCAGTAGACAAGCTCATCTCTCTATGTTGGATTCAAAATCCAAAACAAACTTGAGGGATGGTTACTGCTAAGGAGACTACAATTTCTAACAATTAGAAATTTCCATGAAATTCCAGAAGTTCTTGGCGGGGTACCAAGGCTAAATCCAGACATTTAGAACACTTCTAAATCCCTAGGTTTACACGCACTAGAATAACAAAACTTCCAATACAACAATCATGGCCGCAACCTGCCTCTGATACCACTGTTGGGTTTCTCTATGAGGATGGCACAACACTTGTGCACGCAGCGGAACAAAACATCAAGAAAACCCAAAAGAGATGGGATCGGGCCATGGTAGTTGAATCAAGAAGTTAACACACAACTATGCAAAAATTACCTCGGTGGCGTTGAGTCACAACTCAACGGAGATGCTCCAAGTTTTGTATTCCTATTGGTGGCGAGTCCTTCGTGGAATAATGTCCACGTCTCTGCAGAAATCCACACGAGCGGGAGAACGCCGATCTTTCCGTCGCACGGAAAATCGGGAAGGAGAAAGACCGCACCTTGCTATTCCACGGACTGCTAGGTCCGCGCCAGGAAAAGCAACACCGGCGACGATCGCCGGAGAAGAAGAGGTCAACGGAGCGAGCACGGCGGCGGCGGAACACTTCCGTCGGCGGCGGGATTCGGGATCGGCGGAACGAACAGAACGGCAGAACACTTCCGTCGATTTCGATTCGATCACAAAGAAGATCTCTTTTCCCGAAAACCCTAAGTGTCCTTTTATACCAAAGGCATAAATAGACCTAGGAATATCGCTATCCGCAGACCATCCAGAATTTAGGGTTTCAGAATCGGTGAGAATCAATCGGCGAGAATCGGCGACGATCGCCGAGAATCATCAACCAGATTCGGCGGGAATCAGAATCGGCGAGAATCACAATCGGCGAGAATCAGAGTGCAACACTCGACGATTCACGCCGATCGTGGGTCGACGATTCATGTCGATCGGCGAGAATCAGAGTACCCATTCTCGACGATTCTCGTCGATCGGCGAGAATCGGAGTGACGATTCTCGTCGATAGGCGGGAATCAGAGCACTAACGATCGACGATTCTCGTCGACCCTCGGTCGACTATTCTTGCCAGTCCTTCAATGCAACATTTGCCCAACCCGACGATCCTTTAAGGCAACACTTTGCCCATAACCCCATTCAGGTCGGTGATTGGTAACCTTTACCAACACAGTCAATCATCCAACTTCTCCACATCTCTTATGTGCGACCCTGCAGGCTCATATCGCGTTGGCAGTGAGATTACATGTTTAATCACTTCCAGATCACTATGGTAACTCCAACAGGTATTGCTGCTGATCTTCGCGGGTAGCTGGAGAGCGAGTGCCCGCGCTCTGCAGGCGGACTAAAGGAGTCGACTGCCCATGCTGCTGGTGGCCAAGGGCTGAGCGACCTGCCGGACTGATGAGGCAGGTCGCGCGTGTTGGCGAGGTGGAGGCTGAAGTAGCTGGCTGGCGGCCTGGGGGCAGGTCGCCACAATTTTTTGTGGTTTGAGCGGTCTGATCTTCTTGAAGAGCGAATTACAGGAGCGGGCTAAGGGAGTCCAATTCCTGCAAGGCACACGACCTATTGCCGGCCTGGGCGGACATGGAACCGAGTCCGACAAAGAGAGGCCTGCGGAGATAAGCTTGCGGTTAAGCTGAAAAAAGGCGCGGCCTGCAGAGGCGGACTGCGGAAGCAGTCCGCGGCCCCTGCCGACCAAGGGAAGGCGCGTGGCCTGGGCGGTCAGACCATAGAGAGCGCCCAAGCTTTGCGGCCTGAGCGGACAGGGAAAACTCTGTCCGACCAACCTAAGAAGCGACCTCCAGGACGAACCTGGAGGAGGTCGCTACTTTGCGATCTGGCTGCCTTCGGAAGGATCGCCGATTTCGAGGTTAACATAAGCATAAGGACTAGATAAGCATAAGGACCAACTGGCAGAATAGTTGGCATATCAAAATGTGAATTCCCCACTGCTGGATTGACTGTAGCAACGGGTGCTACTACAGGTTGAGAGTCTAGTCGCCGAATTATAGTGGCTATGGTGTCATTGACTGCTGCTATCTGCAGGGATGTTTCCCGACGTGTCAGCAAGAGGGCTTCCCAAAGAGCGTCTTCACTGGTACGAGGAATATCTTGAGGAAGTTGGCGGTCTGACATGAGTAACCGTTAATTTTCACAGTCTGTTCGGATCTGAAGGTCGTGTGTTAACTATTGATGCGCGAAAACGGCACCGCCTAGTTAACACGGAGGGAGGTGTTCCATCTCACAGGCTAGGAGAGGAAGAGGATGAAGGTTACGGTGGAAGAGGAAGCTTTTGAGTGCTCGACAGTGGAGCAAGCGCTTATAAAAGGGGTTGCGGGGATAGAGGAGAGGTTTGCTGAGAGCAGCTGACGAGGTTGATCAGGAGCTGTCGAGCAGGCGGTTACTTAGACGGTTGTTCTTGCAGATTGAATGACGAGAGAGCTAAGCTGAGCTAAGAGGAAAAGGGAAGGAGAGAGGGAGCCACTAGCAGCGGCAACAGCAGACTTCGCCCGCCGCGGCTTAAATGTCACTCTTGCGATGGGCTTTCCTTTGATTAATAGCGAGAGTTACAGCTTGGCAATACACCTTTACAAGAAAGCAATAAAGGGGTACAAGGAGGAAGCTGGCTGCTAAGGAAGAAGTGACAAGAGAGACCGTGCGGACTAAAGAGCCAGGTCGGCAGGCCGCGAGACTAAGTGAGAAACAGAGGTCGTGCGGTCTGGCAACTGAATCCGGCAGGCCGCACACGGTTACAGAAAGAAGGAAGGCGGGATGGGAAATGGAGTTCGCAGGAGGTGATCACTTGAGCTTGCTGTGGGTTGTCTTCGAGCGTGAGAACCTTAGTGATGATCCGAACTCCCCATTCAAAGGAGGGGCATGGGGGTCTATTTATAGGCCCGAGGAGTTAACGTCTTGCGGTGACGTTACCCCAGGTGAGACGTTAACTTGAGCGAGAAGAAGACGGAGTCCGCCGAGTCTGCAACAGGCTGCACGGACTGGGGCTTGCTTCTGGATCTAGGGCTATTGATGGCGAACTGGGAGACTAAGTGGCAGACTGCGAGTAGAGTTCACAAAGTTCGCCGCTACCGGGCTGAAGGAGTCCGCACCAAGGTTGAGCGGGCTGAGGGACTACCTACCCGCTGCTGGGAGGCGGGAGTTGGAAGCTATGTGGCGAACTGAGAGGAGAATCCGCAGAGTCCGTCGTTGCTGAACTGAGCGAGCCCGCACCAAGAATGTGCGAGCTGAAGGAGAGATGGAGGCAAACTAGTGGCAGGCTGCATGGCAAGTCCGCTGAGTCCACGACAACTAATTGAGCCCGCGCCTAGACTGCGGGCTGAGGGAGGTTGACCCTGCTGCTGGAGAAGAGCGTGTGGAGGTGAAGGAAAGGCGGACTGCATGGCGAGTCCGCCTCTGCTGGCGAGCTGAGTCCGCCGAAGATGAGGACCTGCTGAGGAGCTGCAGCTGCTCATCAACGAATGCGGACTGGAAGTCTTGATCGAATTTTGAGTCCGTCGAGCTCGCGAGGAACTGGGTATTGCTGCTGATCTTCGCGGGTAGCCGGAGAGCGAGTGCCCGCGCTCTGTAGGCGGACTGAAGGAGTTGGCTGCCCATGCTGCTGGTGGCCAAGGGCTGAGCGACCTGCCGGACTGATGAGGCAGGCCGCGCGTGTTGGCGAGGTGGAGGTTGAAGTAGCTAGCGGGCGGCCTGGGGATAGGTCGCCACTGTTTTTTGGCGGTTTGAGCGGTTTGATCTTCTTGAAGAGCGACTTGCAGGAGCGGGCTATGGGAATCCAATTCCTGCAAGGGATGCGACCTATTGCCGGCCCGAGCGTACATGGAACCGAGTTCGACAAAGAGAGGCCTACGGAGACAAGCTTGCGGTTAAGTTGAAAAAGGGCGCTGCCTGAGAGGCGGACTGCAGAAGCAATCCGCGACCCCTGCCGACGAAGGGAAGGTGTGCGGCCTGGGCGGTCAGACCGTTGAGACCGCCCAGGCCGTGCGGCCTGAGCGGACAGGGAAAACTCTGTCTGCCCAACCTAAGAAGCGACCTCCAGGAGGAACCTGGAGGAGGCCGCTACTAGCGAGCTGGCTTCCTTGGGAAGGATCGCGGATTTCGGGCTTAACATAATCCCCACACTTTTTGAAGTTCTGAATAGAACTTAGAAAAAGTTGGAGACCAACGAAAATCGGGATCCACCCCAAAAAGAAAGAGAAGGGGGCAAGGAGAGATAGAACCTAATGCCTCTCCTTAGAAGGTTGTCAATGCCTGTCTTTTTCCTGCAGAGGAAACGTTAGTATGGGCGTGTATGGAAGGTACATCTTGCGCGTACCTGGGTTTGCCTTTGCAAAACTAAGAATATGTGTCTTCTACTGAGTTCTGCAAAATAAAAGTGAGATAAAAGCATAGAAGCATAACAACTTGCAAGTACCTGATGGAGACTTGCAAGTACCTGTTATCTTCTGCAAAAAGAAGTGTGAGGAGTATGTAAGAGAGAAAAAATGAGTTGCAAGTACCTGAAAGGAACTTGCAAGTCTTTGTTGGTTTCCGCAAAAGAGTAGTTAGAAGCAAATATGGGAGTAAAGAAAAAGCCTCAAATACCTGAAGGCAACTTGCAGGTATCTGTTGGTCTCTGCAAAAGAAGAGTTAGAAGTGGACACAGTATATGAAAGTAACTTGCAAGTACCTGTGAAGAAACTTGCAAGTACCTGCTGATCTCTACAAAATGTGTGTTAGAATCAAACGAAATATGTAAGTAGCTTGCAAGTACCTATGAAGAAGCTTGCAAGCATCTGCTGAACTCTGCAAGAAGAGAGTTAGAAGCAGATATGGATGAAAAAATTACGCTGCAAGTACCTGGACGTGACTTGAAGGTTCCTGCTAGTCACTACAAAGCTAAGAGTGAGCGGCAGACATATTATAATAGACTAAGCTGCAAGTACCTAGATGAGGCTTGCAAGGCAAGTTCAGTATCTATTGATCTCTGCAAAATGAGAGTTAGAAGCAGACATAATATAATGAGCTAAGTTGCAAGTACCTGAGCAGAACTTGCGAATGTTGACTGTTGATGAGATAAGGTCGATATGACCAAATGGCAAAGAAAATGCCTGATGAACTCTTCTGATAATTTGAATGAAGATCAAACCAGGATAGTAATCTCCTTGCTATATTAAAGGTGTCATCTTTATCATGAAGTCCAGATCAATAAGTCAAGTGTTGACTGTTGATATAATGGGATAGATATGATCACATTCGCAGAAAAAAAGTTTGATGAATTCTGCCATAACTAGATTGCAATAGCATGTCTTGATAATCAAGGGGAGTAAGATTCTTTGATCAATGTTTGATGCCATTAGCGTTTAATAAGTGCAATGAATAGCTTTATGAATCATCATCTGATAGAGCTTAAGCAAGCAGTGAATAAAATATGAGAGTAAGAGAGCTTGTATAGGTTAACATCTGGTAGAGATTATGCAGGCAATGCATATAAGATGAGCACAAGCAAAGTGAATGTTTGCTAATCCTTTTCATAGGTCGGATTTAACCTGTTCACCTGTGAAAGAGACCGTTGATAACAAAGAGCACTAGCTATACTCCGTTGATAGAGCACAAAAGCGCGACATGCGCAAAAATCCTAAGAAGGAAGCGGCAAATGCACTACTCTCTTGCCTCGGGTACAACCATCACTGATCAATGAGACTAGTTGCGCCAAGTGGCCTATTGCTTGTCTGTGAATTGATCAGTGGAATTGTGGGATCCCGCGAAGGCACGGACCGAGAGTACCATAGAGTGTTCGGCCATCATAGTCATGAGATGATCGAAGAGACAAGGCTATGCTTGGTCTCCATTGCTTGACATGCAAAGATCATCGTAACTGTAATGTATCCTTAACGAAGCATAGTAGAGCTAACACATGGGGATCTCCAAGCACACACTGTGTGTCAGATGCTGGCTAGGATCCGAAGTCTGAAGCCCAAACAACGTGGATTGAACGGCTCCCACTGCACATACGCGGACACCCCCCACTGTATGTGGTCGTAGCGGTTGTGCCAGAGAACAATCTATGGAGGGAGCATTCCAGACTTGGCGATATCTCATTGGTGTAGTGATCTCTTTGGCAAAGAGAAAAGATGGAGGAAGAAGCATCACAAGAAGGGAGTTGTGTCAATATGAGATCCCTGATGAAATTTTTATTGAAAAACATGAAAGAGCACTTAGAAGTGCTTTGTAAAGGAAATGCTTGAAAACATAAGGAGCAGAGTAAGGGTAACCAGCAATGAATGCAAGGGACTTTGGAGACTCATGAGTGTGATGGATCACCCTTCTGAAGCAGATGTTCAAATTTGCCCTGTTTCGTCATTTCTTCCACTAGTTGTAGAAGAACTCTGCAATCCGCTGTTGCGTGACCTCCTTCTCTGTGATACTTACAGTATTGGTCAGACTTTTTGCCCTTTCGATCAGCGGGCTAAGAAGGTCCCACATTGCTTTTTTACTCTTGATGGTGTGAGTTGTCTCACCCAATGTACTATCAACTTTAGATCCTTTGCGTTGGAAGAGACGTTGACGACTTCAGAAACATCCTCCTTTCTTTGCTTGCGATTGAAGACACTTTGGGGAAGACTTTGAAGGTTGTCCGACATGGAGCAAAGCTTCTGGGCCTCTCTTCCTCTTAGCTGGAAGTTCAGGCAACTTCACTGGGTGATTGGAGGTGCACGCAGTGGTTTGAGGGCTGAGTTTGCAGACACTCTCCCTTTGTTTGGTAACTGGAAGCTGCAAGGCGACAGCGGCCTGGCTGGATGGATAACTTGCCAGATAAGCATAAGGACCAACTGACAGAAGAGTTGGCATATCAAAATGTGAATTCCCCACTGCTGGATTGACTGTAGCAATTGGTGCTACTACAGGTTGAGAGTCTAGTCGCCAAATTATAGTGGCTAGGGTGTCATTGACTGCTGCTATTTGCAGGGAAGTTTCCCGATGTGTCAGTAAGAGGGCTTTCCAAAGAGCGTCTTCACTGGTACGAGGAATGTCTTGAGGAAGTTGGCGGTCTGACATGAGTAACCATTGATTTTCACTGCCTGTTCGGATCTGAAGGTCGCGTGTTAACTGTTGATGCTCGAAAACGACACTGCCTAGTTAACACGGAGAGAGATGTTCGATCTCACAGGCTAGGAGAGGAAGAGGATGAAGGTTGCGGGGAAAGAGGAAGCTTCTGAGTGCTCGAGAGTGGAGCAAGCGCTTGTCAAAGGGGTTGCAGGGATAGAGGAGAGGTTTGCTGAGAGCAGCTGAGGAGGTTGATCAGGAGCTGTCGATGTAACGCCCCAATTTCCGTAAGAGGGACGATCAATGTTTTTGGCCAGGATTGGGTCTTGGTAAGGGGTGACACGGCCAAGGACACAGGCGTATCCAAGGTCGTGTCTCGGTCCGGTTCGGCAAAGAGCCCGGGAGGTCGTCGATTTGAAGTCGACGAAGTGTGGTCGAGTCTACACTCGACGATCCGTGTCGAATCTGCGTTTGAAGATTTTGGTTCGACGATCTCGCCAGAGATCGTCGATCTCGCCAGAGATCGTCGATCTCTCCTGCGATCGTCGATCTCGCCAGCGATCGTCGATCCGGCCAGCGGTCGACGATCTTGGGTCGATGATCAGGCCAGCGATCGTCGATCTGGCAGCGCTCGATGTTCTGGCCAGCTCTCGATTTTCTGGCCAGCGCTCGATGTTCTGGCCAGTGCTCGACAATCTGTGCTCGACGATTTGCGCGGTCGACAATTTTGGTTCGACGATCTGGCCAGTGATCGTGGTTCTGACCATCGCTCGACGTTCTGGCCAGCGATCGACGATCTGCGTTCGACGATCTGGCTTGCGCTCGACAATTTTGCGCTCGTCGATTTGTGCGTTCGACGATCTGGCTTGCGCGCGATGATTTTGCGCTCATCGATTTGTGCGTTCGACGATCTTGGTTCGACGATCGTCGAGCGGCGATCTTGGCGGATTGGTTTGACGCAGAGTGTTCGACATTCTGTTTTTCCATGTCAGACTCGTATCGCAGGCGTGCATTCCTTTGTGTGGGATCCGAAGGCTGGGGGTTTTTCTGTTTGGGATATACCCGAGAGTAGGGTTTCAAAATCTGGATTGTTTCAGTCGTTGTTTCTCCATCTAAGATCTAGAGATAAGGGAGAGCGTGGAAGACGGTGAAGGAGATCCGACCATTAGAGAGGCTTCGGTGCTCCAAATCGCGAGCCGAGTTCGGATCCGTGGAGACGAGATCGTTGTGAAGGTTTTCATCCGGCTAAGTTTCCATGGCTAGGAAGAGGGTTCGGAAGGTAACGACACTTCTCCTCTTGGTTTTAGGATGCGTGTCTTGCATCTCTTATTTCCATGGTTTTTGTGCACCAATCTCTCATATGAGAGGGGTTTTGGTCGCCAAGGTTCAAGAGAAACCTCCGGGTTGATTGAGTCCGTCCCCAGCATGATTTTGCATTAGAGATCCGCTCTGTTAGTGGATTAGACATGGTGGGTGAAGCCGTGGTTGCGACCATTAGTCCGACCCGGTGATGTTGCATACGAGCTTTATGGTTTTGGTAGAAACCCGTTGCGGCAAGAGGCCGTTTATGATGTTTGTGATGCTTTCCCCATTTTCTCGTGTGAGTACGTGTAGCCGGAACCGGACAAGGTTAGCTCCGCATTGGCGGTAGATGGTTTCCTTGGTGGACAAGGTTAACTTCCCATTGGCGGTAGATGGTTTCCTTGGTGCGCGGGAACGCTGCAGTACGAATTAGGGATTATGGTGAAACTGGCTTGGTTTGTGATGTGCCAAGGCGTGGCTGTGTCTCTGTGGTCGGCTGGCTATCCCGTGACGTGCAAGTCATATGTGGAAAGTGTCCCGGCAAGACTAGTCCACTTTTTGTGAGACTGACGAGAATGCCGAGCATGGGGCAAGCCCGGGCAATGAGGCCATGAGCGGGTGGGGTCCAGCAAGGTTTCTTAGAATCGGTCACTGTGTTGGACGGAATCCTGACATGAGAAGTCAGAGTTTGCCAGCAAGGCCGGGTCTACGACTGTTAGAGGGTGGGGCCTTGGCAAGAGTTCCGTGTGGCGGCTTGTATGTTGTTGGGGGATTGTGGTTCCCCTTTGTTTGTGGCTTTATGCCAATGGAGAAATGATGAAAACCCAAATGATGTGATGTTGTGCTAGATGCATACGCTATAGGGTGCCTTGGGTGAAGCCCGGGTGTTACATTCATGTTGCATAGTAGGCCCTTTTATTATATGCTCAACAGTAGAGAACATGTATGATGTTTTAGACATCCAAGCCTGTTTCCTTAGTTGCTTTTCTGAATATTGCATACGAAGTGCTAACTTGCAGGTTGGAGGAGTACCCCGGGGTCCGTTAGGGGCGGCCGGGAGGAGATGTGTTTGTTACAAAGTTTGAGGTCAGCCTTTGCTGACCCATGTTACCACCAATTTTTACAGGACAAGGATCGCAAGCAGGAGCTAGCTCGCCGGCCAAAAAGGCCTAAGCCTCATGAAGAGTACCGCTTTGCTTTAGCTTTACTTATTTGACATTGTATGTTTGATGCTCCTATATTCTGGCTTGCATGCCGAGGTAGTTTAGGGGTGCTGATGCACGTTCTTGACTGTTTTTATTATTTGAGCTTCGGACTCACTTTTGTTGTAAGGCCTTAAGGCCATCTCTAATCTCCTATATGTGTGGATATCTTCTAGTCTCTTTGCTGTTTCCACTGTGTTGTGTTTTGAGTTTTGAGATTGCGTTGTTATATCATCTTATAATATTAAAGTTGTGGCGTCTGTATGTTGTGGGGTCCCGGCTGGACCCATATTATAAGGTCATTACAGGGGAGGTGTTACAACTTGCTATCTGAGCCAGGTTAGATCCAAGGTCGGTGTGTATAGAAGATATCCACATAGGAGTAATGCGGGACCATGAGTGTCCTTATGTTTGAGTCTTGTGATTAGAGACTGATTCCTTGTTTTCTTGCTTTTCTAAAGAGTGCAAGCAACGAGGCGGGTACGTCGAAACCAAGAGAAGAGCTTTCGGCGAGCAGTGCCACTGCTCTGGGTCTTTTGGGCACGGGTGTAAACCCGGCCGATTTCTGTCGCATGCTTGCGAAAGCAATGGTGGCAGCCCAAGCTGCAGCGCCAGCTCAGGTAGCAACTCCTACTACACCAGATACGACGACGGCCGTGCCAGGAGGAGAAGCCAGGCGAGTGGAGCCTTTGGCGGAAAGGGTGGTTGTCGGACATGGAGACCGGCACATGAAGTATTTTCTGAGCTTCCATCCCCCGGCATTCAAGGGAGTCGGAACCCCGACTGATGCAGAGGATTGGTTGGCAAGGATGCAAGAACTTCTGAGGGTGGTGGAGACGCCAGAAGATAAGAAAGCTGAGTTTGCGGCCTTCATGTTATAAGGAGACGCAAAGCTGTGGTGGGTTAGCCATAGCGGCCGCCAATTTCCTGGACGCACCCCGTCCATAGAAGAGTTTGGGGATGCTTTTCTAAAGAAGTACATTCCAGTTTCAACGAGGATGGCCCTTCAGAGGCAGTTTCTACACTTGGTACAGCGAGATAAGATGGTGGACGAGTATGTGCAAGAGTTCACCCGTTTGGGTCGTTACGCAGGAACGACTATGACAGATGATGTAGAGAGGGATAACCTCTTCTACCAGGGGCTGAAGGAGAATATGAGGCAACCCCTCATTTCCATGAAGAGAGCTGGTTTTAATGAGCTAGTTGAGACTGCCAGGACATTGGAGAGTGATCTGGAGCGAACCCAACGTCGTAAGCGTTTCACTCACAAGCAAGGGGAAGGGAAGCCTTCCCAATCCCAGGGAAAGTCTGAAGGGAATAGTTGGAGGAAAAAGCCTCACACTTTCAGGTCCGGTGAGAAGAGCTAGTGGACGCCTGGAGGTTCTCACTCCAGGGGACAACCGAGGTGCTATAACTGCGGTAAGGTGGGGCACATCGTTCGTGTTTGTCCTCAAGGAGGAGTGGAGCAAGAGGCAAGGCAGGAGCAGACTGTGTGCTCCGGCCCCAGTGCCGCAGAGAAAGGGAAGATGGCGGAGTCTAGTGCTTCTCGGTTCCAACCGGTGCAACTAAGGGCCTACAACCTTGGACAGCAGGAAGCGATCCGCCAAACCGATGTGGTGACAGGTATGAGGAAATTTAAGTTTAACTCTGTGCTTCATACTTTTAGACCTTTAGGTGTGATGTCTATGTTATAGGCTTCATATTAGTTTCCGGATACCCCGCTATGGTATTGTTCGATATGGGAGCATCGCACTCCTTTCTTACGGAGAGCTTCATCCGGAGAATAGGAGTTGAGTCATTTTCGGCGGACGCGGAGCTGAAAGTGTGCATGCCCAATTGGTCATCCATGACCACCGGGGCCAAAGGGCGCATTTGTTGAGAGCTGGACGGAGTTGACTTCGTATTGGTAGCAGCGTTTTTACCATTGGTTGAGTTTGATGTGATTTTGGGCATGGACTGGCTTGCAGAGCAGCGCGCCAGTATTGATTGCCTATCCAAGGTGGTGACCCTAAGGAGCAAGGGGCAGGCGGAAGTCAAGTTTGAGGGCCTTAGCGGAGTGGCCTGTTGCCTGATTTCGGCCTTGCAGTTGGTGCGGGCAGTTAACCAGGGTGGAATAGCGCTTGTAGCATTATTGGAGGTTCGCCTCTCCAACTTATCAATTGGGGAAGTGCCAGTGGTGGCAGAATTTGAGGACGTGTTTCCTGATGATCTTCCTGGAGCGCCTCCTCGGTGGGAGATCGACTTCTCGATTGAGTTAGTGCCAGAGGCTAGGCCGGTATCACGGCCTCCGTTTAGAATAGCACCAAAAGAGTTGGCTGAGCTCAAAGTGCAGTTGCAGGAACTGTTGGAACAGGGGTATATCCGACCCAGTTCTTCACCGTGGAGCACGTTGGTGTTGTTTGTGAAGACGAAAGATGGTAGTATGCGGTTGTGCATAGACTACCAAGAGCTGAATAAATTGACCGTTAAGAATAAGTATCCGATTCCTTGGATAGACGACCTGTTCGACCAGTTGGTGGGGTCGGTGGTGTATTCAAAGTTGGACTTAAAGTCGGGATACTACCAATTGCGAATTCGGGACGAGGACATACCCAAGACAGCGTTTGGTACGAGGTATGGTCACTTCGAGTTCTCGGTGATGTCGTTTAGGCTGACGAACACGCCATCTGTGTTCATGGATATTATGAATCGAGTATTTCGGGAATACTTAGATTCTTTTGTGGTTGTCTTCATTGACGACATCTTGATGTATTCCAAATCGGAAGTGGAGCATGAGACCCACTTGAGAGTGGTCTTGCAGGTGTTGAGAGAGAATCAGTTGTATGCAAAGTTCTCAAAGTGCGAGTTCTGGTTAGCGAAGGTCACATTTTTGGGCCACGTGATTAGTGGGGATGGGGTGGTAGTGGATCCAACAAAAGTGGAAACCATCAGAGATTGGCCGGTTTTGAGGACCGTGGCGGAAGTCCGAAGTTTTCTTGGACTAGCCGGGTACTATAGGAGATTCGTGGAGAATTTTTCGCGAATAGCTCTACCCCTCACCTCACTCACTCGTAAAGATCATAAGTTTGTGTGGACTCAAGAGTGCAGTCAAGCATTTGAGGCACTGAAGGAGAGACTGATGATGGCTCCAATCCTAAGTCTACCGCAAGGGACTGAGGGATTTCAGATCTTCAGTGACGCATCGGGTTGCGGTTTGGGTTGCGTTTTGGTACAACATGGCAAGGTGATAGCTTTTGGGTCTAGGAAGCTGAAGCTTCGTGAGAGGAATTACCCCGTCCATGACTTGGAGTTGGCGGCGGTAATTTTTGCGTTGAAAATATGGCGACACTATGTTTATGGTGCAAATGTGGAGATCTTTACGGATCATAAAAGCCTGAAGTATCTCTTGGATCAAAAGGACTTGAACATGCGGCAACGCAGGTGAGTTGAGTTCCTTGGAGACTACGAGGTGGCGATTCAGTATACGACAGGTAAAGCCAATGTGGTGGCGGATGCCTTGAGTAGACAGTACTCGGGGCAAGGGAATTGGATCGAAGCTCATGATGAGCGGTTGGTACGGGACTGGGAGTCCCTTGGCATGGAATGCGTAGCGAGAGGCGAGTTTAGCATGCCTCGGTTGAACTGGATTGAAATCCAGAACGACTTGTCCGATCGTATTCGGGAAGCGACCCGTTTGGATGTGGAGTTTCAACCGTTCATGGTGGAGGCTCAAAAGGGCGAGATCAGCGCCTGGGAGATGATTGATAGGATCTTGAGGAAGGGCGGATGGATTTGTGTACCGCAGTTCGGCAAGCTCCGTGAGGAGTTGATGTTTGAGGTTCACTTCTCAAAGTACTCCGTTCACCCGGGTAGTATAAAGATGTACTTGGATATGAAGAAATCCTTTTGGTGGCCTGGGCTGAAGCGGGAAGTAGCTTTGTATGTGAATCGATGCCAAACTTGTACCTTGGTGAAGGCCGAGTGTCAGAAGCCGGGCGGGTTTCTGAAGCCTCTTCCAATCTCCGAGTGGAAATTTGATGATATCTCCATGGATTTTGTGCATGGGTTACCTAGATCGCAGCAGGGTAATGACACTATTTGGGTGATCGTGGATCGCTTAACCAAGGTGGCCCACTTCATCCCAAATCGGAAGGAGGACAGCGTGTAGAAGCTGGTGGAGTTGTATGTTCGCAACATTGTGCGACTACATGAGATTCCTAAGAGCATAGTCAGCGATCGAGATGGACGGTTTACGTCCAAGGACTAGAGATTGGTTCAAAAGAGTTTGGACACGAAGCTCAAGTTCAGTACAGCTTTCCATCCCCAAACTGACGGGCAAACCAAAAGAACAAACCGTACTATGGAAGACATGCTGAGAATGTTTATTCTTGATTTCGGCAAGAAGTGGGAAGATCACCTGTTCATGGTGGAGTTCGCGTACAACAACAGTTACCAAGCAAGTATAAAAATGGCGCCGTACAAAGCCTTGTATGGGAGACGGTATCGAACGCCGATGTCTTGGGCAGAGGCGGGAGACACCAAACTGCTGGAAAAAGAGGTGGTAGCTGACGCTTGAGAGATGGTGCAGACCATTCAAGAGCGTATGAAGGTGGCGCAAGATCGACAAGCAAAGTATTTTAATGTTCGCCATAGGAAGCTGGGGTTTGCGGTAGGCGATTCAGTCTATTTAAAAATCAAGTCGTTCAAGGGCGTTTCACGGGTTCGCCGACTTAAGAAGTTGAGTCAAAGGTTTTTGGGACCTTTCAAAGTTGTTGAACGGGTGGGAGAAGCAGCGTACCGGTTGGCGTTGTCCGCAGAGCTGAGTGTATTACACGACATCTTCCATGTCTCCGTCTTGAGGAAAGCCTTGGTAGAGGCTAGTGTGGTGATCGAGCTGGCATCGGTGCCGATAGAGGAAGGCTTAAGGGCGCGAGTACGTCCAGTTGTCATAGAGGATTCAGAGATTCGGTAGTTGCGGAACAAAGAGGTGAAACTCATTAAAGTCCGATAGGACAACTATGGTCGTGAGGAGATCTCTTGGGAGAGAGAGCAAACCATGCTGGAGGAGTATCCAGAGATTTTTCGTTCAGGTACCATTTAAGCTTTTCTCCCCTTTTATTTTCTGTAATTTCGGGACGAAATTCTTTTAAGGGGGAGAGAGTTGTAATGCCCCAATTTCCGTAAGAGGGACGATCAACGATTTTGGCCAGGATTGGGTCTTGGTAAGGGGTGACACGGCCAAGGACACGGGCGTGTCCAAGGCCGTGTCTCGGTCGGGTTCGGCAAAGAGGCCGGGAGGTCGTCGATTTGAAGTAGACGAAGTGTTGTCGAGTCTGCGCTCGACGATCCGTGTCAAATCTGCGTTCCACGATCTCGCCAGAGATCGTCGATCTCGCCAGAGATCGTCGATCTCGCCAGAGATCGTCGATCTCGCCAGAGATCGTCGATCTCGCCAACGAGCGTCGATCTGGCCAGCGATCGTCGATCTGGCCAGCAATCGTCGATCTCGCCAGCGATCGTCAATCCGGCCAGCGGTCGACGATCTTGGGTCGACGATCAGGCCAGCGATCGACGATCTGGCCAGCGCTCGACGTTCTGGCCAGCGCTCGACGATCTGCGCTCGACAATTTGCGCGGTCGATGATTTTGGTTCGACGATCAGGCCAGTGATAGTGGTTCTGGCCAGCGCTCGACGTTCTTGCCAGCGGTCGACGATCTGCATTCGACGATCTGGCTTGCGCTCGACGATTTTGCGCTCGTCGATTTGTGCGTTCGACGATCTAGCTTGCGCTCGATGATTTTGCGCTCGTCGATTTGTGCGTTCGACGATCTTGGTTCGACGATCGTCGAGCGGCGATCTTGGCGGATTGGTTTGACGCAGAGTGTTTGACATTTTGTTTTTCCAGGTCAGACCCGTATCGCAGTCGTGCATTCCTTTGTGTGGGATCCGAAGGCTGGGGGTTTTTCTGTTTGGGATATACCCGAGAGTAGGGTTTCAAAATCCGGATTGTTTCAGTCGCTGTTTCTCCGTCTAAGATCTAGAGAGAAGGGAGAGCGCGGAAGATGGTGAAGGAGATCCGACCATTAGAGAGGCTTCGGTGCTCCAAATCACGAGACGAGTTCGGATCCGTGGAGGCAAGATTGTTGCGAAGATTTTCATCCGGCTAAGTTTCCATGGCTAGGAAGAGGGGTCGGAAGGTAACGACACTTCTCATCTTGGTTTTAGGATGTGTGTCTTGCATCTCTTATTTCCATGGTTTTTGGGCACCAATCTCTCATATGAGAGGGGTTTTTGTCTCCAAGGTTCAAGAGAAACCTCTGGGTCGATTGAGTCCATCCCCGACATGATTTTGCATTATAGATCCGCTCCGTTAGTGGATTAGGAATGGTGGGTGAAGCCGTGGTTGCGACTGTTAGTCTGACCCGGTGATGTTGCATACGAGCTTTAGGGTTTTGGTAGAAACCCGTTGCGGCAAGAGGCCGTTTATGATGTTTGTGATGCTTTCCCCGTTTTCTCGTGTGAGTACGTGTAGCCGGAATCGGACAAGGTTAGCTCCGCATTGGCGGTAGATGGTTTCCTTGGTGGACAAGGATAGATCCCCATTAGCGGTAGATGGTTTCCTTGGTGTTTAGGAACGCTGCAGTACGAATGAGGTATTATGGTCGAACTGGCTTGGTTTGTGATGTGCTAAGGTGTGGCTGTGTCTCTGTGGTCGGCTGGCTATCCCATGACGTGCAAGTCATGTGTGGAAAGTGTCCCGGCGAGACTAGTCACCTTTTTGTGAGACTGACGAGAACGCCAAGCATGGGGCAAGCCCGGGCAATGAGGCCATGAGGGGGTGGGGTCTAGCAAGGGTTCTTAGAATCGGTCAGTGTGTTGGACGGAATTCTGACATGAGAAGTCAGAGTTTGCCGGCAAGCCCGGGTCTACGACCGTGAGTGGGTGGGGCATTGGCAAGAGTTCCGTGTGGCGGCTTGTATGTCGTTGGGTGATTGTGGTTCCCCTTTGTTTGCGGCTTTATGCCAATGGGGAAATGATGAGTGCCCAAATGATGTGATGTTGTACTAGATGCATACGCTATAGGGTGCCTTGGGTGAAGCCCGGGTATTGCATTCATGTTGCACAGTAGGCCCTTTTATTATATGCTCAACAGTAGAGAACATGTATGATGTTTGAGACATCCAAGCCTGTTTCCTTAGTTGTTTTTCTTGCTTATGAATATTGCATACGAATTGCTAACTTGCAAGTTCGAGGAGTACCCCGGGGTCCGTTAGGGGCGGCCGGGAGGAGATGTGTTTGTTACACAGTTTGAGGTCAGCCTTTGCTGACCCACGTTACCACCAATTTTTACAGGACAAGGATCGCAAGCAGGAGCTAGCTCGCCGGCCAAAAAAGCCTAAGCCTCATGAAGAGTACCGCTTTGCTTTAGCTTTACTTATTTGACATTATATGTTTGATGCTCCTGTATTCCGGCTTGCATGCTGAGGTAGTTTAGGGGTGCTGATGCACGTTCTTAACTATTTTTATTATTTGAGCTTCGGACTCACTTTTGTTGTAAGGCCTTAAGGCCATCTCTAATCTCCTATATGTGTGGATATCTTCTAGTCTCTTTGTTGTTTCCGCTGTGTTGTGTCTTGAGTTTTGAGATTGGGTAGTTATATCATCTTATAATACTAAAGTTGTGGCGTCTGTATGTTGTGGGGCCCCGGCCGGACCCATATTATACGGTCATTACAGGGGAGGTATTACAGTCGAGCAGGCGGTTACTTGGACGATTGTGCTTGCAGGTTGAATGCCGAGAGAGCTAAGCTGAGCTAAGAGGAAAAGGGAACGAGAGAGGGAGTTGCTAGCAGCGGCAACAGCAGACTTCGCCTGCCGTAGCTTAAATGTCACTCTTGCGACGGGCTTTCCTTTGATTAATAGCGAGAGTTACAGCTTGGCAATACACCTTTACAAGAAAGCAATAAAGGGGTACAAGGAGGAAGCTGACGGCTAAGGAAGAAGTGCCAGAAGAGACCGCACGGACTGAAGATCCAGGTCGACAGGTCACGCGACTATGGGAGAAACAGAGGCCGCGCGATCTGGCAACTGAAGCCGGCAGGCCGCTCGCGGCTAAGCTAAGAGAAGATGTGACTGGGAAACGAAGTCCGCCGGACGTGATCACTTGAGCTTGTTGTGGGCTGTCTTTGAGCGTGAGCACCTTGGTGTGATCCAGACCTCCCCCTTCAAAGGAGAGGCTGTAACGCCTTGAAACTCAAAAGTGTGACGGGAGGCGTTTTGAGCCAAGTTTGGAATTTGGCAGGGGGCACACGGCCTGGGACATGGTCGTGTCCCAGGGCGTGTCGTGCTCGAGTCGACGATATGGTCGAGAGGTCGATGAATTTTGGAGGCGACAATCATCGAGCAGCAAACACGTCCTGAGACACGGGCGTGTCCAGGCCTTGTCCTTCTCAGGTGGTTGGCCGATTTTATTCAAGGGTGAAACACAGCCTGGAAGCTCAGGCGTGTTCGGTGGTGACACGGGCCTGTCAAATGGGACACGGGCGTGTCCAAGACCACTATGCTTCTTGGGTTGTTGTTGGTCCTGTGTCGATGGAGGAACATGGCCGTGTATTGGATGACACTGGCGTGTCAGGTCAAACACGAGTGCGTCGGGTGCCTGTATGCATTTCGGGACGCGTCGGTTTCGACGGCATATGGGGAACACGACCCTGGACATGGGCGTGTCACAGGTCGTGTTCGGCCCAGATTTTGGATTTCAATGGTGAATCGTGGTCGTTTGTTTCCTTATTTTGGGATCCAACGCTGGGGGTTGTTCCTGCTGGGATATACCCGAGAAAAGGGTTTCAAATCCCTCATTTCTTTCACTTAGTCTCTTTCTAAAGTCTAGAGAGAGGGGAGAGCAAGGAAGAAGAAAGGAGGCTAGATCCGGTCACCGACGGAGCTTCGGAGCTCCAAATCGTGAGCCGACTTCGGATCTACAGAGGCAAGGAGATTGCGGTGCTTTTCATTCGCATAGATTTCCATGGTGCCGAGGAAAATGCTAGGGTTACGATTCTCATCTTAGGAAATGTGAAGTCTTCTTTTCCTTTGCATAGGAAGCCCGTTCTCACGAGTTTGCGGTGAGTTTGAGGCATTCCTTCGGGTAGACATGAAGATTCCCCGTTGTGTACATGTAGAGTCTGTAATCGAGAACGGATATAGGCATGATGTGTGAAACCTACCCAAACAAGTTGGTCTGGATCGGTGATGTTGCATTGCATGAATGGCCGGAGAAGACTCTGCGCGAATGTTTGTTTTCGGGTTTTCTACGTGGTATATTGCAACAAGGAGCCTTGGGGATTAACCACATGGTGCACCCGGAAAACTGGGCAGATGCGTGATTCTGCCAACATGGTGGCATGGGCGCCAACTTGAACATAACCAGGTTATGTGAAGTGTGTGATGAAACGGGACTCGGGGGAGCTTGACCCGCGCAGACGGCTTAAGTTGACGTTGCGGTGTGAACAACGGGTTAGGCGGAACCATACCGATCTATGTGGTTCGGTTAGAGAGACCTAAAGTACGTGGTACTCACCGTTGGCATAGATGGAGGGTCTTAGGCAATGGCCAGAAAGACCAAATGCTCACGAGATATTGCCGTCCAAGGGGCGGTGGTGAGTCAGCGGACTTTGACCGTGTTCACCGAGAATGTGCCCTGAGTGCACGGGGTGTATGGTCGTGCGTGCCCACACTTGTGATGAAGTGTTTATTAATTATGTTGCTTGGTTATGCAAATAAAGTGCAGGGAAAGAGCATCGCCGCCCCGATTATGGGGGCGGGATCATTATAATTTGGTCAGCATAGCTGACCGTTGCTTTTGTTTGCCACCGTTACGATGGATTGTTGCTTGCAGGTGCTGCGGAGACGAGCGGTAAATAGCGGGCTAAAGCCCAAGTACTGAGCCGGCCCTCAAAGGCCAAATTTTTGAATGTTTACTAGTTTTATTCATGTGTGACTGGCCTGCATGCCGTGGTATGGAAGACACATTTTATTTGAGTAAACAATTGTAAGGCCATAAGGCCATGGTATTGGTGTATTGTACTTCATTCCTATTGTTTTGAGTAGTGGACATTCATGCTTGTGGCTGGGTTCTTTATTTTGCAACTTTTAATAATTGCTTCCGCTAGAATGACTCTGTGTAGGATGTTGGTTATTAGTTGGATGGTTTTCATTGAGTAACCGCCCAATCTATCTGTGGTATATGTCGTCGGGCATTGGCCGGACCTACTGTTATATGTTATGCGACGGATAGGGGGGTGTTATAGAGGCATGGGGGTCTATTTATATGCCCTAGGAGTTAACGGCTTGCGGTGACGTTACTCCGGGTGAGACGGTAACTTGAACGAGAAGAAGACGGAGTCCGCCGAGCCCGCAATAGGCCGCGCGGACTGGGGTTTGCTTCTAGAGCTGGGGCTATTGATGGCGAACTGGGAGATTAAGTGGCGGACTGCGAGGAGAGTTCGTAGAGTTCGCCGCTGCCGGGCTGAAAGAGTCCGCGCCAAGGTTGCGCTGGCTGAGGGACTACCTACCCGCTGCTGGGAGGCGGGAGTTGGAAGCTATGCTGCGGACTGCGAGGAGAATCCGCAGAGTCCGCCGCTGCTGAACTGAGCGAGCCCGCACCAAGAATGTGCGAGCTGAAGGACAGATGGAGGCAAAGGAGTGGCGGGCTGCATGACAAGTCTGCTGAGTCCTCCACAACTGATTGAGCCCGCGCCTAGACTTAGGGTTGAGGGAGGTTGACCATGCTGTTGGAGAAGAGTGGGTGGAGGCGAAGGAAAGGCAAACTGCATGGCGAGTCCACTGAGTCCGCGGAGTCCCCCTCTGCTAGCGAGCTGAGTCCGCCGAAGATGAGGACCTACTGAGGAGCTGGAGCTGCTCATCAACGAATGCGGACTGGAAGTCTTGATCGCATTTCAAGTCCGTCGAGCTCGCGAGGAACTGGGTATTGCTGCCGATCTTCGCGGGTAGCCGGACAGCGAGTGTTTGCGCTCTTCAGGAGGACTGAAGGAGTTGGCTGCCCATACTGCTGGTGGCCAAGGGCTGAGCGACCTGCCGGACTGACGAGGCAGGCTGCGCGTGTTGGCGAGGTGGAGGCTGAAGTAGCTGGCTGGCGGCCTGGGGGCAGGTCGCCACTATTTTTTGGCGATTTGAGCGATCAGATCTTCTTGAAGAGAGACTTGCAGGAGAAGGCTAAGGGAGTCCAATTCCTACAAGGGACACAACCTATTGCCCGCCTGGGCGGACATGGAACCGAGTCCGGCAAAGAGAGGCCTGCGGAGACAAGCTTGCGGTTAAGCTGAAAAAGGGCACGTCCTACAGAGGCGGACTACGGAAGCAGTCCGCGGCCCCTGCCGACCCAGGGAAGGCGCGCGGCCTGGCCGGTCAGACCGTTGAGACCGCCCAAGCCGTACGGCCTGAACGGACAGGGAAAACTCTGTCTGCCCAACCTAAGAAGCGACCTCCAGGAGGAACCTGGAGGAGGCCGCTACTGGCGAGCTGGCTGCCTTGGTAAGGTTCGCCGATTTCGGGGTTAACATTTATGTGTTTGTGTAATTTATGTTTGTGTATGTATGTGTTTGTGATTGTGTATGAGTGTGTTTATGTGTGTGTGTGTGTGTGTGTGTGTGTGTGTGTGTTTTTGATTGTGTGCATGTTTATGTATAAGCATATGTTTGTGTGTGTGTTTATGTGTGTGTGTAATTGTGTAAGTGTATGTTTGTGTGTGTGTGTATGTGTGTGTTTATGCATGTGTTTGTATGTGTGTTTGTCTTTGGGACAATGTGTATGTGTGTGTGTAATTGTGTGAGTGTGTGTTTGTGTGTGTGACTGTGTAAGTGTGTGTTTGTGCGTGTGTTTGTATGTGTGCATTGTCTTTTTTACAATGTATATGTGTGTGTGTGTGTGTAATTGTGTTAGTGTATGTAAGTGTGTAATTGTGTGTGTGTTTGTATGTGTGTTTGATTTGTGTTTGTGTGTGTATGTTTTTGTGTCAATGTGTCTGTGTGTGTATGCATTAATTTTAATTTTTCTCATAGATGGGTAAATCAAAGAAAGGTGGAATTTCTGCAAATTGGGAGACATCGCATGTTCTGCTTTTTTGCGATCTATGTAGTCGAGAGATAGATTTAGGGAATAGACCTACCACCCATTTCAATAAGGAAGGATGGTGCAATTTGGTGAAAAACTTCAAGGAGCGCACAGGCTTGGAGTACAGTAGGGCACAAATGAAAGACAAATGAGATCAACTGAAGCGTAATTGGAAATTATGGCATGAACTCAAAAGTGGTGAGACCGGTCTTGGTTGGAATCCCACTAAGCGGACAATTGACGCGCCCGATGATTGGTGGAAAGAACGTATTGAGGTTAGATTTTTTATATATAATTTTATTATTATTATAATGAACACTTGATTAAGATGTACATTTATTTTGAAGCTCCTTTTATTTTGTAGATGATTCTCAATGCGAAGAAATTCTGTTTTGGTGGAATTGCGCCCGAGCTTGAGAAAAAACTAGACAAAATGTTCAGTCTGGTTGTAGCGACAGGAGAAAATGTATGGATGTCTTTTTTTGGAGAACTTCCTGGAATTTTTTCTCAGACAAACACCTTATTTGAAGAAGCTGGAGATCACATCAATGAGAGTAATAATACACAGACTTTTGCAAATGAAGATCTTGACTTGGCTACACCTGGGCAGAGTTCTCAAAGTGGTGCAGCTTCAAAACGAAAATGAAAGGGGAAGAAACATGAAATGGGTACCAAACAGGTTATGTTGACACATGTGGAGAAGTTCTTTTCCTCCTCAGAAGCAATGATGCAGCACGTTACAGCACCAATTATTCCACCTACTATATATCTGCTGCGAGAGGCGATTCAAGAATTGGAGAAGTAACCAGAAATCTTTGAGAAGCGGTTGCAGTGCGTGACACTGACATTTTGTTGGAAACTTAATTATTGTTATTATTATCTCTTATGCAGTGATATATGTTACATTATTATAATGACTGTTATGTCATATTTATAGGTCATTATAATGTCAAGCGTAGATGATGATAGAGAAGTTAACATAGACGATGATGAAGAGTTGATGTTCAATGAATGTGCAACTCGTCAGCAAGATTGTGCCACATATGTGAAACTTGTTACCACCACTGTATGTTTAATTAGTGATTATGTCACTTTGTTTTGTGATAAAACATCATGCATGACATCATCTCAAACTGGACATAAATGGCTCTGGGAATTATTTGAAGGACATCCTGGACGTTTTCACAATATGTTCTGAATGACGGAGGCCATTTTTTTGACTTGCTAGCATTATTGGAACAACATCACGGTTTAAGAGGAACAAAGAGGACACAAGCCAGTGAGGTTTTGACAATAATGATTTATATATTGGGACACAATGAAACATTCAAAAAATGTGGTGAAAGATTCTAACATTCCACAGAAACATTGAGTCGGTTGTTTATGATCGGTCTAGAAGCTCTGACAAGTTTGTTCTTGCATAACATTGCTCCGATTGATCCCCAATTTCGTACAATTCCATCGCACATACGAAATGCTGATAGATATATGCCATTTTTTAAAGATTGTGTCGGTGCAATTGACGATACACATGTTGATGAACGGATATTTGTTGAAAATCAAGTTGCTTATATTGGTCATCATGGAAGCACGACTCAAAACGTAATGGCCGTTTGCGCTTCAATATGTGTTTTACATATGTTGTACCAGGATGTGAGAGGTCTGCACATGACACACACATATATCATCATGCAGTACGGGATCCGCTAAGTAAATTTCTATTTCCACCATAAGGTATGTACCTCGAGCTTTTATGTTATGTTGATTTATTGATCATATCTTCAAATATTTAAACTCTTTCTTACTACTAAAGGTAAATATTATCTCGTCGATGCTGGTTACTCATTGGAGAAGGGGCTCCTGAAACCTTTTCTGTAAACGAGATATCACTTGTCGGTCTTTGCTCGGGGAAATAGTCCAATTGAAGGACGCCGTGAAATATTTAATAAATCACACTCATCGCTGCGTAGTGTCATCGAGAGGAGATCATTTGAGGGAACGGGAGCTGCAGAAATGGCCAATATTAGAGACTACATTGCGGATCAACTCACGGAATATCACAGGTATGCACCATAATGACTTTTACATTTATAATCTTATATAAAAGATCAGTAATTACATTTATTTTTTGATGTGCAGTTAACGACCGATGATCGAGGGATATGTTTCATCAGCATGACAGATCACGTTTATGATTTTCATGACTGAAATAATACTCTTGGAGACAGTTGTTTTTTTCAATTTTGTTAATGGGCAGTTAGAATGCATTAAATTTAACTGTTTTTTAATGTTATTGTTTATTGTGTTTAAGTTCAAAAAAAATGAACTGTGCACCGCACAGCTGTTTTGCCAAATAGATTAAACACCTTCTCTGTTTGAAACAGCTCTGCAAAAGCTGTTCATCGAAAAAGTTTCACAGATTCTGACATCACTCTGCAAAACAGCTGATTATTCGACCACCACTTCCCACCACTACTTCTGCAGTCGCTGCAGCTGAGCCAAACAGAGCCTTAGTCTTATCGGGCATAATTAACAATAAATTTATTATCATATATATTGAATATCATGCTTATCGGTCTGCTGTTGAGGAGAAGGGGTTCAGTGAAGTTAATATCGACTGGAGCGGCAACCTTGTCGGCTGGAGCGGAAACCTTCTCGGTTGGAGCGGCAGTATATCAGGAAGTCGATTTCCCGGTTCAGAATACGCAGTTTAATTTCTCTTTAAAATCCTCCACTCACGTCATTAAAATTTATTAGGAAGCAGATATATTGTTTGAATGTTTTTAAGACTTTTGTCCATCCGGCTTTAAGTGGCAAAAAGCTCTAGGTCGGGTCTGCCAACTTAGCATAAGTGTTGTTGCGGTTCGCTCAAGGTTTTCGGTAGGCCTGATAAAATTTGGCTGTCTTATCTCGCGGAGCGATCAAGCGTGCAATCAGTCACTGTATAAATAGAGAAATGGACAAGCAGATTTTTAATGTGGTAAACCCGTAAATAGGTAAAAAAACCGCGTGACCGTTTCGGTGTCTGTCAAACTTCACTCTTGACTGTTGATTACAAGATTTTAGAGAAATCGAGGGTGACAGTCTGTAACGCCCCTGAACTTTTGTTAATTAATTTTAATCTGCTAATTTGGGTATATTTTGGGCATAAGATCGTTATATTAACGTAGAGCTAACAGTGCGTCGTCGTTAAAGCGATTTTTGTCTGAGTTGGGGTGAGTTCAGTCATATTTTTGCCAAATAAGTGCATGTCTTAAATTAAATATAATGAATTATAAAATACATATATGAGATATGTTAAATCATGAATTTTTATATATCTCTACTACATTAAGGCTCTATTTGTTTGGGCATTTCGCAATTCTGTTTTGGGCAAACGCCGTCGGAAGGAGGGTAAACAAATAAATCTCCGGCGGCGTTTGCTCCGTTTCCACCCGCCCGTCTTGAGAAACAGCCAAAAGCACCGTTTGGTGCAGCCACCTCCCCCCTCAGGTTCGAACTCTCCGTTTCCACCCACCGGATCGACCCGCCACCGCTAAAGCAAATGAAGCCTAAAAGAGAAAAACACCTTTTGGTTAAACATTTCTTTTCCGATTTTGTCCCTCTTTATAAAAAAACCTATTTTAAAAATTAGTGTTTTTTTTATTTTAAAAAATAGGTTGTCATATAAACAAAGACCTCTAACTACCAAAAAAAAGTGTTCTCCCTATCGCGCGCAATCCCCCATATACACGAAAAAAATAAGCGACGAACGTAGAATAACACTCAGGGGTTTGTGAGCGGTCGCAGCGCTGTCACGTCGGGACAATGTCGTGGTCAGAATAATGTCGTGGTTGGCTGTAGGGACGGAGCCCCGTCCATGTCACTCATATATATAAAATAGAAAAAATGTTATATTAGAGCCTTCTCCTAAACGCCTGAGAGTGTTTTAAGATAATTTTGACACCTATCATTCACATCACATGCTTCTTTCTGATAGTCTTTAGATTTAAGGGCAGCTAAACACCTAGAGGGGGGATAGGTTTTTCTTTCTTTTTGTGATTTCTTTTTTTCTTTAGTGTGTTTTGATTAGTTTAGGTTTCCTTTCAAGAAAACACAATCAGCACACAAATGGTTTATAGTGGTTCCCCAGAGAATGGGTACATCCACTGTCTCTCACCTTTCTAACAGCTTGTTAGACAAGGTCAACTTCTCCAAACTCAGCTCCAAGGGCTTACAACACAAATTCCTCAAGATTTCTCAGACTCCTCCAAGTCCTAGACTCAATCCCAAGGCCCTACACTCAGAGATGAATTCTCCTACAATTCAGTAATCTGCACCAGACTACCTACCTAAGACTTTAAGCAAAGTCCTACACTCAGGCTTGGTGGAAAGCCCTACACTCAGATCCAACACTAGATCCTACCTCAGAGGATAAACCTCCTACATTTCAGGCACTTAGCCCTACCTCAGATCCACATAGGGATCCTACCACTCAGATACCCAATTGCAATCCTACAACTCAGGCTCAAAGGTCCTACAACTTAGATCTTCTGAAAGATCCTACAGTTGGAATGTTGTTTGTTGATGATGAAGGACACCAGAGGAATGATCTCTGTGTCTTCCTCTTTTTGAACTGAGAAAACTCAGTCCTACCTCCTTCACAACGCCAAGAATGTATCTTCAAGAATAGGCATGTTGAAATTGTGAAGTCACTGCAATAAGTGCTTGCTCTGTTGCTTCTTCTACCTCAGAGAGTATGCTCTCAGAACTTGATGTTGAAGTTGAATATGTCAACAACTAACTTTCTTAAACAGCTTGTGTTAACAGAAGGAGCAAGTTCTTCAACTTCTACAACTTGGTCGAGAGGAAGAAGATGAAGTTCTGCAAAAATCCCCAAAAAGTTAATTTCTTCTTCCTAGATTTCTTCCTTTTCTATTCCTCCATCCAACGGCTCTTTGAGAAGTGGGACCACCGGGTGTTGATAGCTACAACAAGTTTTTTTGCATTAAATGCACTATAATAGGCAAGAGGTGCCATTTGTCATCTACTGCTCAGTTCCTGCAACATTTTGAATTGCTGCTGACATCATCATGACACAGCACCTATGGACTTAGCCAAATTTATAATTCTGCATAGGCGTTGAGTGAAGTCTTGTCACTCAGCGCCAAAACACTTAGGCATATTTCTGCATCTTCCGGCGTTGAGTGATCAGTCATCACTCAATGAATATTGACTCTTGCAGCCTAACTGAAAAGACGTTGAGTGAGCTTTCATCACTTAAAGCATCTGGACTTAGCTGATTTTCTCTGTATGAAGGCTTTGAGTGAGTTGGCTTCACTCAGCGCTTTCATGTCTTTGCCTGCTTTGTTGAAGATGTGTTGAGTGAATTGCTTTCACTCAACGCTTCTGTCCTTAGCCAGATATTCTGTTGAATAAGTGTTGAGTGAGTTGAATTCACTCAGCGCATTTATCCTTAGACAGAATCCTAAATCAACCAATAATGCAGTTCTGATTGAACTATGATCTGTCGACGCTTTCTCTGCTTGGCGTTGAGTGAACTGCCATCACTCAACACTTCTGGACTTAGCTAGATTTCTATCTTGGCAATGCTGAGGCTTTGACTGTCTACTCTTTACTCAACGCTTAAGGCCATCTGGCGTTGAGTGAACTGCCTTCACTCAACGCATCTAGACTTAGACAAAATTCAACCTTGTCAGCATCCTACCTTTTGTCCTCCTATCATTGTCACTTGGATAACATGTCTAATCAAAGTAACAAAGAGCCCCATGCATAAATAAAACTTATAACATGCATCAGAAATAAACATGTGTATACAATTGTCCTGTAGACCTTCTTCAAATCTGGGACATTATGATCAATGGACCCAACAATCTCCTCCTATTCGAAGAAGTCAAACCTTAGACAATGATATACACTAACATATGTCTCCAACCAGCATTTTCTCCATATTAAATAATACGTTATAGTAAGAGAAAATACTCGTCGTGATGTCACGCCGTGTATGGGACAATTGCAGACGTTCATGCAACGATGTCCTTACATTTACTTTAATGGAATAGCCTTATGTTTTAAGTTCAAAACATATTTAAGTTCTTGAGTTTACTAACCGTGTCCCTTAGTCGGTTGGAACAACTAGTGCATAGGTGAGAAAATATATATTTACGCAGCGGGAAATACTAAGCTTGATTCGTTTATTAACCTATATAACAATGAGCACATAGCATAAAATGCAATGCGATATGACTTCTAAATTTAGTATAAATAAAAAAGATTTTCCATTACGCCTAAAAGTAGTGTGTTTTACAGTTTAAAAGTTATATCATGCAAACATTTCAATATGCAACTTTGTATACTTAAAATTAACTACATGCATCCTAACATAAAATCTTCCCAGAGAGCAAATATAAACAAGCAATAAGTAATAGCAGTAAAAGTAACAAGTAAACTGTCATAAGAAGTCTAAGATTATGAGCGTCAACAACTAACGTGAACCTATAGAGAAATAGTTATATCGAACAAAACAACTACCTCAACACTCTAAGGTGGAAACAAACGACCGCAATAACTCGCAGCACCAGAAGCACAACTCTGTCAGCTAAACTTGCTACTGCTCTGTACCTGAGGCATTCAAAAGAAAAACGCCTCAGAAGCAAGCTACAGGTGGTGCAAAAGAGTAAAAATAAGGCCAACAAACCTCAAAGTGAACGAAGGACAACAAATCGACTGCAATAAAAGTTAGTAGCAACGTAACAGAAACAAAACAGTAAATATAGCTGAGCAAGAAAGGCTAATCACAACAACTGGACAGAACAGAGTGTCAAACATCAGAAATTCATATATTCATCCTTCATTATTAAACATGTTGTTCAACATTTTAAATGAGACTGATCAGCTCAACAGGAAAGAGTACTGTGCCGGGAAAAAGGTCCACAACGCGCAAAAACCTAGCCAAAAAGGGCACTATGTTGAGGGATAAACCCCAACGCGCATAGACCAACATCTAAAGTAATGTGCCGGGGATGAAGGTCCACAACACGCACAGACTCAACCATAAGGCACTCTATCGAGGGAGAAAAGAGCAAGAGGGAGGGCAAGAACACCACTTGCCCAGTTTCTACTCCAATCGGTCCTCCAATTTACTCCACGCCACGGATCAAGCCAAAAGAAGACGCGGGGAAGCAGAATCTACAAGATCAAGGACAAAAGAGTGGTTATGGCCGAAAACCCTAATGAAAAACTTCCACAAAACAAGAAATACTTGCAACAATCGTGAAGATCTCGGTGAGAGCTTTCCGGATCTATGCTCGGTTTGCAATTCCAAGCACTGTAGCTCCGACGGTGGCAATTTGAAGCTTCACGAACTTAGAACCCTCGTCGTCACTCTAGCTCGCTAGTTTGTTACATAAAAGTGCACTTTTATGTAACAGCCCAGGTTTAGAGCTCAGAGGCCCACGACGTAACCGTGGAGCTTGTCTCGCCCCTGACCCCCGCTATAGGACTACAGTCCGTGCCACTTAAACCCATTTCCGGCCTGTTTCTCAACACAACGGGTTTTTTAGAATGCTAGGTTTCGAACCCAACACCTCCTTGATAAGGCACCTTCCACAGTCCTCATCACCAACTGAGTTGCAGCTTAGTTGGTGATGAGGATTGTGGAAGGTGCCTTATCAAGGAGGTGTAGAGTTCGAAACTTGTCATTCTAAAAAACCCGTCATGTTGAGAAACAGAACGGAAATGGGTTTGAGTGGCTCGGACTACAGTCCTGTAGCGGGGGTCAGGGGCGAGACAAGCCGCACAGTTACGTCGTGGGCCTCTGAGCTCTAAACCTGGGTCATTACAATATACACTAGGTATAACATTTTAATAGAAAGATGAGATTAATTATACACAACCAGAAATATGATTTTCATTAATAAAAGGATTAATGATTTGGTAGTGTGCATAAAATAGAATACAATTCCGACAGCCCTTAAGTAAAACAAGAAACATTTATAAGTTTCAGGTTCTCTTATGATTATGCTCCTGCTAGGCTTCTTGGCAGCTTTTGCTCTGTCTCCTTCCTTTTCCCTTTGCCTCTCAAAATAGTTGTATGGCTTTGGGAAGTACTTGTTGGGCTCTATAACATCCGACAGCAGTTTGCCTAACCTCTTATCTCTTATGAACTTTCTTCTGTCCTCTTCATTTTTCTCAAGCTTGGTCCATTCCAGGGAGCTGTAAAGCTTTCCCCTCTCAGTTTTCTTGGACTTGACTTAGTCCCAGGCAGACATAATGATAGTCCTAGATTGAGGACTCCATTTTTCAAAATCTGGCCTGATTTCCATTTCTTCTTTGTACTTTTTCTTGCTTAACCTGACATCTTCCTCTTCATCAGCAAGAAATTTTTCTTAAGCTCTCATCATTTGGTCAACAGTGGTGCTGAATGTAGGAAATTCAGCTATTGTAGAAGGTTCAGCCCACTGTGCATCATCCTGAATAACATACTGCTGAGTATCATAATGCTCTACATACTGATCATTATATTGAGTGTCATACTGATTCCCATCTTGCAGTGCTTGATTAATCTGGTCAAGAAAAGCAGGGATGTTATCATATGTTATATGTTCAATACCAAAGGATCTCCTGATCACATTTGTAGACCAAACTGCATTTTCAGTGTTAGTCCTAATCATTTGCTTCTCCCCCTTTTTGACTTCTTCAAATACATCTTTTGTTAGGGAGGTGCAAGCCTTTGTCAGCTGACCATCCAGATGGTCAATACCAAGGGTGACATGATTCTTGCCTTTGATCAAATGATCATCTAGAACTTGAGCACAGGGATCCATCCTTCTTTCAAGAATATTTTTGTGTATGTCCATCAACTCCTTCTGTGCATTGTGGATTGCTAGCATGTTGTTGTCAGTGATAGTCTGATTTTCCACAACCCCGATATGGATATTATTGATTTCAGCTAGCTTGCTCTCAATAAAGGTAATTGTAGGTGAATCCCTATGGAAGAATTTCACAGTCTGGGCCTTCAACAGATTAACCTCAAATCGTATAGATTTAATCTCTATTGTCAAATCATTCCTGAGATTCTTGATGGATTCATCCACAAAGTTCTTTATTTGCCTCCTTTTTTCATCTAACAACCCTTTCAATTGAGTCAGGAAGGTTCCTCACATCTGATCAGCTTGATTTGATGTTCCTTCATCATAGTCTTATTATTGTCCTGGCCTAAGTTCTTCTTTTGCATCTGAGTTAGCCTTTTCAAACTCTGAAAAATGTTGATTGGCATTATTTTCATCAGCATCGTTCACTTCCCCGGACTCAAAGGAATCAATGTTATAGATTGTACCTTGAGCAAGGAGTTCAGTGTGAATCTCCCCCTCAAACTCTACAATGTCCACAGGGACATTCAGATCTTCAACAAGATTGCTTTATATTTTTTTATCCTTCTCAGCAAGAATCTGATCAGTCTTATCCAAGAACTAGTTTTGCTCCCCCTCAACAAATGCATCGTTCATGACTTGCTCAAGGAGTTTCCCCCCTTAACTTTGAGGACTGTATCCACCACGTAGATCGTGATCTGTTAGTGCAACTTCTTTTTCAATAGGAGCAGGAGACTTGGAGGACTCCCCCCTCCACCTTTGCCGAAATATTGTAGATAATCTCTTCGACAACCCTTTTAGTAACCTCAACTGGAAGTATATCCATAACATCCTCAACAACAAGTTCTTCAGACTGAGTTTTGCTCACTCGAATCATTGTTGCAGGTTTAGAGGAAAATGATACCTGAGCAATTGGATCTCTCCTGGTGTAACAACACCCCTGTAATGACCATATAATATGGGTCCGGCCGGGACCCCACAACATATAGCCGACACATCTTTAGCATTATAAAGTGATATAACAGAACATTGCATCTCAAAACTCAGAACACAAACAGCGGAAACCCACAAACACTAGAAGTTATCCACTATCACAGGAGTATCAAAATGGCCTTAAGGCCTTACAACAATCATGAGTCCAAAAACTGAAACAACAATAATCATAGCAATGTGCTTTAGCACTCCTAGGCTACCTCAGCATCCAAGCCGGATTAAAGTTCATGGAGCAAAGCATTCAACAAAACATAAGTAAATAAAAGAGAATCCACTTCATGAGGTTTAGGTCTTTTTGGTCGGCGAGCTTGTTCCTGCTTGCGATCATTGCCCTGTAAAATTTGTTGTAACGTGGGTCAGCAAAGGCCAACCTTAACTGTGTAACCAACACATCTCCTTCCGACCGTCCCTAGCGGACCCCGGGGCACTCCATCACCCGGCAGGTCAGCACTTAGTATGCAATATATATATATATATATATATATATATATATATATATATATATATATATATATATATATATATATATATATATACACAAAGAGAGTAAAGAAACAGGTTGGGATGTCACAAACATCAAACACGTTTCTAGGTTGAGAATTTAATAAAAAGGGGGCCTACAATGCAACATGTATGCAAACCTGAGTTTCACCCAAGGCACCATATAGCGCATGAATCTAACACATCATCTTGCATCATCACATCACATTGCACGTGTACTTCCATTTCCCCTAACGGCATTCAAGCCGCCACACGGAACTCTTGCCAAGGCTCCACCCGCTCGTGGGTCTCAAGACCCGGGCTTGCCTGCAAGCTCTGACTTCTCACTTCAGGATTTCGTCTCACAAATAACAAACTGATGTTAAGAACCCTTGCTTGACCCCACCCCCTCATGGGCTAAAAGACTTTGTTTTCAAGGTCAGCTAACACCTACAGGGGGGTGAATAGTTTTAGACCTCTATAAAATTATCTAGACCTAATCCCGATTAAATTGGGCTAGTGTTTTGATTATTCTACCTTTCAAGACATACACACAGAAGACATAGATATTTATAGTGGTTCCCCATATTATGGGTACGTCCACTGTCCCTCTCTGTTATTCTATCAGCTTGTTAGACAAGACACTTCACCAATTTCTCGGCTCCAAACAGCTTACAACTCGATCCCGCAGGACCACTCAATCCCCTTCAAGACTTACAACTCAGGCACTAAGCCCTACCACTTAGTGATTAAATAATCATCTACCTAAGGCACAAATGCCCTGCAACTAGGATGGAAGGACAACCCTACCTCATATCCAACGATCCTAAAACTAAAATCAACAAATAATCCTACACTCAGGAAACTAGACCTACCTCAGTTTCAAGACAGAATAATGTATACAACCTTTATAATACAGGCCTACAACTCAGATCTAACAAATCCTACACTCAGATCCAATACTGGATCCTACAGACCGAATTTGGTTGAGATGGTTTGACACCAGAGAAATATCTATGTGTCAGCTTCCTGGGCTGAGACTGAATCTGTCCAACTTCTTCTTAGCTACAAGTTGAAAAATATCTTCAGTGGATTGTTGTTTGTGCTGGAAGTAACTGCTATTGAAGACTGTAGATTCGACAATGCTCTTCTTCTTCAATCAGCAATTGGACTTACAGAATCCGACGACTCTACTACTATTCTCTCTTAGAAAGTTTTTCTGAACAGTTGTCGCTTGTGAAGATTGCAACAGCTAACTCTTATCATTTTCAAGTTCACTGATCAGAACAAAACCTTCAAGCTCGTCAATAATGGTGAGGAAGGCGATGATGTTCCACCACAATGCGTAATCAGAAAATCCTAAAAGCATATTTCCTTTCAGTCAATCTTATCCTTTTATAGTCAGCTGATCAACGGCTCTTTGTACCGTGGGACCAACATAAAAAGGACGAGTTACCACCTTCCATTTGCAGAAAACGACAATAGTCATTCGCCCGTGCCATTAAAGGCATACTATAGCTTTCCCGCAACTGTGTTGACTTTGTTGACTTTTGCTGACATTAGCTATTCTGGACTTAACCAAATTTACAGAATCACTCCAGGTGTTGGGTGCGTTGAGTGAACATGTTTCACTCAATGATTCTGGACTTAGCTTATTCTTCAGCTCTTTTGCATCCATGGCATTGAGAGTGTTGGGTGGTTGGCCTTCACTCAACGATTCTGGACTTAGCTTTTTCTTCAACTCTTTCTGTCATTTGGCATTGAGTGAACTGACTTCACTCAACGCTTTTGTACTTGAACAGATTTTTCTGTTTATCTTCTTGGGCTTTAACAGAATCAACATGGTGTTGAGTGAACTGGCTTCACTCAACGTTTTTGTACTTAGAAACTTTTCCTTTGATAGAATCTCTTTGTCTTTGACTGAGGCAGCTTTACTCAACGAATTTGTTGCATGTCATTGAGTGAGTTGACATCACTCAACGTCTACAGACTTAGTTGATCTTTCTGCTTACTGAAGCTTGGCTTTGACTATCCATAGCTGACTCAATGCTTTAGCTCATCTGGCGTTGAGTGAGTTGTTCTCACTCAATGCTTCTGGACTTAACCAGAATCCTTCCTTTTGTCAGCATTCTCCTTGACCTCTAGCATTGAGTGAGTTGACTTTACTCAATGCATGTGGACTTAGGCAATTTCCTGCCTTTATAGCATCTTTCTTTGTGTCCACTTGTCCAATCAATGTGACAAGGAATATCCTGTATGCATGAACTTAAACACACATCAAATATAACTATGTGTATGTCATTGACTTGTTTGACTTCTTACAAATCTGGGACATTGGGATCAATGGATCCAACAAACTCCTCCTATTTGAAGAAGCCAAAACTCACTATAAACTTTCTTGGTCAATGGCATGCACATAATATGCTGCAAAAAATATACTTGAACAGATCTAGGAAGATTACCACATTCTCTGTCTTTATGGTGAGCAACACCTACTCCCCCTGAATTGCTGCAAGGTATGTGATACCTCTTGAAGGCCTTGATTAACTTCACCTCATTACCCTGTAAGGGGACATATTTTTCTCCCCTGCATTTGTTGCATGACATTGATAATCTTCTTTACCCTTGGATTCACTTGATTATTTGATCAACCTCTGATGCTACTTGAAAAATCACTTCTCTCCCCCCTTTTGACTTCTCAATAGTCAGGGTGGAGCTGGTCTGCCTTGATTATCTTCTCCCCATAGCTGATTGCAGATGATACCATTGATGTAGCTGTCGGCTTCCTCTCTTCATGAAGCTGAATTTGCTCTTGCGGCTGCTTGACTTGCTCCCCCTCAATGGGTGCATCTTCTATCATCTTATTCCTGATAGGCACTTTTGTCTCCATTGCCACTTTAGGTCTTCATCACCTACAAGAAGAACAAATCCTACACCAGAAATATCCTAAGGAGTAACTGAAGTTATGCTAAGTTCAACATATATAACTCAAACTTGAAGGTGTTGAACTTTGCTTCATCTAGTGGCTTAGTAAAGATATTATCCACTTGCTTTTTCTGTGGGGTCAAACTCAAGACTGATGTCTTCTTTTTCCACATGCTCCCTAATAAAATGATAACTAATTTCTATATGCTTAGTCCTGTTGTGTGAGACAGGTGTTGAAATCGAAAACCAGGCCTCTCGTGGAGTTCACCCTTCAGGAAGGAGTGATCGCGCACCTACTTCTCTCCTGCAAGCCAAACAGCAAACGGAAATTGGAACTGACCCAAGGGCTCGGCGTGGAGGTCCCACCACACACCTGAAAGATCTTAGAGCACTTCCCTCCTTAGCCAAAGGCCGAGCTAAGGCTACCTCAGAAAGCGCAAGAAGATTTGAATACTGATAAGCGTGCCTTCTGAGGTTCCCTTTGGGTGTTATTTATAGATTTCTGAAAATGGCCTACCAATAGCCAACCTCCTTTGTTTTGAACAGCTATGTGCAGCCCAACTGGGTCTGCAAACAGTGTAATTCCGCCGTTCTGTCAAGCTATTCTCACCCTTGGCAAGGGCAAAATGGTAAAAAACACCTCATAGGAGACTGGGCGAGTGACGCAACATCGCTCAATGCCATAACCAGGAGGGAGCCGAGAGCGTTGAGTGGAGCAACGTCACTCAATACCAAAGCCAGAAGGGCACCGAGATCGTTGAGTGGAGCAGCGTCACTCAACGCCAAAGCCAGAAGGGCGTCGAGAGCATTGAGTGGAGCAGCGTCACTCAATGCCAAAGCAAGAAGGGCATCGAGAGCATTGAGTGGAGCACCATCACTCAACGCCAAAGCCAGAAGGGCGCCGAGAACATTGAGTGGAGCACCGTCACTCAACGCCAAAGCTAGAAGGGCGCCGAAAGCATTGAGTGGAGCAGCATCACTCAATGTCAAAGTCAGGAGGGCGCCGAGAGCGTTGAGTGGAGCAGCGTCACTCAACGCCAGAGCTAGAAGGGCATCAGCGGGGGGTAAAGTCTGAATGAAGTCTCATAAAATTACTGGGAGAGTAGCCCTCTGATACCTTCACTCGCCCTGGGCGGTCTGGGATTATTACTACAGAAGGAATTCTAGAAGATTTGGGTTCGCCGAGCTTTGTTCGATGAATCTAGGATTCTAACTCATGAGGTCAGCTCGAAGAACACCGAGCTCCGTTCGACTAACGCCAAGCTCTGATCGATGAATGTCGAGCCCCACTCGACGAACGGCAAGCTCCGTTCGATGAGCGCCGAGCCCTGCTCGACGAACGGCAAGCTCCGTTCGATGAGCGTCGAGCCCTGCTCGACAAACGTCAATCTCAACCCGAGCTCGGTCCGGCAAAAACCCGATTCGGTTCTATGAACCTCGGACGGACGCGGGCTGGTTGCGCCTGCTCGTGCAGCTCCCTCGCCTAGCTTTTGGCCGGAGTGAGCTGACTATTCTGAACTCGCCTACATGCTGTTCTGGCGTGGACATGTCGACTTGGTCCACTCATCTTGCCTGGTGGACCCACTTGGCGAACACGGGGTTGTACACAATCCCCGCTCTTTTTGTGCTTGTCCAAGCTTGGAAAGAATCATCCAACCCATGTGTTTGGTGAGTGCTTTGCTGAGCTGTCAAGGAATCTCTTGGTGGGTCCCACCCTCACGCTATAAATATGCCACCGGACCCTCTGGAAAATTTTGCCTTTTTAGCCTTCTCAGTGAGCTGTAGCTGCACAATGCCTGTGCCCGAGGAGATGCGAGCTTGCCCTGTGGCCGCGAGGGAAAAGACTAGGGAGGAGGCTCTCGAGGCTGCTCCATGGCTGGCGCGCGGATCGACTGACCCCCTCTTCAGGCTAGTAAAGGGAAAATCGTCAGGCAGTCCCCAACAAACAGCCTCCCATGCTCCAGCTCGGCGGCGGGCACTGAGGTGGCCAACGAGGTACGCGCACCTCCCTCCCAAGTTGTTGCTTTGCTTCTGACTTCTCTTTTTGCAGGTGTAGCCTCATGAGGATGGAGGCGATGGGGAAGGGGATCATTCCATCCCGCTGTCAACCGAGTGGGTCGCCAGCCCCTCGGGCCTGGGGCATCCCCCTTCGGAGACTTCCCAGAAGCCAATTCCTCCTAGGTTGGGAAAATCCTTCGCGGTTCTTGAGGAAGGACTCTTCCAGGGCCGGCCGGGCTCTTCTCCGCCACCATCTGGTGCGGGAAATGTGCTGACTCCCGGTGAGCTCAAACTCGAGCCTGTGTTACCGTCCGCTCTTTCTGACCTATCCCTTCGCATGTTATAACGTGATTTCCTCCTCCAAATCCGAGATGAGTGAGGGATATTCGCCTCCCCCTGACACGGATCTCATCTCCGAGTATTTGGGCGATCCTGCGGATGCGGCGGGGATGAAGAAATAGGTGACGCAGCTGTTCCAGAAGCACGCTGCTGCTGCAGAAGGTCTTCAACAAGGTCGACAATCACAAGGCCGAAATGGAGGAGCGGCTTGCAGTCCTAGAGGGAATGACGCTCCCAGCTGACGGGGACGGGGTCACTTCTCCCGGGGTGCACATAATGCGGGCCGTGGAGCGGCTCAGGCATGCCACGGAGCAAGTCGGCCTGGCCCAGCAGGAACTAGTGGCGATTCGCGAGTACCATTATCCTCGCGTGCCCCCTCCCCTGATCCGGGACGCGGAGGCAGGGCAGATGGAAGTGGATCCAGTACTGATCTGCCTGTCCCCTCCCCACGGTCGGTCGCTAGGTCAGGACGCATCCGTACTCTAAACTGAGTGGATCAAGAGGGTTATTCATCCTAAAGCACTTTTAATGTCTGTAATAATTTGACTCTCTCGCCCGCCAATGGGCTCAATGCTTGTTGCACGTTCCTTTTATTTTGTTTGTCATTGTTTTTCTAGTTGAATGTGAACGAGGCGCTCCTGCTCCCCTTTCGCTTCTTTAAGTTGGCACGAGGTCGTTTAGTAGACTCGCCTAACCCGCCCATTTGATCCTGGTGGGAGCGGGCCGGGAGCTCGCCGAACGCGAACCGGCACGATTCGTCTATTGCTTCAAACGAGTGCGAGACGCAGCCCGCCCACCTCTTACGCGAGCAAGGGCGGGCGCAACCCGCCGTCGAACGGTCTTCGTGGCGCAGTTGCGATCCGGGAAGTCAAAACGTCAGGGGACATTTTGCGATCCACACTTTTCCCGTCAGCGGAATGTTTTCCCGCCTTTTTTCTTCCTATAAATAGGCCCTGCCAGCCCTTTCTCACCCACGACATTTAAGAATTCCCCTTCTCCATTGCTTCCTGCGGCCCTCGACTCGCTCACTTCCTGCGAGAACTTCCTCACCCCGCTTAGCAAGATCTCTGCTAAATTGGTGGTGGCAATGGTGATGCAGATGGGCGAGCTAAGTGTGCTTGGACCATTTCCGAGCACGACTTTCCCCCCGCCTCCATTTCTAAAGGCAAATTCTTTGATGCCATAGGAGACTACATCCCGCCCGGCTTCGTGGAGAGGTGACCTGGAGAGGGGGAAATGAGAAACGACCTCTCTGGAGGGGAGCTCGCCATCCACTTTGCGCACTTCGAGGCGGGCCTTCAGCTTCCACTATGGCCGGAGGTTCGCCGGATACTGAAATATTTCGGGGTCGTCCCAGGCCAGATGACCCCGAATTCCATAACTGTCATGGTCGGGTTTGCCTGCTTCTTGCGGGAAGAGAGGGTTGAGTTCAGCCTCGCGGTCTTCCGCAAGCTGTTCTCTTTTCGTGCGAACAAGGACAGGATCGCCTATTTCTCCAGCGGCCATGTCAAGGTGTAGGAGACCATCAATAAGAGCCATAATTGGCAGAAGAAACTCGTGTTAATCAGGGGGGACTTTGACAACGTCCCCTTCTCACTGACACAGCTCAGCGAGGCGAGCTACCGCCCCCTAGCCTGGGGGGCCATGAAGCAGAGCTGTGCGGGTTCTTTGCCGGGAAGATTTTTGAGGTCGCCTTCCTGCGCCAGAATTTGGACAACCTTGCCCCCGTCCCGCTCGGGGGAGGTAAGCTACTCGCGCTTCAATTTTCCGCTTCGATAATAGCCTCCGCTTTAACTTTCCTCTTGCAGGTGAGCTGGACATCCCCCTACACCCTCTTTACAAGAGTGTGCGGCTCGCTTCCAGCGAGCTCGCCCGCGCTGAAGCTGCAGCCTCCGCGCGCCTCGAGCCCCCGGCATCTGTCGTCCAGAAGCGGTCTGGCCGCGAACAACCTCCATCACCGCCGCCCAAAAAGGTGAAGGCCACGGGCGATGCGTCTACCGCGGCCCAAAGAAAAGGCAAGGCCCCTGCGGCCCAGCCGACTAATGACCCCGCCCCCATGACTGCTTCGGATAGTGGCACCCCTAGCGAAGCGGCCGACACCTACAGGCCGCAAGGTGAAGAGCCGCCTGCCCCTAAGCCGGTGCCAAGGGGCATCGTAACTTTGGCCTTGCTGGGCGGTGCCTAGACGAGCTCGGCATCCCCCTCCTGCTATGGGACAAGGAGTCGAACCGGGCGATCATCTCCACCCTACTGCCGAGCTGGCTGGTGCAGGAAACCATCAGCTAGGAGCCCTACAACTTCTCCTTCGGCCTCTACTCGCGGGAGGATGCCGCTATCTACAACGAGGATGCCACGCGGGTCTTGGTCCACGAGAGCGTGCGGGCCCAGCTCTACAACCTAGAGCTAGCCCACATGATCGGCCGGAGGTGCACCCAAATGGAGAATAATGCACCCTCACTCAAGAGGCTGGTGGACGAGAAGGAGGAGCCTCGTCGCCTCGCCCAGGAGGAGGCGTAGCGATAGAGAGAGAGGGTGGATGCTGCCGATACCGCTGTTTCCATCTTGGAGGAAGAAAAAGAAGCACTATAAGCATGGGTGCGAGAGCTGGAGGCCGCATCGACTCTCCCGACGCCCTCCAGTAGCGGATGTCAGCTCGTGCACTACACCAAGTACAAGCTGGAGGAAATGATGCAGAAGAACGCTGCATGCACGGCAAAATACACCCTCCAGACTCTTCGGCGGGTTGATCTTATCAAGAGCGAGGGCGCGGGTCTTTCCGCGAGTGACGTGGTACATGCGTTGTTCCTGCCGGTACCCATGCCGGGAGACAAGTCCTACCAGCCCCTCTAGAGCTTGTCTCCCGAGAACTCGCCTCGCCAAATTCCCGCGCATCGCCCCTTATGCATGTTTTTGTTACGATGTAAATGTGGGCTGAGTCCCAATCATGTATTTTTGTTCATCAACGAACTATTTCCTTACTCGCTTCTCGCGCATATATATGTTACTGCTGCTTGTAATGCTTATGCAATGTGGGTTCTCTTCTTTTTCGCACTCATGACTCATTCTTATTCTCCCACTTGCAATTTCTCATTTCGCATTTTGTTATCGAGATCGCGTTCCCCCCCCACTAAGTACTTAGCTTAGGAGGCATAGGGGGCTTAGTTAGCCGACCCACGAGTGGCGACCCGCCTACTTAGTCTAGATCCTCCGTGCAGCTTGATCGCTAGAAGAGGAGAGCTGAATTGGCTCGCACCCGGGTCGTCGAGTCCCGTGGGAGATGAACCTCATGTGACGTGGCTTGGGTTCTCACCGCCCTTGGCTGTTACCTTGGGTGCTTGTTTAATGCGTTGGACCCATTTTGTTAGCTTTACGGCTTCTTCCTCGGTAATTTGGATGGCTAGGCCCCCAACTTCTAACATCGCTTTGTTCATCAAGACCTGCCCTGCCAGCCAGTGGGGAGCCGGAGTAGACTCCTACGAGTGACATCCAGCCCTAACAACTGGGTGAGAGCCTGGCAGCGAGATCTGCTCGGGGTCCGGGTTGACACTCACGAGTGACATGCAGCCCTGCCAGCTAAGTGAGTGCTGGGCAGCGAGATCTGCTCGGGGTCCAGGTAGACGCCATTAAGTGACATCCACCCCTGTCAGCTAAGTGAGAACCTGGCAGCGGGATCTTCTTAGGGTCAGCGTAGACGCCATCGAGTAACATCCAGCACTGCCAGCTAAGTGAGAGCCTGACTGCGGGATCTGCCTGGGGTCTGAGTAGACACACGCGAGTGACATCCATCCATGCAAGCTAATTAAGAGCCTGGCAGCGGGATCTGCTCGGGGTCTGAGTGGACGCCATCGAGTGGCATCCAGCCCTGCCAGCTAAGTGAGAGCCTGACAGCGTGATCTGCTCGAGGTTTGAGTAGACACACATGAGTGACATCCAGCCCTGCCAGCTAAGTGAGAGTCTGTCAGCGGGATCTGCTCGGGGTCTGAGTAGACGCCATCGAGCGACATCTAGCCCTGCCAGCTAGGTGAGAGCCTGGCAACGGGATCTGCTCGAGGTCTGAGTAAATGCCATCGAGTGACATCCAGCCCTGCCAGCTAGGTGAGAGCTTGGCAGTGGGATCTTCTTGGGGTCCGGGTAGACGCCATCGAGTGACATCGAGCCCTGCCAGCTAAGTGATAGCCTGACAGCGGGATCTGGTCGGGGTCTGGGTAGACACACACGAGTGACATCCAGCCCTGCAAGATAAGTGAGAGCCTGGCAGAGGGATCTTCCCGGGGTCTGAGTAGACGCCATCGAGTGACATCCAGCCCTGCCAGCTAGGTGAGAGTCTGGCTGCGGGATCTGCTTGGGGTCTGAGTAGACGCCATCGAGTGACATATAGTCCTGCCAGCTAGGTGAGTGCCTGACAGCGGGATCTGCTCGGGGTCTAGGTAGACGCCATCTAGTGACATCCATCTCTGCCACCTAAGTGAGAGCCTGACAGCGGGATCTGCTGTGGGTCCAGGTAGACGCCATCCAGTGACATCCAGCCCTGCCAGTATAGTGAGAGCCTAGCAACGTGATCTGCTCTGGGTCTGAGTAGACTCCATCGAGTCACATCCAGCCCTGCCAGCTAGGTGAGAGCCTGTCAGTGACTCGGGGTTCGGGTAGACGCCATCGAGTGACATCCAACCCCGCCAGCTAATTGAGAGCCTGGCAGCGGGATCTGCTCGGGGTCTGAGTAGACACATGAGTGACATTTAGCCCTGCCAGCTAATTGAGAGCCAGGCGGCGGGATCTGATAGGGCTCTGAGTTGAAAAAATGCAAGACTCGGCATATGAGAAAGCTTTATTAAGAAAAAAGGAACCTCTTACATGTTTTACGGATAAAAGCACTTCAAGTCATCACCACTCCCGGTGAGACTCAGGGCCTCGCCCTCCACATTCTGGAGGCGATGCCCTCCTAATTTCAAGGCCTCTTTTACAATGTATGGTCCTTCTCAGTTGGGGTTGAGCATTCCCATGGCTGCTGATCTTCCCGCTGCATCTACCTTCTTCAAGACCAAGTCTCCTCCTGTAAATTGCTTGATTCTGACATGCTTGTCAAAGTATTTGGCCATCCTCCTCTTCACCTCTTCATGCCGGATGGCAGAGAGGTCACACAGCTCCTCCACCATGTCAAGGGAGAGCTGTAGCTCCTCCCCATTTTTAGCCAGCCATTCTTCTCTGCTTTACTGTGTTATGACCACCCGAGGCATCTGGACTTCAAATTCTATGGGGAGCACCGCGTCACATCCATGGGAGAGCTTAAAGGTGGTCTCCCCTATGGCGGTGTTGGGTGTAGTCCTTAGGGCCCAGAGTACCGAGGGAAGCTGCTCTACCCAGCTCCCCTTCAGGTTTTCAATATTCTTCTTCAGGAGGTTCACAATGATCATGTTTTTCACCTCCACCTGCCTGTTGCTCCTGGGGTGGTGGAACGAGGCAAATCTGAGGTCAATTCCGAGCTGTTTGCAGAAGCTGATGAACTCCGCACTGACGAACTGAGGCCCGTTGTCCGTGACAATGGCCTGGGGTAGACCATGTCGGGAGATGATTCCCCCCCCCCCAAACAAAATTCTAATGACTTGGGAGGTCACCTTGGCCAGCTCCTTCACCTCTAGCCACTTGGAAAAATAATCTATCATCACCCACATGAACCTCCTATGCCCGCTGGCCTGGTGGAACGGTCCAACCAAATCCATCGCCCAAATCGCAAAGGGCCAGGGCGCCATGATGCTCCTGAGGCACTACGCCAGTGGTAGTTGGAGGGGGAAAACAACTGGAATTTGTGTCATCTCTTTGCGAATTCCGCAGCGTCGTTACCCAGGGTAGGCCAAAAGTATCCTTCTCTGACAATCCTCCCTTCAGAGTCCGGCTCCCGGAGTGGCTCCCACACTCCCCGGAGTGGACTTCTTCCAAGATCCTTTGCACTTCCCTCTCGGCCATGCAACGGTCCAGCATCCCTGAGAGAGTCTTACGATACAACTGCCCTCCCGGAGGAGATAGTATTCCGACTTATATCGGAACTTCTTTTTGTCCATCCCCTCCGGATACTTCCCTGTGGAGAGGAAAGTCATGAATGGGTCCATCCACGAGGGGTGTTGATCCACTTCCATTATCTCCCCATCTTCAATGGAATGGCAGAATAGATTAGTGATGGTACCCCCCACCCGAGGACCGTACTACGCAAGCTGATTGACCTGCTCGTTCTCCTCTCTGGGCACGTGTCAGATGGAGGTCTGAAATGTGCCAATGACCCCTTTCACTTTTGTTAAGTATAGCCGGCAGGTAGGCTCTCTCGCCTCAAATTCCCCACTGATCTGGGAAGCCACTACCATGGAGTTAGTGAGGACCTCCACATCGAGCACTCCCAGCTCCCTGGCCAGGCATAGCCCCGCTATTACGGCTTCGTATTCGTCCTAGTTGTTAGTGATGAGGAAGTGCACCACCACCGTTTGCTCAATCCTCATCCCCTGGGGGCTTTCCAAGATTACCCCCACCGCCAGGGAATGTGTCCCCAAAGCGCCGTCTACCTTCACCTTCCACAAAATCGGACGAGTGAGGTCTTCCTCTGCCACCTCTACCACGTAGTCAGCCAAAAAGTCGGTCATTGCTTGGGTTTTGATTGAGAGGCGGGGGACAAAGGAGATGTCAAACTCACTAAGTTCCACCGATCACTTAGCTAGCATGCCCGAGTGCTCCACCCCCTCGAAGATGTTGCAGAGGGGATGGTTCGTCACCACTCGGATGGAGTGTGCCTGGAAGTAGGGTTGGAGCCTCCGGGCCGAGATGACCAGTGCAAAGCACAGCTTTTCCAAGATGGGATATCGAAGCTCGGCCTTCCTCAGGAACCAAACTCACATAGTATATGGGAAGCTAACTCTTCCCTTCTTCCCAAACCAGGACGGAGCTCAAGGCCTCCGCTACGACCCTGAGATACAAATACAGGTCTTCCCCTTCCTTCGGCCCTTGGAGCGGCGGAGCCTGGGTCAACTGCCTCTTTAGGGCCTGGAATGCCTCCTCACACTCCTTTGTCCACTCGAACTTCTGACCCCCCCCTCCCTCAACATCTTGAAGAAGGGGGAGCATTTCTCCCCGGCCCGAGAGAAGAACATGCTTAATTCTGCTAGCTTTCTTGTCAACCACTGCACCTATTTAGCATTCTGAGGCAATCTCTGCTCCATGATGGCTTTAACCTTGTCAGGATTTGGCTTGACCCCTGTAGGGGTGAGGAGATGCCTCAAGAACTTCCCTTTACTGGCCCCGAAGACATACTTCAGGGGGTTCAGCCGCATCTTAAACTTCCGTAGGGTGGCGAAGGTTTCCTCCTGGTCCTGGAGGTGAGAGTTCACGTCTCGACTCTTGATCATGAGGTCATCTACATACACCTCCAAGTTCCTCTCCTTCTATTCTCGAAAGACCTTGTTCATCATCTTCTGATATGTCACCCCTGCATTCTTCAGCCCAAAGGGCATCATTTTGTAGAAGTAGCACCCATCCCCCGTGATGAATGAGACATCCTTGATGTCCGGGGGGTGCATCCTAATCTGGTGATAACCTGAAAATACATCTAAGAAGCTCATTACAGAGAAACCGATGGCTGAGTCAACCAGCGCGTCGATCCGAGGCAAGGGATAACAGTCCTTAGGGCATGATTTATTATGTAAAGAAAAATCAACACACATACGCCACCGACCGTCTCCTTTTTTAACCATCACAACATTGGAGACCCAGCCAGGGTATTGTATTTTGGATACAAAGTAGGCCTTGAGGAGTTTGGCCACCTCCTCCCTGATGGGCTCGGCCAGCCTGTCCGCCGTGGACCTCTTCTTCTGCTGGATGGGGCGAGCTCCCGGATCCAGTTGAGGCAATGATAGGCTATGTCTGCGTCAATCCCTGGCATCTCCGCTGCACTCCATGCGAAGATGTCCACATTCTTTTAGATGCATGCCAGCATCCTGCCCTGAGCCTTCGGGGTCAGCCCCCTGCTGATGCGAAGCTTCTCCACCCGGCCTCCAAGGGTGAGAACCTCCATCTCTACGACCTCTTCCACAGCCTCCAGCCTGGACTGCTCCCCCCATTCTCCGATGTCCCTCTCCCCCGGGACTTGGACCTCCTCAGCTTCCACCGCTCCCTCCATGGCCATTGCCTCGACCAACTCCTCCTGGGCTCCCCCTGACACCACCTCCTCAGTGCAGCTCTACACCTCCATCTCTTCTCCTCCGGCCCCCTGCTTTACTTCTTCCATTTTCTGCCCCATCTCCTCGGCCCCTTCCTACTAGGAGATAGAGTTCACAGCAGTGGCGTTGCACTCCCTCGCTACTTTGGGGTCACCCAAAACACTTACCTGGATCCCCTCGGCGTTTAACTTCAGGCATTTGTGGAAGGACGAGGGGACACTACGGAAGACACTGATTAAGGGCCGCCCAAAGATGGAGTTGTAGCTGCTGTGGGCATACACGATGACAAACCTGTAGTTCTGGGACTACCCCCCCCCCCCCCCCATAGGGTAACGTGGAGCCCCACTCCTCCTTCTACCTCCTTCCTCTCCCCTGAGAATCCAAACAGGGGGCCATCTGAATCCAGCACCCTCTTCGCCTCCACCTTTATCGCGTCGAATGCCTTTTTGAAGATGATGTTGACGGAGCTCCCATTGTCAATGAGGATCCTAGAGACTGTGAAATTCTCGATGGTCGTCTAGATAACCAGCGCATCGCAGAAGGGATCCTCATGATCCGACATATCCTTCCATGAGAAGGTGATCTTCTCTTCTGGGGGTGGGGTCTGGAATAGCTGGAGTCGAGCACTCGGCCCGCCCGCCGAGTGCAAACTTGACGAGGTTGATCACCTCCTGCTTGAAGTCTTCGAACATCCCCACTGTGGCCAGAGGTGGTGCGGGTGGCGAGTCGGACCTATCCGAGCCTTGTCCTTCTCCTCTTGCCATCTAGCCTGTTGAAGATTTTCTATGCTAACCACTGTCCACGCTCACCACAGCAAAATGTTGAAACTGAAAACTCGGTCTCTTATGGAGTTCACCCTTGGGGAAGGGGTGATCGCGCACCTACTTCTCTCCTGCAAGCCAAACAGCAAAAGGAAATGGGAACTGACCCAAGGGCTCGGTGTGGAGGTCTCATCACACACCTGGAAGATCTTGGAGCGATTCACCTCCTTAGCCATAGGCCGAGCTAAGGCTACCTCAGAAAGCGCAAGAAGATTTGAATACTGATAAGCGTGCCTTCTGAGGTTCCCCTTGGGTATTATTTATAGATTTCGGAAAATGGTCTGCCAATAGCCAACCTCCGCTGTTTTGAACAGCTATGTGCAGCCCAACTGGGTCTGCTAACAACGTAACTTTGTTGTTCTATCAAGCTATTCGCACCCTTGGCAAGGGCAAAATGGTAAAAAAACACCTCGTAGGAGACTGGGCGAGTGGAGCAACATCGCTCAACGCTAAAGCCAGAAGGGCACCGAGAGCGTTGAGTGGAGCACCATCACTCAATGCCAAAGCCAGAAGGGCGCCGAGAGAGTTGAGTGGAGCAGTGTCACTCAACGCCAAAGCCGGAAGGGCGCCAGGAGCGTTGATTGGAGCAGCGTCACTCAACGCCAAAGCCAGAAGGGTGCCGAGAGTGTTGAGTGGAGCAGCGTCACTCAACGCAAAAGCCAGAAGGGCGCTGCGAGTGTTTAGTGGAGCAGCGTCACTCAATGCCAAAGCCAGAAGGGCGCCAGTAGGGGGTCAAGTCTGAATGAAGTCTCATAAAATAGCTGGGTGAGTAGCCCTCTAATACCTTCACTCGCCCGAGGCGGTCTGGGATTATTACTATAGAAGGAATTCTAGAAGACTTGGGTTTGCCGAGCTTTGTTCGACGAATCTAGGATTCTAACTCGCGAGGTCAGCTCAAAGAATGTCGAGGTCCGTTCGACGATCGCTGAGCTCCGATCGACGAATGTCGAGCCCCACTCGACGAACGGCGAGCTTCGTTCGACAAGCGCTGAGCCCTGCTCGACGAACGACGAGCTCCGTTCGACGAGCGCTGAGCCCTGCTCGATAAATGTCGATCTCATCTCGAGCTCGGTCAGGCAAAAACACGATTCAGTTCGACAAACCTCGGGCGGATGCGGGCTGGTTGGGTCGGCTCGCGTCGCTCGCTCGCCTAGCTTTTGGCAGGAGCGAGCTGGCTGTTCTTAACTCGCCCGCATGTTGTTTTGGCACGGATAGGTAGCCTTGGTTCGCTTGTCTTGCTTGGTGGACCCACTCGACGATCACGTGGTTGTACGATAGGATTCCTAGCAATAGGAATAGCACTACTAAAAACATAATAAAGAGACATTATACTTATCTGGAGGTTGTAATCTTGGAGCTGATGTTGTATCTGTTGCAATTGAACATAGTAGCTACCTGCTAATATGTACTTTGACTCAGCAGTTAAGATTGTCACACTGGTTTGCTTCTTGCTGCTCTAAGATACTAGTCTCCCACCCAAGAATTGACAGGATCTTGAAGTGCTTTTCCTATCCTCTTTGTAGCCGGCAAAATCTGCATCTTAATAGCCTGTTAGTTCAAAATCCATATTTCTATAGGCCAAGACCTGGTATGCCCTTAAGATATCTTAAGATCCTCTTTGCAGCAGTGTAGTGAGATTCTTTAGAGCAGACCTGATACCTAGCACAGACACATGTAGCATAATTGATGTCAGGCCTACTAGTAGTAAGATATAGAAGGGAGCCAATTATCCCTCTATAAAACGTCTCATCAACAGGTTTCCCTGCTTCATCTTTGCCTACAGGCATACTTGACCCCATGGGAGTTTTCATTGTAGAGCCACTCTCCATACACTATTTTTTAGTCAACTCCCTGGTGAACTTTGACTAGGATATAGACATGTCATCATCAGTCTATATAACTTGAAGTCCCAAGAAGAACTTGAGCTCACTCATACCGCTCATCTCAAACTTCTCTTGCATAAGTTTAGCAAACTTTCTACAGAGATTGTCATCAGTAAATCCAAAGATAATGTCATCAACATATATCTAGACTAAGATGATCTTGCTCTTAGATTCCCTTAGGAATAGGGTCTTGTCTATCTTCCCCCTTGAGAATTTGTTCTCAATGAAGAAGCTAGACAAGGTCTATACCATGTTGCAGGGGCTTGCTTCAACCCATATAGAGCTTTTGTTGGGTCCATTGTCCACAATGCCCTAGATTTGAAGAAGTCAATTATATCAATATCATACACAAAGTTGTATTTGATGTGTGCTTAAGTTCATGCATGCATGTTAGTCCTTATAACATTGATAGGACATGTATTCTAAGTTTGTGATAGTTGGTCACAAGGCAGAAAGGTGGACACAAAGAAGCTGGATGGAAAGGCAGGAATTTGCCTATGTCTATAGGTGTTGAGTGAAGCAAGCTCGCTCAACGCCAGATGTCAAGGAGTAGTTGACAAAGTTCGAAAAGAAACTGAGTCCACGGGCATAGTGTAACACCCCTATCCGTCACATAGCATATAACAGTAGGTCCGGCCGGGGCCCGACCCCATATAGCACAGACAGACCGGAAGGTTACGCAATGAAACCATCCTGTCAATAACCAACATCCTACACAGAGTACATACTAGCAGAACCAAATTAAAAGTTGCAAAAACAAGAACCCAGCCAACAGCCTGAATGTCCACTATAAAGACCCAACAGGAATGAACGTACAAATACACAAGTATTTGGCCTTATGGCCTTACAAGAGTTTACTCAAATAAAAGTGTCTTCCAAACCTCGGCACGCAGGCCGGTCACACATGAGAAACAAAGTAAACATTCAAATATTAGGCCTTCGAGGGCCGGCTCAGCAACATGGGCTTTTGCCCGCTATTCTCCACTAGACTCTGCAGCACATGCAAGCAATAATCCACCGAAGTGGTGGCAAACAAAAGCAATGGTCAGCTAAAACTGACCAAATTATAATGACCTCGCCCCTAAACTCGGGGCGGTGATGCTCCTTCCCTGTGATGCATTAGTAAAACCAAGCAAGATAGTGAAAGTACAATTTAAGCACACTTCATCACAGGCGTAGGCACACATGGCCACACACCCCGTGCTCTCAGGGCACTTATACGGTGAACTCGGTCCACCACCGCCCCTAGGCGGCAAACTCGTGAGCATTTGAGTCTTTCTGGCGGAAGTCACGTCAATTGAAGACATCGACAGCCTAAGACTTGCCTTATATGCCATCGGTAGGGCTCTAAAACCGAAGCACATAGAGCGGGTACGGTTCCACTCAACCCGTTGCTCACCTCGCCACGGCAATTGAATTCATCAGCGTCGGTCAAGCTTCCCCGAAGCCCGAGTATCGAACACACAATATTACATAACCCAGTTATGTACAAGTTGGCTCCCAGGCCACTAAGATGGCAGAACCACGCTTCTGCCCAGTTTTCCGGGTGCACCTTGAGGTCAGTACCCAAGGCTCCCTGTTGCAATCTACCGCGTAGAAAACACAAAAAACAACCATCGGCACGGAGTCTTATCCAGCCATTCTTGCAATGCAACATCACCGATCCAGACCAACTTGTTCGGATAGACTTCACACGCCATGCCTAAGTCTGTTTCTCGATTCCGGACTCTACATGCAAAACAACGGGGACTATTCATGTCTACCCGAAGGAACACCTCACACTCACCGCAAACTCGCAAGAGCGGGCTTCCTATGCAAAGGGAAAAAGGACTTCACATGTCCAAGTTGAGAATCGTTACCCTAGAATTTCTCTTTGCCGACATGAAGATCTAGACGAATGAAAAGCACCGCAACGTCTTCTCCTCTGTAGATCCGAACTTGGCTTGCGATTTTGGGGCTCCGAAGCTCCGCCGGCGGCCGAATCTCTCCTCCTTCTTCTTCCTTGCTCTCCCCTCTCTCTAGAACTTTAGAAAGAGAAAGCTTGGAGGAAATGAGAGTTTCTAAACCATATCCCCAAAATAAACCCTGCCAGGATCAGCCAGGACCCTTAGATTCCAAAGGAAGGAAACAGACGGCCACGAATCACAATTAAAATCCAAAACCTGGGCCGAACACGGCTTGTGACATGCCCGTTGAAAGAAATAGTACCTAATCACCTAGAGGCGGGGTGAATAGGTGAACTTAATCTTTTTAAAATTACAGGCAGAAACACTGAATAATAAGACCTGTATTTGCAATTCTCTACAGCAATTCAGTACAGAAATTACAGCAATCATAGAATTAATCACACACAGAGTACACACAGATTTTATAGTGGTTCCCCAGGGTCTGGGTACATCCACTTTCCCCCCTTCGCCTATCTAGTAGTGTACTAGATTCGGCCTAACTTCTCCACTTCTTCTCAGATCCTCAGATCTTACAACTCAGAACCCCAAACAGGTTCCTACAACTCAGAGTGATCCCACTCCTACAACTCAGGCACAAAAGCCCTACCACTCAGTCTGCACCAAGACTTACACTCAGAGAACAAAGTCTCCTACAACTCAGGCACTAGGCCCTACCTCAGTCTTCAATAAGACCTACACTCAGAGCACACTGTCTGCTACACTCAGCATTTATAAAATAGGCTTACAGCTCAGATCCCTTAGGATCCTACAAAAAATAAAGTTTACAAAGTATATAACCACAATTCTAAAAGAGAGAGATGAGTTGACTGGCTTCTTGATGAGTTCTTGAAAGAACTTTGCAGAGATCAACCTCCCTTGACTTTCTTCAAAGCTTCTTGAATTAGAACACAGTAGGGTTGTATCTCTATGCAGATGATCCTCAATCAACTGCTGTCTTGAGATTCTGATTTCAATCTGAATCTTACTTATCAGCCCGGTTCAACAGCTGCTCTTCTTAGAAGGAGCTCTCTCTCTCCAACTTCTTAGATCTTCTCTTGAAGGTCTTCTTCTTGTTGTGTTGTTTGTCAATTCATTGATCACTTCTTCTGTTGAAGGAGAAAGGTCTTTAAATAAGCTTTCTCCATGGTGACCGGCTGATCCGGTTTCTAACAACTTTCTGACGGCTCTGACAGTTGTAGTTGACCGGTTGAAATGGCAGCTATCAAGTCATCCAGTCACTTCTTGAAATTTCTGTCACTATCTGAAAGTGTCGTGACAGATAGTCTTTATGTGTCGACACAAATAGACTAAGTGTCGACACAAGTAGACTAAGTGTCGACACTAGCCTTGTTGGTGTCGACACAACTCCTTGTGTTGTTGTAACAGCTTCTCGATACTGTTTCTTCTGAATGTGTCGACACTGATTTTATGTGTCGACACAAGCCTTCTTCTTTAATACTTAGTTGAATTCTGCTAAGTGTCGACACAATTCCTTTGTGTCGACACATCTTCTTGTGTTGAAACTTGTTAAGTGTCGACACATCTTCTTTGTGTCGACACATGCCTTCTGTGTTGAAACTTTGCTGAGTGTTGACACATCTCCTTTGTGTCGACACATGCACTTGAACTTTGTTGAAGTTTGTTGAGTGTCGACACAGCCTCCTAGTGTCGACACATGTACTTGAACTTTGTTGAAGTTTGTTGAGTGTCGACACAGCCTCCTAGTGTCGACACATGTACTTGAACTTTGTTGAAGTTTGCTGAGTGTCGACACAGCCTCCTAGTGTCGACACTTTTGCTGTCGACAAAGTTTCTCTGGGTGTCGACACTGCCTCTAAGTGTCGACACAGATAATGTTGTCAATTCTTCAATATGTGTCGACACAATCTGTATGTGTCGACACTTTTATTCTGGTGTCGACTCTGCCTTCCTGGTGTCGACACAATTACTCCAAGTGTCGACATAGCTTCTCTGGGTGTCGACACAATTACTCCAAGTGTCGACACAGCTTCTCTGGGTGTCGACACAATTACTCCAAGTGTCGACACAGCTTCTCTGGGTGTCGACACAAGCCTTCTTAAGTGTCGACACTTTTCTTCTAGGTGTCGACACATGGACTTAGAAACTTTTATGCTTTCCCTGCAATTACTTAACCTGCACACATAAACTCAAAGCACATCAAATACATCTTGATGTATATCATTGAATAGGGTGAGACTTCTTCAAATCAGGTACATATATTCCAATGTACCCAACAATCTCCCCCTATTTGGAGAAGTCATAACCCTTAGTCAATGATATACACCATACATAATAAATTCTCAGTATGATGTAAAACAGTATTATATGACAGGGTAAATATTAAACATGTATAAACAAAACATGTATAATCAATTATCTCAGAACAATAATGTAATAGATTGAACATATAACATTGTTCTTACAACTCCAAATATTTTCATTAATCAAAAGTTTACATAAAGTTAAAAGCAAATGATTACAAATTGTAAACTTAAGAAAATTTCTATCATATGGCTGCTCAGGCTCCTTGATAACAATCCCCTTTCCAGATTGAATCTTTGCTTGAACTGGAGCATCATTGTCATCATCTGACTTCTTCCCTTTGAGATCTTTCTTTTTCAGCTCTTCAGCCTTTATCTTCTGCCTTTCAAAATAGTGATAAGGCTTAGGGAAATACTTGCTAGGCTCCTATGCATTAGGAGGAAGCTTTCCCAGTTTAGCCTTCCTTCTATATTGAACTATGGCTTCTTGCCTATTCTCATGTTTTCTCCACTCCTGGTCAGAATATCATTTGCCTCTATCCAGGACATTGTCCTTAGCAGCCTTCCAAGCAGTCAATATGATATTCCTGGATGTGGGGCTACATTGTTCAAAATCTGGCCTTAATTCAGCTTGCTCTCTGAACCTTTTCTTAGATAATTGGGCCTCTTGTTCTTTTAGAACTGCCTCTGGCACAGGCTGAACAACTTTTTCAAGAATAACATTCCGATTACCCTCAGGAGGACTATACATAGACTGTACCTCCTGATGTATCATGTCAAAATCTACAGGAGGGTATATCACTTGAGCCACTTCAGCTTGCTCTCCTCCAAAGTATGCAGGATTGATGCCAGACTCTGCAACATTATCATCATCACATAAAGGTGGATATCCAAGGGTGGCTCTGATGGAGTTTGAAATCCATTTGGCATGATCAGAGCCGGCTTTGACTAGTACTGTAACGCCCCAAAACTCAAAAGAGCGACGGGGGACGTTTTGGGCCAGTTTTTGGTTCTGGCTGCAGGCACACGGCCTGGGACACGGGCGTGTCCCAGGGCGTGTCAAGCTTGTGTCGACACTCAGCCAGGAAGTCGACATTTTGAGCTCGACATTGTGTCGAGACTGGGCACACGGCCTGCGACACAGGCGTGTCGCAGGGCATGTCGACCCGTGTCGACACTTAGCCCGCGAAGTCGACACTCTGCGTTCGACGAAGTGTCGAGACATGGCACACGGCCTGTGATACGGGCGTGTCGCAGGGCGTGTTGACCCGTGTCGACACTCGTCCCGGGAAGTCGACACTTTGCTCTCGACATTGTGTCGAGACAAGGCACACGGCCTAGGACACGGGCGTGTCCAAGGCCGTGTCGTCAGGTCGACGATCTTCGCTCGACGAAGTGTCGAGTGTCGAGACCGTGTACACGGCCTGGAGCCCAGGCGTGTTGAGGTGACACGGGCAAGGACACGGGCGTGTCCTAGAACTCGTGCAGTGCTCGGGTTGTTTTCGGGGAAAAATTAATGGGGGTACACAGCCGGCCACACGGCCGTGTCATGTGGAACACGGGCGTGTCAGGTCGAACACGGGCGTGTTCGATGCCCGTATGTGGTTCCAGGCAAGCCGATTTTGACGGCGAATGAGGCACACGGCCCTGGACACCGGCGTGTGCCAGGCCGTGTGCGGTCCATATTGGGCATTTCAGTCCCGAATCAAAGCCGTTCATTTCTTTAATTGATGATCCAACGGCTGGGGGTTGTTCCTGAAGGGATATACCCGGAATTGGACTTAGAAACCCTCACTTTTCATGAGTGGATATCTTTCTAAAAGCTTAGAGAGAGAGAGGAGAGCCAAGGAAGGAAGAAGAAGCTAGATCCGTCCATTGGAGGAGCTTCGAAGCTCCAAATCGCGATTCGACTCCGGATCCACGGAGGAAAAGCTAGTGCGGTGCTTTTCATCCGCTTACTTTTCCATGGCGCCAAAGAGGAACGCTAGGGTAACGATTCTCTTCTTGAGCATGAGTAGCTCTCCTTCTTTGCATAGGAAGCCCGCTCTCGCGAGTTTGCAGTGAGTTGGAGGCGTTCCTTCGGGTAGATATGTGAAGTACCCGTTGTTTAGAGTCCGTAAGCGAAAACGGACATAGGCATGATGTGTGAAGCCTACCCGGACATGTTGGTCTGGATCGGTGATGTTGCATTGCATAAATGTCGGAGAAGACTCCGTGCTATTGATTGTTTTTCGGGTTTTCTACGCGGTAGATTGCAACAGGGAGCCTTGGGGATTAACTCAAAGGTGCACCCGAAAAACTGGGCTGATGCGTGATCTTGCCAACTTGGTGGCCTGAGAACCATCTTGAACATAACCGGGTTATGTGAAATGTGATGGTAATGGGACTCAGAAGAAGTTTGACCCGCGCAAATGGCTTAAATTGTCGTTGCGACGTAAGCACGGGTTAGATGGAACCGTACCCACTTCTATGTCGTTCGGGTTAAAGAGACCTAAAGTTACGTGGCACTTGTCATTGGCATAGATGAGGGTCTTCGGCGGTCTATGACTTAAATTGACGTGACCCATGCCGGGAAGACAAAAATTCTCATAGGTTTGGCCGTCAAAGTGGCGGTGGTGAGTCCGGAATGTCTATGGCTTTAATTGACGTGACATCGACTAGTTCACCGAGAATGTGCCCTGAGAGCATGGGGCGTGTGGTCGTGCGAGCCAACGTCTGTGATGAATTGAATATTGATATAATGCTCGCTTATGCTAATGAAATGCAGGGAAGGAGCATCGCCGCCCCGAGTTGGGGCGGGATCGTTATAATTTAGTCAGCATTGCTGACCGTTGCCTTATTTTGCCACCGTGTGGTGGTTTGTTGCTTGCAGGTGCTGCTGGACCGAGCGGTCAATAGCGGGCTAAAGCCCAATTTGCGAAGCCGGCCCTCGAAGGCCTAATTGGAGTATTTACTGTTTTATTCATGTATGACCGGCCTGCGTGCCGTGGTTTGTAAAACATGTAATATGAAGTGAACAATTTTTGTAAGGCCTTAAGGCTTGTACTGGTGTATGTATAACATTCCTATTTGGTTTTAGTGGACATTCATGCTTTAGTGCTGGGTTCTTTATTGCAACTTTTATAAACTGCTTCCGCTAGAATGCTCTGTGTAGGACATTATGATTGGTTGGATGGTTTCCATGAGTAACCACCCAGTCTGTCTATGACATACGACGTCGGGCCCCGGCCGGACCTACTACTATATGCTATGCGACGGATAGGGGGTGTTACAATTTGGTATCAGACTACTGGTTTTGGTCGGGCTTAAAGTGAATTCGTGGGCGAATTCTTTTTAAGGGGTGGTGAGCACATTGTGTGCGTCATCGTTATAACAGTAAAAGAACCCATGAATGTCCACTTAGGAATGAAAATACACGTGTTTGAGTAACCTGCGTGTTCCTATAATTGCTGTTTGCAATTTTATTTGGTCGCTTAACGGTGTTTTGTACCACTATAGGTGACCAGAAGTGGTGTTGGGCCGTCGGAACGCCGAGTTTCTGAGGCTAGCAGTGCACCGGATGTTGCTCCTGCAACACCTCTATCGGCTGAGAACTTACGATTGGTGGCCGAAGCAGTGTTGGCCATGATAAATGCGCAGCCTGCAAGGCAAACGCAGCAGTCCGATCATACGATGGAGCAGGAACCTCTTCAAGAGGCTGAGCCGAGGAGAGTGGAACAAGTGGTAGTGGAACCGTTGGTGCCAAGGAGGGCAACCGAGAGGCAGCTTAAGCATGTAATGAGCTTTAACCCTCCGGTATTCTCGGGGTTGGGAACCGCATCTCAAGCTGAAGACTGGCTCTCCAGGGTGAAGAGAGTCATGACAGCAACAGAGACGGAGGAGTGGCAAATGACCACCATCGCTACGTTCCTTCTGGACGGTGAAGCGAGAATGTGGTGGGAATGATTGGAGCTGCACTTGTTTAGAGGTAGGCAACTTGTTGATGTCTCGATGGAGGAGTTCTCGAGATTGTTCTTGGCTAGATACCTCCCTTTGACGCAGAGGATAGCGTTGGAGAATGAGTTTCTGAAGTTGGTTCAGGGTAAGAGGAGTGTGGATGAATATCTCCACGAGTTTACTCGTCTGAGTCGTTATGCTAGCTCCACTATTGTGGATGAGGAGCGCAAGACTAATCGCTTCTATGAAGGGTTGAGAGATGAGTTGAGGTTACTACTCTCGGGGCCGATGACGCAGGGTTTCTTAACCTTGGTCAATACTGCCCGGTCCTTGGAGAAGGACATGAAGATTGTACAAGCAAAGAAAAGCTTGGGTGATAGGAAATCTGAATTCAAAGTGCCGACTACTTCAAAGTCCGGCTATCGGAGGTCTTTCAAGAAGCATAGGACTTCAGGTCCAGCTCCTTCTGGGGCGACTACGAGTCGGACCCTGGGCACGTGTTTTACTTATGCAAGACGGGGCATTTTGCCCGTGACTGTTGGAGCGGACGTCCTAAGTCCGAGAGAAGGCCGGGAGCGACTTATGAAGAGAAGGGAAAGGCGGTGGAGTCGACCGCGTCCCACTATGCTCCGGCCCAACCAAGGGTCTATAATCTTGGCCAACAGGAGGCCATCAAACAAGCTGATGTTGTGACAGGTACGGTTTAATTTATAGCAAGTCAATTTCTTTAAATACTTGTTATGCGCATGTTACCTTACCACTACTTGTTTAGGATTTGTATTGATTTGTGAAAATCCGGCACGAGCACTCTTCGATACGGGAGCTTCACACTCCTTCTTGTCTGAAGGATTTATATCACGCATCGGAGCCCCTTCTTCGATGGCGAAGGATAGGTTGGATGTGTTGTTGCCCAATGGGTGTTCGATGCGAGCGGATAGGATCTGCGATGTTAAGATTCGTATTGGGGATCAGGAGTTCGACCTGCAGGCGTCTTTACTTCCGTTGGTGGAGTTCGACGTTATATTTGGCATGGACTGGCTCTCGGAGCAGCATGCCTATATTGACTGCGGTCGCAAGGAAGTCAAGCTGGGAGCAAGTCGTGAGACGACTTTTACAGGCTTAAAGGGGTCGAGCAAGACGTTGATGTCTGCTCTTCAGGTGGCGAAGGCGGTTCGTGCTGGTGCAGAACTGTTCTTCACACTAGTGTAGGTTGCGAAGCCGAAGCCCGCGTTGGATTGTATTTCAGTGGTATCGGAATACCCTGATGTTTTTCCCGCAGATCTTCCTGGAGCCCCGCCTCAACGGGAGAGAGACTTTACGATTGAGCTAGTGACAGGTGCAAAGCCTGTGTCACTGCAAGAGTTGAAAGTTCAACTGCAAGAGTTGTTGGAGCAAGGGTATGTGCGCCCGAGTTCTTCTCCTTGGAGCGCACTGGTCCTCTTTGTTAAGAAGAAGGACGAAAGCTTGAGGCTATGTATTGATTATCGGGAGCTCAACAAGTTGACGGAGAAGAACAAGTACCCGATCCCCGGATTGATGATCTTTTTGATCAGTTGGTAGGGTCGACGGTGTACTCGAAGTTAGATCTCAAGGCTGGGTACTATCAGCTGCGAATAAGGGAGAGTGATATCCCGAAGACAGCGTTTAGTACAAGATACGGGCATTATGAGTTTACGGGCATGCCTTTTGGGCTGACTAATGCGTCGTCAGTGTTCATGGATTTGATGAACAGGACGTTCAGGGAGTACTTGGACCATTTTGTGATCGTCTTCATCGACGATATTTTGGTGTACTCGCAAAGTGAGGAAGATCACTTCAAGCATCTTCACTTGGTTCTGGAGACGCTAAGGAAAAATCAGTTGTATGCCAAGTTCTCGAAGTGTGAGTTTTGGCAATCCTCAGTGGCGTTCCTCGGTCATATAGTGAGTGGAGAGGGTATTGCTGTGGATCCGGCAAAGATCGTTGTGATACGGGAGTGTTCTGAGCTTGCTACGGTAGCGGAAGTCCGGAGCTTTTTGGGGCTTGCCGGCTATTATAGGTGCTTCGTAGAGAACTTCTCGCGGATAGCGTTACCTCTCACTACTTTGACGAGGAAGGAGCATAAGTTCGTTTGAACGTCGGAGTGCGCGTGAGCTTTTGAGGGGTTGAAGTGTCGGTTGACCACAGCGCCTGTGCTGAGTTCGCAATGTGGGACCGAAGGCTCTGAGATTTATAGTGATGCTTCGGGCAGCGGTTTGGGTTGCGTGCTACTACAACACGGAAGTGTAATAGCTTATGGCTCGAGACAGATAAAAGTGCATGAAAGGAACTATCCGGTCCATGACTTGGAGTTAGCGGCCGTGATTTTTGCCTTGAAGCTGTGGAGACACTATTTGTACGGTGTGAAGATTGATATCTACACCGATCATAAGAGCCTGAAATATCTGATTGATCAGAAGGATCTGAATATGCGGCAGCGTAGATGGATGGAGTTCCTGGGGGACTATACATTTAAGATCCACTACGTGTCTGGCAAAGGGAATGCGGTTGCGGACGCGTTGAGTCGCCGAGCCCCAGCTCAAGCCAATTGGCTATCGGTGCATGATGAGCGGTTGGTGTGGGAGTTGGAGGCGTTGGAGATTGTTTGTGTGGATAGGCAATCAAGTGCCGAAGCAGTTCTGAATTGGACTGAAGTCCAATATGACCTGGCTGATCGTATTCGGCAGGCTTTGGATATGGATGCTCATATGAAGCAGTTCATGTTAGAGGCTCTGGATGGGTCAAATTCCCAATTCGTCGTGGAGGACGGATTACTTTGGAAGGACGGTCGTCTGTGCGTCCCAAGTGTGGGTAATCTGCGGGTGGAGTTGTTGTACGAGGCACACCATACCAAGTACTCGATTCACCCGTGGAGCACGAAGATGTACCGTGATGTGAAGAAACTGTTTTGGTGGTCGGGTTTGAAGAAAGATGGGGCGCTCTACGTAGCGAAGTGCCAAACTTGCGCCTTGGTGAAGACGGAGTGCCAAAAGCCGGGAGGATTTCTTTAGTCCTTGCCTATCCCGGAGTGGAAATTCGACGACATCTCTATGGACTTTGTGCACGGTTTGCCAAGGTCGCAAAATGGGAACGAAGCTATTTGGGTGGTCGTGGATCGGTTAACGAAGGTGTCATATTTTATTCCGCATAGGAAGGATGATCCTGTGGAGAAGTTGGCAAAACTTTATGTGGATAACATAGTACGGCTTCATGGTGTGCCCCGCAGCATCGTGAGTGACAGAGATGGGTGGTTCACGTCCAATGATTGGAGGCTAGTGCAGCAAATGTTGGGAACAAAGTTGAAATTCAGCACAGCCTTCCATCCGTAAATGGATGGGCAGAGCGAGAGGGTCAATAGAACCATGGAAGACATGCTTCGCATGTGTGTCTTGGATTTTGGAAAGCAATGGGAAGACCACCTTTATTTGGTGGAGTTCGCATACAACAATAGCTACCAAGCGAGTATTCAGATGGCGCCTTTCGAGGCCCTATATGGTAGAAAATGTCGCACGCCGTTGTCTTGGTTAGAAACGGGTGAGTCAAAGTTGTATAAGCGATTGGAAGTGGAGGATGCTACTTCTTTGGTGAGAACCATTCAGGAGAGGTTGCTTATCGCTCAGGACCGGCAAGCGAAGTACTATAATGTCAAGCACAGGAACGTGGAGTTCACTATGGGCGACTATGGGTACTTAAAGATCAAGCCGTTCAAGGGTGTCTCGCGGGTGCGGCGACTGAAAAAGCTAAGCTCGAGGTACCTTGGGCCGTTTGAGGTTCTGGAGCGAGTCGGTGAAGCGGCCTATCGGTTGAAGCTTTCAGTGGAGCTTACTGGTTTACATGATGTATTCCATATTTCGGTGCTCCGGAAGGCGGTGCAAGAGCCTACGCAAGTGATCGCGGTCGATCAAGTGCCGGTGGATAGTGGGTTGACGACAAAGGTCAAGCCCGTGCGGATTGAGGACTCGGAGGTCAAGCGGCTATGCAATAAAGAGATCAGGATGGTCAAGGTCCGGTGGGACAATTGCGGTCGTGAGGAGCTCTCTTGGGAGCGAGAGCAGACTATGCTTGACGAGTATCAGGAGTTGTTCCGCTCAGGTACAAATTTTGGTTTTGTACATGTCTTTCCTTTATATAATTTCGTGGACGAAATTCTTTTAAGAGGGGGAGAGTTGTAACGCCCCGAAACTCAAAAGAGCAATGGGGGACGTTTTGGGCCAGTTTTGGGTTCTGGCTGCAGGCACACGGCCTGGGACACGGGCGTGTCCCAGGGCGTGTGAAGCTTGTGTCGACACTCAGCCGGGAAGTCGACATTTTGAGCTCGACATTGTGTCGAGACTAGGCACACGGCCTGCGACACGGGCGTGTCGCAGGGCGTGTCGACCCGTGTGGACACTTAGCCCGCGAAGTCGACACTCTGCGTTCGACGAAGTGTCGAGACATGGCACACGGCCTGCGACACGGGCATGTCGCAGGGCGTGTCGACCCGTGTCGACACTCGTCCCGGGAAGTCGACACTTTGCTCTCGACATTGTGTCGAGACAAGGCACACGGCCTAGGACACGGGCGTGTCCAAGGCCGTGTCGTCAGATCGACGATCTTCGCTCGACGAAGTGTCGAGTGTCGAGACCGTGTACACGGCCTGGAGCCCAGGCATGTTGAGGTGACACGGGCAAGGACACGGGCGTGTCCTAGAACCCGTGTAGTGCTCGGGTTGTTTTCGGGTAAAAATTGATGGGGGTACACGGCCGTGTCAGGTGGAACACGGGCGTGTTAGGTCGAACACGGGCGTGTTCGATGCCCGTGTGTGGTTCCAGGCGAGCCGATTTTGACGGCGAATGAGGCACACGGCCCTGGACACGGGCGTGTGCCAGGCCGTGTGCGGTCCAGATTGGGCATTTCAGTCCCGAATCAAAGGCGTTCATTTCTTTAATTGATGATCCAACGGCTGGGGGTTGTTTCTGAAGGGATATACCCGGGATTGGACTTAGAAACCCTCACTTTTCATGAGTGGATATCTTTCTAAAAGCTTAGAGAGAGAGGAGAGCCAAGGAAGGAAGAAGAAGCTAGATCCGGCCATTGGAGGAACTTCGAAGCTCCAAATCGCGAGGCGACTCCGGATCCACGGAGGCAAAGCTAGTGCGGTGCTTTTCATCCGCTTACTTTTCCATGGCGCCAAAGAGGAACGCTAGGGTAACGATTCTCTTCTTGAGCATGAGTAGCTCTCCTTCTTTGCATAGGAAGCCCGCTCTCGCGAGTTTGCAGTGAGTTGGAGGCGTTCCTTCGGGTAGATATGTGAAGTCCCCGTTGTTTAGAGTCCGTAAGCGAGAACGGACATAGGCATGATGTGTGAATCCTACCCGGACATGTTGGTCTGGATCGGTGATGTTGCATTGCATAAATGCCGGAGAAGACTCCGTGCTATTGATTGTTTTTCGGGTTTTCTACGCGGTAGATTGCAACAGGGAGCCTTGGGGATTAACCCAAAGGTGCACCCGGAAAACTGGGCTGATGCGTGATCTTGCCAACTGGGTGGCCTGAGAGCCAACTTGAACATAACCGGGTTATGTGAAATGTGGTGGTAATGGGACTCGGAAGAAGTTTGACCCGCGCAAATGGCTTAAATTGTCGTTGCGATGTGAGCACGGGTTAGATAGAACCGTACTCACTTCTATGTCGTTCGGGTTAAAGAGACCTAAAGTTACGTGGCACTTGTCGTTGGCATAGATGAGGGTCTTCGGCGGTGTATGGCTTAAATTGACGTGACCCATGCCGGGAAGACAAAAATGCTCATAGGTTTGGCCGTCAAAGTGGCGGTGGTGAGTCCGGAATGTCTATGGCTTTAATTGACGTGACATCGACCGGTTCACCGAGAATGTGCCCTGAGAGCACGGGGCGTGTGGCCGTGCGAGCCAACGTCTGTGATGAATTGAATATTGATATAATGCTCGCTTATGCTAATGAAATGCAGGGAAGGAGCATCGCCGCCCCGAGTTGGGGGCGGGATCGTTATAATTTGGTCAGCATTACTGACCGTTGCCTTGTTTTTTCCACCGTGCGGTGGTTTGTTGCTTGCAGGTGCTGCTGGACCGAGCGGTCAATAGCGGGCTAAAGCCCAATTTGCGAAGCCGGCCCTCAAAGGCCTAATTGGAGTGTTTACTGTTTTATTCATGTATGACCGGCCTGCGTGCCGTGATTTGTAAAACATGTAATATGAAGTGAACAATTTTTGTAAGGCCTTAAGGCTTGTACTGGTGTATGTATAACATTCCTATTTGGTTTTAGTGGACATTCATGCTTTAGTGTTGGGTTCTTTATTGCAACTTTTATAAACTGCTTCCGCTAGAATGCTCTGTGTAGGACGTTATGATTGGTTGGATGGTTTCCATGAGTAACCTCCCGGTCTGTCTGTGGCATACGGCGTCGGGCCCCGGCCGGACCTACTGCTATATGCTATGCGACGGATAGGGGGTGTTACAAGTACCCTCTCCCCCTTTATGACTTCTCTCTCTATGTGATCCCTAAGATCATCTTTTTGGAATCTGATTTGAGCATTCAAATAATTAACTTCATCCTTAAAATAAGGTTTCAACCTTTGGAGTTTTTCAGTAATTGCCTTCTGAGAATCTTCAATGGCAGTTTTAACAGCTGTTATGCTCTCTTGTAGGTGCTTATCAAAGGACTCTTTGGCAGGAGCAATTACAATAGTCTGGGCAGTAGATATATTCTTCATTTCAGTGACAATGGCATTATGAGAAGCAGTTAGATTATCATTCATTTTAAGCTGATTCTCCAGGACATATCCTTGTTTTATTGTCATGTCATCAACCTGTTTCTTGATGTTCTCTTGATGAGTAGCCAGATAGACCACTGCATTTCCTCCTTTATGGAAGCAGTCAGTCATTTCCTTTTTATGTTGATTCACTTCAAATCTTATGGATTTTATGTCTTGTGCCAGATCAAATTGCAGGGATTTATGCCCTTCATCTATATACTTTTCTAAAGCTTGTCTTTGCTCATCCATCTTGATTTGCAATGCCACCATCAGAGAACTATAATCAGTAGTTGTGGCAGGTTGTGGAGCAATTGACTGCAATGCTTTCTTGTAGGTCTGGCTTCTTCTCTTGAAGACCTGGAACTTCCTCTTCTTGGCTCTAGCAGCCTCTTCATCCTCTGAAGCAGAAGTACTAGCAATATCTACTCTTTTCTTAGGACTAGAATGTAAATTCTTCTCAGTCCTTGGTAGCTCCTCAGCAATTCTGTGCTCCTCAGTCTCTTGTCTAGAAGTCTCCTCTACATGCTCCCCCTCAAGATTGACTTTCTCCCCCTCAACAGCTGCATTTCTCTCTCAAGGTCTGTCTGTACAAGGTCAGGGAACAGCTCTTCTAATGTAAACTCATATTGAGGTTGTTCAGAAGAATCTCTAATCTCAGGAGCATCTGTTTCCATTTTATCACCAACAGATGTGTCCTCTATGACAACATCTTGTGGTTGAGGTTCTATCTGTGTTTGCTGATCAACATCAAGTAATGGTTCAGACAAAACTTCATCCTCAATATGGAAATTTAATTGATTAACTTCAGTAATTACCTCTAGAATGGTTTGGGTAGCTCTTTCACTCTCTAGTTGAGTTGGCTCATCCACATGTAGAGGCTCCCCCTGGAGTGGATCCAGGTGAATTGGGCTAGCTGATGGTAGCTCCCCCTGCCTCTGAGCATCTTCTCGTCTTGCTGGTGTCTGTCCAGCATTGTCATCTCCTCCATCATCAGAACTGAAAACCACTTGCTCCTCTGAGCTACTTGAGGATTCTTGAGCCACAATGGTTGTCTTCTTCTTCTTCGGTGTTGCCTTTTCTGGAGTTGGCATCTCTTTTGTCAATACTCTATCCCACCTAGAGATAATCCTTACATCCATTCTCCTCATGTGGTTTATCTTTGAACCAACAGCTTGATTCATCACTTCAGGTATACTGCCAGCTAAGTATAGACTCAGAATTCTTCCCAGATTGGGTTTCTTCAGGCTCTCTTTTATCTTATCAATCATAACTACTGACCAATCAGTATTAAGTTTGAAGATTATCCTTGTTATCAAACTGAACATATGAGCTGAAATTCTGTCATATCCTCCAAACTTGCTCAGAATTACCTTGCCAACTATTTCAGACAAGAATTTGCCCTGCATGTTCATGTCTTTCCAGTTGAAAACTGATCCTATCTTCAGGTTTGAATCTAAACCACACCATTTCAATGCCTCTCTAGTCTTAGAAGCAGATACATCTTCTTCCTCTTTTAGTCTTGGTATTTGAAGTACCTTTCTTAGACTTTTCTGTGTGACCTTGACTTTTGTCCCATGCACTCTGGACTTAATCTTGAGTCCTGATTCATCAAGAGTAGCTGCACTCAAGAAATCAAGGACCTCCTTCTTCCAGATCTTGATTGGTTCTGATACAAGATACTCTAGTCCAGTCTCGGCAATTAGGGTTACCACACCTTTGATTTCTGGTTCCGCGTCATCAAAGGCGTGACGCACGAGCTCATATCCTTCATTAATGTTCTCTTCTAGCTTGGGCGTCATTAGGGTTTGAAGAAATTTTGAATTGAGAGAAGAGAGATGTCGACACACAAGTTTGGTCTCGAGACTAAGGTGAGCGTGTCGACAAACAATGGGGAAAACCTATTTATACCTTTCTAAAATTGAAGGTGAAAAGGCGCGTTAACATACTTGAAATGTGTCGACACTGTTGAAAAGTGTCGACACTTACTTATAATGTCTCGACAACTATGTGTCGACACAAATATAGTCGACAGAATATATGTGTCGACACTTATACATCTCAGCTCGACACTTAGTCGAGACTCTACAAGACTAATTCTGTGTAAATCCTAAGTGTCGACACCACCCTGAATGTGTCGACACCTACACTGCATGTGTCGCCACTAATTCTCTAAAGTGTCGATACAGACTTCCTAGATGTGTCGACACCATTTCTCTGAAATGTCGACACCAAATCTATGTGTCGACACAGACAACTCTGTGTGTCGACACTATTTTACTTAGCCAATTTTTGTAAACTATTCTAAGTTTATCATACCTAATTCAATTTTAAACTTATTGAATTTGGTTTCATCTAAAGGCTTAGTAAAAATATCAGCTAACTGATTATCTGTCTTAACATACTCTAGGGAAATATCTCCTTTTTCCACATGTTCTCTTAGAAAATGGTATTTAATTTCTATGTGCTTAGTCCTACTATGGGAGACAGGATTATTTGCAATACAAATGGCACTAATAGAATCACAAAATAAAGGTGTCCTACTTACTTGAATACCATAATCTTTTAGCTGATGTTGAATCCATAGAAGTTGAGCACAGCAACTTCCTGCAGCCACATACTCTGATTCTGCTGTGGAGATAGCCACACTTGTTTGTTTCTTGCTACTCCATGACACCAGCCTTCCACCTAGAAATTGACAGGTTCCTGTGGTACTTTTCCTATCTTCCTTGCATCCTGCAAAGTCTGCATCTGAATAACCTGTCAGTTCAAAATCTCCATTCCTAGGGTACCAAAGGCCTAGATATGGAGTGCCCTTAAGATATCTCAAAATTCTTTTGACTGATGTCAAATGAGATTCTTTAGGGCAAGCTTGGTACCTAGCACAAACACATGTAGCATACATGATATCTGGTCTACTTGCAGTCAAATACAGTAGGGAGCCAACTATCCCTCTATACAAAGTTTCATCTACAGGTTTCCCTGCATCATCTTTGCTTAGAGACATGCTTGACCCCATAGGAGTTTTCATGGTAGTGGATGATTTCATACCATATTTTCTTATCAATTCTAGGGTGAACTTAGATTGGCATATGGATAATCCATCTTCAGCCTGTCTAACTTGGAGACCCAAGAAGAACTTAAGTTCCCCCATACTGCTCATTTCAAATTGTCCTTGCATGAGTTTTGCAAACTTTCTGCAAAGACTACTTTCTGTAGACCCAAATATGATGTCATCTACATATATTTGGAGTAAGATAATCTTGCCTCTAGATTCCCTAAGGAATAAAGTCTTGTTTATTTTCCCCCTTGAGAATTTGTTCTCAATGAGGAAACTATACATGATTTCATACCAAGCCCTAGGGGCTTGTTTTAACGCATACAAAGCCTTCCAAAGTCTATATACATAATCAGGTTTAAGAGAATCTACAAAACCTGATGGCTGCTCTACATAGACTTCTTCCTTCAGGTTTCCATTCAGAAAAGCCGACTTAACATCCATTTGATATACCTTAAATCCTTGATATGTTGCATAGGCAAGGAACATCCTTATTGCTTCCTGTCTTGCTACTGGAGCAAAGGTTTGATCAAAATCAATACCTTCTTCCTGCCTATATCCTTTTGCAACTAGTTTAGCTTTATTCTTTATAATAATTCCATTCTCATCCAACTTGTTCCTAGAGATCCACTTAGTTCCAATAATGTTGTGGTCCTTTGGTTTAGGAACTAGCTCCCAGACCTTGCATCTTTTGAACTGGTTGAGCTCCTCTTGCATGGCCTCAATCCAATGAGGGTCTAGGATTGCTTCTTCAAATTTCTTTGGCTCTACTTGGGATAGAAAGCTGGAGTAGAGAACTGAACTTAGATTCCTGCTCCTTGTTTGTACCCCTTGTCTGAGATCTCCAATAATTTGATTGGCTGGATGATCTTTTAAATGCCTATTTGCAGGAGGCAGCCTGTCTTCAGGTTGTACACCTTCATTCTCTTCATTTAGCTGCACTTCTTGGTCCTCTTCAGCTTCAGGAGTATCTTGTACTCCCCCTGGACAGCAGCCACCATCTTCCACTTGTTGACTTGCAGAAGAACCTTCTGTTAAGGTAAGCTTCTCCATTCTCTCAGTTACACATGTAGAGCTGCAAACACTTCTAGGCAATTCATTGTTAATGAGTCTAGATTCATCAAAAACTACATGAACAGACTCTTCTACAACTTGAGTAATCAAGTTGTAGACCCTATAAGCCTTACTATTGTTGTTGTACCCAACAAAGATCCCCTCTTGGGATTTGGCAGCAAACTTGGTTAGATAAGACTTACCATTGTTAAGGATATAACACTTGCAACCAAAGATCCTGAAATAAGATAGATTTGGTTTTCTGCCCTTCACAATCTCATAGGGGGTCTTCTTGTGGCTCTTGGTGATAGTAGCCCTATTGATTACATGACATGCAGTATTAACTGCCTCAGCCCAGAAATATTCTGGGAGAGAAGTGTCACTCAATAGGGTTCTACCAGCCTCTATCAAGGTTCTATTTTTCTTTTCAGCAATACCATTTTGCTGAGGTGTTCTTGGTGAGAAAAATTCCTGAAATATTCCAAACTCTTCACACAGTTTTGTCATACTTTCAGACTGAAATTTAGTACCATGGTCACTTCTGATTTTGTCCACTATACTGTCCAATTCATTCTGAATTTGTTTAACAAAACTATACAAGATACTTGGAGTTTCAGATTTTTTCCTTAGGAAGAACACCCAAGAATACCTTGAGTAGTCATCAACTACTATCAATGTGTGACCTTCCTACCTAGGCTGTGAACTGGCATATGACCAAAAAGATCCATATGCAAGAGGTATAGACACCTCACAGCATCTTTGTTCTCAAGGCTATGAAAGGTGGATTTGGTCTGCTTGCCTTTTTGACAAGCTGAGCATATCCCATCCTTTATACACTTAACCTGAGGACCATTCCTCACTAACTCTTTGCTAAAAAGTTGGTCAATTGTCTTATAGTTAAGATGAGCCAGCCTCTTGTGCCATTTAACACAATGTGAGACTTTCTCATCAGCTACAAGACAAATAGGAGAAATAATGTTCTCACACATAATGTCTAGATAATAGACATTTCTCTTCCTATATCCTGTCAGAATGATCTTTTGATCACTTGACCTTTTGATATGACAAGCATCCTTGACAAATGAGATGTCATATCCAAAATCACTCAACTGACTTATGCTAATGACGTTATGTTTCAAACCCTTTACATAAGCCACTTGAGTAATTGTAATTTGGTTACTGGAAATGTTACCAAATCCTTTAATGATTCCTTTTTCTGAACCACCAAAGGTAACTTTAGGCCCATCTTTGATAGATGATAATCCTTCAGCAATCCCCTAGTTCCAGTCATGTGCCTGGAACATCCACTGTCCAAGTACCATATAGGGGCATGACCACTTGGACTCACCTGCAAAACAGATTACTTAACCTTAGAACCCAAATAATTCTTGGGTCCTTGGTGTAGGTTAGTTTGACTTTTAACAAAACTACCTGTAGCACTTCTAGCAGGTAGTTTGCTACTCTCTTTGACACTTGAATTGTGTCAACAGTCTATGGCAAAGTGGCCTATCTTGCCACAACACCAGCACTCAAACCTGTTGTACCTTTGTTTAGGTACAACCCTGACTGAAGTATCTACAACAGGCTTTTTGGTTAGTGCTGGGGCTTTGCCCTTAGACTTGGACCTAGCAGTCCAGGCAGGTTTTGTAAATCCTAATCCAGCATTACCCTTATGAGGTACAAACTCATCTATCAAGGGTAAAACAGATTTGGGTTTAGAAAAGCTAGCCACAATATCCTTCTCCTTCTGAAGTCTAACCTCCATATTCCTAATTTGATCATTCTTAAATGTAATAGTTCTCATCTGAATAACTGTAATGTTCTTCAGTCTGGCTGTTTCATTCAGTTTCTGATCAAACAACTTGTCTGAATCAGCAGCAGCCAATTTAAGACTAGCAATCTCCTTTGCCTGATTTTTGGCCAAGGTTTTGCTTTTCTTTAAGGCCTGCAACAAGTCCCTATATTCATCAATTAACTGATGAATATCACCTTCAGATTCAGACCCACCCACATCACTTGATGCAGATGTATCTGATTCTGACTCAGTACAAGAAATTGAACTTGAAGAACAACTTTGTACCTTACTTGCTCCAGGCTGATCCTGGATTTTGTCTCCTTCAGATAAGGTCATCAGTCCCTTGCATTGAATATCCTCATGCTCATAAATTGAGTTCATTAGCTGCATGAACTCATTTTCCTCCTCTTCAGCAAACAGTCTAATATAGGCTTCAGCTCCTGAATCTATTTCTGAAGATGACTGATCATTCAAACTCTTATCCTTCTTGGCAACAAAGGACCTTTCCTTTTGGCCCTTGAACTGAGTCTTCTTCTTGTCAGTTGACTCTTTCCTCTTTTCTGGACAGTCTGCTACTATATGTCCTTGTCTATTGCAACAATAGCATACTATCTTTGAGGATGTATTTTTACTTGGCTTGGACTTTCTTTTGTCATTCCTTGATGACTTCCTGTTCTGATAATAGTCATCTTTTGTCTGTGAAGTGGATGACTTAGACCTCCACTGCTTCTTCTTCAGAAACTTTTGAAAATGCCTAGTGAAAGCTGCAAAGTCTTCATCACTTTCACTGCTTTCTGAATTCTTACTATCTGAATTTTCTGTGACTGTCTCAGCAACTATTTGAGGTGGAGATGGAAACTTGCTTCTATACTTCTTAGTGGCTTCAGTCTTGAAGGCCACAGCTCTTTCCTTGTGCTCCACTCTAGAAATCTTCTCTTCCTCCTTTCTAACCATTAACTGCATTTCATAAGATAGCAGTTTTTCAAACAAGGTTGGAGGAGGTATATCAGCTAATTTGACCATTTTCCTAATGGCACAAATCTTGGTGTCTCAATCCTTAGTTAGGGATCTTAAGAACTTGTCATTCAGCTCATAGTTGTTGAATTCTCTTCCATAGGACATCAATTCATTGACTATCCTATAGAATTTCTTGTAACATTCAGTAATGCTATCAGACTTTCCTTGTCTGAAGCTTTCATACTCCTGATTTAACAAAGACTTCCTGTCTTGTCTTACCTCTTCAGATCCCTCCATGTAAACTATTAGTGTGTCCCACATTTCTTTTGAGGTTTTACAATGTATTAGATTCTGAAATGTGGCATCATCAATTGCACTTACAATAATATTCTGGTCCCTCTTGTCCATAGTGGCCAGAATTATTTCATCTTTAGTCATTTCTGAATAGTCCTTAGGAGTTTTTTGATTTGCATCTAGAATGGAAATCTCCATTGGCACATATGACCCTTCTTTGACTGTGATGTATATTCTTGGGTCAAATGCTTCCATAAAGAGTCTAACCCTCTCTTTCCATATGCCAAAATTTCTCTTCTGCAGATTGACAATTTCATGGATCCTAGCTTTTTGTGATTCTCAGTAGAATCCATTTTCTTGATTCTTGATTATTCTGATTCTGCCTACAGGATCTTTACTCAGACTGTTATGTCCTTTTTGAGTAACCTGGCTCGGATACCACTTGAAAGAAATAGTACCTAATCACCTAGAGGGGGTGAATAGGTGAACTTAATCTTTTTAAAATTAGAGGTAGAAACACAGAATAATAAGACATGTATTTGCAATTCTCTACAGCAATTCAGCACAGAAATTACAGCAATCACAGAATTAATCACACACAGAGTACACACAGATTTTATAGTGGTTCCCCAAGGTCTGGGTACATCCACTTTCCCCCCTTCGCCTATCTAGTAGTGTACTAGATTTGGCCTAACTTCTCCACTTCTTCTCAGATCCTCGGATCTTACAACTCAGAACCCCAAACATGTTCCTACAACTCAGAGTGATCCCACTCCTACAACTCAGGCACAAAATCCCTACCACTTAGTCTTCACCAAGACTTACACTCAGAGAACAAAGTCTCCTACAACTCAGGCACTAGGCCCTACCTCAGTATTCAACAAGACCTACACTCAGAGCACATTGTCTCCTACACTCAGCCTTTATAAAATAGGCTTACAGCTCAGATCCCTTAGGATCCTACAGAAAATAAAGTTTACAAAGTATATAACCACAACTATAAAAGAGAGAGATGAGTTGACTGGCTTCTTGATGAGTTCTTGAAAGAACTTTGCAGAGATCAACCTCCCATGGCTTTCTTCAAAACTTCTTGAATTAGAACACAGTAGCGTTGTATCTCTATGCAGATGATCCTCAATCAACTGCTGTCTTGAGATTCTGATTTCAATCTGAATCTTACTTATCAGCCTGGTTCAACAGCTGCTCTTCTTAGAAGGAACTCTCTCTCTCCAACTTCTTAGATCTTCTCTTGAAGGTCTTCTTCTTGTTGTGTTGTTTGTCAATTCATTGATCACTTCTTCTGTTGAAGGAGAAAGGTTTTTAAATAAGCTTTCTCCAAGGTGACCGGCTGATCCGGTTTCTAACAACTTTCTGACGGCTCTGACAGTTGCAGTTGACCGGTTGAAATGGCAGCTGTCAAGTCATCCAGTCACTTCTTGAAATCTCTGTCACTGTCTGAAAGTGTCGTGACAGATAGTCTTTATGTGTCGACACAAATGGACTAAGTGTCGACACAAGTAGACTAAGTGTCGACACTAGTCTTGTTGGTGTCGACACAACTCCTTGTGTTGTTGTAACAGCTTCTCGATACTGCTTCTTCTGAATGTTTCGACACTGATTCTATGTGTCGACACAAGCCTTCTTCTTTAATACTTAGTTGAATTCTGCTAAGTGTCGACACATCTTCTTGTGTTGAAACTTGCTAAGTGTCGACACATCTTCTTTGTGTCGACACATGCCTTATGTGTTGAAACTTTGCTGAGTGTCGACACATCTCCTTTGTGTCGACATATGCACTTGAACTTTGTTGAAGTTTGTTGAGTGTCGACACAGCCTCCTAGTGTCGACACATGTACTTGAACTTTGTTGAAGTTTGCTGAGTGTCGACACAGCCTCCTAGTGTCGACACATGTACTTGAACTTTGTTGAAGTTTGCTGAGTGTCGACACAGCCTCCTAGTGTCGACACATTTGCTGTCGACAAAGTTTCTCTGGGTGTCGACACTGCCTCTAAGTGTCGACATAGATAATGTTGACAATTCTTCACTGTGTGTCGACACAACCTGTATGTGTCGACACTTTTCTTCTGGTGTCGACTCTGCCTTCCTGGTGTCGACACAATTACTCCAAGTGTCGACACAGCTTCTCTAGGTGTCGACACAATTACTTCAAGTGTCGACACAGCTTCTCTGGGTGTCGACACATGCCTTCTTAAGTGTCGACACTTTTTTTCTAGGTGTCGACACATGGACTTAGAAATTTTTATGCTTTCCCTGCAATTACTTAACCTGCACACATAAACTCAAAACACATCAAATACATCTTGATGTATATCATTAAATAGGGTGAGGCTTCTTCAAATCAGGTACATATATTCCAATGTACCCAACACCCGTGTCCAAGGTCGTGTGCCTCAATCGACGCTGAAACCGTCGCATCCCTAAAAGAACACGGGTTCCCGACACGTCCGTGTCAGGCTTGACATGCCCGTGTCAGCCAGTACACGCCCGTGTAGCTGGGCGTGTTCCTCCATCGACACAGGACCAACACCAACCCGAGGAGAACACAGGTACGCGACACTCCCATGTCGGATTTGACACGCCCGTGTTACACTAAACACGTCTGGGCTCCAGGTCGTGTTCCACCCCCCGACACAGCACGGCTAACCACCCGAGTAGGACACGGCCTGGGACACGCCCGTGTCTCAGGCCGTGTTCATTTTTCGACGATCGTCGACTGTAATTTCGTCGACCACACGGCCATCATCGAACCCGAGCATGACACGGCCCTGGGACACGCCTGTGTTCCAGGCCGTGTGACCCCTAGCAAGTCTAAAACTTGGCTCAAAACACTACCCGTCCCACTTTTGAGTTTTGTGACATTACAACTCTCTCTCTCTTAAAAGAATTTCGTCCCGAAATTACAGAAAGGAAAGATATAAACAAAACTTAAACGGTACCTAAGTCGAATAAGTCTGGGTACTCCTTAAGCATGGTCTGCTCTCGCTCCCACGAGAGCTCCTCCCGACCGCAGTTGTTCCAATGGGCCTTGACCATCCTGATCTCTTTGTTACACAGTCGCTTGACTTCCGAGTTCTCAAAGCGAACGGGCTTGACCTTCGTCGTCAATCCATTAACAACTGGTACTTGATTGACCACAATCACTCGCAAAGGCTCTTGCACCGCCTTCCACAACACCGATATGTGGAATACGTCGTGTAGACCACTTAGTTCCACTAATAGCTTTAATCGATATGCATATTCGCCAATCCGTTCCAGAACCTCAAATGGTCGAAGGTACCTCGGGCTTAGCTTCTTCAAACGCCGTACTCGCGAGACACCCTTGAACGGCTTAATCTTCAAATACACCCAGTTGCCAACAGCGAACTCAACGTTCTGATGCTTGGCATTGTATTACTTAGCTCGCCGGTCTTGAGCGATTATCAATCTTTCTCACGTGATTCGTACCAATGAGGTTGCATCTTCCACTTCTTGCTGAAATCCAAGACACATATGCGAAGCATACCTTCCATCGTTCTGTTAGCTCTCTCGGTCTGATCTCTCGGTCTGACCATCCGTATGTGGATGAAAGGCCATGCTGAAACTCAGCTTTGTTCCCAGCATCTGTTGCACCAACCTCCAGTCATTGGATGTGAACCGCCCATCTCGGTCACTCATGATGCTGTGGGGCACACCGTAAAGCCGCATAATGTTATCCACATACGGTTTTGCCAATTTCTCCACAGAATCATCCTTCCTATGCAGAATAAAGTGCGACACTTTCGTCAGACGATCTACGATCACCCAGATGGCGTCGTTTCCCTTCTGCGACCTTGGCAAACCATGCACAAAGTCCATAGTAATATCGTCGAACTTCCACTCTGGAATAGGCAAGGACTTCAAGAAACCTCCAGGCTTCTAGCACTACGCCTTCACTAAGGCGCCTGCTTGACACTTCGTCACATAGAGTGCCCCATCCTTCTTAAGTCCTGGCCACCAGAACAATTTCTTCATATCACGGTACATCTTCGTGCTCCCCGAGTGAATCGAGTACTTGGTATGATGAGCCTCATACAACAATTCCACCCGCAATTCGCCCACATTTGGAACGCACAAACGACTGTCCTTCCATAACAATCCATCCACAACCTCAAATTAGGAATTTGACCCATCCAAAGCCTCAACCATGATTTGCTTCATGTGGCCATCCAAAACCAGAGCCAGCTGAATCCGATCAGCCAGGTCACACAGAACTTCAGTCTAGTTCAATTGCACTTCGGCACTAGTCTACTTGTCTACACAACAGATATCCAACGCCTCCAACTCCCGAACCAAACGCTCATCATGAACCGACAGTCAGTTGGCTTGAGCTGGGGCCATGCGACTCAACGCATCCGCAACCGCATTGCCTTTCCCAGGCACATAAAGAATCTTGAATGTGTAGTCCCCCAGGAACTCCATCCATCTCTGTTGTCTTATGTTTAGATCCTTCTGATCCAACAAATACTTCAGGCTCTTGTGGTCGGTATAGATATCGACCTTCACCACGTACAAGTAATGCCTCCACAGCTTCAGGGCAAATATCATGGCTGCTAACTCCAAGTCATGGACCGGATACTTCCTCTCATGCACCTTCAGCTGACGCGAGCCATAAGCTATGACACTTCCGTGCTGCAGTAGGACACAACCCAATCCACTACCTGAAGCATCGCTGTAGATCTCAAAGCCTTTGGTCCCACTCGGCGAACTCAGCACAGGCGTCGTGGTCAACCGACTCTTCAACTCTTTGAAAGCTTGTGCGCACTTCGGCGTCCAAACAAACTTCTGCCCTTTTCTCGTCAGAGTCGTGAGGGGTAACGCTATCCATGAGAAGTTCTCCACGAAGTGCCTGTAATAGTCAGCAAGCCCCAGGAAACTACAGACTTCCGCTACCGCAGGCAGCATAGGTCACTCCCGTATAGCAACTATCTTCGCAGGATCAACCGTAATTCCCTCTCACTAACTATGTGACCAAGGAACGCTACTGAGGAGAACCAAAAATCGCATTTGGAGAACTTGGCGTACAATTGGTTCCTCCTCAGCGTCTCCAACACCAAATGTAGATGCTTAAAGTGATCCTCCTCACTCTGCGATTACACCAATATATCATCGATGAAGACGATCACAAAGTGGTCTAGGTACTCTCGGAAAGCCCTATTCATCAGATCCATGAACACTGACAGTGCATTAGTCAGCTCAAACGGCATGACCGTAAACTCATAATGCTTTTATCTCGTACTAAAAGTTGTCTTGGGGATATCACTTTCCCTTATCCTCAGCTGATAATACTCGGACTTAAGATCCAATTTCGAGTACACCGTTGACCCGACTAACTGATCGAACAGATCATCAATCCTTGGGATCGGGTACTTGTTCTTTTCCGTTAACTTGTTTAGCTCTCGATAATCAATAAAGAGCCGCAAACTTCTGTCCTTCTTCTTCACAAAAAGGACCGGTGCGCTCCAAGGCGACGAACTTGGACGCACATAACCCTATTCCAAAAGCTCTTGAAGTTGTACCTTCGGTTCCGCCATCTCCTTAGGCGCTAGCCGATACGGAGAGCGTGACACAGGTTCAGCACCTGGCACCAGCTCAATAGTGAATTCTATCTCCCGCTGAGGTGGGGCTCCAAGGAGATTGTCAGGGAAAACATGAGGGTACTCGGATACCACTGGGATGCTGTCCAAAGCAGGCTTAGGCTCTGAAGCCTCCACTAGCGTGAAGAACAGCTCTGCACCAGCACGAACCGCCTTAACCACCTAAAGAGCAGACATCAAAATCTTGCTCGACCCTTTCAAGCCCACAAACATTATCTCACGACTAGTTCCCAACTTGACCTCCATGCGATTGCAATCAATGTATGTCTACTGCTCTGAGAGCCAGTCCATACCAAAGATCAAGTCGAATTCCCCTAGCGGTAGTAACGACGCTTGCAAGTGAACTCTTGACTCCCAAACCATACCTAAACGCAACAGACTCTATCCGCATGCATTGAGCACCCATTAGACAACAACACATCCAATTTGTCTTTTGCCATCGAAGAAGGTACTCCGATGCGTGATACAAATCTTTTGGACAAAGAGGAGTGCGAAGCTCCCGAATCGAACGGTGCTCTCGCCAGATAAAGAAAGCGCGAAACAAAGCCTAGCACAAACAGTCATAAGCTGACATGCGCAAGGGCAACAAGTATTTAAAGCTAAACTGCTACAAATTTAAACCGTACCTGTCACTCTGTCAGCGTGCTACCTGGCCTCCAGCTGGCCCAAGATGTATTCCCTAGGCTTCTTCTCAGACTTTGGGCGTCCGCTCCAACAATCATAGGCAAAATGCCCCAGCTTCCCACAATTATATCATGCGCCCGGGGTTCGGCTTGTTGTTGGCCCCGAAGCACCAGAAGAAGGGGCTGGACTCGAAGTCCTAGCCCTCTTATGGAACTTACGATACCCAGATATTGAGGAGTTCGGCATTTTGAACACCATTTCCTTTGCACTAGAGTCCTCAACTGCTCCTGGCATAGCTTTCTTTGTATTCTGAGCACCATCCCGACAATCTCGGGCAGGGTGCCCTTTCTTTCCACAAGTATGATAGTTGTAAGTAGCTTTGCTAGTCGATATTCTAGCCCACGTTTTCGGCATTTTGCGGGATGCATCTCTCAAAGGACTTGTAGAGTTCGATACCCTGCTTACTGACATCTGGTGAGTCTTCCTCAAATCTACTTCCAAAGATCTAGCTGGCTCCACCAAGGCTCGGAATCCCAATAATTTTGGTCCTAGCAGTAGAATCTGCAGCTCGCCACGCAGACCATTATAAAATCTATCGACTATGGACAGCTCGTTCTCCAACTCAAAGCATGGGTAGTAGGTTATCATAAGAAATGCTTGCAAATATTCATCAACTATGTGCGCTCCCTGCACTAAACACATGTTAAACTGTTGACCCGATGGTCTACCAAATGTCATTTGCTCCATCACGCCACCCAGCGTTGAAGCCACATAAGGGGCAAAGGGTTGCACATTCCTTCCATGTCGTGCATTAGTCACAACGAACACCGCTTCAACGACCCTTCTTATGGTTTCAAACGAAGGAGGGGTCTCGAGCACGTCGCTGGGTGCACTGTATTCCTCAGAAAGCGAGCGTTCTGGCGGCCTTACACCACTCCTGGTCACCTATAGTCGCACAAAACACCGTTAACTGACCGAACAAAATTGCAAAAAATAATTATAGGAACACGCAGGTTCCTCAAACATGTGTATTTTCATTCCTAAGTGGACATTCATGGGTTCTTTTTATGTTATAACGGTGACGCACATGCATATGCTCACCACCCCTTAAAAGAATTCGTCCACAAATTCATTTAAGTTGACCGAAATCAGTAGTCTGATACCAAATTGTAACACCCCCTATCCGTCACATAGCATATAGCATTAGGTCTGGTCGGGGCCCGATGCCATATATCACAGACAGACTGGAAGATTACGCAATGAAACCATCCTACCAATAACCAGCATCTAACACAGAGTACATTCTAGCGGAAGCAAATTAAAAGTTGCAAAAACAAGAACCCAGCCAACAGCATGAATGTCCACTACAAAGACCCAACAGGAATGAACGTACAAATACACAAGTATTTGGCCTTATGCCCTTACAAGAGTTTACTCAAATAAAAGTGTCTTCCAAACCTCGGCATGCAGTCGGTCACACATGAGAAACAAAGTAAACATTCAAATATTAGGCCTTCGACGGCCGGCTCAGCAACATGGGATTTTGCCCGCTATTTCCCACTAGGCTCCACAGCACCTGCAAGCAACAATCCACCGAAGAGGTGGCAAACAAAAGCAACAGTCAGCTAAACCTGACCAAATTATAACGACCCCGCCCCTAAACTCGGGGCGGTGATGCTCCTTCCCTGCAGTGCATTAGTAAAACCAAGCAAGATAATGAAAGTACAATTTAAGCACACTTCACCACAGGCGTAGGCACATACGGCCACACACCCCGTGCTCTCAGGGCACTTATATGGTGAACTCGGTCCACCACCACCCCTAGGCGGCAAACTCGTGAGCATTTGAGTCTTTCTGGCAGAAGTCACATCAATTGAAGACATCGACAGCCTAAGACCTGCCCTCTATGCCATTGGTAGGCCTCTTAAATCGAACCGCATAGAGCGGGTACGGTTCCACTCAACTCGTTGCTCACCTCGTCACGGCAATTGAAGTCATCGGCGCGGGTCAAGCTTCCCCGAAGCCCGAGTATCGAACACACAATATTATATAACCTAGTTATGTACAAGTTGGCTCTCAGGCCACCAAGATGCCAGAGCCACGCTTCTACCCAGGTTTTTGGGTGCACCTTGAGGTTAGTACCCAAGACTTCCTGTTGCAATCTACCGCGTAGAAAACCCCAAAAACAACCATCGGTGCGGAGTCTTCTTCGGCCATTCATGCAATGCAACATCACCGATCAGAACCAACTTGTCCGGATAGGCTTCACACACCATGCCTATGTCCGTTTCTCGATTCCGGACTCTACATGCAAAACAACGGGGACTATTCATGTCTACCCGAAGGAACACCTCACACTCAACGCAAACTCACGAGAGCAGGCTTCCTATGTAAAGGGAAAAAGGACTTCACATGTCCAAGATGAGAATCATTACCCTAGCATTTCTCTTTGGCACCATGAAGATCTAGACGGATGAAAAGCACCGCAACGTCTTCGCCTCCGTAGATCCGAACTCGGCTTACGATTTGGGGCTCCGAAGCTCCGTCGGTGGCCGGATCTCTCCTCCTTCTTCTTCCTTGCTCTCCCCTCTCTCTAGAACTTTAGAAAGCTTGGAAGAAATGAGAGTTTCTAAACCCTATCCCTGGAATAAACCCTGCCAAGATCGGCTAGGACCCTTGGATCCCAAAGGAAGGAAATGGACGGCCACGATTCGCACTTAAAATCCAAAACCTGGGCCGAACACGGCTTGTGACACGCCCATGTCCAAGGCTGTGTGCCTAAATCGACGCTGAAACCGTCGCATCCCGAAAAGAACACGGCTCCCGACACGCCCGTGTCAGGCTTGACACACCCATGTCAGTCAGTATACGCCCGTGTAGCTGGGCGTGTTCCTCCATCGACACAGGACCAACACCAACTCGAGGAGAACACGGGTGCGCGACACGCCCGTGTCGGATTTGACATGCCCGTGTCAGGCTGAACACGCCTAGGTTCCAGGTAGTGTTCCACCCCCCCCCCCTAACACAGCACGACTAACCACCCGAGTGGGACACGGCCTGGGACACGCCCGTGTCTCAGGCCATGTTCGTTGTTCAACGATCGTCGACTGCAATTTCGTCAACCACACGGCCATCGTTGAACCCGAGCATGACATGGCCCTGGGACACGCCCGTGTTCCAGGCCGTGTGACCCCTACCAAGTCCCAAAATTGGCTCAAAATGCTACCCGTCCCACTTTTGAGTTTCGGGGTGTTATACGTAGAGTGGAGCAAGCTCACTCAATGCTAGAGGTAAGGAAAGATGTTGGCTAGCAAGAAATGTGGCTAAGTCCATAGGCATTGAGTGTAGTCCACTCACTCAACGACATACAACAAAAATATGTGAGACAGGCTGAGGCAGTCAAAGCCTAAGGAGAAATTGACTAAAATATGGCTAAGTACACAGGCATTGAGTGAAGTCCACTCACTCAACGTCATATCATCAAAATCGTTGAGTATTGCTCTATCAGTCAAAGCCACAGAAAATCTTTGTAAATATTTGTCTAAGTCCACAGGCGTTGAGTGAAGCTTACTCACTCAATGTCTGTGATAAAAAGCGTTGACTGAACCTTTGTCAGTCAGAGACTGTGATTTCATAGAAATTTGGCTAAGTCCAAATGCGTTGAGTGTAGCTTACTCACTCAATGCTAGAGAATAGAAGAATATCTGCTAAGTAGTGTGGCGTTGAGTGAAGCTTACTCACTCAATGGCAAGTGACAAATTGCATCTAAGTATTATGGCATTGAGTGATGAAGGATCACTCAACGCCTAATAATAGAAAGTTTGGCAAAGGCAAAAAGCGTTGAGTGATGAAGACACACTCAACGTTCTCAATGCCTAGTAACAGAAAGTTTGGCTAAGGCAAAAGGCATTGAGTGATGAAGAAACACTCAACGCTCTCAACGCTAGAGAAGCAGGAATATTTTCTAAAAAAAAAACCATTGAGTGGACTCAATGATCACAACGCCTAGAGATAGAAAACTTTTCTAAGTATTTTGGAGTTCAGTGAAGGTTACTCACTCAACGCCTAAGGGTAGAGAAATTTTTCTTAAGTGTTTTGGCATTGAGTGAAGGTTGCTCACTCAATGCCCAATGATAGAAATTCTATCCAAGTGTTTTAGCATTGAGTGATGTTTACTCACTCAACGTCTATACTACTGATGCTTGATTTTGGCTAAGTCCACAGATGGTGATGTCAGCAAAGTCGACAAGTCAACAAAATTCAAATTTGTTGTGGAAACGCTACAGTATGAGACAAATGTACCTGCATGCCTTCAGTACTGCAATTAATGCAAAATCAAAGTTGCAGCTATCAATTTCAGCGAGGCCCAAGGCTCAAAAGAGTCGTTGATGGGCTCACAATAAAAGGCGGAGATCGAGGAAGAGAAAATAGCTTTTTGGAGAAGACAGCTGGCCCTCATCTTCTTCCTCGCCATTGTTGCAGAGGTTGAAGAACTAAGTTCAAATCAGCGGGTCTAAAAGCTCAACAAAAGTTAGTTGTTGATATCTCCATCATCGACAACAAGATAGTTGGTGTCATCTTCATCTGCACCAGCAAGGTTAGAGACATTTTCTCTGAGAAAAGGATAGCACCCAAGGGCTAACCCTAGCTGTAGTTTCTGGTAGCTTCAAGCAAGATTGTTGGTGTCATCTCTATCTACACCAACATGCTCAGAGTGATTCTCTGAGAAAAAAGAGGTAGCAAGGGCTGACCCTTGCTGCTGGTACTTCACAGATCCAGCCAATCAATTCTAAAGAACATTCTCTAGAAGCTGTGAAGAAGAAAGCTTGAAGAAGTAGTGATCTAAAAGAAGGCTCAGGGGACTATTTCTCTGGAGTCAAAGTTAGGGTTTAATCTCCTCAGCCCAGGAAAGAAAGAATAAGAAGAGCAGTTGTTTGCAAGTTACTTCTAGCACAAACCAAAGCATCTTGAAGATCTGCATACTTGTTTTTGAGAAGAAATTAGGGCTAGGATTCTCCCGGCCTAGGTAGCAGAAAGTCTAGCTGCAGTCTCTTCTCAGTTTCAATAGAAAAACTTTCTGGTGCTAAGAAGAAGAGGATAGGGCTGAGTATTTCTCAGTTCAGGTTACAGTAGGCTCTGGGATTTTTTCCATAGAGTCAATGTTGGGCTGAGTTTATCTCAGTCTAGAAATATTGGAACAGAGAAACATCTCTTGTGTCGAGACCAACTCACCAACCCACTTCTACCTTGTAGGATCCTTTTGGATCTGAGTGGTAGGAGCAAATTTGCTCTGAGGTTGGATCCAAGTATGGATCTAAGTTGTAGGGCTGTTTAGCCTTAGGTAGGATTTTGTTGAGAATCTGAGGTAGGTGATCATTTGATAACTGAGAGTAGGATCTAGTTTGGATCTGAGGTAGGACCTTTTGGGTCTGAGGTAGTAGAGTCATTCTCTCTGAGTGTAGGGCACTTATGAATCCTTTGGATCTGACGTAGGGCCTTTGTGCCTTAGCTATAGGAGAGTTATTCTCTCTGAGGTAGGATCCTTTGCGGATCTGAGGTATGGATGTCCTCCCAGCGTGAGTTGTAGGGCCCTTGGGCCTGAGGTAGGTGATCTTTGGATCACTGAGTTATAGTTCCTTATGCCTGAGCTGTAGGTCTTGGAGGAGACCGAGTGGTCCTGTGAGATCATGTTGTAAGCTCTTAGGAGTCGAGACTGGAGAAGTGCCTTGTCTATAAGTTAGAAAGGTGGGAGGGAAAGTGAACGTACTCATAATCTGGCGAACCACTATATATCTTGTGTGTGCTTGTTGTGTTGTTTCTTTCATTGTAAGTTGTGTGTGTCTTGAAAGCAGATAACTACTCACTCACATAGCACTTAAAGAAATACAATTAAATATAGTCACAAGAGACTAAGAAACCTATTCACCCCCACCCCACACCCCCCCCCCCCCCTCAAGGTGATTTAGCTATCCTTGGAACTAAAGACTTTCAAGTGGTATCAGAGGGAGGTTACTCAAAAAGGACTTAACAGTCTGAGTAGACCTCAAAGGATAGCTAAAAGGTTTGCACTTGTGGGTTCAAAAGAGACCCATAAGGAGTGGAGCTCAATGGAGCCTCAAGTCTACAGCAAGGAAAACTTTGGGAGTTGGAAAGAAAGGATCAGGCGGATCATCGAAGCCATTGATCCTAGAATCTTGACATCAATTCAAGAAGAACCCTTCATTCCCATGAAGGTCTCTACATCAGATGCAAGTATCCAGACCCCAAAGATCTATGGTGAAATGACTGAGGATGAAGTCATTCTGGATGCTATGGATAAGAGAGCACAACACATCATGGTAAGTGTCATGGATGACTCCACCTTCCAGATCTTGGTCCACTGCAAGATAGCCAAAGAGATGTGTGATTCTCTTACTATATATATGGAAGAGACAGCGAAAATCAGTCTTTCTGACAGTGATTCAGAGTCTGAAGAAGAAGAAGCCTTCATTTGGGCTACTTAGTGCCATTGCAGATGAGTAGAAGAGAATCCAGATGCAAGGATATTGATCAAGGCTCTTATATCATAATTAGAAAGTGATTCAGAGGAAGATGATGAAGAAGATGATGACTGTAGATGTTATGGGCTAATTTCCGAGACAGAAGAAGAAGAATCCTGACAGGATTAGCCTGGTCGAGATTACATACAATCTCTGTCTAGTTCTTCTTATTGCTCAGGTCATGAGACTAGTCCAGATTCGGATGCATCCTCATCCAGTGATGAAGATGACTCGAAATCTGAGGTAGATGTCAATTAATTGATAGACAAGTATGGTAAAATTTTGTATGCTTTGAGAAAAAGCAAGAAGTTGGCCAAGGAGCAGGCTAAGGAAATTATCTCCCTACATCTAGTTGCTTCCCAGCAATCTGATTCAGCATCTTTACTAGAGAAGAAAGTGAGGGAAATCAGCCAACTAAAGGCTATGTTAGTCATACAACTTGAGGCCATAAGCTAGAAGGACAAGATCATTTTAGATCTTGAAGAGGAGATCCTTAAGGAGAGAAGGTTAGTGGCTAGTTTTTCTAAGCCAAGTACTATGTTGCCCTTGATAGATTCCTTCCCCTTTCAAAAGGGTAAGAAAGAGTTGGCAGTCAAGGGAAACACAAGAGTTGGCCTTTCCAAAGGGAAAGGTAAAGCTCCTGTAGTGCCACAGTCAACTTCTCACAAGGTAATCCTCCCTTCTAACAGGTATGACCAGGACTGCATGTATGGTCACTATAAGAATGAGAATTCTTCTTGTAAGAGTACAAGCGTATCTTACAATGGGAGAAGGGTAGGGGAATGAGTTCCTTTAAGGCTTCCCATGAAGAAGTACAAATTGCCAATTCTGGAACATTTGTATTTGGTTCCTCAGTCCAAACTCTCAAGGACAAGGCAGTGACTTTCACTCAAGCCCATCCTGTAAGGAATCAGACCAAGGGTCATTCTACCAGTTGAAAGTCTTGTTTTCAAGGTCATCTAAGCACCTAGAGGGGGAGGGGGTGAATAGGTTTTTGGTCTTACTTAGTCTTTTTAACTTCTACCAGTTGAAAGTCTTGTTTCTAAGAAGAAGTTAGGGCTTATATGATCTGCCTCTATTTTTCCTTCTCAGAAATCACTTATTTACCTGCTGTCTCAGATGATGATTGTAGCAGCTAACACTTCTAGCTTTCAGGTTGACTGAACTGAACAACTCCTTCTGGCTCGGCAGTAATGGCAAGTAAGAAGACGATGCTCAGCTGCAATTCCGTATTCAGAAAATCCTAATTGCATATTGTCGACTGAACAAAACTTTCCCTTTTATTGCTCGTCGATCAACGGCTCTTCGTGCCGGGGGCCCAGCCTTAATTGCCAATTTTCCACCTTCCATTTGCAGAGGACGACAAAAGTTGGCCATCGGTGCCATCAATGGCTTACTCCATCTTCCCACAATGAATTTGAATTGTGGTGACTTTGTTGACTTTTGCTGACTCATGCTGACGTCAGCCATCTGTGGACTTAGCCAAAATCAAACATTAACAAAGGTGTTAAGTGAGTATGCTTCACTCAATGCCAAAACACTTAGACAGATTTTCTGTCATCAGGTGTTGAGTGAGAAACGGTCACTCAAAGCCAAAATACTTAGAAAATATTTCTGTCAATAGGTGTTGAGTGAGCAACCTTCACTCACTGTCAAAACACCTAGAATAATGTTTCAGTCATTAGGCGTCGAGAGCATTGAGTGTGTCTTTATCACTCAATGCTTTTTGCCTTAGCCAACTTTTTTGCCTCTTAGGCGTTGAGTGAGCCTTCATCACTCAACGTCAAAGTACTTAGACAGATTTCTGCCACTTGGCGTTGAGTGAGTAAGCTTCACTCAACGCCAAACTACTTAACAGATTATCTTCTATTATCTGGCGTTGAGTGAGTAAGCTACACTCAACGCCTTTAAACATAGCCAATTTTCTATGTGGGAAAACACTAACTCTGGCTGGATGAGCATTAGTCAACACCTTTTATCACATGGTATTGAGTGAGCTTCACTCAACACATGTGGACTTAGTCAAATATTTACACAGAATTTCTGTGGCTTTGACTGACTAAGCAATACTCAACGATTTTGATGAAATAGCGTTGAGTGAGTGTACTTCACTCAACGCATGTGGACATTACCACTTCTCAGCCATTTTCTCTTAAGTATTTGACTGTCTTAGCCTGTCTCACAACTTTTTGATGTATGGCATTGAGTGAGTATACTGCACTCAACGCCTGTTACCTTAGCCACTTTTTTGTCTAGCCAATTGTTAGGCTTAGACTAACCTAGATATATTCAACAATTTACTTATCTGGCATTGAGTGAATAGACATCACTCAATGCTTGTGGATTTAACAGCTTTTTAGATCTTCACTGTGTCGAGACAGTTGAGTTGTTTCGACACCGCAGTCTGCTGGGTGTCGACATCTTTAATTCTGCACTCAGTTCTTCAATGTGTCGAGGCAGTTGTATTGTCTCAATACTACTACCCTGAGCTGTCTCGACACTTCTGTTTGAATTGTCTCGACACTTCTCCTATAGAGGTGTCGATATCTTTTTCTCGACACTTTTGTTTCGACACTTCTCCTACAGAGGTGTCGACATCTTTGTCTTTGCACTTTTATCTCGACACTTTTGTCCTTAGTTATTTCTTTAGGTTTTCATCCTGCACCTGGCATTGATTGAGATTGCTTCACTCAATGCATGTGGACTTAGGCAAATTTCTGCTTGTCCACCAGCTTGCTTGGTATCAACCTGCATGTATAAACTCAAACACACATCAAATACAACTTTTGTGTGTGTCATTGACTTGTTTGACTTCTTAGAAATCTGGGCCATGTAGATCAATCGACCTAACAATCTCCCCATATTGAAAGAAGTCAAAACCCTCATTCAAATTGTTCACATTACTTAGTCAATGACACACACAACATATGCAGCAATAACATGTATTATTCTAACAGAGCAGATCTGGGAAAGCTACCATATTTTCTACCTTCTCCCCCAGTTTTGTTGCAAGTTGTGTGAGACCATTTAAATATTGTATGGGAGCATTTCTTTCTCACCTTGAATCTGATACCACTTGATCAGAACAACATTTCTTTCTACCCCTTGACATTTCTTTCTCCCCCTTGATTTGATACCACTTGATCAAGCTCTGATGCCACACTTGATCAATCTTCTTTGAAGCCTTTTTGATACCACATGAATCCTTTGATACCACTTGAATTTCTTCTTTCTCTCCCCATTTTGACTTCTGAAGAATAGTTTGGGAAGAGTTGGATTGTGTTAATGTGCTTCTCCCCCTATCTGATTGCATTTGATACCCTTGGTACAGTTGCTAGCTGCATCTTTATACAAGGCTGATTCTGCTCCTGCAGCTGCTTGACTTGCTCCCCCACAATAGGAGCCACTTTTGCCATCAGTTTACTGATGGTTACTTTGGTCTTCTTACAACTTAAGGTCTTTGTCTCCTATAAGAAAGAATACATCCTGCACCAAAACTAAATCTATAGGGAGTGACTGAAGCTAGACTAGGTTCAACGTACCCAGCTCAAACTTGATGGTGTTGAACTTTCCTTCATCTAGTGGTTTAGTAAAGATGTCATCCACTTGCTTGTCTATAGGGATAAACTCAAGGCTAATATCTTCCTTTTCCACATGCTCCCTAATAAAATGATATCTAATCTCTATATCTTTAGTCCTGTTGTGTGAGACAAGATTCTTAGCAATAGAAATTGCACTTGTAGAATCACAATAAAGAGGGGTTCTACTTACCTGGACATCATAATCCAGGAGCTGATGTTGAATCCACAGGAACTGAGCACATCAGCTACCTGCTGAAATGTACTCTAACTCTGTAGTTGATATAACAACACTTGTTTGCCTCTTACTACTCCAAAATACTATTCCTCATAAAAACTGACAGGTTCCTGTAGTGTTTTTCCAGTCCTCTTTGCATCCTGCAAAATCTATATCTAAATAGTCAGTTAGTTCAAAATCCCTATTTATAAGGTACCATAGAGCAAGATTTCGTTTGCCCTTAAGATATCTCAAGATCCACTTTACAGCAAAGTAGTGAGATTATTTAAGGCATGCCTGATACCTAGCATAGACACATGTAGCATACATGATGTCAGGCCTACTGGCTGTGAGGTATAAAAGGGAGCCAATTATCCCTATATACAAAGTTTCATCAACAAGTTTCTCTGCTTCATTGTTTAATGGCATACTTGTTCCCATGGGAGTTTTCATGGTGGAGGCATTCTCCATTCTATATTTCTTAATCAACTCTCTGGTGAACTTGGACTGGGATATGGACAAGCCATCATCAGTCTGTCTTACTTGGAGTCCCAAGAATAACTTAAGCTCACCCATACTAATCATCTCAAACTTCACTTGCATAAGTTTAACAAACTTCCTGCAAATGTTGTCATTAGTAGAACCAAATATAATATAATCAATATATATTTGGACTAGGATGATCTTGCCCTTAGATTCCCTTAGGAATAGTATGACCCCTTTGAGAATTTGTTCTCAATGGAGAAACTAGACAAGGTCTCATACCATGCTCTAGGGGCTTGCGTCAACCAATATAGAACTTTCATAAGCCTATAAACATAATCAGGAAGGTTAGAGTCAACAAAACTTGATGACTATTCTACATATACTTCCTCCTTTAAGTCCCCATTCAGGAAGACAGACTTTACATCCATCTGATAGACTTTGAATCCTTGATAAGTAGCAAATGCAAGGAAGATTCTTATTGCTTCTAATCTGGATACTAGGGCAAATGTCTGGTCAAAATCTATTCCTTCTTCTTGCATGTATCCTTTAACCACCAGTCTAGCCTTGTTCTTGACAATAATACCATTCTCATCTAACTTGTTCATGTAGATCCACTTAGTTCTTATGACATTATGTCTCTTAGGTCTGGGAACCAGCTTCCAGACTTTACATCTGTTGAACTAGTTCAGTTCTTCCTACATTGCTCTAATCCAGAACTGGTCCTTGATTGCCTCTTCAAACTTCTTGGGCTCTACTTGTGATAGGAAACTTGTGTAGAGTGTTGTGTTGATACTCTTACTACTTTTCAATACTCCTTGGCTTGCCTCACCAAAGATTTGGTGCGCTGGATGATCCCTTAGATGCCTTAAAGCTGTAGGTAATCTAACTTCAGCTATTTGCTCTTCATTGTCTTCAGCTGGCTGTACTCCATCCTCAACTTGCGAGTCCTGAGCTCCCTCCGGATAGCAAAAATATTTTTCCTTATCTTGGACTGCTAGACCATCTTCCTTGATGATAAGCTTGTCCATCACCTGCCCTATGCCTGTAAAACTAGACGAGGAGCTAGGCAGCTCATAGTTAATCATGTTGGATTCATCAAAAACAACATCAAATGACTCTTCTACAAATTGACTTGTCAAGTTATAGATCATATATGCCCTACTATTGTTGATGTACCCAACAAAGATCTCATCATGGGACTTGGCAGCAAACTTAGTAACATAGGACTTTCCATTGTTAAAGACATAACACTTGCTACCAAAAATCCTAAAATAGGACAAGTTTGGTTTTCTGCCTTTCAAGATCTCATAGGGAGTCTTCTTCTAGCTTTTGGTGATAGAAACCCTATTAAGGCCATGAAATGCAATATTAACTGCCTCAGCCAGAAATATTCTAGGAGTGAGGTGTCACTTAATAAGGTTCTACCAGCCTCTATGACGGTTATATTTTCCACCCAGCAATTCCATTTTGCTGGGGTGTTTTAGGAGAGGAGAATTCTTGGTGAATCTCTTGCTCTTCACAGAACCTTGTCATGCTAGCAGACTAACATTCAGTCTCATGGTCACTTCTGATTTTGACCACAGTACTGTCTAGTTCATTCTGTATCTACTTGACAAAAGTCTTGAATACTTCAAGGGTTTCATCTTTTCTCTTAAGGAAGAACACCCAAGCAAACCTAGAAAAGTCATCAACAATCATAAGGGTGTAGACTTTCCTACATAAACTTTGAACTGACATAGGACCAAATAACTCCATATGCAGAAGGTATAGACAACTCACCGAGTCTTTGTCCCCAATGATCTTGAAGGAGGTCTTGTTCTGTTTGACCTTTTATCATGCAGAGCAGATACCCTCCTTAGTGCATTTTAACTTGGGGTCATTTCTGACTAACTCTTCACTAAAGAGTTTGTCTATGGTCTTATAGTTCAGATGAGCTAGCCTCTTATGCCATTGGACACAATATGAGGCTTTCTCATCTGCACTAGGCATATTGGAGATTCCTTGCTTTCACAATCAAAATTTAGACAATAGATATTTCCTCTCCTAATGGCTGTCAAGATGACCCCTTGGTCACTTGACCTCCCAATTTGGCACTCATCCTTGAGGAAAGAAATGTCATAGCCAAGATCATATAGTTGGCTTATGCTTATTAGGTTGTATTGCAACCCTTTCACATAAGCTACTTGTGTGATAGTGATTATGCCATTTGATATCTAACCATACCATTTGGTCACTCCCTTTTCTGAACCACCAAAGATCACTTTGGGTCCATTCTTTACTAGAGTGTACTCCTTCAGCATGCTCATTGTTCCATTCAAGTGCCTGGAACACCCACTGTCCAAGTACCATTTAGGGGAATGGCCACATGGACTAACCTGCAAGAGATAAATCAGTTAACCTTAGGATCTCAATTCTTATTGGGTCTTTGGTGCATGTTAGTTTGATAATAAACATGCCTACTTGCAGCTCTCCTGATAGGTAATCTCTCTTTGTTGCTCTTGGCACAATTATATTGTGCCAGTAATCTATAGCATCGTAGCCCACTTTGACACAACACCAGCACTCATAAATATTGTACCTTCTTTTAAGAGTTGGTTTAGTGGCTATGTTGACACCAGCTCTTGGTCTAGAAGGTGCAGCAGCAGTCCTATTCTTGTGTCTCCCAGCCCCAATCTGACTAGTGGTGGGTCTGACATTAGAAGTACTTAGGATATCTTGAGCCCTACCAGCAACTGCTTTCTTTTCATAGAGCATACTCATGATGGCCTTAGAGATGCTTAAGTCTGGTCTACTGATAGACTTGATCTTAGTCTTGGAGTGGGTTGGATTGTTCTGAGAACAGTGTGCAGCTTTACCCTTCAGTGAAGGGCTGATGCACCGAACACAAATGGTCCGGGCTAGGCCATTTGTATTTCCTCATCGGCTGCCTTGAAGGAACTTACACCCTTGCTATATCTACCACCATGACAGCGAACATCTTTGTTCACAGCAGTGGATCTACCATTCCTACAGTGATTATGGACATTTTCTTGATCATACCTGTTAGAAGGTAGCAGAACTCTCCTGAATGGAATGACAAGCCTATAGGCTAGTGGCTGCACTGGATCCTTGCCCTTCCTTTTTGGGATTGTCAACTCTAGTGCTTCCTTTGAAACCCAACCCCTTCTTACCCTTTTGGGAAGAGAAGGTTTCTATCAAGGGAAGCACTGAACTGGGCTTTGAATAGCTAGCCACTATTCTCTTCTCTCTCCCCAGCACTTCTAGGTCCCTTATTCTATTTTCTTGGTACTCAATGGTGTCTATCTGAATGAAAGAAATGGTTTTTAGCTCACTAATCTCGTTCAATTTCTGATCAAGCAGTGAGGCTGAATCAGCATACTGGGAAGCAGAGCACTGAAGAGAGGCAATTTCCTTAGCTTGCTTATTAGCCAGTAGCTTGCTTTCCTTGAAAGCATTCAGAAGGATACCATATTTGTCAATTACAAAATTGACATCTTCCTCTGATTCAGACTCATCTTCATCATAGGATTTAGATGCCTCTGAATCAGGACTGGTCTCATAGCCAGTTTCAGTGGAGTGGCTGGACTAAGAATGTACCTTTGATTGACTAGGCTGTTCCTGGCTGGATTCTTCATCTGATATAGCCATTAGGCCATAGCAGCAACTATCTTCTTTTTCTTCTTCATCCACCTCTGTATCACCATCTAACTGTGATGGAGGGGCCCTGACTTCTTTCCTGGCAGCAGGATGATTTACATCAGCCACATCAGCAATAGCAGCCAACATCTCAATGAATTCTACTTCTACTTCAACAGAGTAGATCCCAATGTAGGATTCCTCATCCTCTTCTCTTTCTGACTCTGAAGAGGAAGAGTCAGTCCAGCTCTTTTTCTTCTTAGTAATGAAGGAGTTCTCCTTCTTGCCTTTTTGCTTGTGGTCCTTCATCTCACCAGATTCCTTTCTTTTGACAGGGCAGTCGGCTATTACATGCTCTAGCTTGCTGCAACAATAGCAAACCACTTTGGATGAAACATGTTTGTAGTAGTCTTCTTTGGGATGAGAGGAGGAGAATGGCATGCTTTTTCATTATTTCTTCTTCATAAACTTCTGGAATTGCCTAGAGAAGGCAGCAAAGTTCTCATTAGACATATAGCTGTCTGATGTGCTGGTATTTGATTTTTCTGAGTCAGAATCAGCATCCCTCCTTGGTGGAGATGGTGTCTTCCTTTTGCTCCTCCTTGTGGCTTCGGCTTTGAAGGCCACAAATTTTTATTTAGCCTGGTACTTGTTAACTTTCTCCTCCTTTTTCCTAGCTGTCAGCTTCAATTCATAGGACAACAGCTTGCCAAACAGAGTTGTTGGTGGAGTGTCATCTATCTTAGTCACTTCTTTGATTACACAGATCTTAGTATCCTAGTCTCTGGTTAGAGATTTGAGAAACTTGTCATTCAGTTCATAAGTGCTGAAGACTCTTCCATATGTCCTCAACTCATTCACAATTCTGAAGAATCTTTCATAACATTCAATTATGCTATCAGTCTTACACTGCCTAAATGTCTCATACTCTTGATTGAGCATGGACTTCCTATCATATCTCACTTCCTCTGTTCCCTCCATGTAGACCACTAGGGTGTCCCACATCTCCTTTGCAGTCTTGAAGTGAACCGGATTTTGGAAGGTGGAGTTATCTATCGCATTAACTATGATATTTTGTGCCCTCTTGTCAATGGTGGCAAAGATGACTTCATCCTTTGTCATTTTAGAGTATGTCTTGGGAGTCTGGACATTTGTATCAAGAACTGACACTTTCATAGGGATGAAAGACTCTTTCTTGACTATGATGAAGATCCTAGGGTTGGTTGCTTCCATAAACAACATAACCCTCTCCTTCCAGATCCCAAAACCTTTCTTCCTGGAGATGGAAAGCTTCATGACACCCAGCTCCTTATAGTTCACTCCTGAACCCATAAGGACAGATTTTCCTACTGACCTTGGAGATCTACTCATATTTTTTAGTATACTTTGAGCAACCTCCCTCTGATACCACTTGAAAGTCTTGTTTTCAAGACCAACTAAATACCTATAGGGGGTGAATATGTTTTTGGTCTTACTTTAAGTCTTTAACTTTTACTCGATATCTGTACTTAGTGATTAGTTTATTTGTAGATTTCAAGATAAATCACAGACGACACAAACTGTTTATAGTGGTTCCCCGATCTTGGGTAGTCTATTGTCCCTCTATGTCTTTCTAACAGTATGTTAGGTCTAGCTCTTCCCCCCAAATCGGCTCCTTGTGGGCTTACAACTTGATCCTGCAGGACCACTTAGTCTCCTCCATGACGTACTCCTCAGGCACAAGACCCTATAACTCAGTGGCTAAACAACTACCTACCTCAGGACAACGACCCTACCACTCAGGCTAGGAGGACAGCCCTACACTCAGATCCAAAATGGATCCTACACTCAGCCTTTATAACATAGGCTTACCCACTCAGATTCCTCACTGAATCCTACCACTCGGCCTTTACAAATCAGGCCTACAACCTCAGACTCAACACTAAATCCTACTACTCGACCTTATACAGAAAGGATTACAACTCAGATCCTAGACAGGATCCTTCATAAAGATTAAAAGGTGTTTGTTTTGAATTTGACACCAGAGTAAGTACTCTTTGTCCACTTCTTCCTGGACCGAGCAAATATCAGTCCAAGCTTTTATTGATGAAGACTATGGAGTTGATATTTGAATCTCCTTCAATCAGCAACCTTTTCTTGCAGAGCTTGTATGATCTGCCTCTATTTCTTCCTTCTCAAAAATCACTTATGTACTTACTGTCACAGATGATGATTGTAGTAGGTAACACTTCTAGCTTTCAGGTTGACTGAACTGAACAAGTCCTTCTGGCTCGACAGCAATGAAGAGGAAGAAGACGATGCTCAACCGCAATTGCGTATTAAGAAAACCCTAATTGTTTGTTATCGACTCAGCCAAACTTTCCCTTTTATTGCTCGTCGATCAACGGCTCTTTGCGTTGTGGGGACCATCCTTAATTGCAAATTTGCCACCTTCCATTTGCAGAAGACGACAAAAGCTGGCCACCGGCGCCATCAATGGCTTACTCCATCTTCCCGCAATGAATTTGAATTGTGTTGACTTTTGCTGACTCATGCTGACATCAGCCATCTATGGACTTAGCTAAAATCAAACATTAGCATAAGCGTTGAGTGAGTATGCTTCACTCAACGCCAAAACACTTAGACATATTTACTGTTATCAGGCGTTGAGTGAGCAACCTTCACTCAAAGCCAAAATACTTAGAAATTATTTTTGTCACTAGGCGTTGAGTGAGCAACCTTCACTTAACGCCAAACACTTAGAATAATGTTTCAGTCATTAGGCGTTGAGAGCGTTGAGTGTGTCTTTATCACTCAATGCTTTTTGCCTTAGCCAACTTTTCTGCTTCTTAGGTGTTGAGTGAGCCTTCATCACTCAATGCCAAAGTACTTATGCAGATTTATGCCACTTGGAATTGAGTGAGTAAGCTTCACTCAATGTCAAACTACTTAAAAGATTATCTTCTGTTATCTGGCGTTGAGTGAGTAAGCTACACACAACGCCTTTGGACTTGGCCAATTTTCTGTGTCTAAAAACACTAACTCTGGCTGGATGAGCATCAATCAACACCTTTTATCACATGGCTTTGAGTGAGTGAGCTTCACTCAATGCCTGTGGACTTAGTCAAATATTTACACAGAATTTTTATGGCTTTGACTGACTGAGCAATACTCAACGATTTTGATGAAATGGCATTGAGTGAGTGGACTTCACCCCACACCAATGAACATAGACACTTCTCGTCCATTTTCTCTTAAGGCCTTGACTATCTCAGTTTGTCTCACATAATTTTGATATATGACGTTGAGTGAGTAGACTACACTCAACACTTATGACCTTAGCCACTTTTCTGTCAAGCCAATTGTTAGGTTTAGACTAACCTAGCCATATTCAACGATTTACTTACCTGACGTTCAGTGAATAGACTTCACTCAATGCCTGTGGACTTAGCTGCTTTTCAAATCTTCATTGTGTCGAGACAGTTGAGTTATCTCGACACTGCAGTCTGCTCGGTGTCGGCATCTTTAAGTCTGCACTCAGTTGTTAATTATGTCGAGATTGTTGTATTGTCTCGACACTACTGCCCTGAGCTGTCTCGATACTTCTGTCTGAATTGTCTCAACACTTCTCCTACATAGGTGTCAACACCTTTATCTCGACACTTTTGTCTCGACACTTCTCCTACAGAGGTGTCGACATCTTTGTCTCGACACTTTTGTCTCAACACTTTTGTCCTTAGTTATTTCTTCAAGTTTTCACCCTGCACCTGACATTGAATGAGCTTGCTTCACTCAACGCCTGTGCACTTAGGCAAATTCCTGTCTGTCCACCAGCTTGCTTGGTATGTACCAGCATACATAAACTCAAAACACATCAAATACAACTTGTGTGTGTGTCATTGACTTGTTTGACTTCTTACAAATCTGGGCCATATAGATCAATCGACCTAACAATCTCCCCATATTGAAAGAAGTCAAAACCCTCATTCAAATTGTTCACATTACTTAGTCAATGACACACACAACATATGCAGCAATAACATGTATTATTCTAACAGAGCAGATTTGGGAAAGCCCATTCCCCCCATGTTGGTAGGCAAGTTAGATTTTAGACTAATCAGAACTTAGGACACAATACCTATTGGGGTCCTAAGGTAGGATGAACTCTATTTTACAGGTTAGTTTAAGTGCCCATTCCCCCCATGTGGTACTTGGACAGAGGATGTTCTTGAACTTTGATTGGAAAAAGAAAGTCATCTTCTGGATCATACTCCAGTGAGGTAAAGACATAAGATCTACAGTTGGGACGTTGATGATGGATATTGACCATCTAGGATACTCCTCTTACTGCTCAAGAGGAAGAGAATGTTAAGTGAAATTCTAAAGAAGGACAAGTGCACAAGACATGGATGAAGACCAACTGAATCCATCCATCAAAGGCCAGCTGGATCCAGCCAGCAAGACTGTCTGGTTGAACAAAGGTTTGTTGCCACACTAGCAAATTAGTGAAGAAAAAACAGACTGTACTCATCACTGAGGAAAGCATTAGAAGTAGCTCTTTTGAGAACAACAAGGAAGGAGCACATAATGTTCAGCTAAAAAATTTCTCAATTGCTATCCTCATCTATTAGACTCTTTAGAGGAAACTTGAAGAGAAATGTATGTTCAGAATTCAATATCATCTGAACCTGCAGTAAGGTATGTCCTAGTCAGTGGGATGTATGGACAGGCTCTGTGCAAATTCTAAGGGGAAGACTGTCATGTTAGATGCTCCTATTTGGGGAGCATGTTCAGTCATGGTTGTTGGACAAGCTTGAGTCTTACCTAGAGTACCTCTAGCTCTGAAAAGATCAAAAGAATTATTCTGAAGTTTAGAATATCCCTATGGACAATGCTGAGGATGAGAGGGAGACTATCCAGATGACTGCAACTGTTGTGAGTAAGCAAGTTCACAATAGTAGCTGCTTTGCTCCGGCTATTGCTGATACAAGTTTGCATATTCCTTTTGGAAAAGCAGTGTAAAGAAAGATTTGTTATCAAAATGAAGGGATGGTTCAAGGAAAGATCACTCAAGGTTCAAGTGGTCTCAAAGTCCAGCAGCTGTAGGAGAAAATTCAGCATCATATAGAGAGCAAGGTGGCAGGTGCACCAGTGGCATCATCTACAATCAGATAGGGGGAGAAGAAAATCAAGGCAGACTAGCTCCTCCCTGACTACTCATAATCCAAGAAGGGATTGATCAAGTCGTATAGGAGAGTTGTGTCAGTGGTATCAACACAAGAGATTTGATATCTAGTCAAGTGATATGATCACTATGGGAGTGGTAACTGGTCATGATCAAGGATAAAGGTAATGATCAATGGGAGAATGATGTTTGGGTTGTTAATGCAAAGTTCATTGGGGCTTGAAAAGTATGCAGACAATATTCCTTCTATTCAAGAAGGACTGTATGGTATTCAGGTTGGTGAAAAAGAGGGCAGATCAATGTGATGATCAAGATGGTGCTCAGTGGGTTGAACACTCTTGTGATGTTGATCAAAAAGCTGAAGCCAGAAGCAAGTCTGTTGCTAAAGGAAATGAAAAGACCTGGCTCAGCAAGAAGAGACCTAGCATGGTGCAAGGGAGCTGCTGGGCTCCACTAGTGTTGATGCAGCTTCAGCTCCAGGTCCATAACCTCCAGATAAGTAAAACTCATTCATATTATGATTTTACTAGTACAATCTAAATTACTAGGAATCTTGTCTTTCATAGCAGGACTATGCATATGTAGATTAAGTATCAGTTAGTTAGGGATCATGTGAAAAAGGAAGAACTCGGTCTTGAGTGTGTCCCCACAGTCATGATAGTGGCTAAATATCTTTACTAAGCCACTAGTAGAAGTTAAGGTCAACACCTTCAAGTTGGGTATGTTGAACTTGGTATAGCTTCAGTTGCTCCATGTTATACTTGTGTTGCAGGATTTACTTTCCTTGTATCTTGTTTATTGAGCTTGGTTTATGGTTGGAGTGTTCCTGTGCTTGGTTTCTATTTTCCGCTCAATCAAGGTGTCATCTTGATAGCTTTGAAAGTTTGACTTGGTATCAGAGCTATCTCCTTGATCATCTTGAGAAATTTTAACATGGTATCAAAGGGAACAGAAGCTTGAGTAGTGATCAACCACCAAGTATGCTCTTCTCTGGAAGTTTGTTAAATCAGTGATAGTGCAATGAATGGTGTATTTGCAAGAGGTCTCGGTATTGAGCTTTTAATGCTGACCAACTTTAAGAAGTGGAGGTCGTGCATGGAAAGCTATCTTCTTGGAGAGGATTTGTGGGAAGTTGTGTGTGGAGACAACATGGCAGAGATTACTGCTGTAACTGGGTCTGCTGAAGAGGTGAGAGATTGGAGGAAAACGAATGCAAAGGCTGAGTTTACTCTGAAGCGGGATATCTCACCGGAGCTCTTTGATCACATCCTTGGATGTTCATCTGCTGCTGAGATTTGGACTTCCCTTGATGGGTTGTTTAATAAGAAGAATGAAGCACGACTGTAGTTCTTGGAAAATAAGTTGGCAAGAGCCACTCAGGGATACTTGTCGATCTCAAACTTTTTCCTGAAAATGAAGAACCTGTGCGCTGAGATATCAAAGTTGGACCCTGATGAGCCTATCTCGGAGGCGAAGCTCAAGCGGCACATCATCTATGGCTTGTGGAAGGAGTATGTGGCTTTTGTGACCTCTGTTCAAGGTTAGGTCACTCAACCATCGTTGCTTGAGCTGGAGAAGTTGCTGGCTTAGCAAGAGAGCTTAGCAAGGAAGATGGCTGGTTTGACTGTCTCTGGACGAAACAGTGAGACTCTCTTCTCATGGAAGAAGAAGAAGAGATGGGACAAGAAGAAGAAAATGCTGGCGATGGTCCATCAACTTCATATCAGCAAGAGAAGAGTCACTCTTCTAAGCATGGTGAGAAGAAGAAGAAGGAAGGACCAAGGTGTTACAGGTGCAATATGTCGGGTCACTTCAAACGAGACTATAAGGTGAAGCTTCAGCCAGGTCATGTTGCAGGCAAGGAGGAGGATTGTTCCAGTGCTGAGGGAGCTAGATAGGGGAATGCTTTCATGACGGGAATGTGTGTCCGTGCTTTGTCTTCCATCAACTACCAAGATGACTGGATTATCGACTCTAGGTGTGGTCATCACCTCACCGGGAATGAGGCAAAGTTCTCTTCGCTGCAGGCTTACTCAGGTAATGAGGCTATTATTTTTGTTGATGATTCTGTGCATGTAGTCGAGAAGGAGGGAGTTGTGTCTTTGGGTAGTGATAAAGGGCCACTCGCGTTAAGGAGTGTTTATCATGTACCGGGCATGAAGAAGAACCTCTTCTCAGTGACCAACACGGTAGATGCGGGCTATCACATTTTGTTCAGCACAACAGAAGTGAGATTTCTTCGGAACGTATCAGTGTTAAAGGCTGATGTTTCTCACGTTGGAAGGAGAGTAAAGGACTTGTTTGTTCTGTCAACAAGATCCTAAATTGATCGGATGAGGGCTAGTGATAGCGCGGCTATCTGGCATGAATGGTTGGGGAACGTAGGGATGGACAAGCTGAAAGCCATGACGGTGAGGAGCCTTGTGAAAGGCATGCCTAAGTTGTCATCCTACGGTGATGGTCATGTTTGTGCTTGATGTCAATATGGAAAGGCACATCGCCTTCATTTGATAAGTCATAGACTAGGTTTAAAGCGCCATTGGAGTGTGTTCACGGTGATCTCATGGGACCAACCATCACTGCCAGTCTTGGAGGGAGAAGGTATATGCCCGTGCTGATTGATGACTATACGAGGTACACGTGGGTTACTTCATGAAGGAGAAGTTAGATGTTTTTCGATTGTTCGTGGAGTTCAAGGAGCTGGTAGAGGGCCGGCTTGGCCTGCAGATCAAGAAGTTGAGAACGGACAACGGAGGTGAGTTTGTTTCAAATGAGTTCCCTAACTTCTGCAGTAAGTAAGGCATCCGGAGGGAGCTTACTTGTGAACATACTCCACAACAAAATGGAGTAGCGGAGAGGAAGATCTGTCATTTGATGGAAACTTACAAATGCTAGCTTCTTGCAAAAGGCATTCCGAGATCCTTTTGGGCGGAAAGAATTGCGTGTGCAGCCTATGTCATCAATCAGATGCCTCTGAGTCCGATCAACATGAAGTCTCCTCATGAGATAATGTTCAAGGAGAAGCCCAGTGTTGAACACCTTTGGGAGTTTGGATCAACCTGCTACGTACACGTCTCAGATGCTCTGAGGACGAAGCTTGATGCAAAGGCGAGGAAGCTTGTCATTGTGGGCTATGATGAGCGGAAGAAGGGATGGAAGTGTATGGATCTTGCAACGAAGAAGTTTGTTGTATCAAGAGACATTGTCTTTGATGAACTGATGTCATATGGAGATAGCTCTGTTGAGCTGCAGGAGAGCAAATCTGATGGTAGGCTAGTGGAAGATGCTAAGGATCTTCTAGTGGAGCTGCCGGTGTCATCTGGAGCTCTAGGTGTTTCAAGCTCCGAGGCGGAGGCTTCTAATTCAGGAAGCAGGGGGAGTGTTGCTCCAAGTTTGCCCGAGAATGGAGCTAATGAAGAAGACACAATGGAGGTAGTCAGTAATGGTCAAGACCTTCGGAGATCGAAAAGTACCATTAAACCACCAGCTTCTCACAGCGAAGGAAATGTGGTGTGCTTTGTCTCATGTTTCTTCGCAGGCCCCCTGTATGAGCGGGAGCCTTCAAAATTTTAAGATGTCACTGGAGTCAAGGAGTGGGATGACGTTATGGATGAGGAGATAGCAACCCTCAGAAGGAACGAGACTTGTGATCTTGTGCCTAAGGTCGTTGGCGTTACTCCTGTGACGTGTAAGTGGGTGTACAAACTGAAGAAAAAGGCTGATGGAAGTATCGAAAGATATAAAGCTCGTCTGGTTGCTCGGGGGTTATCCCAACAGTATGTTGTAGACTATGAAGAGATGTTTAGTCCAGTGGCTAAGATGACTACGGTGCGGGTGGTGATCGCTTTGGCTGCTTGTCAAGGGTGAAAGATGTGGCAAATTGATGTAAAGAATGCATTTCTTTACTGGAAGATGGATAAAGACATCTTCATGGTTCAACCACCAGGTTGTGTATCTGAAGATCAACCAGACTACGTCTGCAAACTTCGGAAGGCTCTTTATAGGTTGAAGGAGGCCCCTCGTGCATGGTATGGAAAGATCGCAGAATACCTCCAGTTCTGGGGATACTTTGCCTCTGATTCAGATTCAAGCCTGTTCATAAAGAAGCAAGGGGAGATTCATGTCTTGGTGCTATTGTATGTGGACGACATGATCATCACGGGGAATTCTGAAGAGGAGGTAGCTAGGCTCAGGGCCAAGCTAGCTATTCGGTTCGAGATGAAGTATTTGGGTGAGCTCCACCTCTTCCTTGGACTCGAGGTTGAGAGTAAGAAGAGCGGGATACTCATCTCTCAAAGGGGCTATGCTGAGCGGATCGTTCAACGATTCAGATTGAGGGAGGGAAAGAGTAGCTCTACTCCTCTGGATTGTGGCCTGAAGCTTCAATGAGATGAGGGAAGGATTCTTCCTGATCCCTTGGTGTTCTAAGCTCTGGTTGGGAGTTTGATTTACCTAAAGATTACAAGGCCAGACATTGCTTATGTTGTAGGACGAGTCAGTAATTATATGGCGAAACCAAGGAAGCCTAATCTGGTAGCGGCGAGAAATATTCTGAAGTATGTGAAGATAACTTCTGATATGGGACTCCTGTATAGGAGGGACACAGGTTTTTTTCTGCATGGCTACACTGATGTTGATTATGGGGAAGACTCAAACGATCGAAAGTTGATGTCTGGTTATATTTTCACATGCGGGTCAGCAGGTATTTCATGATGGAGTAAAAAGTAGGACTCGGTGGCAGTCTCTACTACGGAAGCGGAGTACAAGGCTTCGGCTTTGGCAGCTCGCGACGCCATCTATCTAAGGAGGCTAGTATAGGACGTCCATGAAGAAGTGCGAGGTCCAACTCTGCTTCGCGGTGACAACGAGAGTGCCCTGAAACTGGTTCATAATACAGTTTGTCACGCACAGACCAAGCATATAGAGATTGATCACCATTTCATTCAGGAGAAGGTGTTGGAGGGGTCTCTTATTGTAACACCCCCTATCCGTCGCATAGCACATAGCAGTAGGTCCGGCCGGGGCCCAACGCCATATACCACAGACAGACCGAGTGGTTACTCAATGGAAACCATCCAACTAATAACAACGTCCTACACAGAGCATTCTAGCGGAAGCAATTAAAATTGTTGCATTAACAAAGAACCCAACACTAGAATAAATGTCTACTAATACGCCAAAAGGAATGAAGTACAAATACACAAGTACAGGCCTTATGGCCTTACAATTGTTTTCCTCAAATTACATGTCTTCCCGACATGGGTCACGCCAATTTAAGCCATAGACCGTCGAAGACCCTCATCTATGCCAACGGCTCACACCGAACGACATAGAACAGGTACGGTTCTGCCTAACCCGTGCTCACATCGCAACGACAATTTAAGCCATATGCGCGGGTCAAACTTCTCTGAGTCTCATTTCCGTCACACAGTTCACATAACCCGGTTATGTTCAAGTTGGCTCCCAGGCCACCATGTTGGCAGAATCACGTATCTGCCCAGTTTTCTTGGTGCACCTTGGAGTTAATCCCCAAGGCTCCCTGCTGCAATCTACCACGTAAAAAACCCAAAAAAACAACCAATCTCACGGAGTCTTCTCCGGCCATTTATGCAATGCAACATCACCGATCCAGACCAACTTGTCCGGGTAGGCTTCACACATCATGCATATATCCATTCTCGGTTACGGACTCTACATGTACACAACGGGGACTATTCATGTCTACCCGAAGGAACGCCTCAAACTCACCGCAAACTCGCGAGAGCAGGCTTCCCTATGCAAAACAAGTAGAGCTTCACATGCTCAAGTAGAGAATCATTACCCTAGCATTCTTCCTTGGCGCCATGGAAATGTAAGCGGATGAAAAGCACCGCACTCTCCTTGCATCCGTAGATCCGAAGTCAGTTCGCGATTTGGAGCTCCGAAGCTCCGCCGGTGACCGGATCTAGGCTTCTTCTTCCTCCTTTGCTCTCCCCTCTCTCTAGACTTAGAAAAGGAACCACTCAAGTGAAATGAGGGTTTCAAAGGCCCAATCCCGGGTATATCCCAGTAGGAACAACCTCCAACCGTCGGATCCAAACTAAGGAAACGAACGGCTACAATTCGTAGCTGAAAAGTAAAACTTGGGCCGAACACGGCCTGCGACACGCCCGTGTCCAGGGCCATGTCCCTCATTCGCCGTCAAAATCAACGCGTTAGGAAAATTACACGTGTCCCGACACGCCCGTGTTTAACCTGACACGCCCGTGTCCAAACTAACACGGCCGTGTGGTTGGTCGTGTGCCCCCATCGACACAGCCCCAAAAACAACCCGAGACTCACACGGGTCTTGGACACGCTCGTGTCCTATTTGACACGCCCGTGTCAAACTCGAACATGCCTGGGCTCCAGGCCGTGTTCATTGTCTCGACACTTCATCGAGCGTAGTTCGTCGACCACCCGACACAGCCTTGTACACGCCCGTGTCCTAGGCCATGTTCTGTGTCTCGACACAACGTCGAGCGAAAATCGTCGACTCCAAAAATTCATCAACCTCACGGCCAAATCGTCGACTCGGGCCTGACACGCCCTGGGACATGCCCGTGTCCCAGGCCGTGTGTCCCCTGCCAAATTCCAGATTTGGCCCAAAACGCCTCCCGTCGCTCTTTTGAGTTTCGGGGCGTTACAACTCTCCCCCTCTTAAAAGAATTTCGTCCTGAAAAGTACATAAAGGAAAGAAACATAAAACTTAAATGGTACCTGAGTGAAACAACTCCGGGAACTCCTCAAGCATAGTCTGCTCTTGCTCCCAAGAGAGCTCCTCTCGACCGCAATTGTCCCAATGGACCTTGACCATCCTGATCTCTTTATTGCGTAGCCGCTTGACTTCCGAGTCTTCAATACGTACGGGCTTGACCTTCGTCGTCAACCCACTATCAACCGGCACTTGATCGACCGCGATCACTTGCGTAGGCTCTTGCACCGCCTTCCGTAGCACCGATATATGGAATACATCATGTAGACCACTAAGCTCCACAGACAGCTTCAACCGGTACGCTGCTTCACCAATCCGCTCCAGAATCTCAAACGGTCCAAGGTACCTCGGGCTTAGCTTCTTCAAGCGCCGCACCAGCGAGACACCCTTGAACGGCTTGATCTTCAAGTACACCCAATCGCCAACAACGAACTCCACGTTCCTGTGCTTGGCATTATAGTACTTAGCCTGACGGTCCTGAGCGATTAGCAACCTCTCCTGAATGGTTCTCACCAAAGAAGTAGCATCCTCCACCTCTAATCGCTTATACAACTTTGATTCACCCGTTTCCAACCAGGACAACGGCGTGCGACATTTTCTACCATAAAGGGCCTCGAAGGGCGCCATTTGAATGCTCTCCTGGTAGCTATTATTGTAAGCGAATTCCACCAAGTATATGTGATCCTCCCATTGCTTTCCAAAGTCCAGGACACACATGCGAAACATGTCTTCCATTGTCTTATTGACTCTCTTGGTCTGCCCATCCATTTGCGGATGAAAGGCTGTGCTAAAACTCAGCTTTGTTCCCAATATCTACTGCACCAGCCTCCAATCATTGGACGTGAACCGCCCATCTCGGTCACTCACGATGCTGTGGGGCACACCATGAAGCCGTACAATATTATCCACATATAGCTTTGCCAATTTCTCAACCGGATCATCCTTCTTATGCGGAATGAAATGCGACACCTTCGTTAGACGATCTACGACCACCCAAATGGCGTCGTTCCTCTTTTGCGACCTTGGCAACCCGTGCACAAAGTCAATAGCAATGTCGTCGAACTTCCACTCCGGAATAGGTAAGGATTTCAAAAAAACCTCCCGGCTTTTGGCATTCCGCCTTCACCAAGGCGCAAGTTTGACACTTCGCCACATAGAGCGCCACATCCTTTTTCAGTCCTGGCCACCAGAATAATTTCTTAACATCGCGGTACATCTTCGTGCTCCCCGGGTGAATTGAGTACTTGGTATGATGCGCCTCGTACAACAATTCCACTCGCAAATTGCCCACGCTTGGGACGCACAGACGACCGTCTTTCCAAAGTAATCCGTCCTCCACAACGAATTGGGAATTTGACCCATCCAGAGCCTCTATCATGAGTTGCTTTATGTGGACATCCATATCCAACGCCTGTCGAATCTGATCAGCCAGGTCATATTGGACTTCAGTCCAATTAAATACTGCTTCAGCACTTGATTTCTTATCGACGCAAAAGATCTCCAACGCCTCCAACTCCCGAACCAACAACTCGTCATGGACCGACAGCCGATTGGCTTGGGCTGGGGCCCGGAGACTCAACGCATCCGCCACCGCATTGCCCTTACCCGGCACGTAACGGATCTTGAATATAGTCCCCCAAGAACTCCATTCATCTACGTTGCCGCATGTTCAGATTTTTCTGATCAATCAAATATTTCAGGCTCTTGCGATCGGTGTAGATATCAATCTTCACACCGTACAAATAATGTCTCCACAGATTCAAGGGAAAAATCACGGTCGCTAACTCGAAGTCATGGACCGGATAGTTCCTCTCGTGCATGTTCAGTTGTCTCGAGCCATATGCTATAACGCTTCCATGCTGTAACAGCACACAAACCAAACCACTGCCCGAAGCATCGCAATAAATCTCATAACCTTCGGTCCCACTCGGCGAACTCAACACCGGCGCCGTGGTCAACCGACATTTCAACTCCTCAAAAGCTCGTGCGCACTCCGGCGTCCAAACGAACTTCTGCTCCTTCCTCGTCAAAGTAGTGAGAGGTAACGCTATCTGCGAGAAGTTCTCTACGAAGCGCCCATAATAGTCGGCAAGCCCTAGAAAGCTCCGGACTTTCGCTACCGTAGAAAGCTCAGGCCACTCTCGTATCGCAACAATCTTCGTCGGATCCACTGCAATACCTTCCCCACTCACTATATGACCGAGGAACGCCACTGAGGACAACCAAAACTCGCACTTCGAGAACTTGGCGTACAATTGATTCCTCCTTAACATCTCCAAAACCAAATGAAGATGCCTGAAGTGATCTTCCACACTCTGCGAGTACACCAAAATATCGTCGATGAAGACGATCACAAAATGGTCCAAGTACTCCCTAAAAGTCATGTTCATCAAATCCATGAACACTGACGGCGCATTCGTCAGCCCAAATGGTATGACCGTAAACTCGTAATGTCTGTATCTTGTACTGAACGTTGTCTTAGGGATATCACTCTCCCTTATCCTCAGCTGATAGTAACCAGACTTGAGATCCAACTTAGAGTACACCGTCGACCCGACCAACTGATCAAAAAGATCATCAATCCTTGAGATTGGGTACTTGTTCTTTTCTGTTAGCATGCTTAACTCCTGATAATAAATACAAAGACTCTCCCGTCCTTCTTCTTACAAAATTGTAACAAAGAGGACTGGTGCGCTCCAAGGCGACGAACTTGGACGCACAAACCCTTGCTCCAACAACTCTTGAAGTTGCACCTTCAGCTCTGCCATCTCCTTAGGCGCTAACCGATACGAAGAGCGTATGACAGGTTTGGCATCACACCAAACCGCCTTAACCAACTGAAGAGCAGACACCAACGTCATGCTCGACCCCTTTTTCAAGCCCACAAATGTCGTCTCACGACCAGTTCCCAACTTGACTTTCTTGCGATTTCGATCAATGTATGTTTGCTGCTCCGAGAGCCAGTCCATACCAAAGATTACGTCGAGCTCCCCTAACGGTAGTAATGACGCTTATAGGTCAAAGTCTTGACTCCCTATCCGCACCTAAACGCAACAGATTCTACTCGCGTGCAATGAGCATCATTAGACAACAACGCATCTAATTTGTCTTTTGCCATCGAAGGAGGTACTCTGACGCGCAATACAAATTCTTTGGTCAAAAGGGAATGCGAAGCTCTCTAAGAGAACGGTGCTCTCGCCGAATTAATCGAAAATCAGAACAAAGCTTAGCACAAACAGTTCTAAGCTAAAATGCACAAGGGCAACAAGTATTTAAAGTTAAACTACTATAAATTTAAGCTGTACCTGTCATCACGACAGCGTGCTTCTTCTCAGACTTAGGGCGTCCGTTCCAGCAGTCTCGGGCAAAGTGCCCCGGCTTTTCACAATTAAAGCATGCGCCCGGGGTTCGACCCATAGTCGTCCCAGAAGCATCGGAAGAAGGAGCTAGACCCGAAGTCCTAGCCTTGTTAAAGAATTTACGGTACCCAAACTTTGAGGTGTTCGACATTTTGAACTCCGTCTTCTGCATATCCAAGTCTTTGCTTCCTTGGATTCGATTCAGATCTCTGGCACTTTGTCCTATACCTGCTCCTGACATAGCTTTCTTTATCTTCTGAACACCATTCCGACAGTCTCGGGCAAAGTGCCCTTCCTTGCCACACTTAAAATAACCATATGGAGCCTGACCAGTAGACATTTTGGACTTCTTGTTCCTCCTCCTTCGGTATTCAGATTTTGCAGAATCTGGAGAGTCTAGTACCCAGAGCTCCGACGTCCGATTGACTTTTGCCAAATCTTCTTCCAAAGATCTAGCCGATTCCACCAAGGCTCGGAATCCCAATAATTTTGGTCCTAGCAGCAGAACTTGCAATTCGCCGCGCAGGCCATTATAAAACCTATCGACCATCGACTGCTCTCTCTCCACTTCAGAGCCCGGGTAGCGTCTTGTCATCAGAAACGCTTGCAAATATTCCTCAACTGAGTGTGTACCCTGCACTAAAAGCATGTTCAATTGCTGACCCAACGCTCTTATAAATGTCGTTTGCTCCATCACACCACTCGGCATTTGAATTACCTCAAAAATAGGGGACTGCACATGTCTTTCATTTTGTGCACCAATCGCAGCGAACACTGCTTCCACCACTATTCTTATGGTTTCAACGGAGGGAAGGGTTGCATGCACGTCACTAGGTGCACTATAATCCTCAGAAACCGGATGTTCTGACGGCCCAGCACCGCTTCTGGTCACCTATAGTCGTACAAAACACCGTTAAGCGACCATACAAAATTGCAAAAAACAATTATAGGAATACGCAGGTTCCTCAAACACGTGTATTTTCATTCCTAAGTGGACATTCATGGGTTCTTTTGATGTTATAACGATGACGCACATAGATGTGCTCACCACCCCTTAAAAAGTATTCGTCCACGAATGCATTTTAAGCCTGACCGAAACCAGTAGTCTGACACCAAATTTTAACACCCCCTATCCGTCGCATAGCATATAGCAGTAGGTCCGGCCGGGGCCCGATGTCATATACCACAGACAGACCAGGTGGTTACTCAATGAAAACCATCCAACCAATAACAACGTCCTACACAGAGCATTCTAGCGGAAGCAATTAAAATTGTTGCATTAACAAAGAACCCAACACTAGCATGAATGTCCACTAATACGCCAAAAGGAATGAAGTACAAATACACAAGTATAGGCCTTATGGCCTTACAATTGTTTTCCTCAAATTACATGTCTTCAAACCTCGGCACGCGGGCCGACCATACATGAATAAAAGAAAACACTCAAAATTAGGCCTTCGAGGGCCTGCTCAGCAACTTGGGCTTTAGCCCGCTATTTACCACTCGGCTCCGCAGCACCTGCAAGCACAATCCACCGCAACGGTGGTAAATCAAAACAACGGTGAGCAATGCTGACCAAATTATAACGATCTCGCCCCCAATTCGGGGCGGCAATGCTCCTTCCCTGCAGTTTATTAGCATAACCAAGGAGTATATATATACATTGCATCACAGGCGTTGGCACGCACGGCCACACGCCCCGTGCACTCAGGGCACATTCTCGGTGAACCGGTCAATGTCACGTCAATTTAAGCCATAGACACCCCGGTCTCACCACCGCCACTTGACGGCCAAACTATGAGCATTTTTGTCTTCCCAGCATGGGTCACGACAATTTAATCCATAGACCGCCGAAGACCCTCATCTATGCCAACGGCTCACACCGAACGACATAGAACAGGTACGGTTCCGCCTAACCCGTGCTCACATCGCAACGACAATTTAAGCCATATGCGCGGGTCAAACTTCTCCGAGTCCCGTTTCCGTCACACAGTTCACATAACCCAGTTATGTTCAAGTTGGCTCTCAAGCCACCATGTTGGCAGAATCACGTATCTGCCCAGTTTTCTGGGTGCACCTTGGAGTTAATCCCCAAGGCTCCCTGCTGCAATCCACCATGTAGAAAACCCAAAAAAACAACCAATCTCACGGAGTCTTCTCCGGCCATTTATGCAATGCAACATCACCGATCCAGACCAACTTGTCCGGGTAGGCTTCACACATAATGTCTATATCCGTTCTCGATTACGGACTCTACATGTACACAACGGGGACTATTCATGTCTACCCGAAGGAACGCCTCAAACTCACCGCAAACTCGCGATAGCGAGCTTCCCTATGCAAAAGAAGTAGAGCTTCACATGCTCAAGTAGAGAATCGTTACCCTAGCGTTCTTACTTCGCTCCATGGAAATGTAAGCGGATGAAAAGCACCGCACTCTCCTTGCCTCCGTAGATCCGAAGTCGGTTCGCGATTTGGAGCTCCGAAGCTCCGCCGGTGACCGGATCTAGGTTTCTTCTTCCTCCTATGCTCTCCCCTCTCTCTATACTTAGAAAGAGAACCACTCAAGTGAAATGAGGGTTTCAAAGGCCCAATCCCGGGTATATCCCAGTAGTAACAACCCCCAACCGTCGGATCCCAAACAAAAGAAACGAACGGCTACGATTCGTAGCTGAAAAGTAAAACCTGGGTCGAACACGGCCTGCGACACGCCCGTGTCCAGGGCCGTGTCCCTCATTCGCCGTCAAAATCAACGCGTTACGAAAATTACATGGGTCCCAACACGCACGTGTTTAACTTGACACGCCCGTGTTCAAACTGACATGGCCGTGTGGTGGCTGTGTGCCCCCATCGACACAGCCCCAAAAACAACCAGAGAATCATACGGGTCTTGGACACACAGGTGTCCTATTTGACACGCCCGTGTCAAACCCGAACACGCCTGGGCTCCAGGCCGTGTTCACTGTCTCAACACTTCATCGAGCGCAGTTCGTCGACCACCCGACACGGCCTTGGACATGCCCGTGTCCTAGGCCATGTTCCGTGTCTCGACACAACGTTGAGCGAAAATCGTCGACTCCAAAAAATCGTCGACCTCACGGTCAAATCGTCGACTCGGGCATCACGCGCCCTGGGACACGCCCGTGTCCCAGGCCGTGTGTCCCCTGCCAAATTCCAGATTTGGCCCAAAACGCCTCCCGTCGCTCTTTTGAGTTTCGGAGTGTTACACTTATGGTTGAGCATGTGCAGAGCGAGGACAATATCGCGGATATCTTCACCAAGCCGCTATCGAAGGGGCCATTTGAACAGGTATGAGGATTGTTGGGTTTGGTCACCACTTCTCACTTCAAGGGGGAGTATTGAAATTATTGAAAAGAAAGTGGGGGTTGATCAGGCAGACCGCGCGGCCTGGGCGGACAGTCTGGCGGACTGGTGTGTAACGAGCCTAGCCGATACAACGTGACAGTGTCACGGCTTCGCTCTAGGTGATGCTACCAGGCTCCAACCCAAGCACCCCAACCCCTCTCCAGCACTCTGGCGGGTTATTGGTGGCCACAGCCTCCCTTTGATGAGTCAAACTCGATAGTCAAGCGCGCACCATGGGTACTTCCCTGGAGGTCACCCATCCCAGTACTACTCTAGCCCGAGCACGCTTAACTATGGAGTTTTTCCACTTCTCATCACCAGTTGAGCTGAGGCTCAATTGGTGATGAGAAGTGGAAAAACTCCATAGTTCAGCTTGGGACTTCCCAGGAGGTCACCCATCCCACTACTGCTCCAGCCCGAGCACGCTTAACTATGGAGTTTTTCCACTTCCCATCACCAGTTGAGCTGCAGCTCAATTGGTGATGGGAAGTGGAAAAACTCCATAGTTAAGCGTGCTTGGGCTGGAGCAGTACTGGGATGGATGACCTCCGAGGAAGTCCCCGTGGTGCGCGCTTGACTATCGTGTTTGACTAATCAAAGGGAGGTTGTGACCACCAACAATCCGCCAGAGTATTGGAGAGGGGTTGGGGTGCTTGGGCTGCAGCCCGGTACCGTCGCCTAGAGCGGAGTCGTGACACTGTTACGTTGTATCGGCTAGGATCGTTACAATAAAAAGTGCACTTTTATTGTAACGTCCCCTTCCACCTTTTGTGAATCAATAACTAGGCCTTAGGCGGACCGTTACCGGGCTGTAGCCCAAGCACCTCAACCCCTCTCCACCCCACTGGCGGGTAGTTGGTGGCCACAGCCTCCCTTTGATGAGCGAACTCGACAGTTAAGTTGGGTCGTACGGGGACTTCTCAGGAGGTCACCCATCCAAGTACTACTCTCGCCCAAGCACGCTTAACTATGGAGTTCCTTCACTTCTCATCACCAATTGAGCTGTCAATTGGTGATGAGAAGTGAAGGAACACCATAGTTAAGCGTGCTTGGGCGAGAGTAGTACTGGGATGGGTGACCTCCTGGGAAGTCCCCATACAGCCCAGCTTAACTGTCGAGTTCGCTCATCAAAGGGAGGTTGTGGCCACCAACAACCCGCCAGAGTGCTGGAGAGGGGTTGGGGTGCTTGGGCTGCAACCCGGTAGCGTCGCCTAGAGCGGAGCCGTGACATCGCCACGTTGGATCGCCTAGGGGCGTTAAATGGTGTGCGGCCTGAGCGGTCTGAATTTGCAGCTTGGTGGTTTGTCCTTGGAGGTAGCCGCGCGGATAGGATGTTTCTCCGTAGGTGTTGCGGACTCGATTGTAGTTTGCGAAGTCCGCCATGTCGGACTGATTTTGGGATACCAACATAATTCTTGTCTTGGTCTCGGGTTCTCTGATAAGCGTTGTGTTCACCTAGTTCTCGCGGACTGGAGTCCTGCGTCCGCAGAGCTTGTTCAGAGATTGCTGGATGCAAGACTTGGTCTTGATTGAAGACAGGTCTTGGTGTTGTATCCTCCTGTTCGCCAGGATGTGCCTGCTATCCGTTAGCTCGACCTCTTAGGCTCTAGCCTTGGTGCGAGCTGCGGATACGCGGTCTGGTTCTGTGTCCTCTAAGTGCTTCATGTGGGTCTTGGAGTTGATCCAAGTTGACGCGGACTGGGTGCCTGTCCGCATGGTAGCTGCAACCTATACGTACAAGTTGTGCTAGCTACGGATAGGGGGTGGTTTTCCTATCTCATGGGGCAGTGATCACACACCTTCTCGTGCCTATAAATAGGAACCCCCTCCCCGTCACATCAATAATAACAGAGTGAACAGTAAGTGAGAGTTAGTTAGTGTTACGGTCTCATATTTTCTGTCCGTGCGAGTTGAGAAGTCTAATCAGTTTCCTTTGCAGGTTGTGCGGCTAGCACTGAGAAACCAGGTGTTTGTTTCTAACTGCGTCCAGGGATCAGTGGAGCTCGTGGTTATCAACCAGTGGTTAAGCTGCAGGTCGTTGTTAGCGGTCAGCGGTCTTCTCTTCTTCAGCACTTCCTAGTTCAATAAGCTATCCTCCAGTTGGCAGTTTGTTCCTTTGTTCGGCAGCACTGTTCGCGGTTTACCTAGCGGCTAGGCGACCTCAGCGTTCAGGCGGCTTGCAGTTTGCGGACAGCTCTTCTTCAGCTTGAATAACGGGTAGTCCGTGCGACCTCGCGGTCTCGACGGACTTTGCTGTTCAGTTCGGCAATGGCGGCGGTCTTGGGGGCCTCGGCATCTGTCTTCCCGGCTTGCTTTTTGTTGTTTTCTGCTTCCATGTTTTACTTGGCGAAATCATATCTCGTCATGTATACCTCTTGCTGTAAAGAAGATTTTAATACATTACCTCCTTGTCACTTTCTTTGCATCTGCTCTATTGAGCTTGGTTTATGATTGGAATGTTCCTGCGCCCGGTTCCTGTTTTCCGCTCAATCAAGGTGTCATCTTGATAGTTTTGAAAGTTTGACTTTATATCAGAGCTATCTCTTTGATCATCTTGAGAAATTTTAACATTCGTTTGACTCTCACGTGACTGTAGAAGGAGTTGAAGATTTGCGGAGGGTTATCTGTTTTTGTATTTTCATATTCTCTGCTTTTATTTCTTGTGCACTCTAGACGGAACTATACAACCGAGTATGTCTTGGTATATGTTTGGTTAATTGTTTGTATGTTGTTGCAATATTTATGGTGATTTTCTTCTGGTGGTTGTGCACATCCTGCGCATAGGATTTTTCACACACTCATCCTCCAGGAGTAGCTCCACCTCAATAGTCATCACCGGAGCGTAGTCCTCCTCCATGTTCCAAGAGCACTCAACCACGAAGGCAAGGGAATCCTCGTACTCTGCAACCATGAGAGCTCCAATCTTAGTAATGCTTGGCTCCTCCACAACCACCTTGGCCACCTCATCTATAAGCCGCTACAGCTTGGCGTCCTGATAGCACATCTCCATATCTTCCACTTTAAGATGCTCCAAGGCCTCTCCAAGGGATGTCGAAGAAGTTTGAACTTCCTCTCGAAGCTTCGTGTTCTCCGCCCAGACAGACGCCAAGTCAGTCTACGACCGCTATATGCGAGAAGCGTCTCTCCCGCTTACTCTTGGCTGATACCAGAGAACTCTGTGAGATGCAGTTTTTTCTGAAGGGCCAGAAACTCATCCTTCATGGATGTGGACTCGGGGGAGTAAAGTACACCCTGCACTTTACCGCAAAGTGCGGGCATCTAATGACTCGCATGATGCCCGCACACATTTTACAGCAAGCACATCTCAGCCCGCTTTGAGATGTGTGCAGGCATCTAATGCGGAGTTGGATGTCCGCACTTTACAGTAAAATGCATGGAATTCACTTATCATTATCACTTCAATGCATGCAATTCAACTTTTCGTCACTTCTCTTGCAATGAATACTAGCATTAATAGGGCATGAGAGATGCTAGATAAAACTACAATATCTCCACCTACCCAAATCTTTTCCCTCCCGTAAGGACTTGATTTATTTTCTCCTAAAGCGGTACTTTGTACATCGGCTTTATCTGAAGATGTATAATACTTATCTAAAACACCCTCTTAAGCTTCCCTAAAAGTTTATCAAAATTCAGACACGTTCTCTCTCCTCTCACTCACTTTTCCTTAATTTAAGAGTCTTAAAAATGATTTAAAGTAATTTGAATATTCCACTCTTTCTGTATAAATCCTTCCAACACTTCCAAAACCTTCCGAATTAGAGCTCCACAACTCTTGAAAAAGCAACAAAATAATATTGCCCTTTACTGGGCTCTCCAGAGGTGAAAATTTTTTGTGCGCGTAACGCACAAAAAATTCATCTGTGCATAAATAGTTTGGGGCCCATGCAAAAATTTGCTCATTTGAAAATTTCCGCTCTTTCACCCCCCCAACCCCCCTGTGCTCTTATACAGTTTCTTTTTTAAACAGTTTTACAGTCGGATTTTTGCTGCTCATACACAGCTCATTTTTTTAACAGTTTTACAGTAGGATTTTTGCTAGTGTTCTTATACAGTTCAATTTTGGAGTAGTTTTACAGTCCACTTTATTCCGATTTTATGTAGTCTGATTCCAGTTTTTCTGATGTTTACTTTCTTTAATGTTGTAGGTATACATTTTCACCAACCAAACTTTTAGGGAGTTATGGATTTGGAGGTCGGAGAAGATGGAGCTTCGGCGGGAGTGTTCTTGCTGGTTCCAGGCCTCGAGGTTTCTGGTTCGTGGACGAGGGATGGACAAGTAAAAGCTAGGATGTGGAGCTTCCCAGCTTGGCAATGACACGGGAGAAGAGCTGCAGCTAAGAAATGGCGAGGTGAAATAGTTGCAGCTTGGCAATGGCAAGGGAGAATAGCAGCGGCTTGGTGGCTAGGGTTTGGCGCGTGCAGTAGGCGGAAAGGAAAAAAAAGCAAAATGGTGGACTCAATGTCACAACCCGCATTGTCTCAACATTTAATAATATATCATAGTAAGAGAAAATACGCGTTGTGATGCTATGGCGTGCAGCGGACAACTGCAGACGCTCGCGCAAGAACCTGCTCCTAAGACTTTTCATGAAATTCTCATGTTTGTTATGATGAAATTATAGTTTGAGTTTAGGTTTTAATGGTCTTATCCTTCGACTCAGTGGATCTACTAGTACACGGGTGAAAATATACACATACGTAGCGAAAAATACTTGTTTTATTTCATTTATTATCCTATATGAGTATGAATATGCAATAGGACGATTCATGATATGCACACTTCTAAATTTAATATAAGTATTAACAGAGTTTTTGCGTTTGTTAAACTATAGTGACATTTGATTTAAAGAGATGCTATGAGTATGAGATAATAATATTGATCATTTTACACTTTGAAAATAAATAACGTGCAACCTAGCATAAATTCTTCCCAAATAGCAAGTAGGTATGTCAAACAGCAAGAAAATAGCATAACAGCTAGCAAATATTTCAACATCTACAATAATTCACTATGGGTGTCAACAACCTGACACGAACCCACAGAACCAAATGTACGCCTGAACTAAACTAAAAACAACAAAACTACCTCACGGAGGTGAGGGAAGAACTACTACTAATGCAGAACGCCTGACACCACCAACTCTAGCTGCTCAGACTGCTACTGCTTCGAGCCTGAGACATTCAAAAGAAAAGAATGTCTCAGCAAAAAAAAAATACAAGTGGCAGCAAGGATCAAAATCAAATAGTTGGATCCGTTAAGAGGGTTACCAACCCAAACAGATTAGTTGTCAAAGCACAGCACCTAAATTAAAACATAGTAAGCAATGAAGAATTCAAATGAGTTAAATATGTAAAGTTGCACCTAGTGCGATATAGAGCTATGTTTCATTAACATCTGTGAAAGTCTTTAGATTCAAGAGTAGATAAACACACTAGAGGGGGTGAATAGGTTTTTCTTCCTTTTGTGATTTCTTTTGACTTTGGTGAGTTGTGATTAGTTTAGGTTTGCTTTCAAGAACACACAATCAGCACACATATGGTTTATAGTGGTTCCCCAGAGTATGGGTACATCTACTATCTCTCCCACTTTTCTAATAGTTTGTTAGACAAGGCCAACTTCTTCAACTCGGCTCCAAGGGCTTACAACACAAACCCCTCAGGGTTTCTCAAACTCCTCCAAGTCCTATACTCAGGCCCAAGACCCTACACTCAGAGAAATATTCTCATACAACTCAGCACACAGGCCCTACCTCAGACTTTAACTCAAAATCCTGCACTCAGGCTTGGAGGAAAGTCCTACCTCAGATCTACACAAGGATCCTACCACTCAAATTCCCAACTGAAATCCTATAACTCAAGACCAAAGGCCCTGCAACACAGATCTACAGAAAGATCCTACCTCATCCTTTATAGATCATGCTTACACTCAAATCAGTGATGATCCTACAAATGAAAGGTTGGTTAGTGTTAATGAATGACTGCAGAGAAACAATCTCTGAGTCTGCCTTTTTCTGAACTGAAATGATTCAGTCATATCTTCTTCACAGCTCTAAGAATGGATCTTGAAGATAAGTTCTGCTTTAGCTGTAATGTCACTTCAGCTAGGGCTTACTTTATTTCTTTTTCTAACTCAGAGAAAAAGCTCTCTGAACTTGCTATTGAAGTTGTGTTGGTCAACAGCTAACTTTCTTAAACTTTCAGATCAACAGAATGAACAACTGCCTCAAGCTCTGCAACTAGGTCGAGAGGAAGAAGATGAAGCTATGTTATTCCCAAAAAGTCAATTATCCAATAGTTAATTTCTTCTTCCATGATATCTTGCTTTTTTATCCCGTCATCCAACAGCTTTTGGACAGTGGGACCACCAGGAGTTGGTTGCTACAACTTATCTTTTGGATTAAATGTTGTACAAGAGGCAAGCGGCTCCATTTGTCGTCTATTGTTCAGTTCCCACAAAATTTGAATTTCTGTTGATGTCATCATGACACAGCACCTGTGGACTTGGCCAAATTCACAATTTTGCATAGTCTTTGAGTGAAGCCTTGTCACTCAACGCCAAAACACTTGGGAAGATTTCTACATCTTCAGGTGTTGAGTGATCAGTCATCACTCAACGAATATAGACATTTGCAGTCTAACTGAATATGCGTTGAGTGAGCCTTCATCACTCGACGCATCTAGACTTAGTCGATTATGTAAGGCCCCTAGCCGATCCAACGTGACAGCGTCACGGCTCCGCTCTAGGCGACCCTACCGGGCTGCAGCCCAAGCACCCCAACCCCTCTCCATCCACAGGCGGGTTGTTGGTGGCCACAGCCTCCCTTTGATGAGGTAAACTCGATAGTCAAGCCCGCACTACGGGGACTTCCCAGGAGGTCACCCATCCCAGTACTACTCCAGCCCGAGCACGCTTAACTATGAAGTTCTTTCAACTCTCATCACCAATTGAGCTGCAGCTCAATTGGTGATGAGAGTTGAAAGAACTTCATAGTTAAGCGTGCTCGGGCTGGAGTAGTACTGGGATGGGTGACCTCCTGGGAAGTCCCCGTAGTGCGGGCTTGACTATCGAGTTTACCTCATCAAAGGGAGGCTGTGGCCACCAACAACCCGCCTGTGGATGGAGAGGGGTTGGGGTGCTTGGGCTGCAGCCCGGTAGGGTCGCCTAGAGCGGAGCCGTGACGCTGTCACGTTGGATCGGCTAGGGGCCTTACAATAAAAGTGCACTTTTATTGTAACGCCCCTAGCCGATCCAACGTGACAGCATCACGGCTCCGCTCTAGGCGACGCTACCGGGCTGCAGCCCAAGCACCCCAACCCCTCTCCCTCCACGGGCGGGTTGTTGGTGGCCACAGCCTCCCTTTGATGAGCGAACTCGACAGTTAAGCTGGACCGTACGGGGACTTCCCAGGAGGTCACCCATCCCAGTACTACTCTCGCCCAAGCACGCTTAACTATGGAGTTCCTTCACTTCTCATCACCAATTGAGCTGCAGCTCAATTGGTGATGAGAGTTGAAAGAACTTCATAGTTAAGCGTGCTCGGGCTGGAGTAGTACTGGGATGGGTGACCTCCTGGGAAGTCCCCGTAGTGCGGGCTTGACTATCGAGTTTACCTCATCAAAGGGAGGCTGTGGCCACCAACAACCCGCCTGTGGATGGAGAGGGGTTGGGGTGCTTGGGCTGCAGCCCGGTAGGGTCGCCTAGAGCGGAGCCGTGACGCTGTCACGTTGGATCGGCTAGGGGCCTTACAATAAAAGTGCACTTTTTATTGTAACGACCCTAGCCGATCCAACGTGACAGCGTCACGGCTCCGCTCTAGGCGACGCTACCGGGCTGCAGCCCAAGCACCCCAACCCCTCTCCATCCACAGGCGGGTTGTTGGTGGCCACAGCCTCCCTTTCATGAGGTAAACTCGATAGTCAAGCCCGCACTACGGGGACTTCCCAGGAGGTCACCCATCCCAGTACTACTCCAGCCCGAGCACGCTTAACTATGGAGTTCTTTCAACTCTCATCACCAATTGAGCTGCAGCTCAATTGGTGATGAGAGTTGAAAGAACTCCATAGTTAAGCGTGCTCGGGCTGGAGTAGTACTGGGATGGGTGACCTCCTGGGAAGTCCCCGTAGTGCGGGCTTGACTATCGAGTTTACCTCATGAAAGGGAGGCTGTGGCCACCAACAACCCGCCTGTGGATGGAGAGGGGTTGGGGTGCTTGGGCTGCAGCCCGGTAGCGTCGCCTAGAGCGGAGCCGTGACGCTGTCACGTTGGATCGGCTAGGGTCGTTACAGATTATCTCTATATGAAGGCATTGAGTGAGTTGTCTTCACTCAACACTTTTTGAGTGAACTGCTTTCACTCAACGCTTCTGTCCTTAGACAAATTTTTTATCGAATAGGCGTTGAGTGAGTTTACATCACTCAACGCTTCTGTCCTTGGACAGAATTCTGTATCAGCCAATACTGCAGCTCTAATTGAACTATGTTTTGTCGTCACTTTCTCTACATGGAGTTGAGTAAACTACCTTCACTCAATACTTATGGACTTAGCCAGATTTCTTGGTAGATTCTCTATGGCTTTGACTGCTTGAGCTTCACTCAATGCTTCTGGCTCTAGGCGTTGAGTGAACTGCCTTCACTCAATGCTTCTGGACTTAACCAGATTTCTGCCTTGGCAATGCTGAGGCTTTGACTGTCTAGTCTTTACTTAACGCTTATGGTCATCTGGTGTTGAGTGAACTGCCTTCACACAACGCATCTATACTTAGACAAATTTCAGCCTTGCCATCATCCTGTCCTTTGTCCTCCTATCATTATCACTTGGATAACCTATCTAATCAAAGTAACAAAGATCCCCTTGCATACATAGAACTAATAGCATGCAATAGATTCAAACATGTGTATATCATTGTCTTGTAGACCTTCAAATCTAGGATATTTTGATCAATGGACCCAACAATCTCTCACTATTTAAAGAAGTCAAAACCTTAGACAATGATATACACTAACACATATGCAGCACATATAACATTTCAGTAGAAATGTGAGATAAATTATAAACAACCAAAAATATGATTTTCATTAAAAGAAAGATTAATGTTTTTGGTAGTGTGCATAAGGCAAAACACATTTCCTATAGCCCTTAAGTAAAACAAGAAACATTTCTAAGTTTCAGGTTCTCTTATGACTATACCCCTGCTAGGCTTCTTGGCAACTTTTGTTTTATCTCCTTCTTTTTCCCTTTGCCTCTTAAAATAGTTGTATGGCTTTGGAAAGTACTTGCTGAGCTCCACAGCATCTGGAAGCAGTTTGCCTAACCTCTTGTCCCTTCTGAACTTTCTTCTGTCCTCTTCATTCTACTCAAGCTTGGCCCATTCTATGGAGTTTTAAAGCTTTCCCCTCTCAGTTTTCTTTGACTTAACTTGGTCCCAGGCAGACAAAATTTTAGTCCTAAATTGAGAACTTCATTGTTCAAAATTTGGCCTGGTTTCCATTTCTTCGTTGTACCTCTTCTTGCTCAACCTGACTTCTTCCTCTTCCTCAGCAAGGGACTTTCCTTTAGCTCTTATCATTTGGTCAACAGTGGGTCTGAATGTAGGAAATTCAGCTGTTGTAGAAGGTTCAGCCCACTGTGCACCATCTTGAATATCATACTGTTGAGTATCATAATGCTCTGCATATTAATCAGTATATTGGGTACCATATTGATTCCCATCTTGCAGTACTTGATTAATCTGATCAGGAAAAATAGGGATGTTATCATATGTTATCTGTTCAAGACAAGGGATCCTCCGATCACATTTGTAGTCCATACAGCATTTTCAGTGTTGGCCCTTATCACTTCCTTCTCCTCCTTTTTGACTTCTTCAGGGATATCTTTAGTCTAGGAGGTGCTGGCCTTTATCAACTACACATCTAGGTATTTAACACCCTTAGTTACATGGTCTTTAAGCTTGAGTGGGTGATCATCTAAGACTTGGGCGCAAGCATCCATTCTTCTTTCAAGAATAACCTTGTGTTTTTCCAACACTTCCTTCTCCGCATTATGGACTGCTAGCATGTTACCGGCAGTGATATTCTGATTCTCCAGGATGTCATTCTGAGTATTACTGATTTCATTCAGCTTGCTTTCTGTGAAGGTAATAGTGGGTGCTACTCTCAAGAAAAATTTGATACTTTGGGCATTCATCAGATTAATCTCAAATCGTATAGGTTTAATCTCTGTTGTCAAATCATTCCTGAGATTCTTAATGGAGTCATCCACAAAATTTTCTTTTTGCCTTCTTTGTTCATCCAACAACCCTTTCAGTTGGTCCAGAAAGAATGGTGACATCTGATCAGCTTGATTTGATGTACCTTCATCACAGACTGGTTGTTGCACTGGCCTGAGTTCTTCTCTTGCATCTGAGTCAGCCATTTCAAGATCTGAAGAATGTTGATTTGTATTGTTATCAGCAGCAGTATTCCTCATATCTGATTTAGAAGAGTCTATATTATAAGTTGTTCCTTGAGTAGGTAGTTTAGTGTGAATCTCCCCCTCAACCATAGCATTGTCCACAGGGACATCCAAATCTTCAGCAATGATGTTTTCAGTATTCTCCTCCATTGTTTCAGTAGGTTGTTCATTCTCCAGAGGAATCTGAATATCATCCTGCAAGAGTTGGGTTTGCTCCCCCTCAGCAAAAGCATCTTCAATGACTTGCTCAAAGATTTTCTCCCCCTCACTTTTATAACTGTATCCACCATGTAGATCTTGGTCTATAGGTGTGGCTTCTTTTTAAGTAGGAGCTAGAGACTTGGAGAACCCCCCCCCCCCTCCACCTCTGTAGAAATCTTGTTGACAATCTCTTCAGCAACCTTTTCAGCTACCTCAGTTAGAGGTATCTCCATAACATCAACTTGAAGTTCTTCAGACTGAGTTCTGCTCACTTGAATCATTGTTGCAGGTTCAGAGGAAAATGATACCTGAGCACTTGTATCTCTCCATGTCTCTTCGGTAGATTGAGAAAGTTGTGGATCATGAGGCTCTTCCTCACTCTTTTCAGATGAAGTGTTGTCTTCTTGAACTATAACTGCCTTCTTCTTCTTCTCAGTTGACTGTTGGTGTGATTGCATAACTTTTTCCTATCTATCAAGCATTTTTGAGTCCACACTTCTCATTTGATGGATCCTTGTTCCTAGTCTTATGTTAAGGATCTCTGGAACACTGTTGTGCAGAAACAGAGACAGCATTCTGCCGAGGTTTGGCTCCGGGATACACTCAATAATTCTGTCAAAGAGTACTCTCCCCCAATCTGTCCTTTTAGAAAGAATCACCCTTGTCATTAACTCAAACATCTTCTTGGAAATTTTGTCATGGGAGCCGGACTTGCACAATAGTGCTTTCCCAATGACATCTTCAAGGAATTTTCCTTTCAGGTTAAGTTCTTTCCTCAGAATCGATCCAGTGGTGTGCTTTGAGAGTCCACACCACTTTAGTGCAGATTTGATATTAGTTTGATCCAATTTTTCTTCTTCATCTAACACTTTGAACTTCGGCAGTTGCAGTGCCTTGCTCAGTCTCATGGGGGTAATCTTAACCTTGTTTCCACTGATTAAGGACCTGAGTTTAATGGATGATGAGTCAACCTTGGCAGTTGAGTATAACTCAAGAACTTATTTATTCCAAAGTAGACTGGGCTCGGAGAGAACATATTCTAGGTCAGCGACCTGCAACAGATGGAGGACTAACTAAACTTCCTCGGGCGCATCCTTGAATCCATTTCTGAATAGCTATGAACCCTCGAACAGGAAATCCAATCTCTTTGGAGCCATTTCTTCTATGAGTTGTTGTAGATTTTGCGAGCTTTCGTCATTTCGTCGTAAGGGATCGAGAAGGGCGAGGAACTGTGTATTTTGTTTTCCGCACACAGCTTTCTATTTATAGTAATTTATATTTTAGAAGATGGAGAGGTGCGTACCTGTTTATGATCAAGAAATGATCAACGGCTGGAATTGAACCCAATACTTAGTCGTGAATAGACTTCATTGGAAGCATGCGTTGAGTGGACTCGACGCACTCAACGCTCTCGACACTTGTAGTTGTTTTAACGCACTCGATGCCTGGGCACTTAGACTCAGCACACTTGATGCTTGATCTTGTCTCAGTGCACTCGATGCCTAGACACTTAGTTCATTTCTCCTTTGTTTATCCTGTAGAGATTAACACTACCTGCAAAAACCCAAAATATATGGAGAGCTATTTAAGCTGAACTAAATTCAACATACCCAATTCAAATTTGAAGGTGTTGAACTTGGCTTCATCTAGTAGTTTGGTGAAGATATCAGCTACTTGTATGTCAGTAGGGACAAATTCAAGACTGATGTCTTCACATTCCACATGTTCTCTAATAAAGTGATACCTAATATTTATGTGCTTAGTCCTGCTATGAGAGACAGGATTCCTAACAATAGAGATTGCACGAGTAGATTCACAATACATTGGAGTGTTACCTAGCTTTAGGTAGTAATCCTAGAGCTGGTGTTGGATCCACAACAGCTGAGCACAGCAACTCCCTGATGATATTTATTCTGACTCAGCTGTTGATATTGCAACACTAGTTTGCTTCTTGCTACTTCATGATACAAATCTTCCTCCTAAGAATTGACAGAGTCAGATGTGATTTTTCTGTCTTCTCTATAGCCTGCAAAATTTGCATCTGAATTCCCAGTTAGATCAAAATCACTATTCCTAGGGTATCATGGGCCAAGATCTGGTGTGTCCTTAAGATATCTCAAAATTCTTTTTGCAACAGAATAATGAGACTCCTTAGGGCAAGTCTGGTATCTAGCACAAACACATGTAGTATACATGATATCTGGCCTACTAGTAGTAAGATAGAGAAGGGAGTCAATTATGCCTCTATACAAGCATTCATCAACATGTATCTCTATCTCATCCTTGTTTATTGACATACTTGACCCCATGAGAGTTTTCATTATGGAGGCACTCTTCATACCAAATTTTTTGATTAACTCTCTAATGAACTTAGACTGAGAAATAGACAATCCATCCTCAGATTATCTTACTTGGAGGCCCAAGAAGAACTTAAGCTCACTCATACTGCTCATTTCAAATTTCTCTTGCATAAGTTTGACAAACTTCTTTCAGAGGTTATCATCAGTAGACCCAAAGGTTATATCATCTACATAAATCTAGACTACGATGATCTTGCCCTTTGATTCTCTTAGGAATAGAGTCTTGTCTATCTTTCCACTTGAGAATTTTTTCTCAGTGAGAAAGGTAGACAGGGTTTCGTATCATGCCCTAGGAGCTTACTTCAACCCATACAATGCTTTCCTAAGCCAATAAATATGATCAGGAGAGTTAGGATTAACAAAACCTGATGTCTACTCAACATAGACCTCCTCTCTTAGGTCACCATTTAGTAAGGCTGACTTCACATCCATCTGGTAGATCTCGAATCCATTGTGTGCAGAATATACAAGGAATAGTCTTATGTCTTCTAGTCTACCAGTTAGGGCAAAGGTCAGATCAAAATCAATATCTTACTCTTGTCTATATCTCTTAGCCATCAGTCTAGCTTTGTTCTTAATTATAACACCATTTTCATCTAACTTATTCATGTAGATGCACTTGATTCCAATGATGTTATGTCCTTGAGATCTGAGAACCAACTTCTTGACCTTATACCTCTTGAACTGGTTCAGTTCCTCTTGCATTGCCACAATCCAAAATTGGTCTATGTTGGCATCTTCAAACCTTTTGTGCTCAATCTGAGACAGAAAGCTAGAGTACATGGCTATGTTCAGGCTTTTGCTCCTTATTGTAACCCCTTGGCTGGCATCACCAAAGATCTGATGTCTGGGATGATCCTTTAGATATCTAACTGCTGGAGACAATCTTCCTACAGCACCATTGACTTCAATGTATGGATCCTGCTGATCTTCATCCATGTCCTATGAGCTTTGTACTTCTTTAGGAACACATAAATCATCATCTTCATTTTGGGTAGCTGGTGGAGCATCCTTGATGGTGAGTTTGTCCATCACCTATTCTATACCTGCAGATCTAGATGAGGTGCTAGGTAGCTCACTGTTAATCATAGAGGATTCATCAAAACTACATTAACAGACTCTTCTATAATTGATTTTTCAAGTTGTAGATCTTATATGCTTTGTTATGATTGATGTACCCAAGAAATATCCCCTCATAGGATTTGGCAGCAAACTTAGTCAGATATGACTTCCCATTGTTAAGAGCATAGCATTTGCTACCAAAGATCCTGAGATAGACAAGGTTTGGTTTTCTGCCTTTCATGATGTTATAGGAGTCTTCTTGTGATATTTGTTGATAGAAGCCATATTCAGTACATGACATGCAGTATTAACTACCTCAGCCCAGAAGTATTCTGGGAGAGATGTGTCACTTAGTAGTGTCCTTCCAACTTCTATGAGAGTTTTGTTTTTCCTCTCAGTTATCCCATTTTGTCGGGGTGTTCTTGGAGAATAAAATTCTTGATAAATCCCTTGTTCTTCACAGAATTTTGTCATGTCATTAAATTGAAATTCAATGTCATGGTATTCTGATTTTGATCACAGAACTGTCCAATTCATTCTAAATTTGCTTGATAAAGGTCCTGAAGTTGTCCAGGGTTTCAGACTTTTTTTTCAAGAAGAAGACCCAAGCAAACCTGGAGAAGTCATCAACAATTACAAGTGTGTAGACTTTCCTACCTTGACTGAGAACTGGCATAGGACCAAACAAGTCCATATGTAGGAGGTATAAGCACCTCACAGAATCCTTGGTCCCAATGCTTTTGAAGGATGTTTTGGTCTGCTTGCCCATTTGACATGCAAAGCATATGCCCTCCTTTGTGCATTTAATATTGGGACCATTTTTGACTAGATCTTCAATAAAGAGCTTGCTAATGGTCTTGTAGTTCAAGTGAGCTAGTCTCTTGCGCCATTGCACACAGTATGAGACTCTCATTTGCAACTAGACACACAGGAGTGTTAGAACTTATACATAAAAAGTTTAAACAATAGATATTTTCACTCCTAGTGTCTGTCAAAATGACCTCTTAATCACTTGACCTTTTAATTTAGCACTTATCCTTATGGAATACAATGACATAGCCAAGATCAAATAGTTGGCTTATGCTAATCAGGTTGTGTTACAACCCTTCTACATAAGCCACTTTTGAGATAGAGACTATGTCATTGGTAATCATATCATGTCATGTGGTAACTCCTCTGTCTGAACCTCCAAAGATAATTTTAGATCCATTCTTCAGAGGAGTGCAGTCCTTCAGGTGACATCTTATTCCAGTTATGTGTCTGGAACATCCAGTGTCCAAGTATCACATTGGTGCATGGGTACTTGGATTAACCTGCAATCATAATTCAGTTTACCTTAGGACCCCAAAAGAGTTTGGGTCCTAGGTTCTGTTAGTCTGAAAATTAACCTGTCTCCCTACAGCACTCCTGGTAGGAAAAATCACTTTAGCCCTTGGCACACTAGGTTTGTGCCAACAATCTATGGCAAAGTGTCCCACTTTACCACAACACTAACACTCATGAATGTTGTACCTTCTCTTCTAAATAGTTCTAGTAAGTTGCAATCTGTTAACAGCAGACTGTTCAAAGGGGAGAGTAGCAGCCATTTTCTTATTTCTTTCAGCAAGAATCTGACAGAAGGTAATTCTGACAGTAGATGAACTTGGCTTGCTCTGATTACTACCAATTGCACTCTTCTTTGCAGTAGATGTGTTGTTGACGGCATCAGAGATGGCCAAGTCAGACTCACTGATAGACTTGCCTTTGGTTTGTGATTTTGCTGGAAGAGCTTGACTATTATACACTGCCACATTCTTGAGTGTAGGGGTTGGGGTCCCAAAAACAAATGGTCCATGATGGGCCATCTGAATTTCTTCATGGGAAGCCTTGAAGGCACTTAAACGTATGCCCTTTCTCCCTTCATTGTAAGATACATTTGTATACTTATAGGAAGAGTTCTCATTCTTCCAGTGACCATATATGTTATCCTGGTCATACCTGTTTGATGGGAGAATTACCTTATGCAAGGTGGTCTGAGGCACAATAGAAGCTTTATCTTTCCCTTTGGAAGGGACAGCTCTAGTGTTCCACTTAAACCTCAAACCTCTCTTATCCTTTTGAGAGGTAAAGGAGTCAATTAGTGGCAGCACAGTCTTTGGCTTGTTGAATTCAACCACTATCTTTTTCTCCTTAAGAAGCTTTCCCTCAAGATCCATAATGATCTTGTTCTTCTGATTGATGGTCTCAATCTGGATGATTGAGATGGCCTTCATTTGGCTGACTTCCGTCATCTTTTGATCCAGCAAGGATGCTGACTCAGACTGTAGTGAACAGCTAGTTGTAGGGAGATAATCTCCTCAACTTGTTTCTTGGACAACCTCTTGCTCCTTTTCAAAGCATCCAGAAGGGCACCATATTTGTCAATCAGTTGATTGACATCTTCCTCAGATTCTGACCCATCTTCATCACAGGATGAGGATGCATCAGAATTAGGATTTGTATCATAGTCAGATTCAGAGGAGAAGTTAAACAGAGAATGTACCTTATCTGAGCCAGGCTGATCCTGGCTGGATTCTTCATCTGGCATGGTCATTAGCCCATATCAGCCACTAACATCTTCATCCTCCTCAGTATCACTGTATGAGAGTGAAAGAGGGGCCCTAATTCCTATCCTAACAGTAGGATAGTCCACATCTTGTTCATCAACAACTACAGCAAACAGCCCAATATAAGCTTCTTCTTCAGAATCTGAAGAAGCTGAGTCACTCTGAATCCAGCTCTTCTCCTTTTTGGCAATGAAGGATCTTTCCTTCTTGATCTTCTGGTGGTGGTGCTTCTTCTCCTCAAATTTCTTCTACTCTTTCCTCTTGACTGGGCAATCAGCAATGACATGTCCAATATTGCTACAGCAGTAACAAACAACATTAGAGGAAAACTGTTTACTGGGTTTTGAATTATACATGTCTCCCTTGGAGAACATCTTGTCAGACTGGTGGTGATCTCTCTTGTTGTGTGAAGAGGAGGAAGGTTTGTTCTTCCACTTCCTCTTCTTCATCATCTTCTTGAACTGCCTAGAGAAGGCTGTAAACTCTCCATCTAACATGTTGTCAGATTAGCTTGATTCAGAGCTGTCTAAATCAGCAGGACTTCTAGGAGGAGAGGCAATCCTTTTCTTGCTCTTCTTAGAGCTCTCATCCTTGAAGGCCATAGTATTTTCCTTGGCTTGAGCTCTGCTGGAGGTCTCCTCCTCTTTTCTGGCAGATAGTTGCATCTCATAGGAGAGCAACTTTCCAAACAATGTGTATGGAGGAGTTTCAGCTAGCTTGGCCACCTCTCTGATGGCATATATCTTGGTGTCCCAGTCTCTAGTTAGAGATCTGAGGAACTTGTCATTTAGCTCATAATTGCTGAAGACCCTCCCATAGGTCCTCAGCTCATTCACTATTCAGAAGAATTTTTCATAACATTCAGCTATGACGTCCTTTTTTTCTTGCCTGAAGGCTTCATATTCTTGATTAAGAAGGGATTTTCTATCATCCCTAACTTCTTCAGTTCCTTTCATATAGATAATCAATGTGTCTCACATTTCCTTGGATTCTTGCGGTGGATAAGATTCTGAAAATTAGAATCATCAATGGTATCCACAATGATATTTTGTGTCTTATTGTTCATAGTTGCTAGTATGATCTCATCCTTGGTCATCTCAGAATATTTCTTAGGTGTCTGGATAGTGGCATACAGAACTGATACCTTCATGGAGATGAAAGATCCCTCTTGAACAGTAATGAAAATCTTGCGGTCAGATGCTTCCATGAACAGCCTAGCCCTTTCTTTCCAAATGCCAAAATTTTCTTTCCTGCGGATTGGGAGCCTCATAGAATCCAACTCTTTATGGTTTTCTCCTGAACTCATAAGGAATGTCAGTAGCTACTCCTGGAGATCAGCTCAGACCAAAGTCCTTTTTGAGCAACCACCCTCTGATACCACTTAAAATTCTTTAGATTCAAGAGTAGCTAAACACCTAGAGGAGGGTAAATAAGTTTTTTTTCCTTTTTGTGATTTCTTCTGACTTTAGTGAGTTATGATTAGTTTAGGTTTGCTTTCAAGAACACACAATCAGCACATATATGGTTTATAGTGGTTCCCCGGAGTATAGATACATTCACTGTCCCTCCCACCTTTCTAACAGTTTGTTAAACAATACCAACTTCTCCAACTCGGCTCCAAGATCATATGTAACGCCCCAAATTTCGAAAGAAGGATGAACAACGTTCATATCCAAGTTTGAGTCTTGGTAAGGGGTCACACGGCCAAGGACACGGGCGTGTCCAAGGCCGTGTCATGCTCGGGTTCGACGAAGAACTCGGATGGTCGACAAACTGAGCTCGACGAAGTGTCGAGACAGTGAACACGACTTAGGACACGGTCGTGTTCATGGCCGTGTCGTGCTCGGGTTGGTCGAGAGCCCGGGAAGTCGATGAACTGCGCTCGACAAAGTGTCGAGACAGTGAACAAGGCCTGGGACACGGGCGTGTCCAAGGTCGTGTCGTGTGCGTGTTTGACGAATTTTCCACGAAGTCGATGAAAAGGCAGTCGACGATCGTCGAGACTTCGAACACGGCCTGAGACACGGGCGTGTCCCAGGCCGTGTCCTGCGCGGGTTGTGAGCCGTGTCGTGTGAGGGGATAAATACGGCCAGGAGCCCAAGCGTGTTCGTGTTTGACACGGGCATATCAAATGTGACACGGGAGTGTCTCATACCTGTGTTCTCATCGGGTGGTTTTTGGTCCTGTGTCGATGGAGGAACACGACCAGGCACACGGGCATGTACTGCGCGACAGGGGCGTATCAGCTTTGACACGGACATGTTCGGAGCCCGTGTCCTGTTCTGGGTGCGACGGTTTCGGCGTCAATTGAGACACACTGCCTTGGACACGGGCGTGTCACGAGCCGTGTTCGGCCCAGGTGTTTTGATTTTCTGTTCGGATCGTGGCCGTTCATTTCCTCCTTTTGGGATCTGATGGTCCAGGGCTGTCCCTGCTAAGTTAAGTCCGGGAATAGGGTTTAGAAACCCTCATTCTTCTTCGAACACTCTCTTTCTAAGTTCTAGAGAGAAGGGAGAGCAAGGAAGGAGGTGAAGGAGAGATCCGGCTGCTGGAGAAGCTTCGGTGCTCCAAATCGCGAGCCGAGTCCGGATCCGTGGAGGCAAGACCGTTGCAAAGGTTTTCATCCGGCTAAGTTTCCATGGCTAGTAAGAGGGGTCATAAGGTAATGACATTTATCCTCTTGGTTTTAGGATGCGTGTTTAGCATCTTTTACTTTCTAGTTTTTGGGCACCAAACTCTCAAATGAGAGGGGTTTGGGTCGCCATGGTTCAAGAGGAACCTCCGGATCGATTGAGTCCGTCCCCGACATGATTTTACATTAGAGATCCGCTCCGTTAGTGGATTAGGCATGGTGGGTGAAGCCGTAGTCGCGACCGTTAGTCTGACTTGGTGATGTTGTATACGAGCGTTAAGGATTTGGTAGAAATCTGTTGCGGCAAGATGTCGTTTGGGATGTTTGTGCTTTTCCCCTTTTCTCGAGTGAGTACATGTCGCCGGAACTGGACAAGGTTAGCTCCGCAATGCCGGTAGATGGTTTCCTTGGTGGACAAAGTTAGCTCTGCATTGGTGGTAAATGGTTTTCTTGGTGCGCGGGGACGTTGTAGTATAAATGAGGGATTAGGGTGGAAATGATTTTGGATTGTAATGTGCTAAGGCGTGGCTTTGTCTCCGTGGTCGGCTGGCTATCCCATGACGTGCAAGTCATGTCTGGAGAGTGTCCCGGCGAGACTAGTCCCCTTCTGTGAGACTAACGAGAACGCCAAGCATGGGTCAAGCCCGGGCAATGAGGCCATGAGCGGGTGGGGTCCTGAAAGGGTTCTTAGAATCTGTCAGTGTGTTAGACAGAATCCTGACATGAGAAGTCAGAGCTTGCAGGCAAGCCCGGGTCTAAGACCATGAGCGGGTGGGGCCTTGGCAAGAGTTCCGTGTGGTGGCTTGTATGCCGTTTGGGGGAATTGCAGTACCCCTTTGTTTGCGGCTTAATGCCAATAGGGAAATGATGAGTACCCAGATGATGTGATGATGTGCTAGATGCATACGCGATAGGGTGCCTTGGGTGAAGCCCGGGTTTTGCATACATGTTGCATAGTAGGCCCCTTTTCTTTATATGCTCAACAGTAGAGAACGTGCATGTTGTTTGAGACATCCAAGCTTGTTCATTAGTGCTTTAATTGTTTATGTATATTGTATACGAAGTGCTGACTTGCAGGTTGGAGGGGTACCCCGGGGTCCGTTAGGGGCGGCCGGGAGGAGATGTGTTTGTTACACAGTTTGAGGTCAGCCATTGCTGACCCACGTTACCACATTTTTACAGGGCAAGAATCGCAAGCAGGAGCTAGCTCGCCGACCAGAAGGGCCAAAGCCTCATGAAGTGTTTCCATTATTGTACTAGCTCTGTTTCTTTTGATGGCTTTGTATGCTTGATGTGTTTGTTTTCCGGCTTGCATGCCGAGGTAGCCTAGGAGTGTTTATGCACATTGTTATTGATATGTATTAATAGAGTTTGGACTCTCTTGTGTTGTAAGACCATAAGGTCGTTTCGATACTCTTGTGTATGTGGATAACTTCTAGTCTGGTTTGATGTTTTCGCTGTGGTTTGAGTATGAGTTTTGAGATTGGGTAGTTATATCATCTTATAATACTAAAGCTGTGGCGTCTGTATGTTGTGGGGCCCCGGCCGGACCCATATTATACGGTCATTACAGGGGAGGTGTTACAATTTTGTATCAGAGCCAGGTTAGATTCAAGGTCAGTGCGTATAGACGTTACCAACATAAGAGTAATGCGGGACCATGAGTGTCCTTATGTTTGAGTCTCACGATTAGAGACTGATTCCTTGTTTTATTGCTTTTCCTAAGAGTGCAAGCAACGAGGCGGGTACGTCAAGACCAGGAGAAGAGGTTTCGGCGAGCAGCGCCACTGCTCAGGGTCCGTTGGGCATGGGTGTAAACCCGGCCGACTTCTGTCGCATGCTTGCAGAAGAAATGGTGGCAGCCCAAGCTGCAGCGACAGCTCAGGTAGCAACCTCTGCTACACCGGATACAGCGACGACCGAGCCGGGCGGAGAAGCCAGGCGAGCAGAGACTTTGGCAGAAAGGGTGGTTGTCGAGCATGGAGACCGGCAGATGATGTATTTTTTGAGCTTCCATCCCCCGACGTTCAAGTGAGTCGGTACTCCGACTGATGTAGAGTATTGGTGGGCACGGATGCAAGATCTTCTGAGGGTGGCAGAGACGCGAGAAGAGAAGAAATCTGAGTTTGCATCTTTTATGTTGGAGGGAGACGCAAAGTTGTGGTTTGTGAGCCATAGCGGCCACCAATTTCCTGGACGCACCCCGTCCATGGAACAATTTGGGGATGCTTTCCTAAAGAAGTACATTCCGGTTTCAACGAGGTTGGCCCTTCTGAGGCAATTTCTGCACTTGATGCAGCGGGATAAGACGGTGGACGAGTATGTACGAGAGTTCACTCGTTTGGGTCGTTATGCGGGAACGACCATGGCGGACGATGAGGAGTGGGATAACCTCTTCTACCATGGGCTGAGGGAGAATCTAAGACAACCCCTCATTGTCATGAAGAGAGCTGATTTCAATGAGCTAGTTGAGGCTGCCAGGACGTTGGAGAGTGACCTAGAGCGAAGTTAACGTCGTAAGTGTTTTGCGCCCAAGCAAGGAGAAGGGAAGCCTTCTCAATCCCAAGGAAAGTCTGAAGGGAATAGATGGAGGAAGAAGCCTCACCCATGCAAGTCTGGTGAGAAAAGCAAGTGGACGTCTGGAGGGTCTCACTGTATGGGGCCACCGACGTGCTTCAACTGTGGTAAGGTGGGGCACATTGCTCGTTTTTGTACCCAAGGAGGTGCGGAGCAGGAGGCAAGACAGGAGCAGACTGTGCGCTCCGGCCCCAGTCCCGCAGAGAAATGGAAGATGGCGGAGTCTAGCGCTTCTCGGTTCCAACCGGTGCAACCAAGGGCTTACAACCTTGGACAGCAGGAAGCGATCCGCCAACCCAATGTGTTGACAGTTATGAGGAAGTTTAATTTTAACCTTGTGCTTAATACTTTTAGACCGTTATATTTAATGTCTATGTTTTAGGTTGTGTTAGTTTCCGGATACCCCGCTAGGGTATTGTTTGATGCGGGAGTGTCGCACTCCTTTCTTGCGGAAAGCTTCATCCGGAGGATTGGAGTTGAGTCATTTTCGGCGGACGCGGAGCTGAAGGTGTGTATGCCCAATGGGTCATCCATAACCACCGGGAAGAAAGGGCGCATTTGTTGGGAGCTAAGCGGAGTTGACTTCGTGTTGATAACAGCGGTCCTACCATTGGTCGAGTTTGATGTGATTTTGGGAATGGACTGGCTAGCGGAGCAGCATGCCAGTATTGATTGCCTATCCAAGGTGGTGACCCTAAGAAGCGAAGGGCAGACGAGAGTCAAGTTTGAGGGCCTTAATGGAGTGGCATGTTCCCTGATTTCGGCCTTGCAGTTGGTGTTGGCAGTTAACCAGGGTGGAGTAGCGCTTGTAGCGTTATTGTTGGTTCGCCTTTCCAAGTAATCACTTGGGGAAGTGTCAGTGGTGGCAGAGTTCGAGGATGTGTTTCCTGAAGATCTTCCTGGAGCACCTCCTCGGCGGGAGATTGATTTCTCAATTGAGTTAGTGCCAGAGGCACGACCGGTGTCACGTCCTCCGTTTAGGATGGCACCGAAAGAGTTGGCTGAGCTCAAGGTGCAGTTGCAGGAATTGTTGGAGCAGGGGTATATCAGACCCAGTTCTTCATCGTGGAGCGCGCCGGTGTTGTTTGTGAAGAAGAAAGACGGTAGTATGTGGCTGTGCATACACTACCGAGAGTTGAATAAACTAAATGTCAAGAATAAGTATCTGATTCCTCGGATAGATGGCCTGTTCGACCAGTTGGTGGGGTCGGTGGTGTATTCAAAGTTGGACTTGAAGTCAGGATACTATCAGTTGCGAATTCGAGACGAGGACATACCCAAGACAACATTTGGTACGAGGTATGGTCATTTTGAGTTCTCGGTGATGTCGTTGGGGCTGACGAACGCACCATCCGTATTCATGGATTTGATGAATCGAGTATTTCAGAAATACTTGGACTCTTTTGTAGTTGTCTTTATCGATGACATTCTGGTGTACTCCAAATAGGAGGTGGAGCATGAGACTTACTTGAGAGTAGTCTTGCAAGTGTTGAGAGAGAACTAGCTTTATGCAAAGTTCTCGAAATGTGAGTTCTGGCTAGAGAAGGTTGCCTTTTTAGGCCATGTGATTAGTGGGGATGGGATGGCGGTAGATCCAACAAAAGTGGAAGCCATCAGAGATTGGCCAATTTTGAGGACCGTGGCGGAAGTCCGAAGTTTCCTTGGACTAGCCGGGTACTATAGAAGATTCGTAGAAAACTTTTTGCGGATAGCTCTACCCCTCACATCACTAACTCGTAAAGATCAGAAGTTTGTGTGGACTCAGGAGTGCAGTCAGGCATTTGAGACACTGAAGGAAATATTGATGACAGCTCCAATCCTAAGTCTACCGAAAGGGACTGAAGGATTACAAATTTTCAGTGACGCATCGGGATGCGGTTTGGGTTGCGTTTTGGTGCAACATGACAGTGTGATAGCCTTTGGGTCTAGGCAGCTGAAGCCTCATGAAATAAATTACCCCGTCCATGACTTAGAATTGGCGGCGGCAATTTTTGCGTTGAAAATATGGCGACACTATGTTTACGGTGCGAAGGTGGAGATCTTCACGGATCATAAAAGCCTGAAGTATCTCTTATATCAGAAGTACTTGAATATGCGGCAGCGCAGATGGGTCGAGTTCCTTGGAAACTATGAGGTGGCGAGTCAGTATACGTCAGGCAAAGTCAATGTGGTGGCAGATGCCTTGACTAGAAAGTACTCTGGGCAAGGGAGTTGGATAGAAGCTCATGATGAGCGGTTGGTGCAGGACTGGGAGTCCTTTGGCATAGAATGTGTAGCGAGAGGCGATTCTAGCGTAGCTCGGTTGAACTGGATTGAAATGCAGAACGACTTGTCTGATCGTATTCGGGAAGCGACTCGTTTGGATGTGGAGTTTCAACCATACGTGGTGGAAGCTCAAAAGGGCGAGAGCAGCGCTTGGGAGATAATTGATGGGATTCTGAGGAAGGACGGAAGGATTTGTGTACCGCAGTTTGGCAAGCTCCGTGAGAAGTTGATGTTTGAGGCTCACTTTACAAAGTACTTCATTCACCCGGGCAGTACAAAGATGTACTTGGATATGAAGAAATCCTTTTGGTGGCCTGGACTGAAGCGGGACGTAGCTTTGTACGTGAATCGATGCCAAACTTATGTCTTGGTGAAGGCCGAGTGTCAGAAGCCGGGCGGGTTCCTGAAGCCTCTTCCTATCCCCGAGTGGAAATTCGATGACATCTCCATGGATTTTGTGCACGGGTTACGTAGATTGCAGCAGGGTAACGACGCGATTTGGGTGATTGTGGATTGCTTAATCAAAGTGGCTCACTTCATCCCAAATCGGAAGGAGGACAGCGTTGAGAAGCTGGTAGAGTTGTATGTTCGCAACATTGTGCGACTACATGAGATTCCTAAAAGTATAGTCAGCGATCGTGACGGACGTTTCACGTCCAAGGACTGGAGATTGGTTCAGAAGAGTTTGGGCATGAAGATAAAGTTCAGTACGGCTTTCCATCCTCAAACTGACGGGCAAACCGAAAGGACGAACCGTATTATGGAGGATATGATGAGAATGTGCATTATTGACTTCAGTAAGAAATGGGAGGATCACCTCTTCATGGTGGAGTTCACGTACAATAACAGTTACCAAGCAAGTATAAAAATGGCGCCATACGAAGCTTTGTATGGGAGGCGGTGTGGAACACCGATATCGTGGACAGAGGCGGGAGACACCAAGCTATTGGGAAAAGAAGTGATAGTTGATGCTTGTGAGTTGGTGCAGACCATTCAAGAGCGCATGAAGGTGGCTCAAGATCGGCAAGAAAAATATTTTAATGCTCGCCACAGGAAGCTGGAGTTCGCGATAGGCGATTGGGTCTATTTAAAGATCAAGCCGTTCAAAGGCGTTTCACGGATTCGCCGACTCAAGAAGTTGAGTCCAAGGTTTTTGGGACATTTCAAGGTTGTTGAACGGGTGGGAGAAGCAGCGTACCGATTAGCGTTGTCTGTAGAGCTGAGTGGATTGCACGATGTCTTCCATGTCTCCGTCTTGAGGAAAGCCTTGGTAGAGGATACTGTGGTGATCGAATCGGCATCAGTGTCGATAGAGGAAGACTTGAGGACGCGAGTTCGTCCAGTTGCTATAGAGGATTCAGAAATTCGACAGTTGCGGAACAAAGATGTCAAACTCGTAAAAGTCCGATGGGACAACTGCGGTCGTGAGGAGCTCTCGTGGGAGCGAGAACAGACCATGCTGGAGGAGTATCCAGAGTTTTTCCGTTCAGGTACCATTTAAGTTTTGTGTACTCATTTTGCTTTTTGTAATTTCGGGACGAAATTCTTTTAAGGGGGGAGAGTTGTAACGCCCCAAATTTCGAAAGAGGGATGAACATCATTCATAGCCAAGTTTGGGTCCTGGTAAGGGGTCACACGGCCAAGGACACGGGCGTGTCCAAGGTCGTGTCATGCTCGGGTTCGACGAAGAACTCGGGTGGTCGACAAACTGAGCTCGATGAAGTGTCGAGACAGTGAACACGGCCTAGGACACGGGCGTGTCCATGGTCGTGTCGTCCTCGGGTTGGTCGAGAGCCCGGGAAGTCGACGAACTGCGCTCGACGAAGTGTCGAGACAGTGAACACGGCCAGGGACACGGGCGTGTCCAAGGCCGTATCGTGCATGTGTTCGACGAATTTTCCGCGAAGTCGACAAAAAGGCAGTCGACGATCGTCGAGACTTCGAACACGGCCTGAGACACGGGCGTGTCCCAGGCCGTGTCCTGCGCGGGTTGTGAGTTGTGCCGTGTGAGGAGATAAACACGGCCTGGAGCCCAAGCGTGTTTGTGTTTGACACGGGCGTGTCAAATGTGACACGGGCGTGTCACATACCCGTGTTCTCCTTGGGTGGTTTTTGGTCCTATGTCGATGGAGGAACACGCCCAGGCACACGGGCGTGTACTACGCGACATGGGCGTGTCAGCTTTGACACGGGCGTGTTCGGAGCCCGTGTTCTATTCTGGGTGCGATGGTTTTGGCGTCGATTGAGGCACACGGCCTTAGACACAGGCGTGTCACAAGCCGTGTTCGGCCTAGGTGTTTTGATTTTCAGTTCGGATCGTGGTCGTTCATTTCCTCCTTTTGGGATCTGATGGTCCAGGGTTGTCCCTGCTAAGTTAAGTACGGGAATAGGGTTTAGAAACCCTCATTCTTATTCAAACACTCTCTTTCTAGGTTTTAGAGAGAAGGGAGAGCAAGGAAGGAGGTGAAGGAGAGATCCGGCTGCTGGAGAAGCTTTGGTGCTCCAAATCACGAGCCGAGTCTGGATCCGTGGAGGCAAGACCGTTGCGAAGGTTTTCATCCGGCTAAGTTTCCATGGCTAGGAAGAGGGGTCGTAAGGTAACGACACTTCTCCTCTTGGTTTTAGGATGTGTGTTTATCATCTTTTACTTTCAAGTTTTTGGGCACCAAACTCTCAAATGAGAGGGGTTTGGGTCGCCATGGTTCAAGAAGAACCTCCGTGTCGATTGAGTCTGTCCCCGGCATGATTTTGCATTAGAGATCCGCTCCATTAGTGGATTAGGCATGGTGGGTGAAGCTGTAAGACCCCCCTTTTTTTCCTTTCGACACCGGGGTCTTAGGCCCAGAACCGCCGTTTTGCGGTGACTCCTTCACGCCTTGAAGGGTCATCACCACAAGGCGCCGATTCTGCCGGTCATTTCGATCACAGAAAAGTAGCATAAAGAAATAAATGGAAACTATCAGTCCACAGAAAATCACATATCAGTAAATAAGTCTCCACGAAGGGAGTGTCCACAGAATAAAACATCAGAGTAGTAAAATACGGGCTTATGCCCGGTACATCATATCCTCACTACAAAAATCACTCATGCGGAAGCAAAAGCAGAAAAACTACTCAAGGTCGAGACTCACGGTCCCGGCTGTATGAACTCCGGAGCTAGACTGCCCCACCTCCAAGCGCACCGGTCTCTGGGGCTGCTCCTCCATGCTGGTCTCCACGATCCCCTAAATGATGCGGTTCGAAAACCGTTAGTCTAAAAGACTAAGTCCTATCATCCCCGCCCCTTCCCCCACGGCCCCTAGGCACCGAGCGGAGAGTAAGAAAAGGGGAGGACTTGAAGGTGGAGAAAATCAAAAGCAGATGGCAGCGGACCTATACTAGCAAATTCTATGGCATGTATAGACAATAAGCTGAAATATGAAAAGTAACCTTCACTTATGTGAAAACACATAAGCCAAGGGGTCTTCTGCAAGGCTCCCATCGTATAAAAAGTCTCATACCAATTTATACGTTGGGGTGTCGGTTATCACACAGCAGCAAATATATATATGTCAAAATTAACCTTAATTTATAAACTTGCCCACACAAGCTTATAGACCAAGGGGTCGTTTTGCAGGTCCTAAAGTATAAGCGTCTCATTCCACTTATACTTTAGGTGTCAGGGTTAAATGAATCGATTATGCTATGACATGCAAGTGGGTATGATGGATCATGCAAGTGCAACACACACACCCGACTCTGTGCACACAGACCTTTAGTTCCCCCTTTCTGGAGCCGTAACCTCCCAGGATACCTCCGTAGTGGCAGACGGAAGCGGTGGGTTGGGCCTCGCCCACCTCTAAACCAATAAAGCACTACCGGTCAGACCTATCGTACGCCTCAACGCTTCGTGCACGAAGCGGACTCCTGCGTACTCTTGTCGGCTGGCGCACCAGACTTCTGTTGGCAAAGTGCTAACCACACTTGCCGAGTCAACATATTGGCGTCGGTGCATCGACCCTCCAATATCGAAGACTCACCACCTTAATTTCATTTCCTTTTATGGACATGCAAATTTTAGCGTAATCAAAACCCGAGGCGAAGCTCCCCGGACCAATACGTCTGTCACCAACAATCGAGCCGAAGCTCCCCGGACCCAAAGTCCGTCTTTTAACCATCCGAGCCGAAGCTCCCAGCTAATTTCCGGTGCTACAGTGGTTGTGAAATGTGCAACCCTAATTACTAAGTTACTCTTTTCAGCTTGTTAAAAACAGTTTACGTTAACCCAGGACTGCCCCCGGTATTCCCTGTGAAGGACTCTCAAGGGGCACCAGGAACTGTGTTGGGATTACGCCCAGCGTTCCCTTTCGCAAGGTACTTATTTTGTTATTGGTTGATTCCCTTACCCATACCTTCCTCATGTTACGATAGGCTAATCCTAGGGTGTTTTGACTCGACTCACCTCGGGGAGGACGATCTTTCGTCGGACCCGAGCGCCTCTAAACCCTAGACAAGGTAACACCCTACTCACTTATCTTTCAAGATGCACCTAATTCTATTTATCCTTCCAGCAAACCAATCAAGACCCATCACATGTGCTCTAATTCATGTCCCAAATGATTCCCTACAGTTTTACTAAATGCAGACCACTTAAGCTATATAACCCGTAAAAAAGGAAGTATGCCATATGATCACCCAATGCTCATGTAATAATTATTAGAGGTTTATATGGGCATATGTAGACTGAATCCACAATCTTCTAATTTTTATAATTTAAATACTAATTTATTTATTTATTTTAAAAGCCAAAAGCTCCAAGGTTGAACAGGAAGTACAAGATTTAAGCAAGAAAAAGCTCCACTAAAATTATGTTAAATGCAAGATGGGTAATCATCTAAAAACCCAGAATCTCCAAATTTTCCAGCAAAATTTTAGCCCTTAAATTTTATTTCCAATTTATTCCAATATAATTCATTAAAAGGGGATGTATAATAAAAATACTTCCAAAAATTCAGAGAAAATTCCAGGATGATGGTAAGGGCATATAAAACCTCTATTTAAACTTTCATAATTTGTTTGAAAGAATTATTCCCCAAATTAATTAATTATCCTATTCTCAAAAATATGGTCTTGTAAATAAAGTTCTGAAAACAGATCTCTAAAAATTATAAATAAATTTCTGCAAGTACCTTTTGGCCTAAAAACCTCAAAACCTAAGCCTCATGATTTTTAAACAGATATATATTCAATAAAGAATTTTCTTTACCAAAGCCCCTTTCTGAAATTATTGAAGGAAGTACCAAGTAAAATTAATTGAAAATTGTGATAAAATTCAGAGATGACCAACTAGCCTTATAATAACCTCTGACCAAGTTTCATCATGTTTAAAAGCATATAACCTTCATAATAAAATCAAACACTATTTTGGGCCTTTTGGTGATTAACAAATGAAGTACCAAGAATAAAATCCCAAAATTCTGCAAAACTTTCCAGAGGTTCTAGGTGGCCTAAAACTTATTCTACCCAAGTTTCAAAATATTTGGGAAAGGTTTAGTGGCTGAATCCTCAAATTTGTGCGCATACCCTAAAACTAGGGTTAGAGTTTTGAGGTGTCTACCTTGCACCAATTCTTCTAAAGTTCCTACCAGAGATCTTAGGATACATTACCCTAAATTCCACTGGGTTTCCAAGGCCATGCAAGGGCTTTTGCCCCCATGTCCTTCACAACCCTCAAAAATCCTTCCTTAGGGTTTGAGGTTGAACCCTAGGGCAAATCAAGCCTAAATCATCCCATTTTCCTTATGGGGGTGGCATTGTCCATGCCAAGTCAGTGTCCAAAACCTCAGCCTCTGTTGAGGGGTGGGGACCACCCTAAGTCCATAGTGCACTTTTAATCAAAAATGCCCTCTTAAGGCCAAACTAGGGTGTGGTGATTCCCTAACCAAAACCTATCCAAATGTGCTCAAATTTTGTACAGAACTAGGTCTGGAGGCCAGGGACCACTCCCCAAAATTTGGGAGGGTTTGGAGGTCATTTGACCACTTAATTAAATTACCCTAGCTTTATTAAATAAAATAAAAAACTTTAGGAAAAGTGTGTCCAAAAATTCTGAGTTTTGGGCAGGCCCTAGGTATAGCTAGGTTATGCTCCCTGCCAAAATTTCAATTGATTTGGGCTAGGGATGAAGTGTGGGCACTCAGTTTAATGACTGCCTAGCCCTAAGGGTATGTCCCACCAAAATGGGTGCCCTGGTCAAACCAGGCACCCAAAATTGGTCCAAACCAATTTTAAAATAAACTAGACCCAAGGGGCTACAAATCCTCTGTTGACCAATTTCTTATACAGTGCCTCTATCTATTTTTTAAAAAATAGAACATTAAATGGTAATAGTGTGACAGAAATCATAAAAATGAATATTTAAACCATAGTTTCTAAATCGGATTTGCACGAATCTTGGCGCGGTTATTGACGGGATCCATTCATCTTCCCCGTTCAGCCAACGGTTCCGATTGATCCCGCCTGGAGCATTTTCCAAACGCCGGCGCCGGCGATCCGGCCGCCTCCCTGGCCGGCCACCGCCACCACCACCTCCATTGAGGTGGTGGCCGTCGCCAGGCGGCGGCTTGGCCGCCGTAAGCCATTTTTCCGGCGATTATAGCAGGAGAGTTTCTTGCCGAAAAACCATGAAAACTTGTATTTGATCGGGCTCAATTGAGCCCGAACCTTGAACCTAAGGAGTCCTATGATCTACCCGAGAGTTAAGGAGGGGGGAGGACCTTCCTGGCGGCCTGGATGCGGGAAGAGCGGCGGGATGCCATTGTTGACGGCGGCGGCGCTCGGCTTCTGCAACAGTACAGTGGGACTGTAACAACCCCATCCGTTCATATGGTATATTCTAGAAGGTCCGGCCGGGGCCCCACAGTATATACCACAAAACAGACGGTGAAGGTACAGGATGATACCAGAGTAGCGCATCGCACCTATCACAAATCATTCTAGCGAAAGCCTAGACTACAACTTGAACTCCTCATGAATGTCCAAAACATAAAACTCCACATTTTATAAACTATAGGAATGTCTTACAACAAGTCCAAAGAGTTGGCCTTATGGCCTTACATGGCTTTCAAACAGTGGCCTAAACAAATTGGCGCGCAGGCCGACCACAATAAAAGAAAACACACACAATAACACAGATAGCCTTCGAGGGCTAGCAGCAGTAGCAGCAACAATAGCAGGAACATCAACCTCTATGCGTCCCGCTCGGCTCTCCAGTACCTGTACAGGGACAATCCACCCAATCGGTGGCAAACAAAAGCAACGGTCAGCGTTCAGCTGACCAAATTATAACGACCCTACCCCTTCTCTCGGGGCAGCGGTAATCTTCTCTGTAGGCATAGCAAATCACAAGGATGGCAATATATATATATCATTAAAATGTGCTTTCACGCACACAAGCCATCACAACCGTTCGCCACCCGGCCCAACGGTCCGTGCACTCAGGGCACATTCTTGGTGTTCCGGCAAATCTCTTGCCCACCACCGTATCAGGGTCATAACCCAACGGTAAATCTCTTGAGCATTTACTCCATGGCGTGCAGCCGGAGTTAGTCTTCCTACACCGGGATGGCCCGTAGCCCCCCATTGTGTCATGGCGCGCAGGCCGAAGACTCTTGCTATGCGCTCCAACAAACCGCACCTTTTGGTCTCACGTCGGACGGACATAGCGCAGGTCGGATCCTCCACCCCCCGTTGCTCAAATTGCCTTGCCTTCTCCGAGTACAGCGTACTCATGGCTATATCAAAGGCGCGGGTCGGTCTCACCAATCCTGTTCTTGGCATTCAAGCCTGGGCATATCTCGATACTCATTTCCTTAGCACAACAGCGGGTCTTTCCTGGGCCTCTCAGTACTTCCTGTGACTCTCTTCACAGGTGGACACCGCACAAGCACAAATGTCAGGGGTCTTTCCTGGCTATCCTGCCAGTACTTCATGTTACTCGCTTCACAGGTGGACACCCTACGACATCAATCATCACAAAGGGCATTTCCTGGTCACACCAGTACTTTCTGTGCTTCATTCACAGGTTGGACCCAAAAACATCACATGGCTACTTTCCAGGGCTACCACCCCAGTACTTCCTACTACTCTTTTTCGCAGGCATAACCCGTTGACTCCTCAAACTACACGTTATCACGGAGTCTTCTCCGGTTCGTATGCAACATCACCAATCCAGACCAACCTGTCCAGATGGGCTTCACACAGCATGCCTATTCCGTACTCCATTTCCGGATCTATATGTTAACAAAGGGGGTTTCAAGCATCCACCCAAAGATTCCCAAAATCAGTCACCTCTTGGTGGGGGAAATCACAAAGCTATGCCAAAAAGAAGCCTTCATATGGCTAGGAAGAAAAGTCGTTACCCTTGACGACCGCTTCGGTGCCATGACCTCAAAGCTTGCTTGCAAGACTCGCAAGAGTGTTTCCTACGCAACGCCGGCTTCGGATTTCTCGTCGGTAACCAGCAGCAGCCCCCTTTCCTTCTTCCTCCTCCTTTCTCTCTCTCTTTCTCTCTTAACTTGAAGAAAGATCAAGGCCAAATCAAATGAGAATCACTTCTCAGTTTTCGGCCTTTAAGAAAAATAGGAAGAAGCTTCAGCCCTTGGATCCCAGCTGAAGGAATGGACAGCCACGATTTTGCCAAAAACACAGATTTTGACCCGACACGGCTTCTGACACGGCCGTGTGCCAGGCCGTGTGCCTCAAGCGGTGGGCAACCGACTTATCCAAACCAGTGACACGCCCATTGGACACGCCCGTGTCATGGGCCGTGTCACCAACACGCCTTCTGACACGCCCGTGTCTATGGTCGTGTGCCTGGGCGAAAAAAAATCACAAAACATCCCGAGACTTCACACGGCCTGTGACACGCCCGTGTCCCAGGCCGTGTGCCCTGACACGGCACAAAGACACGCCCTGTCCAAATCCTTCGGCGGGCTGAGTTCGTCGACCCGATTTGACACGCCCTGTGACACGCCCGTGTCACAGGCCGTGTGCAACTCCTCGACACTCGACACCCACGTCTCGACACTCGACGATCATCGAGCAAAAGTCGTCGAGCACACAACACGGCCTTGGACACGCCCGTGTCCTGGGCCGTGTGCTCCCTCTCGACACACCGTCGAGCGAAAAATCGTCGAGACAAAGCCCGATCGTCGACACAACCTCGACACGCCCTGCGACACGCCCGTGTCGCAGGCCGTGTCCTTTAACACGCCCTGGGACACGCCCGTGTCCCAGGCCGTGTCACCCAAAAATTTACTGTTTCCGAAATTTGGACTGTTACAATCCTCCCCTCCTACAGGAAATCTCGTCCTCGAAATTCAGACACAGGAAGGCAACAGTAAACAGCAAGACATATGTTACAACATACAAAAGTTTATGTTACAACATCCTCTCTCTCGAGATTACAAAAACAGTTCAGGGAACTCTTCGCGCATGGTTTGCTCTCGCTCCCATGACAGTTCTTCACGGCCACAATTGTCCCACCGGACTTTTACCATGGCGACCGCCTTGTTCCGCAACTGTTTCTCGGCTCGATCTTCGATCTGAATGGGTCTAACTCTCGTTGTTAGCCCATACTCCACCGGCACACGATCATCCGCGATCACTTGAGCTGGATCTTTCACGGCCTTCCGAAGCACCGAGATGTGAAAGACATCATGCAACCCACCCAAGTCTGCCGACAGAGCTAGCCGATAAGCCGCTTCGCCAACTCTCTCAACCACTTCAAAAGGACCCAAATATCTTGGACTCAACTTTTTCAATCGTCGAATCCTGGAGACACCTTTGAAATGCTTGATCTTCAAGTAGACCCAATCACCAACCGCAAATTCCACGTTCCGGTGCTTGGCGTTGTAGTACTTCGCTTGTCGATCTTGAGCAATAAGCAATCTCTCTCGAATCGTCCGTATGGTTAAGTTTGCTTCCTCAACCTCATTTGGTTTAACAACCCGAGCTTCGCCCGCTTCTACCCAAGCCAAGGGAGTACGACACTTCCTTCCATATAGAGCTTCATATGGTGTCATCCCAATGCTCGCCTGGTAGCTGTTATTATAAGCAAACTCTACCATATAGAGATGATCTTCCCATCTCTTTCTGAAGTCAAGGGCGCACATTCGGAGCATGTCCTCCATTGTTCTGTTGGTACGTTCAGTTTGGTCATCCGTTTGGGGATGAAAGGCCGTACTGAAAGTCAACTTCGTACCCAACAGTCGGTGAACTAGCCTCCAATCATTTGACGTGAATCGCCCATCTCGATCACTTACGATGCTCCGATGAACACCGTGAAGCCGCACAATCTGATCAACATATAACTTTGCTAAACTTTCAACTGAATCATCCCGTCTGTTCGGGAGAAAATGTGCTACTTTTGTTAGCCGGTCCACAATGACCCAAATGGAATCATTTCCTCGCTGCGATCTTGGCAACCCATACACAAAATCCATGGAAATATCATCAAATTTCCACTATGGGATCGGCAGTGACTTTAGATAACCGCCCGGCTTTTGGCATTCCGCCTTCACCATCGCACATGTTTGACATTTGGCTACATAAAGGGCAACATCTTTCTTAAGCCCTGGCCACCAGAAAAGCTTCTTCATATCGTTGAACATCTTTGTGCTCCCGGGGTGAATGGAATACTTTGTATAATGCGCTTCATACATCAGTTCTTCCCTCAGTTTCCCCACATTCGGGACGCACAAACGGCCCTCTTTTCGCAAAAGACCGTCAATCCATGTGAATTTGCCCTCTGGCCCTTCATTCACATAGCGTAAGAGATCTTCATCCAACTCCGTTGCCCGTCGAACTCGGTCCGCAAGGTCACATTGCACCTCGGTCCAGTTCAAACATGCAGTGGCAGTGGAACTCTTGTCAACACAATAGATCTCTAATGCTTCTAACTCTTGGATAAGACGTTCATCATGCCTTTGCACCCAATTCGCTCTGGCCGGAACCCGCCTACTCAAGGCATCCGCGACAACATTCCCCTTCCCGGGCGTATAGTGAATCTCGAAAGTGTAGTCCCCAAGGAACTCCAACCACCTTCGTTGTCGCATGTTCAAGTCTTTCTGCTCCAAAAGATACTTTAGGCTCTTATGATCGGTATAGATCTCCACCTTCACTCCATAAAGGTAGTGTCGTCACAACTTGAGTGCAAAAATCACCGCCGCTAGTTCCAAATCATGAACGGGATAATTTCGCTCGTGCACCTTCAGCTGGCGTGAGCCATAAGCAATCACCTTTCCATTCTGCAGAAGAACGCAGCCTAAGCCGCTCCTTGAGGCATCACTATAAATCACAAATCCGTCGGTTCCACTGGGCGAAGACAACACCGGCATCGTGGTCAACCGAATCTTCAGCTCTTCAAAAGCTCGTGCGCACTCTGGCGTCCACACGAACTTCTGATCTTTTCGCGTCAAGGTGGTTAGTGGCAAAGCGATCCGCGAGAAATTTTCCACAAATCTTCTATAGTAGCCCGCCAGTCCAAGGAAACTTCGGACCTCGGCCACGGAAGACAAATCTGGCCACTCCTGTATGGCCCTTATCTTCGCTGGATCCACTGCAATGCCCGCTCCACTCACCACATGGCCCAAAAATGCCACTGACGATAGCCAAAACTCGCACTTCGAGAACTTGGCATAGAGCTGATTTTGCCTCAACGTGTTCAACACCAACCGCAAGTGAATCTCATGCTCAGCTTTTGACTGTGAGTACACCAGGATGTCATCAATGAACACAATCACAAACAGATCCAGGTACTCACGAAAAATACGATGCATCAGATCCATAAACACCGAGGGCGCATTGCACAGTCCAAATGGCATGACTGTGAACTCATAGTGCCCATAACGCGTTCCAAATGCGGTTTTGGGAATGTCACCTTCCCGAATTCTTAACTGGTAGTAACCAGACTTCGGGTCCAACTTCGAATAGACGGTCGATCCCACCAGCTGATCGAACAACTCATCAATCCGGGGTATCAGATACTTATTCTTCTCGGTCAGCTTATTCAGTTCACGGTAATCGATACACAACCGCAACCCACCGTCTTTCTTCTTTACAAAAAGCACAGGCGCGCTCCAAGGTGACATACTTGGGCGTATATAACCTTGCTCCAACATTTCTTGGAGTTGAACCTTCAATTCAGCCATCTCTTTTGGCGCAACGCGATATGGCGAGCGGGCCACAGGTTTCGCACCTGGCACCAACTCAATTGTGAAGTCAATCTCCCGCTGGGGTGGTAGCCCAGGGAGATCCGTGGGAAACACATCTGTAAATTCTGCCACAATCGGAACCTCGCACAAACTGGCCTTAGGCTCAACAGCCTGAATTAGTGCAAAGTAACACTCTGCACCCTTCCGAACAGCCTTGACTACCTGGAGTGCAGACATCAATGTCCCGTCCACTCCTCGCATACCCGCGAACTTTGTCTCCTGTTCGGTATTCTGGCCCAACGTGATTTCTTTGGACTGGCAATCAATCATAGCATGCTGCTCCGCAAGCCAATCCATCCCAAAAATCACGTCGAATTCCGATATTGGCAAAACAAATGCAGTTAAACGAAAATCCCGACTTCCTAACTGAACCGCCACATCGCAAGCTTGATCCGCAAGCATCCAACAGCCATGCGGCAACACCACTCTGACGCTATCTGTCTTTGCACGACTGGGTATCCCAAGCCGCGTCATAAACTCACTAGACAGAAAAAAATGCGATGCACCTGTATCAAACAGTGCTCGCGCCAGCGTGTCCCAAATCATAACAAAGCCTATGACAAACATGTCACACATACAAACCGCAAACATAGGGGTACTAAGCAAAGCATACAACCAACAGCATATGCAAAACGAAACGCATACCTGTGACCACGTCACTCTGCTTGATGGCCTCTTGCAGGCCAAGATTGTAGACCCGGGGTTGCGCCTGCGAGGCAGAGGAATCCACCACCGCCTTTCCTTTTTCCGCATAAGATGCTCCCGCCTTCTTTTCACTCTTTGGCGGCATCCGACAATCGCGCGCAATATGCCCCATGCGGCCACAATTGAAGCAGACCCGAGTATCTGGCTTGGAGGTAGCCCCTGACGTTGCTCCCATTGCAACGGATGAAGGAGCTTGTCCACTAGGCTTGGACTTCTTGTCCCACCTCTTCTTATAAAATGGTTTCCCAGATCGGGGCGCCTTCCACTCCTGTTGCGACACAGCCAAAGCTCTCTTCCCTTGCACCCTTTTCATATCCTTTTCCAACGCACTCGCAGTGTCAACTAATGCTTGAAAACCTTGATTCACAGAACTTGACACAAGGAACCTCAGCTCGTCCCTCAGTCCTTCATAGAACATGTTGGTCTTCCTCTGTTCATCAGCAAATATAGAACCCGCATACCGCCCCAAGCGAGTAAATTCATGCAAATAGGCGTCAACACTGCCATCATCTTGTGTTAACCTTTGGAATTCATTTTCCATGGCTATCCGCTGAGCCGCAGGAAGGTGCTTCGCGAGGAAGAGCCGGGAGAATTCTTCCATCGATACTTGGGTTAACGGACGACCCGCCAAGTGATGCAACTCCATCTCATCCCACCATAACCGAGCTTCTCCTTCAAGCAAAAAGGTAACTAAGGTAACTTTCTGATGCTCCGCCGTTCCTATCGCCGTCATCACTCGCTTGACGCGAGATAGCCAATCCTCAGCCTGCGTCGGCGTTCCCGCTCCCGAAAACGTAGGCGGATGGAAACTCATAAACCGCGTTAGTTGCTTCTCAGCCGCTCGAGGAGCCAAATCCACGACAGGTTCAGGCCTCGCCGCCACCTGTTCTGGCCTCACAGCCGCTTGCTCCTTCCTAAGGGGCTGGCCTTGGATCATGGTAAATAAGGCCTCCGCAACTAAACGCACATGTTCCGCAGACGGTGGAGGTGTAGGCACCACGGCTGGTGTCGTACTTTCATCAGAACGCTGGGACTCAGACGGCCCAGCTCCACTTCGTGTCACCTAAAGGTGGACAAGATACACTCATTAGCGGTCGAACCCAAGCAAGCAACACAAAATAAGAACACGCAGGTTCCTCAAACACATCAAGTTTGCATTCCTATCATGGACATTCAGTAGTTCAATCGTAGACTTTGGTTTGCACAAACACGGGCTCGCCACCCCACAAAAGAAGTCGGCCACGACTTCGAGAGGGAAAGACCAAGACAACCGATACCAAAAATGTAACAACCTCATTCGTTCATATGGTATATTCTAGAAGGTCCGGCCGGGGCCCCACAGAATATACCACAAAACAGACGGTGAAGGTACAGGATGATACCAGAGTAGCGCATCGCACCTATCACAAATTATTCTAGCGGAAGCCTAGACTACAACTTGAACTCCTCATGAATGTCCAAAACATAAAACTCCACATTTTATAAACTATAGGAATGTCTTACAACAAGTCCAAAGAGTTGGCCTTATGGCCTTACATGGCTTTCAAATAGTGGCCTAAACAAATTGGCGCGCAGGCCGGCCACAATAAAAGAAAACACACACAATAACACAGATAGCCTTCGAGGGCTAGCAGCAGTAGCAGCAACAATAGCAGGAACATCAACCTCTATGCGTCCCGCTCGGCTCTCCAGTACCTGTACAGGGACAATCCACCCAATCGGTGGCAAACAAAAGCAACGGTCAGCGTTCAGCTGACCAAATTATAACGCCCCTACCCCTTCTCTCGGGGTAGCGGTAATCTTCCCTGCAGGCATAGCAAATCACAATGATGGCAATATATATATATATCATTAAAATGTGCTTTCACGCACACAAGCCATCACAACCGTTCGCCACCCGACCCAACGGTCCGTGCACTCAGGGCACATTCTTGGTGTTCCGGCAAATCTCTTGCCCACCACCGTATCAGGGTCATAACCCAACGGTAAATCTCTTGAGCATTTACTCCATGGCGTGCAGCCGGAGTTAGTCTTCCTACACCGGGATGGCCCGTAGCCCCCATTGTGTCATGGCGCGCAGGCCGAAGACTCTTGCCATGCGCTCCAACAGACCTCACCTTTTGGTCTCACGTCGGACAGACATAGCGTAGGTCGGATCCTCCACCCCCCGTTGCTCAAATCGCCTTGCCTTCTCCGAGTACAGCGTACTCATGGCTATATCAAAGGCGCGGGTCGGTCTCACCAATCCTGTTCTTGGCATTCAAGCCTGGGCATATCTCGATACCCATTTCCTTAGCACAACAGCGGGTCTTTCCTGGGCCTCCCATTACTTCCTGTGACTCTCTTCACAGGTGGACACCGCACAGGCACAAATGTCAGGGGTCTTTCCTGGCTATCCTGCCAGTACTTCCTGTTACTCGCTTCACAGGTGGACACCCTACGACATCAAGCATCACAAAGGGCATTTCCTGGTCACACCAGTACTTCCTGTGCTTCATTCACAGGTTGGACCCAAAAACATCACATGGCTACTTTCCTGGGCTACCACCCCAGTACTTCCTGCTACTCCTTTTCGCAGGCATAACCCGTTGACTCCTCAAACTACACGTTATCACGGAGTCTTCTCCGGTTCGTATGCAACATCACCAATCCAGACCAACCTGTCCAGATGGGATTCACACAGCATGCATATTCCGTACTTCATTTCCAGATCTATATGCTAACAAAGGGGATTTCAAGCATCCACCCAAAGATTCCCAAAATCAGCCACCTCTTGGTGGGGGAAATCACAAAGCTATGCCAAAAAGAAGCCTTCATATGGCTAGGAAGAAAAGTCGTTACCCTTGACGACCGCTTCGGTGCCATGACCTCAAAGCTTGCTTGCAAGACTCGCAAGAGTGTTTCCTCCGCAACGCCGGCTTCAGATTTCTCGTCGGTAACCAGCAGCACCACCACCAGTAGCCCCCTTTCCTTCTTCCTCCTCCTTTCTCTCTCTCTCTTTCTCTCTTAACTTGAAGAAAGATCAAGGCCAAATCAAATGAGAATCACTTCTCAGTTTTCGGCCTTTAAGAAAATGAGGAAGAAGCTTCAGCCCTTGGATCCCAGCTGAAGGAATGGACGGCCACGATTTTGCCAAAAACACAGATTTTGACCCGACACGGCTTCTGACACGGTCGTGTGCCAGGCCGTGTGCCTCAAGCGGTGGGAAACCGACTTATCCAAACCAGTGACACGCCCATTAGACACGCCCGTATCATGGGTCGTGTCACCAACACGCCTTCTGACACGCCCGTGTCTATGGCCGTGTGCCTGGGCGAAAAAAATCCCAAAACATCCCGAGACTTCACACGGCCTGTGACACGCCCGTGTCCCAGGCCGTGTGCCCTGACACGGCACAAAGACACGCCCTGTCGAAATCCTTCGGCGGGCTGAGTTCGTCGACCCGATTTGACATGCCCTGTGACACGGCCGTGTCACAGGCCGTGTGCAACTCCTCGACACTCGACACCCACGTATCGACACTCGACGATCGTCGAGCACACGACACGGCCTTGGACACGCCCGTGTCCTGGGCCGTGTGCTCCCTCTCGACACACCGTCGAGCAAAAAATCGTCGAGACAAAGCCCGATCGTCGACACAACCTCGACACGCCCTGCGACACGCCCGTGTCGCAGGCCGTGTCCTTTGACACGCCCTGGGACACGCCCGTGTCCCAGGCCGTGTCACCCAAAAATTTCCTGTTTCCGAAATTTGGACTGTTACAGGGACATCCCGTCTCCTCCAGGTAAACGCTCGAAAATGTTCCCCTTTGCCCACTGATGGTGTTTAAATGGAAATTGGGGAAGGGGGGGCTGGTTCTTCAATGGCCATCAACACCATTTATGGTGTGGCTCGGGTAGAGTGGAGGGGGGCTGAATCCACCCCTTGGTGGCCGGGAAACGGCTGGAATCAACTCCTCTTCCCTAGAGGAGTTGATTGAAGCCATTAAAGGTGGCTGTTAGCCTCCCTTGGCCGGCTCCACTCTCTCCCTTCCTCTCCCCCATCTTCTCTCTCCTCCATTAACATGGAGTGGAGCTCCCTTCTCTCTCCTGGTCACCCCTGGTTGACTGGTCAACTCCATTGGCTAAGAGCAGCCCACCTAGTCATGATGAACATGAAAATGAGGCTAGCCCAAGGAAGAAGTGGCTTGGGCTTGGGTTAGCCCTTTTGGGCTAGGTTTGACTTGGCTTAAACTAGGGTTGACCTGAGCCAATTTGACCCTCTGGGTTGACCCCATTGGGTTTTTAGTGACCCATTGGACTCCCTTAAGATCTAGGAATACTTGAATAGGGTTGGTTGGGCATCTTGGTGGTCTCATGTCCCTTGGTAAGGTCACTTTGACCATTTTAGGGCTAGAGTTGACTTGGGTCAACATGATCATTTGGGTTGACCCCCTATGGGTCCTTGGTGACCCATTAGCTTCCCCTAAGGTCTTGGTATGGTTATGTAGGGTTACCCTGCACTTTGGAGGTCACATACCCTTAGTAAGGGTATTTTTGACCAAATTAGGGGTTTGAGTTGACTTGGGTCAACCTGGCCTCTAGGGCTGACCCCAATGTGTCCTTAGTGACCCATTGACCTCACTGTAGGGTTAGGAGGGCATAGGTGGGGTCCTCTAGGCTAGGGGTAGGTCAATTGACCCTAAGTAGGCTAGTTTGACCCATTTAGGGCTAGGGTTGACCTTGGTCAACTGAGCCTCTTTGGTTGACCCCAATGGGTCCTTATGGCTCTAAAGGGCCTCCCAAGTTATTAGGGGGTGTTGTGGTAGGGTCTTGGGGTCAAGGTGTAGCCCATGGTCATCCTAAACCATTGTTCAGAGTTCTACTATTGGCAGACCATAATGTGTTTCCCCACTTTGTCTCCTATCCCTTGGCCCATTCCTGGCTTCCTAGGGTTTGTCATGACCTAGCCATGGACAAAACCACACCTAGGGGTCTAGTTGGAAATGGGATGTTACAAATCCCAAAAAACAAAACAAAGATTTCGTCCCCGAAATCAAGGTTACGCCTACGGAAATTTCCTACCGAAGAAGGAAACTTGTAACATCCCATCACGATGACATGTTTGCTAAACTAGGTTTTAAGGGAAACCTAAATCTATGTTCAATTCACCCAATTGATGAACCCAAGATCCCAATAAACAAAAGATAAGCCCCCAATAAACAAAAGATAAGCCTCTACCCGCCTAAAGCAGCCCTTACTAGTTAAAGTAGGAAAATAATTAAAACATCTTGAGGGGTTTGTGAGGTATACCTGACTGAACAGCTCTGGGTATCTTTGTCGCATCAGGTCCTGCGGCTCCCAGGTATGCTCCTCCTGGCTGTGGTTCCTCCACAGGACCTTGACTAGTGGGACCTTCTTGCGTCGCAAGACCCGTACTCCTCGGTCGTCGATCCTAACCGGCTCCAAACGAACTGACCGGTCTGAAGCTACCGACCCTTCGGTGGTCAAAATCTGCTGCTCCGGGCGTAGCAGAGCCCTCCTCCGCGAAGAAATATGGAAGACGTCGTGCAGCGCTTCCAGCTCTGGTGGTAACTCCAGCCTGTAGGCTAGGGGCCCGATCCGCTCCAGGATCCTGTAAGGGCTCATGTACCTAGGGCTGAGCTTCTTCCTCCGACCACGCACCCGCGAGACTCCATGCATGGGCCGGATCTTCAAAAACACCCGGTCTCCCACCTGGAACTCCACCTGCCGATGCCGGGCGTCAGAGTACTTAGCATGTCTACTCTGCGCCTCTAGCATCCTATCTCTGATCAGCCTCACCTGAGCCTCGGTGTCTTCAACAAACTCTGATCCCAACACCTTCGGATCTTCATCCTGAACCCAAGAAAGCGGGGTCCGGCATCTCCTTCCGTACAAGGCTTCGTAAGGCGCCATCCTGATGCTGGACTGGTAGCTGTTGTTATAGGAGAACTCGACCAGGGGTAAGAGTTTCTCCCACGGTTCCCCACGGTCCAAAATGCATAGCCTCAAAAGGTCTTCCAGCGTCCGGTTGGTGCGTTCTGTCTGCCCGTTCGTCTGGGGATGAAATGCAGTGCTGAAGGTCAATCGCGTGCCTAAGTAAGCTTGCACGGATCTCCACTCCCTGGAAGTGAACCGGCCATCCCGATCCGACACGATCGTCTTGGGCACCCCGTGATATCGAATGAACTGCTCCACAAATCTCCGTACTAATACTCCCACAGCGTCGTCCTTCCTGATCGGAATGAACCTGGCTACCTTAGTCAACCGATCGACGATGACCCAAATTGAGTCATTCCCTGTTCGTGATCGGGGAAGTCCATGAATAAAATCCATTGCGATGTCTTCGAACTTCCACTCTGGTATCGGGAGTGGTTACAACAACCCCGCAGGGTTTTTGCACTCTGCCTTTACTAGCTGACAAGCTTCGCAGTGGGTCACAAACCGTGTGATATCCTTCTTCATGCCAGGCCAGTACATAGTCTTCTTCAAATCCGCAGTCATCTTCGTGATGCCCGGGTTCACCGAGTATCTGCTGTGGTGGGCTTCCGCCATGATATCCTCCCGGACCTGGCCTCCTCCCGGTATATAAGTCCGACCTTTGAAGCATATCACGTCGTCCCTCATCGTGTAATCTCCTGTTGTACCGTTCTCCAAGGACCAGAATATCGGCTCCAGATTGACATCTCGCCTCTGTCCCTCTCTGACTCTGTCCCGGATATCGTCTGTAGCACTCACCGCTGCTAAATACTCCGTGTAAAGCTCGGGGTCCTCGGATGACACCAGTGTGATGTGCATATCCTCCAATCTCCTCACCAGCTCCATAGACATAACCTGAGGCCCGACTTCGGAAGTGGCAGCTCTCCGACTCAATGCGTCCGCCACCACATTTGCCTTCCCTGGATGGTAGTGCATCTCATACTGATAATCTGCAAGGAACTCCACCCAGCGCCTCTGCCTGATGTTCAGTTCCTTCTGCGTGTCCCCGTATTTCAGGTTCTTGTGGTCGGAATAGATATCGCAGTGGACTCCATAAAGATAATGGCGCCAGACCTTCAAAGCAAAAACGACCGCCCCCATCTCAAGGTCGTGCACCGGATAGTTCTGCTCGTGCTTCTTCAACTGGCGAGATGCATATGCAATCACATGGCCCTTCTGCATCAGTACAGCTCTCATACCCTGGTAGGAAGCATCAGTGTAGACCTGAAATCCTTCCCTCTCCGAGGGGATAGTAAGAATGGGAGCCGAGGTTAGCCGATCCTTCAGCTCCTGGAAAGCTGTCTGGCACTGCGGGGTCCACACAAACGGTACCTCCTTCTTCGTCAAGGATGTGAGCGGGAGGGCGATTCGAGAGAATCCCTCCACGAACTTCCGATAGTAACCGGCAAGTCCTAGAAAACTCCGTACGTCGGTGGCTGTCTTCAGCTGCGGCCAATCCCGAATAGCCTGAATCTTTGCCGGGTCCACTGCCAATCCGGATCCACTGATAATATGGCCTAAGAAGCCTACCTCCTTCAGCCAGAACTGACATTTACTAAACTTCGCATATAGATGATTCTCCCGCAGTCTCTGCAGGGTCAGTGTTAGATGGCGAGTGTGCTCCTCCTCCGTCCTCGAGTAAATGAGGATGTCATCGATGAACAAAATGACAAACACATCAAGATATTCCTTGAAGACTTGGTTCATGAGGGTCATGAACGCTGATGGTGCATTGGTGAGCCCGAAGGGCATCACCGTAAACTCGTATAAACCATATCTGCTACTAAAAGCAGTCTTCTGAATGTCCTCCTCCCGAATCCGAAGCTGGTAGTATCCCGACCTCAAATCTAATTTTGAAAAGAACTGCGCTCCCTGCAGCTGGTCGAACAGCTCGTCTATCCTTGGCAGTGGATAGGTGTTCCGGACCGTCAACCGATTTAGTGCTCGATAGTCGATGCACAATCTGAGGGACCCGTCTTTCTTCTTGACGAACAATACTGGGGCTCCCCAAGGTGAAGAGCTTGGCCGGGCAAATCCGGCTTCCACTAACTCCTGAAGCTGGCTCCGGAACTCTGTCAACTCCTTTGGGGACATCCGGTAAGGTGCCTTGGACGCTGGCTTGGCCCCCGACACAAGCTGTATCTGGAAGTCCTGCTCCCTGTGCGGGGGTAATCAGGGTAACTTCTCCGGAAAGACGTCCTCAAACTCCCGCACCACCGGGATATTCGATATAGAACTCGTGGCCTCCGTCATCTCAAACAGCACCTCGTAGACCTCCTCCCCCTGTAAATAGGCCTTGACGGCCTGTACTGAAGATAAGGGTATACGTGAGGCAGGTCTTATACCTTCGATGATGATGGTAGAGTCCCCGTGCCTCACGGTGATCCTCTTCGCTTGACAATCAATCTGGGCATGATTCCACTACAACCAAGTCATGCCCAGGATCAGCTCGAAGACTGGCATCCTCAGGATCGTTGCCGGAACTTCGAACGACTTCCCTCCAATCCCCGCCTCCATGCTGCAGTGGGCTGAGGTGAGTATCTCTGATCCGTCGGGTAGACGCACCCTACTCATCCAGCCTGAGAATCGTTCCACTCCTTCCAGCCCTTCCAGGAAGGCCTTCGACACAAACGAGTGCGAAGCACCCGTGTCGAACAGAGTATAGGCGGGCTTGCCGCTGATGAAGACTATATCTGTGATGATTAAATGTCTTAGTATTTTATGACGTGTTTTCTTTGCTATTTATTCTGCTTAGGGCAGTTCTACTTGTTGGACAATTGAGAACGGGAATTTAGTTTAAACAATTTAAAACATCTTAGCTTACCTGTGATGGCCCGCTCTGGATTTCGAGGCTGTGCTAGATCCAAGGCATATGTCTGCTCCCTTTCCTGTCTTCGGTCTCCTCCCTGGTAACCACGTCCTCGGCCGCGTCCTCGGCCTCCGAAATGCTGGGCAGGTGGGCCACCCTGTGGTGCTGGAGGTGGTGCCCCCCTTATGGGGCAGTTTCTCTGGAGGTGTCCCACCTGATGACAATGGAAGCACTCCGGCGGGGGATACGCCATACCCCCGGGTCTCGGCATCTCCTGTATCCGAAGAGGTTGAGGGGCCAAAACCACCTGCTCTCTCGGCTCCTGCCTCACCTCCTGACGAGGCTGCTCCTCTGTCCTTCTCCCATCTGGTATGGTGCCTCGCCGCTGATCATTTCGGGCCCTCCGGCCCTGATCCTCCGATTGCCGCTTCCGGCCCTGAGTGGTGTGCCAATCGGCCTCAATCCTCTTCGCCATCTCTAAAATCCGGGAGATAGGCCCGTCAGATACAAACAGCAAGACCTCCCTCAACTCCTCTTTTAGGCCCTTATAAAATCTCTTGACGTATCCTGCTTCGTCCAGCTGGTAAGAACTCGCATATCGGGCCAAATGGTCGAACTCTCGGTGGTACTCCACCACCGTCCTGGTGCCCTGCCTCAGCTGCAAGAACCGCTCCTCCAACTCGTCTCTGGCCGACTGCGGAACAAAGTGATCCAGCAGCGTGGCCCTGAATTCCTCCCAAGTGATTTCTGCAATCTCCCTATCAGCAAACGTCGTGTCCAACAGCGTCTTCCACCACCTCTTGGCATGGGACTCCAAGCAAGATACCACCAAGGCCACCCTCTCTTCCCAAGGGCATCGTATCCCAGTCAACATCTCGTACATAACATCCAGCCACTCCTCTGTCCGCACTGCCGACTCTGTCCCCAAGTATGACGGGGGATAGAGTCCTTGGAAGGTGCTCATCCAGTTAGCCCCTGGGTTTGGCTGCTGGGCCGGAGCCTGCTGAGCCCGGAAGGCCTCAAGGATAGCTGTAAGGGTTTGCCCCATGTCTGACTGAAGGAAAGGTGTGGGGACCATGGGAGGTGGTGCAATGTCTGGAGTCTGCTGAGCTCCACCTTGTGGGGTGGGCTGAGCTGGGGGCTGCAAAACGAACTACATTAGTAGGTAATCGACTCAATACCTGATAAAAGTGGACAATTTACATGTGATCCCCCATATGGGCACACCACGCTTCCGCTGCATAGTTTGTCCCCAAACTAAACTCGCGCGGGGGTGACCCAGGGTTGTGGACTGCTACTTTCGATCGAGGTCTGCCCATAACCCACAGGTCGGAGGATCGAAACCTCGCTTTGATACCACTTGTAAGACCCCCCCCCCCTTTTTTTCCTTTCGACACCGGGGTCTTAGGCCAGAACCGCCGTTTTGCGGTGACTCCTTCACGCCCTGAAGGGTCATCACCACAAGGCGCCGATTCTGCCGGCCATTTCGATCACAGAAAAGTAGCATAAAGAAGTAAATGGAAACTATCAGTCCACAGAAAATCACATATCAGTAAATAAGTCTCCACGAAGGGAGTGTCCACAGAATAAAACATCAGAGTAGCAAAATACGGGCTTATGCCCGGTATATCATATCCTCACTACAAAAATCACTCATGCGGAAGCAAAAGCAGAAAAACTACTCAAGGTCGAGACTCACGGTCCCGGCTGTATGAACTCCGGAGCTAGACTGCCCCACCTCCAAGCGCACCGGTCTCTGGGGCTGCTCCTTCATGCTGATCTCCACGATCCCCTAAATGATGCGGTTCGAAAACCGTTAGTCTAAAAGACTAAGTCCTATCATCCCCCGCCCCTTCCCCCACGGCACCTAGGCACCGAGCGGAGAGGAAGAAAAGGGGAGGACTTGAAGGTGGAGAAAATCAAAAGCAGATGGCAGCGGACATATACTAGCAAATTCTATGGCATGTATAGACAATAAGCTGAAATATGAAAAGTAACCTTCACTTATGTGAAAACACATAAGCCAAGGGGTCTTCTGCAAGGCTCCCATCGTATAAAAAGTCTCATACCAATTTATACGTTGGGGTGTCGGTTATCACACAGCAGCAAATATATATATGTCAAAATTAACCTTAATTTATAAACTTGCCCACACAAGCTTATAGACCAAGGGGTCGTTCTGCAGGTCCTAAAGTATAAGCGTCTCATTCCACTTATACTTTATGTGTCAGGGTTAAATGAATCGATAATGCTATGACATGCAAGTGGGTATGATGGATCATGCAAGTGCAACACACACACCCGACTCTGTGCACACAGACCTTTAGTTCCCCCTTTCTGGAGCCGTAACCTCCCAGGATACCTCCGTAGTGGCAGACGGAAGCGGTGGGTTGGGCCTCGCCCACCTCTAAACCAGTAAAGCACTACCGGTCAGACCTATCGTGCGCCTCAACGCTTTGTGCACGAAGCGGACTCCTGTGTACTCTTGTCGGCTGGCGCACCGGACTTCTGTTGGCGAAGTGCTAACCACACTTGCCGAGTCAACGTATTGGCGTCGGTGCATCGACCCTCCAATACCGAAGACCCACCACCTTAATTTCCTTTCCTTTTATGCACATGCAAATTTTAGCGTAATCAAAACCCGAGCCGAAGCTCCCCGGACCAATACGTCCGTCACCAACAATCGAGCCGAAGCTCCCCGGACCCAAAGTCCGTCTTTTAACCATCCGAGCCGAAGCTCCCAGCTAATTTCCGGTGCTACAGTGGTTGTGAAATGTGCAACCCTAATTACTAAGTTACTCTTTTCAGCTTGTTAAAAACAGTTTACGTTAACCCAGGACTGCCCCCGGTATTCCCTGTGAAGGGCTCTCAAGGGGCACTAGGAACTGTGTTGGGATTACGCTCAGCGTTCCCTTTCGCAAGGTACTTATTTTATTATTGGTTGATTCCCTTACCCATACCTTCCTCATGTTACGATAGGCTAATCCTAGGGTGTTTTGACTCCACTCACCTCGGGGAGGACGATCTTTCGTCGGACCCGAGCGCCTCTAAACCCTAGACAAGGTAACACCCTACTCACTTATCTTCCAAGATGCACCTAATTCTATTTATCCTTCCAGCAAACCAATCAAGACACATCACATGTGCTCTAATTCATGTCCAAAATGATTCCCTGCAGTTTTACTAAATGCAGACCACTTAAGCTATATAACTCGTAAAAAGGAAAGTATGTCATATGATCACCCAATGCTCATGTAAGAATTATTAGAGATCTATATGGGCATATGTAAGCTGAATCCACAATCTTATAATTTTTATAATTTAAATACTAATTTATTTATTTATTTTAAAAGCCAAAAGCTCCAAGGTTGAACAGGAAGTACAAGATTTAAGCAAGAAAAAGCTCCACTAAAATTATGTTAAATGCAAGATGGGTAATCATCTAAAAACCCAGAATCTCCAAATTTTCCAGCAAGATTTTAGCCCTTAAATTTTATTTCCAATTTATTCCAAAATAATTCATTAAAAGGGGATGTACAATAAAAATACTTCCAAAAATTCAGAGAAAATTCCAGGATGATGGTAAGGGCATATAAAACCTCTATGTAAACTTTCATAATTTGTTTGAAAGAATTATTCCCCAAATTAATTAATTATCATATTCTCAAAAATATGGTCTTGTAAAGAAAGTTCTGAAAACAGATCTCTAAAAATTATAAATAAATTTCTACAAGTACCTTTTGGCCTAAATACCTCAAAACCTAAGTCTCATGATTTTTAAACAGATATATATTCAATAAAGAATTTTCTTTACCAAAGTCCCTTTCTGAAATTATTGAAGGAAGTACCAAGTAAAATTAATTGAAAATTGTGATAAAATTCAGAGATGACCAACTAGCCTTATAATAACCTCTGACCAAGTTTCATCATGTTTAAAAGCATATAACCTCCATAATAAAATCAAACACCATTATGGGCCTTTTGGTGATTAACAAATGAAGTACCAAGAATAAAATCCCTAAAATTCTGCAAAAATTTCCAGAGCTTCCAGGTGGCCTAAAACTTATTCTACCCAAGTTTCAAAACATTTGGGAAAGGTTTAGTGGCTGAATCCTCAAATTTGTGCTCCTACCCTAAAACTAGGGTTAGGGTTTTGAGGTGTCTACATTGCACCAATTCTTCTAAAGTTTCTACCAGAGATCTTAGGATACATTACCCTAAATTCCACTGGGTTTCCAAGGCCATGCAAGGGCTTTTGCCCCCATGTCCTTCACAACCCTGAAAAGTCCTTCCTTAGGGTTTGAGGTTGAACCCTAGGGAAAATCAAGCCTAAATCATCCCATTTTCCTTATGGGGGTGGCATTGGCCATGCCAAGTCAGTGTCCAAAACCTCAGCCTCTGTTGAGGGGAGGGGACCACCCTAAGTCCATAGTGCATTTTTAATCAAAAATGCCCTCTTAAGGCCAAACTAGGATGTGGTGATTCCCTAACCAAAACCTATCCAAATGTGCTCAAATTATGTACAGAACTAGGTCTGGAGGCCAGGGACCACTCCCCAAAATTTGGGAGGGTTTGGAGGTCATTTGACCACTTAATTAAATTACCCTAGCTTTATTAAATAAAATAAAAAACTTTAGGAAAAGTGTGTCCAAAAATTCTGAGTTTTGGACAGGCCCTAGGTATAGCTAGGTTAGGCGCCCTGCCAAAATTTCAATTGATTTGGGCTAGGGATGAAGTGTGGGCACTCAGTTTAATGACTGCCTAGCCCTAAGGGTATGTCCCACCAAAATGGGTGCCCTGGTCAAACCAGGCACCCAAAATTGGTCCAAACCAATTTTAAAATAAACTAGACCCAAGGGGCTACAAATCCTATGTTGACCAATTTCTTATACAGTGCCTCTATCTATTTTTAAAAAAAATAGAACATTAAATGGTAATAGTGTGACAGAAATCATAAAAATGAATATTTAAACCATAGTTTCTAAATCGGATTTGCACGAATCTTGGCGCGGTTATTGACGGGATCCATTCATCTTCCCCGTTCAGCCAACGGTTCCGATTGATCCCGCCTGGAGCATTTTCCAAACGCCAGCGCCGGCGATCCGGCCGCCTCCCTGGCCGGCCACCGCCACCACCACCTCCATTGAGGTGGTGGCCGTCGCCAGGCGGCGGCTTGGCCGCCGGAAGCCCTTTTTCCGGCGGTTATAGCAGGAGAGTTTCTTGCCGAAAAACAATGAAAACTTGTATTTGATCGGGCTCAATTGAGCCCGAACCTTGAACCTAAGGAGTCCTATGATCTACCCGAGAGTTAAGGAGAGGGGGAGGACCTTCCTGGCGGCCTGGATGCGGGAAGAGCGGCGGGATGCCATTGTTGACGGCGGCGGCGCTCGGCTTCTGCAACAGTACAGTGGGACAGCCCGTCTCCTCCAGGTAAACGCTCGAAAAGGTTCCCCTTTGCCCACTGATGGTGTTTAAATGGCAATTGGGGAAGGGGGGCTGGTTCTTCAATGGCCATCAACACCATTTATGGTGTGGCTCGGGTAGAGTGGAGGGGGGCTGAATCCACCCCTTGGTGGCCGGGAAACGGCTGGAATCAACTCCTCTTCCCTAGAGGAGTTGATTGAAGCCATTAAAGGTGGTTGTTAGCCTCCCTTGGCCGGCTCCACTCTCTCCCTTCCTCTCCCCCATCTTCTCTCTCCTCCATTAACATGGAGGGGAGCTCCCTTCTCTCTCCTAGTCACCCCTGGTTGACTGGTCAACTCCATTGGCTAAGAGCAGCCCACCTAGTCATGATGAACATGAAAATGAGGCTAGCCCAAGGAAGAAGTGGCTTGGGCTTGGGTTAGCCCTTTTGGGTTAGGTTTGACTTGTCTTAAACTAGGGTTGACCTGGGCCAATTTGACCCTCTGGGTTGACCCCATTGGGTTTTTAGTGACCCATTGGACTCCCTTAAGATCTAGGAATACTTGAATAGGGTTGGTTAGGCATCTTGGTGGTCTCATGTCCCTTGGTAAGGTCACTTTGACCATTTTAGTGCTAGAGTTGACTTGGGTCAACATGATCATTTGGGTTGACCCCCTATGGGTCCTTGGTGACCCATTAGCTTCCCCTAAGGTCTTGGTAGGGTTATGTAGGGTTACCCTGAACTTTGGAGGTCACATACCCTTAGTAAGGGTATTTTGACCAAATTAGGGGTTTGAGTTGACTTGGGTCAACCTGGCCTCTAGGGCTGACCCCAATGTGTCCTTAGTGACCCATTGACCTCACTTTAGGGTTAGGAGGGCATAGGTGGGGTCCTCTAGGCTAGGGGTAGGTCAATTGACCCTAAGTAGGCTAGTTTGACCCATTTAGGGCTAGGGTTGACCTTGGTCAACTGAGCCTCTTTGGTGGACCCCAATGGGTCCTTATGGCTCTAAAGGGCCTCCCAAGGTATTAGGGGGTGTTGTGGTAGGGTCTTGGGGTCAAGGTGTAGCCCATGGTCATCCTAAACCATTGTTCAGAGTTCTACTATTGGCAGACCATGATGTGTTTCCCCACTTTGTCTCCTATCCCTTGGCCCATTCCTGGCTTCCTAGGGTTTGTCATGACCTAGCCATGGACAAAACCACACCTAGGGGTCTAGTTGGAAATGGGATGTTATAGAATCCGTAGTCGCGACCGTTATTCCGACTAGATGATGTTGCATACGAGCTTTAAGGATTTGGTAGAAATCTGTTGCGATAAGATGCCGTTTGGGATGTTTGTGCTTTTCCCCTTTTCTCGAGTGAGTGCGTGTAGCCGGAACCGGATAAGGTTAGCTCTGCAATGGCGGTAGATGGTTTCCTTGGTGGACAAGGTTAGCTCCGCACTGGCGGTAGATGGTTTCCTTGGTGCGTGGGGACGTTGTAGTACAAATGAGGGATTAGGGTGGAAATGATTTTGGATTGTAATGTGCTAAGGAGTAGCTTTGTCTCCGTGGTCGGCTGGCTATCCCGTGACGTGCAAGTCATGTGTGGAGAGTGTCCCGGCGAGACTGGTCCCCTTCTGTGAGACTGACGAGAACGCCAAGCATGAGCAAACCCGGGCAATGAGGCCATGAGCGGGTGGGGCCCTGCAAGGGTTCTTAGAATCGGTCAGTATGTTAGACGGAATCCTGACATGAGAAGTCAGAGCTTGCAGGCAAGCCCGGGTCTAAGACCATGAGCGAGTGGGGCCTTGGCAAGAGTTCCGTGTGGCGGCTTGTATGCCATTTGGGGGAATTGCAGTACCCTCTTGTTTGCGGCTTAATGCCAATGGGGAAATGATGAGTACCCAGATGATGTGATGATGTGCTAGATGCATACGCGATAGGGTGTCTTGGGTGAAGCCCGGGTTTTGCATACATGTTGCATAGTAGGCCCCTTTTGTTTATATGATCAACAGTAGAGAACGTGCATGTTGTTTGAGACATACAAGCATGTTCATTAGTGCTTTACTTGTTTATGTATATTGTATACGAAGAACTGACTTGCAGGTTGGCGGGGTACCCCGGGGTCCGTTAGGGGCGGCCAGGAGGAGATGTGTTTGTTACACAATTTGAGGTCAGTATTTGCTGACCAACGTTACCACCAAATTTTTACAGGGCAAGAATCGCAAGCAGGAGCTAGTTCGCCGGCCAGAAGGACCTATGCCTCATGAAGTGTTTCCAGTATTGCACTAGCTCTATTTCTTTTGATGGCCTTGTATGCTTGATGCGTTTGTTTTCCGGCTTGCATGTCGAGGTAGCCTAAGAATGTTTATGCACATTGTTATTGATATGTATTTAATAGAGTTTGGACTTTCCTGTGTTGTAAGGCCATAATGTCGTTTCGATACTCTTGTGTATGTGGATAACTTCTAGTCTGATTTGTTGTTTCCGTTGTGGTTTGAGTATGAGTTTTGAGATTGGGTAGTTATATCATCTTATAATGCTAAAGCTGTGGCGTCTGTATGTTGTGGGGCCCCGGCCGGACCCATATTATACGGTCATTACAGGGGAGGTGTTACATCTTACAACACAAACCTATCAGGGTTTTTCAGACTCCTCCAAGTCCTACACTCAAGCCCAAGGCCCTACACTCATAGAAATATTCTCCAACAACTCAGGCACACAAGCCATACCTCAGACTTTAACTCAAAGTCCTACACTCAGGCTTGGAGGAAAGCCCTACCTCAAATCCACACAAGGATCCTACACTCAGATTCTCAACTGAAATCCTACAGCTCAGATCTATAGAAAGCCCTACCTCAAATCCTACACTCAGATCAGTGATGATCCTATAAATGAAAGGTTGGTTGGTGTTGATGAATGACTACAGAGAAACAATCTCTGAGTCTGCCTTTTTCCTGAACTGAATTGATTCAGTCCTATCTTCTTCACAGCTCCAAGAATGGATCTTCAAGATTAGTTCTGCTTGAGCTGTGAAGTCACTTCACCTAGGGCTTACTTTGTTCCTTTTTCTACCTCAGAGAGAAAGCTCTTTGAACTTGTTGTTGAAGTTGTGTAGATCAATAGCTAACTTTCTTGAACTTTCAGATCAACAGAATGAACAACTGCCTCAAGCTCTGCAACTAGGTCGAGCGGAAGAAGATGAAGCTCTGTTATTCCCGAAAAATCAATTATCCAAAAGTTAATTTCTTCTTCCATGATCTCTTGCTTTTCTATCCCTCCATACAATGACTCTTTGGACAGTGAGACCACCAGGAGTTAGTAGTTGTAACTTGCCTCTAGCATTAAATGTTGTACAACAAGCAAGAAGCGTTATTTACCGTCTACTGTTCAGTTCCCACAACATTTGAATTTTTGCTGACATCATCATGACACAGCACCTGTGGACTTAGCCAAATTCACAATTCTGCATAGGCATTGAGTGAAGCCTTGTCACTCAACGCCAAAACAGTTGGGCAGATTTTTGCATGTTCAGGCGTTGAGTGATCAGTCATCACTCAATGAATATAGGCATTTGCAGTCTAACTAAATATGTGTTGAGTGAGCCTTCATCACTCAACGCATTTGGACTTCAGTCGATTATCTCTGCATGAGGGCATTGAGTGAGTTGTCTTCACTCAACGCTTTCTGCCTTTGTCTGTTTTATTGAAGAGGCATTGAGTGAACTGTCTTCACTCAATGCTTCTGTCCTTAGATAATTTTTTTGTTGAATAGGCATTGAGTGAGTTGACATCACTCAACGCTTCTGTACTTGGACAGAATTCTGTATCAACCAATACTGCAGCTCTGATTAAACTATGTTCTGTCGACTCTTCTCTGCATGGCGTTGAGTGAACTGCCTTCACTCAACATTTCTGAACTTAGCTAGATTTTTTTGCAGATTCTCTATGGCTTTGACTACTTGAGCTTTACTCAACGCTTCTGGCTCTAGGCGTTGAGTGAACTGTCTTCACTCAACGCTTCTAGACTTAACCAAATTTTTGTCTGGGCAATGCTGAGGTTGTGACTGTCTATTCTTTACTCAACGCTTAAGTCCATCTAGAGTTCAGTGAACTGTCTTCACTCAACGCATTTGTACTTAGAGAAATTTCAACTTTGTCATCATCCTGTCCTTTATTCTCCTGTCATTGTCACTTGGATAACATGTCTAATCAAAGTAACAAAGAACCCTCTGCATACATAGAACTTATAGCATGCATCAGATACAAACATATGTATACCATTGTCCTGTAGACCTTCTTCAAATTTGGGACATTGTGATCAATGGGCCCAACAATCTGCAAGAGTGAGCTTACAAACATATGTATATATATATATAAAGACAAATCAGTTAAAAGCGTGAATCATTAACAACGGTGAAAGAAACACGGTAATGAGGAGGTGGCAACTTGTCCAATACAAACCATCAGACTAAACATCTCAAAAAGACACTGTGATGGTGGTCATCTATCCAACGCAAATCAACAGTCCATAAAAAACCCACCAGGTGTAAGGATTCACAAGCTGACACTGAGGTGGATCAAGTGGTGGTCATTTATCCACTATCAACACAAGGCCACAAATAAACCATCAAAAGTACTGATAACGAAAGAAAAACCCAAAACTCAGTATCAGATTTCCACAACGACGCAAAGGGAAGAAAAACCAAAAAATTTTCTAAGGTATACTCGACGAATTTATTAAGTTCACACAGATTCGTCGAGAATCACTCATCGAATAGGAAGGTTACTCGACGAAAAATTATAAGTCCGCGCATATTCGTCGAGAATACTCGATGAATTACACTTGACGCCAAATCGAAACTCGACGAATTGAAGGATACTCGACGACTTGAAGGATACTCGACGAATTACACTTGGTGAATCAGGTCTGACTCGACGAATTTACTCAACGGATGCAAAGACACTCGACGAATTGGACTTGGCCTCTCATGAACACTCGACGAATCACTCGACGAATTACACTTGGACCAATTCATACACTACTCTGATTCGACGAACACTGACTCTACCCTATTCGTACATTCTATGAAGGAAAGAGACAATGAGAACAAAAGAACAAGCAAGAGGGGAGGAATCACCACTTGCCACAAAATCTCTCGAAAACGGCCTCTCAAGCGCTCCGCTTCAAGGCTCGGGCGCAAGAACTCCTCGCCTACGATCTCTGAAACTTTTCGAACAAGAACGAGGGTTGGCTAAGAATCCTAACTCCAAAAATTCACGAAATCCAAAATACTTACCGTACCATCGAAGAGCCCGGCGAGGGCTTTCCGGATCTAAGCTCCGTTAAGGATTTTGCCCACCAGGGCTCCCGATACAGCGACCGGAAGTTTCACGAAGAAGGAGACACCGACTCTTCTTTCCGCACTCAGGACCGAAGTCGGGGAAGATGAAGATTAGGGCTTCTCTCTTTTCTTTTATAAGTATGTATATATACATATATGTATATGATTTTATTAAAATCATAACTAGAAAAAAAAAACTCAAACGATGAGAGCAACCATGTTACTTTGGTTTTTGATGAAATTCGCCCCAAAGTTAAATGTCGGTTTACGAATCCAACCGCGAAGTCGAAATCACGATCCGACAAACCAAACTCGGGTTAAAATTACCCGAAGTTAAAACAACAATGATCCTTATAAAATTCACTGAGACTCCAATTAAGCATGGATCGCAACGAAACTTCACAAGTAGGCTTAAAATTAACCACTTGAATTTTCCCAAGTCAAAAACTCTAATTCTGATGAGTCTAAAAACTGGTCGTCTCACCCCAACGGGCAAAATCACGCATTAACGCCGGCACACCGTTAACTATGCGTCAATGTAACGCCCTACGTCATTATTATGTCACTAAAGAGATCAAATTAATTATTGAAAATTCAGAGGCGTTACACCCAAAGCTATTTATCCATGCATGAAATTTGTGCGTTATACACGCACAGAAAATTTGTGAAATGGCGCACCACAAGGCGTCATATGTCGTTGTGTGGCACTCAAGCGAGCTACTCATTGCCACATGGCAGACAAGTGATAGTGCCATGTGGTGCGGCTCTGCAGGGCACTTTCGTCGCTGCACCATGGTGTGCAGCGCGATGTGCTGCTGCTACAACCTTATAGCAACAACGACGCATTAGGGCTGTGCATAAATACCCGAAAACCGAAGAACCGATCCGAACCGAACCGAACCGGTGCCATTTGGGTCGGTTCTATTGGTTAGCGGTTCGGTTCCGGTTCTTAAATTTCCAAGAACCGGGGTTACAACTCGGTTCTCGGTTCTGGTGTTGGTTCTACCCAGAACCGACCCGACCCGAACTCACCCCTTAATTTTTGTGAGAGTTCTTTGATTTTTGGCTCTACCTACAAGATTATGAAGGAAATTTTAAATGTTTTTAGTTTTTTTCCTGAATGTTCTCACCCCAGGCTCAGGCCCCCAGGTGCAAAATAAACTCAACAAAGAGAATTATTTTCTATTTGTTGTTATCGTTTACAAAGACTAGAATTAGATCCCTGAATATCTGACTATTTGTTAATATTTAGGAACCGAAACTAGAATCGGAACCGAACCGGAACCGAGAATACGGTTCTGGTTCTTGGTGAGAAATACTCGGTTCGGTTCTGGTTCCAAATATTTAGAACCGAACTTATATGGTTCGGTTCTCGGTTCTGGGCAGAACCGAACCGAACCGACCCATGCACAGCCCTACGACGCATCTGACATTCACTTCAACGGCGGCTCCCACATCGAAGAGCTTCGAAGGCCGCCTAGTCACCAGAAAAAATAAATATAGCTTCCCCGAACCCCCCTGATTCCAAATACTGCCTCAAAATTTCCAAATTCACCCTAATTTTTCCCAAATTGTGCATTTCCACAGAATTTGCATTTTTTTAATATATGAACTATATTTTCAACAATTAATATATAATTTCTCAATTAATTTGGCCTTTTGATTCCAAATATGAATTCTCAATTTTAGAATTTGTAGGGAACAATATCATCAATTCAAGTTTACTGCCTAAGTTTCATAAATATCCAAGTTAATTTCAACATGTAACTAAATAATGGACCAAGATGCCCTAAACTATCCATAATTATTTTAAAAAGGGTGTAAGTTCCTAAAAATAGTGGTGGTCCTGAACATACGAGTTAAATCATCATTCGTCAAGGATCACCTTACAAACATCATCCATTTGAACATAAAAATAGATGAAGTTTCTTAAGTGCGGGTGTTAACAAATAACAATTTAATCTCTATGTTCATGACCACCACTACAGTGCCAAACGGAGCCTTAAGCTCCCTTAAAATTTTCTATCATCTGATCATTATTATGAAGTCCGTTTCTCCATATATCATCTGCATGATCAAGTTTTGAGTGTTTTAACGTAAAATTGTAATTTTTCATAATTGCTTAGAAACAAAATGTTGCTTAATAAAATTTTATTAAACACTAGGCCACGTTCAAACGACTCAAACTGAGCCGTTCAAACGACTCAAAGTGGATAAATTTTTTTTTGTGTGTGGCTTTATACCCAAATTCATTTTTTTTACGGCTAAGAGAACATTCTTTCCTAGAAATTCACATCGACGAAAATATTCTGCGCACCAACAGTTGCACGTTAGCGACGACAAAACGCATGATCAACTTTGCTCTTGGGGCATTCTAAAAAGTTTGGTAAATAAATGAACCACAATAGTAACATACATGATGAGACGGTGGAACATTGTGGAATAACCACAATGTTTCTGACAATATTTCTTTTCATGAAATGTTTGTCGATTTCAATGTGTTTTGTACGGTCATGTTATCTTGGATTGTGAACAATGTTGAAGACAGCCTTGCTATCACAGTACAGTCTAATATGTTCGCTTCTTTTAAGACCAGGATCTTTCAAGATGATTAGAATCGTCCTTAATATACGGCACTGGACATCTTGGATCAGCGTCGACTCCCCGGGAAAAACAAATCCACTCCATGCTCCTTCAATTGGAAGTGAAAGTTGCTAGCTTTGTCGGCGCTATAATGGCCATTATTTGAAGTTCCCTTCTTCAGAACAGTCAACTGGAGGATGCCCAGTAGAAATTTGTCAGTAGGTGACAAAAAAACCAGGAAGTGTCCAAAACAATATAATAGGCATTATCATAAGGAAGATAGTAATCTTTTCTAATAGACTAAGGCTCTATTTGTTTGGGCGTTTCGCTGCTCCGTTTTGGGCAAACGCCGCCGGAAGGAGGGTAAACAAATGAACCTCCGGCGGCGTTTGCTCTGTTTCCACCCGCCCGCCTTGAGAAACGATCCAAAAAGCTCCGTTTGGAGCAGCCACCTCCCCCCTCCGTTTCGAACACTCCGTTTCCACCCGCCGGATAGACCCGCCACCGCCGAACCAAATGAAGCCTAAAGCTCCGTTTGGCACGGTGATGGCGGTCGTGAACATGAGGGTTAAACTGTCATTTGTTAACATCCACCTAATGAACTTCATCCATTTTTATGTTCAAACGGATGAAGTTTTTTTAAGTGATCATTAACGAATGACGATTTAACCCATGCGTTCGTGAACGCATGCCACCACCGTGCCAAACAAAGCCCAAGGCTATCTATGTTTGGGAGAACGGTCGCAAACTGAAACTGTGGTAAGAGAAATGGTTGGAACCCACCAATGCTTGACTCTTTCGGGACAGTGTCTCGTCCTCGCAGTGCCATTTTGGATGCAGGGTGTTGAAATTTGTGAAGTGAAAGTGGGTGAATGAAGCACTTGGACATATCCGCGCGGACTACGCGGACAGGGTTGGCGTACTGCTAAGTCAGCAGGGCTGTTGCAGACGGTTTGTTCTGTAGCGGCCTGGGCGGTCTGTTCGCGCGGACTACGCGGACAGCAGCGGCGGTTAGCCACGGCGGCTTGTGCTCAGCAGGCAGTTGGATCCCAGAAAGTAACCGGGCGGATAGACCTCTAGCCGCGGAGTCCGGCATGAAGCGGACTGAAGAACTGGAGCTCGGCAGACCGGTTTGGAAGTTGCCTTGGTCTTGCTCTGGTGCAGCGGCAAGTGGAAACCGCGGAGACCGCCAGTCAGTGCAGACTGATACTGGAGTTCGTCGGGACAGGCGGACTGGATCCAGTGTCCGCCAGTAAGTGCGGACTGGCTCTTGTGGCCAGTGGTGTGGACTTGGTTGGGTCTGAACCAAGCCCATGTTTGGCTCAGTCCGGAGAGATCGCGCAGTGGAGAGCGGACTGCTTCTCAATCTGCCAAGCTCGGTAGAAGTGCATGTGCCTTGGTTGCGAGTTTGGGGATAAGCGGACTGGAGGTTGTGTTCGCAACTGTGTGCGGACTGGAGCTGGAGTCCGCTGAGTCCGGCAACTGCCTTGCTGGCGTGGCTGTGGATTTGGGATATGCGGACTGGAGAAGTCTGCAAGGTATGCGGACTGGGATGTCTGCAGGGATATGCAGACTAAAGCTGTCCGCAGTATGTGCGGACTGGATCGGCGTGTCCGCTGAGTCCGGCAGGTGCCTTTGTGGCAAAACTGTGGTCTCGAGATGTGCGGACTGAAGTCGGGTGTCCGCTGAGTCCGGCAGGTGCCTTTGTGGCAAAACCGTGGGCTCGGGATGTGCGGATTGAAGTCGGGTGTCCGCTGAGTCCAGTTGTTGCCTTTGTGGCGAAGCCGTGGGCTCGGGATCGGCGGACTGATGATGTGTGTCTGCTGGGCCCGGAAGTGCCTTGGTGGAGAGGCTGCGGGCTCGGGATAAGCGGGTTGGTGCTGTGTCCGCGGATTGGCGGACTGTTGCTGCGGAGTCCAGCTGTGGTGGTACTGGCTTGTCCCTCGGCGACGAGGAGGACTGGTGTTGTTGTCCGGCCTTGGTGATGTCTTGGCGGCTTGGCCTTTGGCGACAAGGCGGACTGGAGATTGGAGTCCGGCCTTGGAGAATCTAGGCGGGTTGGCTATCTTGCACAGGTGCGGCGGACTGGATTGTATCCGCGGACTGCAGAGAAGTCTTGCTGCGGGATGTGGCGGTAATCCTATCGGCTAGGGCGGTGACCACACTCATCATCGTGCCTATAAATAGGACGCATGTCACATCAGGAATAAGTAACCAAAGTAACCTCCATGCGTAAGTGAACAGTAACTTGAGCCCGCATAGGTTGCTGCGGACTGTTTTTTGGTGTCCGCGCGGTTTAGTGGAGTTGACCGGGTTGTGTTGTGCAGGTTGTGGGGATGGCGCTGGAAAGCCAGGACTTGGCTCTGATTGCGGTCAGGGACAGTGCGGATTCTGCGGTTAAGCAACAGGCGGAAAACAGCAGGTCGCAGACAGCGACCAGACGGTCTTCTCTTTGGCAATTTGGTTCGGGGTTCAAGAAGTCGCCTACCTCAGGCGGACTGTTCTATTCGGCATCGCAGCGCGTGCGGTCTGGCGGCTAGGCGACCTCGCGGTCCGGCGGTTTGCATATCGGCGGCTAGAGCAAGCATTGAAATAAGGGGTAGTCCGCGCGGCTTGGGTTGCGGTCTGGCGACCTGGCGGGTTGAGGGGACTCCACAGCAGTAGACCGGCGGCTTAGTGTTGAGTCCGCGCAGCTTGTTTCTCTTGTCTTGTTTTTTAGTTCTCTGTTTTCCCTTGGGTGATTGTTTGGTGAAGCATGTCTCGCCATGTATGTCTTGATTTGTAAAGAGGATTGTTGTTAATCAATAAGACTCTTGTGCTGCATGTGTTGCTGGTTGATTGACTTCAGTTGAGATAACCCCTGCTCACTCCAGGTTCCAGGAAATTTTCCGCGTGATCAAGGTGTGATCTTGATAGTGCTGAGAATATTAATTTGGCATCAGGCTATCTTGTTGACCACCTGGAGAAAATTCAACGTGGTAGAAGTGCCAAGTTGTTGAATTTTAACATGGTATCAGAGGGAGATTGGAGTGGATAAGCAGTGATCAACTGAAGTGGTTGTTACTCTTTGAAGAGAGAACCAGTGGTAGAACCATGACAGTGGAAGATACAAGTTGTCTTGGAATTGATCTCCTTACAGAGACGAACTTTGATAGGTGGAAGTCTTGTATGGAGAGTTTTCCTCTTGGCGAGGACCTTTTGGAGGTTGTATGCGGAGCAGAAAGACAAGATGCTACTGCTGGCAATGCTGAAGAGATGAGAGCTTGGAAGGAGACAAATGCGAAAGCGGAGTCTATTCTCAAGAAGGTGATCTCATTGGAGCTCTTGGACCACATCAGTGGATGTCGGTCAGCTGCGGAGGTTTGGACTTCCCTTGATGGGTTGTTCAGGAAGGAGGTGAGGTTGCTGCAGAGGATGGTCCTTCTACTTCATATCAGCAAGAGAGGAGTGTTTCTCCTAGGCGTGATGGGAAGAGGAAGGAAGGATCAAGGTGCTATAAATGCAAGCAACATGATCATCTCAGGAAGGAGTGCAAGGTTACCTTGCTCTCGGCGAACGTAGCTCATGTTGGAGGCAAGGAGAAAAACTTAGTTGGATCTTCAACAAGTTCTGGTGCTGATCGGATGAAGGTCAGTGATAGTGCAGCTATCTGGCATGAAAGACTGGGGCATATAGGGATGGACAAGCTGAAAGCAATGGCGGAAAGAAGACTCATAAGAGCCTTGCCAGGTTGTCATCCTATGGCGATGGTCAGGGGTATGCGGGATGTCAGCAAAGTGAAGCTTATCGCTTTATGGTTGATAAGGCACAATCCAGATATAAAGCACCTTTGGAGGTTGTCCATTGTGCTCTGGTTGGACCGACCGTCACCGTCAGTCTTGGAGGCAGCAGGTTGATGCTGATATTGATTGATGACTATTCAAGGTATACTTGGGTATACTTCATGAAAAAGAATTCCCACATGATGCGCTTGTTTGTGGAGTTCAAGAAGCTTGTGGAAGGCCAACTTGGCCTGAGGATCAGGAAGTTGAGGACAAGCATCGGTGGTGAGTTTGGCTCAACCGAGTTCTCAAACTTTTGCAGGAAGCAAGGGATCCGGAAGGATCTTTCTTGTGAACATACTTCACAGCAAGGCGGTATTGCAGCTCGGATGATCCGTTGGTTAACGGAGACCTGCAAGTGTTGCCTTTAGAGTAAAGGCGTTCCTAAGGCTCTTTGGGCAGAAGGGATGGTCTGTGCTGCTCATGTCATCAATCAGATGCCTCTTAGTCCGATCTATGTGAAGACTTTTTATGAGCTGATGTTCGGAGTGAAGCCCAGTGTAAAGTACCTAAGGGTGTTTGGATCTATCTGCTACATACACTCTCCAGGTGCTCTCAAGAAGAAGTTAGTCTTTGTTGGATATGATGAGCAGAGGAGAAGATGGAGGTGTATGGATCCTGCGACGAAGAGGCTCAACGTGTCAAGAGACGTTGTCTTCGATGAGTTGACGCCGTATTGGGATAGCTCTTATGTGCAGCTAGAGATGAGCAGGTCAGATGGTGGGCTGAATGAGGCTGCTGCTAAGGTTCAAGTGGAGCTGCCTGATTCACCAGGAGCTCCAGGTTGTTCTACCTCCGGGGCAAAGGCGTCAGGGTCAGGAAGTAGGGTGAGCGATGCTCCAGGTATTTCTGGCTCGAAAGCGGAGGCTTCCAGTTCAGGAAGAAGGGGGAGCGATGTTCCAGGCAGTTCTTGTTCAAGAGGGGAGTCTTCTGGTTCAGGTAGCAGGGGGAGCGTTGCTCCAGGTGCTCCTGGTTCCAGTGAGAAAGCGTCTTGTTCAGGAAGCAAGGGGAGCATTGTTACGGGATTGCCCGGGAACGGAGCTGGTTCAGAAGCAGCGAAGGTGGTTTGCCGTGATCAGGTTCTTCGGAGATCGAAGAGGATCAGTAAGCCACCAGCTCGATATAGTGAAGGGAACACGGCGGGCTTGGTCCCATGTTTCCTTGCTAGCCCTCAGGTCGAGCAAGTACCTTCTGGCTGTGATGACCCCACTAGAATCACGGAGGTGGTTGACACCAAGGCTCTCAGAGGTAGCGAGGCTTGGGTTTTTGTGCCCAAGGTTGTTGGTGATACTCTTGTGATGCATAAGTGGAGGTTGAAGAAGAAGGCAGAGGGATGCATGGCTCCTTTTGAGAGATGATGGAGGGCTTCCTCATGGTCCATGATATGCGGGGCGAGGACTATGTCTTGGACATTTCTTCGTAGATGCTATCGGAGGGATCAGGTGCAAGGTTACGGGAGCTGCTGGAGATATTCACCACTTCTCACTTCAAGTGGGAGTGTTGAAATTTGTGAAGTGAAAGTGGGTGAATGGAGCACTTGTACCTATCCGCGCGGACTACGCGCACAGGGTTGGCGGACTCCTAAGTCAGCAGGGATGTTGCAGACGGTTTGTTCTATAGCGGCCTGGGCGGTCTGTTCGCGCGGACTACGCGGACAGCAGCGGCGGTTAGCCAGGCCGGCTTGTGCTCAGCTGGCAGTTGGATCCCAGGAAGTAACCAGGCGGATAAAAACTCTAGTCGCGGAGTCCGGCATGAAGCGGACTGAAGAACTAGAGCTCGGCAGATCGGTTTGGCAGTTGCCTTGGTCTTGCTCTGGTGCAGCGGCAAGTGGAAGACGCGGAGACCGCCAATTAGTGCGGACTGATACTGGAGTTCGCCGGGACAGGAGGAATGGATCCAGTGTCCGCCAGTAAGTGCGGACTGGCCCTTGTGGCCAGTGGTGTGGACTTGGTTGGCTCTGAACCAAGTCCAGGTTTGGCTCAGTCCGGGGAGATCGCGCAGTGGAGCGCGGACTGCTTCTCAGTCCGCCAAGCTCGGCAGAAGTGCATGTGCCTTGGTTGCGAGTTTGGGGATAAGCGGACTGGAGGTTGTGTTTGCAACTGTGTGCGGACTGGAGCTGGAGTCCGCTGAGTCCGGCAGCTGCCTTGCTGGCGTGGCTGTGGATTTGGGATATGCGGACTGGAGAAGTCTGCAAGGTGTGCAGACTGGGATGTCTGCAGGGATATGCAGACTAGAGCTATCCGCAGTATGTGCGGACTGGATCGACGTGTCCGCTGAGTCTGGCAGGTGCCTTTGTGGCAAAATCGTGGTCTCGGGATGTGCGGACTGAAGCTGGGTGTTCGCTGAGACCGGCAGGTGCCTTTGTGGCAAAACCGTGGGCTCGAGATGTGCGGACTTAAGCCGGGTGTCCGCTGAGTCCGTCTGTTGCCTTTGTGGCGAAGCCGTGGGCTCGGGATTGGCGGACTGATGCTGTGTCCGCAGGGTCCGGCAGTGCCTTGGTGGCGAGGCTGCGGGCTCGGGATAAGCGGGCTGGTGCTGTGTCCGCGGATTGGAGGACTGTTGCTGCGAAGTCCGGCTGTGGTGGTCCTGGATTGGCCCTCGACGACGAGGCGGACTGGTGTTGATGTCCGGCCTTGGTGATGTCTTGGCGGCTTGGCCTTTGGCGACAAGGCGAACTGGAGATTGGAGTCCGGCCTTGGAGAAGCTAGGCGGGCTGGCTATCTTGCATAGGTGCGGCGGGCTGGATTGTATCCGCAGACTACGGAGAAGTTTTGCTGCGGGATGTGACGGTAATCCTATCGGCTAGGGCGGTGACCACACTCATCATCGTGCCTATAAATAGAACTCATGTCACATCAGGAATAAGTAACCAAAGTAACCTCCATGCGTAAGTGAACAGTAACTTGAGCCTGCATAGGTTGCTGTGGACTGTTTTTTGGTGTCCGCGCGGTTTGGTGGAGTTGACCGGGTTGTATTGTGCAAGTTGTGCGGATAGCGCTGGAAAGCCAGGACTTGACTCAGATTGCGGTCAGGGACAGTACGGACTCTGCGGTTAAGCAACAGACGGAAAACAGCAGATCGCAGACAGCGACCAGACGGTCTTCTCTTTGGCAACTTGGTTCGGGGTTCAAGAAGTCGCCTGCCTCAGGCGGACTGTTCTATTCGGCATCGCAGCGTGTGCGGTCTGGCGGCTAGGCGACCTCGCGGTCAGGCGGCTTGCAGATCGGCGGCTAGAGCAAGCATTGGAATAAGGGGTAGTCCGCGCGGCTTGGGTTGCGGACTGGCGACCTGGCGGGTTGAGCGGACTCCACAGCAGTAGACCGGTGGCTTAGTGTTGAGTCCGCGCGGCTTGTTTCTCTTGTCTTGTTTTTTAGTTCTCTGCTTTCCCTTGGGTGGTTGTTTGGTGAAGCATGTCTCGCCATGTATGTCTCGCTTTATAAAGAGGATTGTTGTTAATCAATAAGACTCTTATGCTGCATGTGTTGCTGGTTGATTGACTTCAGTTGAGATAACCCCTGCTCACTCCAGGTTCCAGGAAATTTTCCGCGTGATCAAGGTGTGATCTTGATAGTGCTGAGAATATTAATTTGGCATCAGGCTATCTTGTTGACCACCTGGAGAAAATTCAACGTGGTAGAAGTGTCAGGTTGTTGAATTTTAACACAGGGCCGTGCTCAAAATGTTAGTTAGGAAAATGAGGTTGCGACCACGGCTACCCAAATGCTATTTAGGGTTTCCCTGTGAATCATTTCAAATTGGTACCGCCGTCCCAAACTGAGCCTAACTCTGAAGATAACAATGAATTAGACATTTTGTTATAGCAACTTATTCATGATGGCAAGGGGCTAGCCCTTAATACCATACCCTATCTTGTATCATAACTTATCTTTTTTTATTTCTATTGGTCATATCATGTAAGGCTATGAAAAGTTCCTTTATGCAAATAATTTAATCACCTCTATCATCATTCAACAATGATTTTACTATTCTCCACACATAAGCGAGCCTCTATTTTGGAATTTTCATGAAATTAATACCATACCTTATCTTGTATCATAACTTATCTTTTTTTGGTTTCTATTGGTCATATCATGTAAGGCTATGAAAAGTTCCTTTATACAAATAATTTAATCACCTCTATCATCATTCAACAATGATTTTACGATTCTCCACACATAAGCGAGCCTCTATTTTGGAATTTTCATGAAAAAGTGAGTCATCTAAGGGTGTGCATATGTTGAACTATATGCCCTCTTAAAAAATCACGTAGCTTGTGTATTTAAATATAGATCAAGGACTAGACCCAACGACCACTTTCAAGTCATCCATTTAAAAAAAAAAATCAAATGTGTTAGAAGCCAAAGACCCTATTACATGAGAGGGTCTATTGAGAATATAGTCCTACATCAAGAAACTCTGATCAGCTACACCTATATGTCCTAATAAATATGTTCCTCCCACTCCAGCTAAACCCAAATTGCCTAGCATCATAGATAACTTCATAGTATTCGTTCTTATGAAAACATGAAAAAAGTAAATGCAAACCTGTCCGTGCACATCGGCAGCTATTCCAGTAGCCAGTGGCTCTGCCTTAATAATGAAATCTGCAAGGTATACTAAATGGGAGAGAAGCCTACGACCTTCGATATCCGAATAAATATCTTCATGATTCAGAAGGACCAGCGAGCAATTCTGAAATATAAATGATTAATATTATGCAGAAGAAAAAAACAAACCAAGAGAGAAAAGTGTTGAAAATGGAGTACTAGGCAGACATAAAATAGGCTAAAAGGAATTAGGCAAACCTGCTCTGATGTAAGGGTGACACAGTAGTGCAGAAAGTTTAATACATGATCCATAGAACCGTGAGCTGCTATCTCCAAAATAGATAGGTCATCTATCAATATAGAAATGTGAGCTCTACTATGGTCCCTTGAGGAGATAACTTCTACCACACTTTGGATCTTCGAATATAAATCAACCAGGCCTTGTTCTACGCTATCTTTCTTGGATTCACCTGTGCAATTCAGGCTCAAAAACATAAGAAATTCATGCTTAGACTGTGTTTGGGAAAACACTGGGACAGCTGTGGCTGTTGTGATTCTTGTGAAAGAAATGGTTGGAAATATGGTCATTTCTCTAAAATGACTTTTCGGGCAAAAAAAACACTATCATCCAGGTGTAGTTGAGCGTGGCCAGTTGCAAACATTCCAGTCCCCAAAAATATCTCTAAAACGTTTCTGGGCCAAAATAACCCCATTATCATTTGTGTGGTTGGGTGTTAGCAGTCGCAACATCCCAGCTACCCTAAATTCTCTAAAACAGCGTTTTGGGTCAAAACAACACAACTATCATCTAGATTTGGTTGGGTACCAATAGGCGCGAACATCGCGGCTCCCCAAAACAGAGCTTTGGGAATGAAACACTGTTCAAGAAGTTCCAATAGCAGGTGTGTTTCCACCGCTCCATTTGCTAGCACAAATTCAAACCACCATGGTCCAAACGTCACAGCTTTCCAAAATAGAACCTGGGGGTTCTCTACTTCATTAATAATCAGATAGACACTATAAGAATGGAAATAATTGATACTGAGAGATGATAAGCCTTGTCACTCACATGGAAACTCCATTTGAAGAATATCAAAAAAGTGAAACCTTTTCTGCTCCCTATGAACTGAAAGATTGCACCCCTGGTTAAAAGGATAAACCAGTCAATCCTCCCCGCCTCCATCAAATCCAGCAGTAGAATTTAAAAAAAACAGAATGAAAACTAAATTTTAGAAGGCGAATAAAGTACTGGCGTAATATGAAGAAGCACTATGGGGGCAGAAAAATTTCTATTGTTAGTGTAGGAAGGAGGACTTATAACAATAATGAACCACCCTTCATTTTGTATCCGAAGAGCGGAGGCAGATAACAATTTGAAGCCATGCGGAATTGTGCCACATATGACGCGCGCACACTTTCTGAGCGTACATGAGCATGCTTTCAGATGCTAAATGTACCCCTGTTTTTGGGCAGGCTTTTCAGAAAACATCAACCATCTTTCGCCGTTCTCTTTCTTTGTGATCCTTTTATATAAATTGTATACACGAGCTAAACTCCACATCTCCTGCCATCCGCCATGCATGTCTAGAACACAAAATTCTTCTATTTCAATATTTACATCTATTATGTGTCATACAAACAACCTCTCTTAAATAATCATGTAATTTCTCACTCCATGCCTCATATTTTAAGATATATCCATATTATGTTGGCGATAAGTGACTACTTGTTGCCCACCATTTGGATCAATATCCATTTGCAATTTCATAAAACTAACTTTAAATATTCCAATTATTTTAAATTGCAAAAGAAACTAGAGGTGCATCTACATATTAAGTGCCTATTTTTAACTCAATTTATGTTCTCATTTGTATTTCATTCTTCAATATAATAAATTCTAGATGCTTAACCCGATTAGGTCTAGGCATCACTTGACCTTTTAATATTAATGCTTGATAATTATTAATTTCTACATTACTATAGTTAATGTAGAATTCTATTTGTAAAAATTCATTTATTTTTACTTTGATCCTCCTTTGGTTGTCTAATCAAATGACTCATCACTTCTAATCCTCCTTGATCTATTTTTATTTTGGAATGATGTAGATGCTCCAAATTCTGTCTATCATGCTCCACGTTAGATCTTCATTTGGATGAACCAAATCATCATCTGGATGGCCAGTCATTCACTCACTGCTCTAATTAAGCTCTTCAAGAACCAAAGGATTAAAATTTCTGCAGTTTTCTCTTCTCTCTTGAAATCTTGCTTGAAAACGTCGATTATATTGAATGTAGACAAGATCATTCAATCGTTGATGTTCCAATCTATTCCTCCGCTTTGAGTTGAATCTAAAGAGAGTATAACTTTTTTAAAAAAAAATCAAGAGATAATTAAAGTTAGTATAACTTTTTTAAAAAAATTAAAGTTACTTACAAACATAAATGTGCTCCAATTGCGTTCACAACCTGATGATGAACAACAAAGACGGAGCAATCGTATGGTTATTTTGCAAAGATCTGGAGCAGAACTTCCATGTCTTTACCACCATGAAACTGAAAAAATAAAATTTTAAGACATAAATTATTAACATGAATAACATAAAGTAATTGAATAATATATACTCACTTGGACTTAGTATTTCTCTTTGTCTAATCGACATCGCTTTAGCAAAACTCTCATTTACTTCACTATAATGAGTAGCTTGTTCAATAATTTTATCTTGCAAATTTATATCAGGTTCAAGTCTTGCTACTACATCGTTGAATGCATCACTTATATTATGTCATGATTTTTCTGGATGCATAAGAAGACATTTGAAATATTTACTTGGATTGACAAAGAAAGCTGTCGAATATAGTGGCTGATCCATTTGATTTTCCCAACGATTTTCAACAATTGTTATGATTTTATGTCATTCTTTCTCCATATCCCCAAAATTTTCTTTTATATTCTTTTTGTCTCTTTCATCGCCATAAATACTTCTGGTAGAGCAGGTCTCTCATCATCATCTACTATCCTTAATAATTGTAGAAGAGGCAATGATGCTCTTAGACAATCTTTCACCACATTCCAAAAATGGCTAGAAAAAACCGTGTCTTCCACATTTTTTACTGCTTGTGTAGAAGAAACCTTACATTTCACTCAATCATCTGAAACAAATAACTGTCTTAATGGCTCTCGATGCTTTAATATACTCTGTAATGTCAAAAAAGAAGATGCAAATCTGGTTACTCCAGCTCTTACTAAGTCTGCCCCCTTTGTTTTTCCTCGCATAACATCAAGAATGCGAGCATGCCTATAAATAAAGCTTGTCATTTTCATTGCTTTGTTGATGACATTCTTGAATGATTTTATCTTTCCAACATCCTCAAGCATTAGGTCAATGCAATGGGCTGCACATTGAGTCCAAAATAATTTCTTCCTTCTTCGCATCAACAATTCACCTGCTTTTTTACAATTAGCGGCATTATCTGTCACCAATTGTAGACATTATCTTCGCCAATCTCACAAACATTCTTATCAAATAAATCAAATAACATATTAGCATCTTGAATTTGACTAGATGCATCAACAGACCCCAAAAAAACTGTTTCATATGTGCTATTCATAAGGAAATTGATTAAATGTCTACCTCTTTTATCAGTCCATCCATCTGACATCAAAGTGCAACCATATTTTCTCCAAGCAGTCTGATGTTTCTCTTTTATTTCTTTAATAGCTTCCATCTCTGACTTTAATAGACTGACTCTATAGTCATGCATATATGGAGGTTTGAAGTCTGGCCCATATTGTCCAATTGCCTCAACTAGAATGTGAAACTTTTTGATTTCAATGCATTGAATGGGACACCACTTTCATATGCCCATCGAGTAAAGTAAGAACGCAGTTTATGTCTTTCATCTTCTGATCTCATTCTGTTTTCCAAGGTTGTTTGGCTAGCTCTCTTGCTTCATCTCTCATCAATAACATCTTCTGGGGTACGCCTAACAAAAGTATCCATGGAACCACTAACATGTTTATGAGTTCTCTTCAAAAAATATTTCTTTTCTTTTTTGTGCAACAGTTCCAGAACTCGGCTCAGTTCTACTATTTTGTCTTGCTCTCATTTCATTTTGTGGCTGCTCTTCATCGATCTCAATTGCGGCCTTCATTTTTTTATGTTTTGCCATGAAATCTCTCATTTCTTTAGAGATTTCTTCAATAACTTTTAGACATTTTTTAACATCTTCATACCCTCCAGTCAAATGCTCCTTTAATCTTCTAATTCCTCCTTGAGTATCTTTGTCACATAACTTGCACTTAACCAAATTTTTATCATTTAAATCTGGCCAATACTCATACTTCCATCCAAGATCGTTTGATTTTGCTTTGTGCTTTGGATCTGTTTTTGGATCATGGGTTGAACCTAAGTTGCTTAAATTCTCAGATCCAACAACTCTCTGAACATTGGACATCTTAGCTCCTGACTCAACATGTTGAACAATTACAAAAAATGAGTGCCCAAAAAAAAGAACATTTCTGCACTGTTTCATAAAAATTTTTAAAAAGTATCTGCCCATGTGAGTTCTCATGGTAAAATATATTTTGATTTATTAAGAAATGTACAGTGTACAGGTGGGCAAGAAGAAGAAACATTGATCTACAGTGAATTAAATTGATTTATAGAGTGCAAAGAAAAAGCTAATGAAGATTGAGGAAGCCCCAATGCCTATAAAGGTGCGCAGCATCTAGAATATCACATTTTGTGAATAAGTGAAATGAATAGGGAATACAACACCTGAGGGCTTCAATTTTTGTCCAGTGTACAAAGGCGAGCTCGACCAGGGTTAATCAATGAATCTGACATAATTCAGCCCTACATAAGAAGTACAAATGAAATTCAGCTTCCCCTTTGAAGGGCCAATATACAATCCAGTAGAACAGATCACTAAAATGTAGCGTTATCTACAATTTAGGAAAAAATAAACCTGACGGGAAGCAGAAGAAGAAGAAGAAGAAGAAGAAGAAGAAGACATAAACCTGACGGGAAGCAGAAGAAGAAGAAGAAGAAGAAGAAGAAGAAACCCTGACAGGAAGCAGAAGGAGAAAAAGAAGAAGAAATAAACCTGACGGGAAGCAGGGAGCGTCGGAAGAATAAGAAGAAGAAGAAATAAACCTGACGGGAAGCAGAAGAAGAAGAAATAAACCTGACGGGAAGAAGAAGAAGAAGAAGAAGAAGAAACCTGCGGGAGACGGGAAGCAGAGAGCCCTAGCGTTGGGAAGCAGAGACGGGAGCGAGAAATAAACCTGACGGGAAGCAGAGAGCCCTAGCGTCGGGAAGCAGAGACGGGAGCGAGAAATAAAAGCGTCGGGAGAAATAAAAATAAAACAAACGCGAAGCGGGAGCCGGAGCGAGAAATAAAATTTTTGCGCCTAGGCGTCCAGGCGTCGCCCTGGGCGCCTAGGCGCCTCTAGGCGGGTGCCTAACACAAGTGTTGCTAGGCGTGCATCGCATAGCGCTCTTATGGCCGCCCGGGCGCCTAGGCGACGCCTTGAAAACATTGGTTGGAAATGTCCAGGACCTCCCTATCGAGTACTTATGTTATGATGTGGGGTAGGCTAGTGGTGCTCGAAAACTACAACTTTATGTGCAGGTGCAGGGGTGACACACTAATGCAATGCTACATGCAAGTTGGTTGTCGGTCGGCAACGATAATTACTATAAGCAATGAAATTAATAACGTCACGCAAATAATTGAAATAAAGAAACAAACAATTAATTTTTAGCAATTTGGCAATGGCTTTCTCCGCTCGGAGGGCCTAAGCAAGCGTGCGGCGAATAATTCCACAAACAATTATTAGCATAAAACAAAATAACTACTACACAACCATAATCTCAGCACAATATAGATAAACACCGAATGAAAATGTCAAGTCACAGAATACAATACCATAAATACTCACAACGTAGAGGGCTGAACCGAGGCACTGGAGAATTTGAAGGGTCGGATGCACAGACAAGCGATCGGAGGCGAACACAGTGGCACGGTGACGGCGAGGTGGCTGCCCGCGGTGGAAAAGAGGGAGTACGGGGCGGAAACGGCGAGATCCGGCCACGAATAAGTAGATCCGGGCCGGGGATGAGTAGATCCGCTATTTAGGGGCGGATCCGGACAAAAATGGAAAGTTTGTGCGATGAAAGTAACGAATCGGGAGCGAAATTCTCAGATCTGAATGGATCTAAAGAAATAGGGTTGTTTGGAGGTGGTTCCACGAAAAGGGGTGAATTGGGTGGTCGGCCGGTGGTAGGAAGGGGGTTGCCGGCCATGGAGGGGGTGTGGGAGGGAGGCGGCGGCCAAGGGTGGGTCGCCGGATTAGGGGAAGGAGGCTGGGGGTCGATGAAGGAGAGGGGGGTGGCTGCAAGGTGGTGCCGGGTTGACCGGGGGTTGCAGGAAGGCTGCAGGTTTTCCTGCTGGCCGCCGGGTTTGGGGTAGGGATTTGGGGGGCTGTCGGCGGCTGATAGGAGGATGAGAGGGGTGGAAAATGATGGTGGGTGTAGGGGTTACCTTGGGGGGAAGTTTGGCGGCCTAGGAGTCGTCACCTAGGGTTCCACGGTGTCGGCACCGGGGAGGGATCGCTGGAATCCGGGAATACTTCCTCTTCAAATTCTGCAATGCCTTAGATCAGCCCTCATACCTCCTATTTATAAGAAAAGACACATTAGGATTTCTCCATCAACGGCTATGATTGGCCGGTGGGTTCGCCTTTAAAACACATCAAAAATAAACTGAAAAATATAACGTAATATAGTATTTTGACTCGCGGCGACGCTCCAGACGCAATCGCGGAGTCCGATCGTCGATCCGGGCACGCCATATATGGAAAGTTGCAAATCAGCCCCGAACGGACCTAAAGCGCGTCCTCGTCTCTGCTCTGCATCAATCTCCCCGGCTTGAAAGAATTCATCTCCCGATGAATTGGGATCAGAATTCTCTTGCTGATCGCCAGATACAACTCGAAGAGGTCCACCGGAAGTCGTCCAAGTGTCATCGGCGGAAGGGTGTCCTCACCAAACAATTCCCCATGACTGAAAAACTGTCATCTCCGGTGAATGGAGATCGCCGTGCTGAAGTCGAAGTCCAGGGGTGAATCGATCAAGCCTTGCTGCAAGTGTCCAAACGTCAACTGCATCGGGGTGGTCCCGCCAATGTACCAAGTAGCGACAACGCGGCCCATCTGAAATAGGGACAAACTGGTGGAATCTGAACTCTGTGATGCTCCCATCGCTCATCTCACGAAAGGTGGATCCCGGCGCGATCGGTGGTGCCTGCGGTGGAACCAAAGTGGACGAATTCCCGGGTGGGTGGGCGGCAACAGTGGGTGGACTGGGGTGGCCATCAGACGGTGGTGACGTATGAGGGTGGTAAGGTAACGACAGTGGGGGTGGGGGTGACTAGGCATCTTAACTGCACGGGGCCACATACTCATGAGGTTCATAGTATGGAGTCAGGTCTTCAACATTAAACACAGGGTGAATTCTCATACTGGCCGGGATGTCAAGTCGGTAGACGTTGGTCCCAATACGACTAATAATGGAGTACGAACTCATTCGCCTCGCGTTTAACTTCTTGACAGGTCCCTAAGGAAGCCTCTCAGGGCGGACTCGCATCATTACCTTCTCGTCTACATTAAACATTTGCTTTCGCCTCCGCTTATCTGCATGGGTTTCATAACTTTCATTGCTCATTATTATTTATCGACGAACCGATTCATGCAATGCATGCGAATGATGAACATGCGACCCAACTAACTTATGCAAATGAAGCAAATGATGCACATAGAGTGCAACATACTCGACACACTTCCTAAGGGAAGGCCCGACAATAACTTGGGTATTACTAACATGGGGTGGCGTATCTGAAGGCTTACCGGGTGGTCGATAGAAAAATCCAGCGTGACCGATGTCATCACCCGTGGGGACGATGTAGATGATGACAAAATAGTGCGGAGCACTGGTGTGATGGGTACCTCTCAAATGATATAGCTCATCAGGTGGCTCACTCGGGGGTGTATGCTAGAAGTCATCACGTGTAAGATGATCACTAGTGCGGATCCAAGATCTATCACTAAAGTGTAGGAGGGAAGGCTTGTCAAATGAGCCTCTCGAGAACTTGATCCCGAAGAGGTCGATAATGATAGGATAGCCCACCAAGAGGATGGCACCAATAACAGTGATGTCAGTGGGAGCAAGTAGGAAACCCACAACAAAGTCAACGCTAACTTCATGAACCTCCAAAGGGAGTAGTGGCTCATCAGGAGGCTTATCTGGAGGTTCAACAATGAGGTCATTAATAATGGGAAGATCCCTCAGATGAGTATCGCTGATAGAGGTAGTGTCCTCGTAACTGGGTAAGGGAGCCACAATGAAGTCAACACCATACTCTCAACCCTCAGTAGTGAAGTTACTCGAGATAGTCCTAAGGGAAGAGCAGGGGGTGACCGGACTCAAGTGTGGATCAATCGATATAGCATTGAGAGTTGTGTCTCTGTTCAAAGGGGGCACTAGGTCTAGATGTGGGTCTAGGTGAGGTGAAAAGGATGGGTATACAATCACAGTATCACTAGGTCGCTCGTCCTCACACACGTGACCATGCTCACTAGTCAGGCTAGTATCACTCTCAACATGTATCATAGGGTCATGATCAGATTCAACCCCAAGATCACACGAGCACTGAATCTCATCAAACTGAGAAAGATTAGAACCAAGTGTCGGGTCTCTTATCTCGGTGGGAGCACTACTCGCCGCATCGGTGGTTTGACCCAAATCCCTAGGCTTTCTTCGTAATGTAGATCTTAGGTGATCAACCTGAGATTCTAAGAGATCAAAGCGGTCAAAAACTAATCGCATAAATTCAGCGTCAGGTAACTCTATTGGTGGAACACTAGGAGGGTCTTGACATGTATTGTGTTCCTGCCGATGGTGACCACTATAGGGTTCCTGAGGGTCGTCTTGATGGTAGTTTGTAACATAATCAGATTATGCTCGTGGGTGCGTATGGGCCCTGTGAACGTGCAGTGGAGGTCGCTCATATACAAACCCAGGTTCCTCTCCCAGAGGAGATGTGTAGCGGCGATGACCTGAACGATATTCAATTCTATCATCGTGAAATCATGGAGAGGTGTAATGATGAAGATGTGAGGACCTCTCGTCATGAAGATGTTAAATTTTCTCAGCGTGGACAGCAAGGTAGCCCAAACGCCAAATTAATATCTTCGGCACTACCCAGTTCTCACGTTGAACCAGCGGAAAACTAAGGAACAAGGTTAATCCCAACAAACAATGGAAGCACAAGCAGATCTTTTATACATTCACTTCTTTACAAGGCGAAGTATACGTAGCGAGACATGATTTCACTCGTACACAAGCTATAACAGAAAGTTCAACAAAACAAGCCGGGCGGACAGCACCGGAGTCCGCCGAGACCGCCGAGGTCGCCGAGTCCGCCGAAGTCGCCCGAGCTTAGCTGCAATCCGCCGAATAGACACGGAGTCCGCCGAAGCCACGAGGCCGCGCGGACACGCGTTATTCGCCTCCTGCTGATGAATTGAGGAACAACCGCCTACCCGTCTGAGACCTGCGTACAGGTTATTGAAGCTGGCAAAGTTGAAACAGAGCTGACAAGCCGCAGAGCGACCTCCTACTGAATCCGCAGAGACCGCACAACTTCCAAGTACTTGACCGAAGTCACAGCCAAACTCCTGGATCCATGAAACTACCCGCGCGACCTGCACACAGCACACAGTTAACTCTGAATCAATCCGCGCGGACAGAAAAACTGAGACCGCAATACCTCGCCGAACCCAACTTACTGTTCACTCAGTTACTGTAGACCTGCCAGGGGGGGTCCTATTTATAGGCAAGTTGAGGAGTGTGGTCACCGCCCTAGAGATAGAGACACAGCCTCAGCCCGCACGATAGCAAAACACCATCCGCCGAGTCCGCAAGGACTTAGCCGGATACCAAGGAATAAACCGCCAGCAGCAAGACAACTTTGGCGAACCCTCATCAGTCCGCCCAAGCTATGCGGACAAGGCATCAGCCGGCAAAGCCTCCAACCACTGCAGGACAGCAACCCCCTTCAATGGCTGTCCGCACAAACCCGAGGCAGTCCGCATAGAACAAGACTCAAGCCTCAATCCGCCACAAGTCCACGACCAAAGGCAGATAGCAACAGTCTGCCCGGTCAACAGCGGACTTGGCGGATACTGCGGACACCATGGTCTTGGCACAGAGTGTGACCAAGTCCAAAATCATCAAAGGCCAATGCGAGCATGACGGACATAAACTCTCGTCCGCCAAACACCCTAGCACACAGACCGCCAGCAGTCCGCAAGCTACTCGCACATCTGCCCAACGCAGCAGCCATCTCCCGGACTCCACACACCAGTCCGCCAACGACCTCCACAGCAAGCACCTGTTGTATCACCAGAGCTCGACAAGGCCTCAGCCAAGCTCTAAGCCCAGTCCGCAACAGCCCATACCGCGGACACGCCAGTCCGCAAGCTTCCCGCGGACATGAGCCAAACCGCCAATCAGCACAAGCTTGCACCACGACCACTGAGCAATGCACCAGTCCGCAAGCCTCTATCCGCTCAGGCCGCTCCTTAGCTAAACCAAACAGCCAACGCCCTATCCGTAGATAACAGGCCGCATAGTCCGCGGACTCCACCCGTACAACCCGCTCAGAACAGCCGGCTTCCACTAGACTTTCCACCAGGCCGCACACAGCAGTCCGCCTAGTCCGCCAGAGCTGTCCGCCCAGGCCGCCCGGCCTGTCCCGTCAACCACTTCCAATTCACAAATTTCAACACTCCCCCTTGAAGTGGGAAGTGGTGACCAAGCCCAGCAAGCTGCGCAAGCGCTCAAAAGGCCCCTTCGACAGTGGCTTCGTGAAGATGTCAGCAAGATTATCTTCACTCCGAACATGCCCGACCAGCAGAGATCCTTCCAACACCTTCTCCCTGATGAAATGGTGATCAATCTCTATATGCTTGGTCCTGGCGTGACACACTGGATTGTTTACCAGCTTGAGAGCACCCTCATTGTCACACCGGAGTAAAGTTGGCCCTTGCACTTCTTCATGAACATCCTCTATAAGCCTTCACAACCAGATGGCTTCCCGAGCAGCCAAGGCTGAAGCCTTATACTCTGCCTCCGTAGTTGAGACGGACACCGAGTCCTGCTTCTTGCTACACCACGAGATGCTAGCTGAACCGCAAGTGAACACATAACCTGAAGTAGACCTCCGATCATCTGAATCACCGTCATAGTCAACATCCGTGTACCTAAGCAACGCAAACTCCGAGTCCCTTCTATAGAGGAGTCTCATGTCAGAAGTCGCCTTGACATACTTCAGAATACCCTTCGCTGCCACTAGATGAGATTTCCTTGGTTCAGCCATAAACCGACTTACGCGGCCAACAGCATAAGCAATGTCCGGCCTTGTAATCGTCAGGTAAATCAAGCTCCCAACAAAAGCCCTGAACACCAAGGGATCATGAAGAACCCTTCCCTCATCTCGTCGAAGTTTCAGCCCAGGTTCCAGTGGAGTAGAGCACTTCTTCCCTTCGCCCATGCCGAACCGCTTCACAATGCGATCTGCATACCCTTTCTGGCAAATGAGAATCCCGCACTCCTTCCTCTCCACCTCAAGACCAAGAAAGTGATGAAGCTCTCCCAAGTCTTTCATCTCGAAGCGTATAACAAGCTCAGCCCTGAGCCTTGCTACTTCCCCCTCTGAATTCCCTGTGATGATCATGTCATCCACATACAGCAGGACCAAGACTTGTAGCTCCCCCTTCTTCATGACGAACAAGCTTGAATCCGAGTTGGAAGCAAGGTATCCACAGAATTGCAAGTACTCTGCAATCTTCCCATACCACGCTCTAGGAGCTTGCTTCAACCCATAGAGAGCCTTCCTGAGTTTGCAGACATAGTTCGGATGATCTTCAGAAACGAAACCGAGCGGCTGATCCATGAAGATGTCCTTGTCAATCTCTCCGTAAAGAAAGACATAGTTCACATCGAGTTGCCACAACCTCCATCCCTTGCTAGCAGCCAAGGCGATTACCACTCTAACTGAAGTCATCTTCGCAACTGGACTGAATGTCTCCTCATAGTCTTCTTCATACTGTTATGAGAATCCTCTAGCGACCAGGCGAGCTTTGAACCTATCAATGCTCCCATCAGCCTTCTTCTTCAACTTATACACCCACTTGCAAGTAACCGGAGTAATGTCATCAACCTTGTGCACAAGGTCCCAGATTTCATTCTTCTTCAGAGCATCAATCTCTTCCTTCATGGCATCTTCTCACTCCTTAACTCCAGTGGCCTCGTTGAAGTTTGCAGGCTCTCGCTCATCCAGAGGACCTGCAAAGAAGCAGGAGACAAAGCTCACTGCATTCCCATCACAGTACCGAGCCGGTGGCTTAACAACCCTCTTCGATCTTCGAAGGGTCAGCTTCTTGCTCGCTGCTTCCGTTGCTTCTTCGGGCTCAACTCCTACTTGGGGCAAGCATTGAGCAGTGCTCCCCCTGCTTCCTGAGCCAGAAGGCTCAGCCTCGGAGTTAGAAGCAACAGGAGCTGCTGGTAAAACAGCAAGCTCCTCTTCCAAGCCTTCAGCAGCCACCACCGGTGCTTCATCAACTTTGCTACTGTCGGTTAGCTCAACCGAGCCACCTCCATATGACGTCAGCTCGTCAAAGACAACGTCTCTTGACACCACGAACTTCTTCGTCACAGGATCCATGCATTTCCATCCCTTCTTCCGCTCATCGTAGCCAACAAAGACAAGCTTCCTTGCCTTCACATCCAGCTTAGTCCGTGAAGCATCCGGGACATGCACGTAGCAAGTTGAACCGAACACCCTAAAGTGTCCCACACTTGGCTTCTCCTTCAGCAACAGCTCAAAAGGAGTCTTCATGTTGATAGGGCTGGGTGGCATCCTGTTGATGACATAAGCAGCACAAGACATCCCCTCCGCCCCAAAGGACCTTGGGATATCTTTCGCATGAAGCCAGCATTTGCAAGTCTCCGTCAAATGACGGATCTTCCGCTCCGCTACTCCATTTTGTTGTGGAGTGTGAGCACAAGTAAGCTCTCGTTGGATCTCGTGCTTCCTGCAGAAGTTAGAAAACTCAGAGGAAACAAACTCACCCCCGTTATCAGTTCTAAGCTTCTTAATCCGCAAGCCAAGTCGGTCTTCTACCAACTCCTTAAACTCCACAAACAACCGGAAGGCTTCTGACTTCTCATTTAAGAAGTACACTCAAGTATACCTTGAGTAGTCATCAATCAGGACAAGCATGTATCTGCTTCCACCAAGGCTGGCAGTAACCGTAGGTCCCATTAAGTCGCCATGAATGCACTCCAATGGTTGCTTGCTTCTTGTTTGTGACTTATCAAACGGAAGGCGATGTGCCTTACCGTATTGACATCCCGCGCAAACATACCCGTCACCAAAGGAGGACAACTTAGGCAACCCTTTCACCAAACTTCTACTAGTCATCGTCTTCAGCTTGTCCATGTCAACATGCCCCAGCCTCTCATGCCAGATAGTAGCGCTATCATTTGCCCTCATACGATCAACATAAGAATTGGTGGCAAGAACAAACAAGTTCTTCACCCTCCTTCCAACATGAGCAACATCAGCCTTAACCGCTGATACGTTGCGAAGGAACCTCACGTCTGTTGGCCCAAACATAACGTGATAACCAGCGTCCAGCGCATTGGTCACCGAGAAGAGGTTCTTTTTCATGCCGGCACGTGATACACACTCCTTAACGTGAGTGGCCCCTGATCACTACCCAAAGACACGACCCCCTCTTTTTCTACTGCATAAACAGTATTATCAGCAGTGATAATAGCTTCGTTACCTGAGTATGCTTGCATGGAGGTAAACTTTGACTTGTCTCCGGTGAGGTGATGACCACACCCGGAGTCCACGATCCACTCGTTGTTGAAGTCCTCAGCAGACAAGGCACGGACACAAGTGTCTGTCATGAAAGCTCCGCCCCATTCCGCTTCTTCACTTCTCGAGCAAGCTCCCTCGTTTCCTACAGCATGCCCAGGCTGCAGTTTGACCTTGCAGTCCCGCTTGAAGTGCCCTCGCTGATGACACCGGTAGCACTTCAAATTCTTCTTCCAGTCCTTAGGAGCATTGCTCCTCTCCGGCTGATATGAAGTTGAAGTCTCCTTCTCACCAGCGACCTGCACCTTCTTCTTCTTCCCTTCCCATCATTTCTTCTTGCCTGAGAAGAGAGCTTCGCTGCCTTCCTGATTAAGATTAACTCCAGCCATCTGCCTTGTCAAGCTCTCCTGCGATGCAAGCAGATTCTCCAGCTACAGCAAAGACGGCTGAGTAGCCCACCGTTGAACAGATGTCACAAAGGCCACATACGCCTTCCGCAAGCCGCGGATAATGTGCCTTTTCATCTTAGCCTCAGAGATAGGCTCATCAGGATCCAGTGCCGACAGCTCAGCACACAAGCTCTTCATCTTTAAGAAATACTTCGAGATGGAAAGGTCTCCTTGAGTTATTTTAGCCAACTCATTCTCCAGAAACTGAAGCCGCGCCACATTCTTCCTATTGAACAACTCATCAATGGTTGTCCAAATATCAGCAGCCGACTCACATCCAATGATGTGATCAAACAGTTCTGGTGACACGGCCCTCTTGAGGATAAACTCCGCCTTAGTATTTCTTTTCCTCCAGAGCCTAACCTGCTCAGCAGTACCGAACGCAACAGTCACTTCCTGTCTATCGTCACCACCGACGACTTCCCACAGCTCCTCGCCAAGAAGATAACTCTTCATACACGACTTCCACTTCTTGACGTTAGTCGGCGTTAAGAGTTCAATGCCAAGACCCCTTGCAAAGCTCCCTTCCATTGCAACACCTGCTTGGATAAGCCTTCAGAAGCACAGAGCACCAACACAGGTTGATCACCACTCAAACACAGAGCACAACACTGGTTGAAGACCGCTCAAGCAACTGAACCTCGCTTTGATACCATGTTAAATTTTCTCAGCGTAGTCAGCAAGGTAGCCCAAACGCCAAATTAATATCTTCGGCACTACCCAGTTCTCACGTTGAACCAGCGGAAAACCAAGAAACAAGGTTAATCCCAACAAACAATACAAGCACAAGCAGATCTTTTATACATTCACTTCTTTACAAGGCGAAGTATACGTAGCGAGACATGATTTTGCTCGTACACGAACTATAACAGAAAGTTCAACAAAACAAGCTGGGCGGACAGCACCGGAGTCCGCCGAGACCGCCGAGGTCGCCGAAGTCGTCCGAGCTTAGCTGCAATCCGCCAAATAAACACGGAGTCCGCCGAAGCCGCGAGGCCGCGCGGACACACGTTATTCACCTCCTGCTGATGAACTGAGGAACAACCGCCTACCCGCCTGAGACCGGCGGACAGGTTATTGAAGCTGGCAAAGTTGAAACAGAGCTGACAAGCCGCAGAGCGACCTCCTGCTGAATCCGCAGAGACCGCACAACTTTCAAGTACTTGACCGAAGTCACAGCCAAACTTCTGGCTCCTTGAAGCTACTCGCGCGACCTGCACACAGCACACAGTTAACTCTGAATCAATCCACGCGGACAGAAAAACTGAGACCGCAGCACCTCGCCGAACCCAACTTACTGTTCACTCAGTTACTGTATACCTGCCAGGGGGGGTCCTATTTATAGGCAAGGTGAGAAGTGTGGTCACCGCCCTAGAGATAGCGACACCGCCCCAGCCCGCACGATAGCAAAACACCGTCCGCCGAGTCCGCAAGGACTTAGCCGGATACCAAGGAATAAACCGCCAGGAGCAAGGCAACTTTGGCGAACCCTCATCAGTCCGCCCAAGCTATGCGGACAAGGCATCAGCCCGCAAAGCCTCCAACCACTGCAGGACAGCAACCCCCTTCAATGGCTGTCCGCACAAACCCGAGGCAGTCCGCATAGAACAAGACTCAAGCCTCAATCCGCCACAAGTACACGACCAAAGGCAGATAGCAACAGTCCGCCCGGTCAACAGCGGACTTGGCGGATACTGCGGACACCATGGTCTTGGCACAGAGTGTGACCAAGTCCAAAACCATCAAAGGCCAATGCGAGCATGGCGGACATAAACTCCCGTCCGCCAAACACCCTAGCACACAGACCGCCAGCAGTCCGCAAGCTACTCGCACACCTGCCCAACGCAGCAGCCATGTCCCGGACTCCACACACCAGTCCGCCAACGACCTCCATAGCAAGCACCTGCTGTATCACCAGAGCTCGACAAGGCCTCAGCCAAGCTCTAAGCCCAGTCCGCAACAGCCCATACCGCGGACACGCCAGTCCGCAAGCTTCCCGCGGACATGAGCCAAACCGCCAATCAGCACAAGCTTGCACCACGGCCACTGAGCAATGCACCAGTCCGCAAGCCTCTATCCGCTCAGGCCGCTCCTTGGCTAAACCAAACAGCCAACGCCCTATCCGCAGATAACAGGTCGCATAGTCCGCGGACTCCACCCGTACAACCCGCTCAGAACAGCCGGCTTCCACTAGACTTTCCACCAGGCCGCACACAGCAGTCCGCCTAGTCCGCCAGCGCTGTCCGCCCAGGCCGCCCGGCCTGTCCCGTCAACCACTTACACTTCACAAATTTCAACAGAAGATGTGAGGACCTCTTTATGAGTGGTGTGCAGGGAACGATGATAATCTTAAAGATAACATGAAGATCTCTCTAGAGGGGCTCTATGAGGTCGGGTATAGGTAGACTCGGGATACTCAGATGGAGGAGACGAACGACGGCGATAACTAAACATAAATGAGCTCAATGAATATTTAAAACCTACTACTACGAAGTATGCAATGGCCTAACCTTGACCTCTGATACCAAAATGTAGGGTCGGCTAATGGTGCTCGGAAACTACAACTTTACGTGCAGGTGCAGGGGTGACACACTAATGCAATGCTACATGCAAGGTGGTCGTCGGTCGGCAACGATAATTAATATAAGCAATGAAATTAATAATGTCACGCAAATAATTGAAATAAAGAAACAAACTATTAATTTTTAGCAATTTGGCAACGGCTTCCTCCGCTCGGAGGGACTAAGCAAGCATGCGGCGAATAATTCCACAAACAATTATTAGCATAAAAGAAAATAACTACTACACAAACATAATCTCAGCACAATATAGATAAACACCGAATAAAAATGTCAAGTCACATAATACAATACCATAAATGCTCACAACGTAGAGAGCTGAACCGAGGCACTGGAGAATTTGAAGCGTTGGATGCAAAGACAAGCGATCGGAGGCGAACACGGTGGCACGGTGACGGCGAGGTGGCTGCCCGCGGTGGAAAAGAGGGAGTACGGGCCGGAAACGGCGAGATCCGGCCACGAATAAGTAGATCTGGGTCGGGGATGGGTAGATCTGCTATTTACGGGCGGATCCGGGCAAAAATGGAAAGTTTGTGCGGTGGAAGTAACGGATCGGGAGCGAAATTCTCAGATCTGAATGGATCTGGAGAAATAGGGTTGTTTGGAGGTGGTTCCACGAAGAGGGGTGAATTGGGTGGTCGGCCGGTGGTAGGAAGGGGGCTGCCGACTATGGAGGGGGTGTGGGAGGGAGGCGGCGGCCAAGGGTGGGTCGCCGGGTTAGGGGAAGGAGGCTGGGGGTCGATGAAGGAGAGGGGGGCGGCTGCAAGGTGGTGCCGGGTTGACTGGGGGTTGCAGGAAGACTGCAGGTTTTCCTGCGGGCCGCCGGGTTTGGGGCAGGGATTTGGGGGGCTTCCGGCGGCTGAATGGAGGATGAGAGGGGTGGAAAATGACGGTGGGGGTGGGGGTTACCTTGTGGGGAAGTTTGGCGGCGTAGGAGTCGTCACTTAGGGTTCCACGGCGTCGGAACCGGGGAGAGATCGCTGGAATCCGGGAATACTTCTTCTCTAAATTCTGCAATGCCTTAAATCAGCCCTCATACCTCCTATTTATAAGAAAAGACACATTAGGCTTTCCCCATCAATGGCTATGACTGGCCAGTGGGTTCGCCTTTAAAACACATCAAAAATAAACTGAAAAATATAAAGTAATATAGTATTTTGACTCGCGGCGACGCTCCGGACGCAATCGCGGAGTCCGATCGTCGATCCGAGCACGCCATATATGGAAAGTTGACAAATCAGCCCCGAACGGGCCCAAAGCGCGTCCTCGTCTCTGCTCCGCATCAACATGGCTTGAGGGAATGAAGTCGTGTGGTCTTGAGTACCCGCGAGCGCTGTATTGTGGATGATGGCTTGTTAGCTTCATATGTTGTTGCTAAGTGGTTATGGGGAAATTTTCGAGTGAAGTCAACCATCATCACTTGCATATCTAGATTCCTTTTTGTATATGCTCAACCTAGAAGATTGTTTGTGTTCGATTCTTTACCCTATGTAACTTAATTGTACTTTCAATTTGTGACATATTGTTTGTTGCGTCGTACTTGTAGATGAGCGGTATCACGTCCCGGAGTTCGCTAGGATGACCAGGGGAGGGACCGCTACGTAGTTTGTGATTAGCTCATAGCTGACCACGTTTACCTCTGATTAGCGTTTGGTGTAGGTGTCATAAAGTGTAGCGTGCTTAAAGCCCAAAGCTGCAAATGGAAAATAAAGTTGCTATCTTTTAACCTCTTTTACTTGTCCAGTCTACGAGCCAATGTTTTGATCATTGTTCTTGCATATTGCTTGTATACTCTTGAACGGTTGTGATGTAAAATCTTAAGGCTGCCCCATTTTGTAAAACATTCTTGCAGTATTGTGAACATTCATCGTTGGTTTTATTTTCGAAACTTCCGCTAGTATTATATTTTCTTAGTATTTTACTTTTGTACCACTTATAGGCAAAAGAAGCCGCTATCTTTTTAACGCTTTTACTAGTCCGGTCTGCGAGCTGATGTTTTGATCATTGTTCTTGTCTATTACTTTACACTCAATTGTTGCGATGTAAAGCCTTAAGCCACCCTTTTTTTAAAACATTCATGTACTATTGTGGGCATTCATAGTTGGTTTTAATTTCAAAGCTTTTGCTAGTATTTATATTTTCGGAGTACTTTAATTATGTACCACTTATAGCATTTAACTTGCACGGGTAATATGTTATGGGTCCTGGCCGGACCCATGTTATATTATTTGTACAGGTGAGATGTTAAAATGGGGACGCCCGGTCACTACAACATGACGGCATCCCAGTCAATACCGCACATCGGGACCACTCAAATAGGTGCATGCCCTCGCTCTACAACCATATGAAGCCCCCTTGACACAAATCCCGTCGGTGCCCCCCTCTATCCCCTGCCTCCATTTCCAACACATTGCCTCTCCCACCAAGATTACATTAAACTCACCACCATGGCCTTTGCTTCCTCTTGGAAACTATTATACTCCCCTCATACAAATGTCATCATAAAGAAATACGTTTGTTGCTCACAGCCGAAGACGACAACACTATAGTTGATGACTTTAAGGCCCTAGAGCTCGTGAACGTCATCATCAGTACTCGACCTTAAGGAGAAGGACAATTTTGAAGGGCAAAGTATTGATGCATATATGATACGCATATACTCCATGTGGATGACCGCCCTCGGTTAGTGGAGATCGAGATCAACCACTCAGAAGCATCTATTAGTAGGATACGATGCATTAGGGCATTAGGACCAAGAATCGCGTCCGAGCAAAAAATTCATGACGGGCGAAAAAATCACATATGACCGAAAAAAATGCGACAGGGCGAAAAAATAACGTCCAGGACAAAAATCGCGTCCCGGACGAAATAATCGCATCCTGGCGAAAAATTGCGTCCCGGCCGAAAAAATCACGTCCTAGCCGAAAAAATTTTGTATCGTGATTTCTTATGTCTAGTGCGATGAATCTATGGATGTGACTTTATGAAAATGTGTGGTGAAATGTCTTGCAACGATTTTAGAATACAAATATGTACCATGTTTGTTCACTAAAAGACGCCTCACTGGTCAAATCTTCAAGGGAACTGCACGGAATATTGAGTTTTACACCCTTGTTCCTTTTTGGTAGTAAACCTTCAGAAAATGGCATTGTGAACTTCATTTTAGAATTTTCAATGATTGCTTAAAATTTTGAAAACACTCTTTATGTGGTTGATGGTTCAAGTAAATTGACACGTTTCGTCTCATGTAGAAAACCATTTGACGCATCTCCAATAGTTAACCTTTGGACAAATTTCTACCACCGTTTGTTTTTTATTTCCAATTAAAATAAAATGGATGTCTCAGAATTGATTTGATGGTGTTTGCTCAGGTTTTCCAACGGATTATGAGATCTTTCACAGTCTTTTTGGTTTTTCAGCATTGGTGAGACCGAACATTACTAGAGTAATTTGTGCCTCTACTTAATTCTAGAGAGAACTTATGAACGAGTCTGAGAGCATGTTTCTTTTTGTATGGCATTATTCATTTAGAATGTTTTTCCCTGCATTCCAAACTAGCTTATAGCGAGTTTAACTAACCATTTTCGATTTTCTCAGCTATGCTAGTTTGTGCTCTAGTTCGTAAGTGGTTTAATTTGCCTCTTAATTGTTCTCCCATGGGCAAAGACATGTACGAGTGCATCAACTCTACTAATAAATCCATACAAAATTACAAACCTATAAATGCCATAATATATCCGTATGGCATTCTAGTAATAAGCATGCCCAACATTACAAGAAATTAAGATTGCAAAGAGGAGCTGGAAAAGAGAAGCTTATATAAGACAAATTAAAAATCAGAATATAATCTTGCAGTAAAAATAAGTATTACTACAGAACTGTCAAAAACTAGACTAATTTTAAGCTAAAATTTGAGCCAAAACTGTGAAACATAAAATTATCGAGTGTGGGGTTTGATGAAGAATAGATTCACAGATGGCAACAATCCATAATTTGCAAATATAGAACCCAATGTGGAACCACAACTAGATTGACATAACACATGTTTTTTGCTAATAATTCAAGTCCTTTCAAAGCAGACAACGTGCTACTAAGCAGTTTTTGTGCCTAAAAAGTGTTTCAAAATCTAACCATATAGCACTTGGATTTGTTCCTATACAACTTTCCTTCATACATCATGATCCACAATCCTAACAGTTTCATGGTCCTATTAGTTCTTGTGTTTCCCTAAAATACTGGTTGCTTTAAGGAAAAGCCAACAAAATATCCAAATTCTAACATTCTAAGGACAACTGAGGGAGAAATAAAAAAAAGGTAGTACCCATGTAACTGAGAGAGAAATAAACCTAAAAATAGATCTCTTATGAAACTATGACTACATTTAAATAAGCTCAAAACCCATCCTACAATATCAAGCAAGCAGGACTCTAGATACTTAGCTAGAAAATTTCAGTATTCAGTTTCTCTATCAGAATGTACAGGGAGAGAAAGATCAAAGCTGCCAATAACAGAATTCATGAATGCCCTTCAAGGACAGTTGAACTCCATATAAGGTCCAACACAAAACTACAAGTATGAATTTAAAAATTTTAACTTGCATCTGATAACTGGATCATTTTTTCCTAATTTTCAAGCTTTACAAGGCCAGGAGAGAAAATAATCTACAATAAAAAGGATACAGATATTATAAGATTTTATCCTGAAATTAGTAGAGATGACACATTGAGCATTGAGTGCACGTACGAGCCTCTCGCTTACCAGCTTACGTAGGATTCGTTCATAGTGGGAGAAGGGGTGGGCAAGTGCGAGAAAGAGCACGATTCCACTGCTGTCAAGAGAGAGAGCTCGCTTGACAATATGATGGAGAATAAAAGCACCACTTGTCTCCACACTGTCTTCAATAAGCACAATGCAGCCCTGAGAAAGAGCGCCTCCATTGGAAATGCCAGGCATGAGTCCCAATGCTTCATCAAGAAGGTGAGGGCTAGTGTTCATATTGAGCACGAGGATTCTCTCTCATAAACTGTAAAGAAGTTATAAATTAGTTCAAACAGAAAAAAATCACTAAACTAATATGCATACTTGAATCTTGGTTACATTCAGATACATGTGTTTTAAGAACGAATATATGGTGTGATTAGCCTATTAGGGTTTACTAGAGAATAGAGATGGGGGTGTAACTCGGGTCGGTTCAGATTGGTTCTACCTAAAATCAGGAACCTATTCATATAGGTTTGGTTCCAATTTTTTTGGAACCAGCAGTGAATGCATCCAATGTCTAGAGTCATGCATGTGAAAATTTCTTGGAAGATGAGCAAGGTCATAAGAACACTCAATCAAACCAAAGCCAAGTAAAAAAATCAGTAACAGCAGAACCACAAGAGTCACTATAGAACGAAAAATCTTCTTTACAGGGCGAGATATACATTACATTACAAGACATGATTCACAATGCACCTGATGGAAGCAAAAAATTACAAGAGAAACCGGCGGACTGACAACAGTAACCGCCCAAGCCGCTAACCGTCAGGCCTGTCCACCGAAACCGCCAAATCGTCAAACCGCAACTCAAGCCGCGTGGACTGCATTGTTATTAAATGCTGATGAACTGGGAAAACGGTACCGTTGAGACGGGGCGAACTGCTTGAACTATCCGCAACCCCGAGGAAGAAGACTGTTGGCCGCACTAACCGCGACTTGTTGTATACCAAAAACTGCTCTCCGCGAACTGTTCCGCACTGAGCTTCCCAACTAGTTGCCTAGATGTCCGGTGCTAGCCGCGCATCCTGCACAACACAACTCAACTTCACTTAGCCGTCCGGTTAGAAAAACTTAACTGCAAGTTCAAAGCGCGAGTTGTGTTCTCACTGTTCCCGTTAAATATGATGAGTTGGGGACCCCTATTTATAGGCGACAAGGGAAGTGTGGTCACCGTCCATAGCCATGGAATAATTGCCCGTTATCATGCAATTAGCACCATCTATCCGCACAAAAGTGCGGATACCAAAGTCAGACCGCAAAGTCATGTGGATAGCATCCTCAGTCCGCGTGGACTTGAACAATGCTAATAATCACGCGACCTAAGCCATATCCGCACCAGATAGTCCGTCGATCCCCACACCCAGACCGCGCAACACAAGCGGTCTCCGCGAACTTCAAAAGCAGGCCGTGCAACCAGCAATCTCTGCGACTAGGCAGCACCATGGACTTGGCACATCATCGTGACCAATTCTACAACACCAGCAGTCTCTGGCTTCAGACCGCGCAAGCAGACCACAACGAACTGAGGGGTTAGCCTCTGCTATTCGCGCTAACTGCATGCCTCTACGCAAGCAAGAGAATCTGTCATCTTCAAGCAGACTCTGCGGTCTCACAACCCAGACCGCGACAGCCGCGGTTAGCCAACGCTAACTGCTCGGTTACCTCCCAGGGTGCTTGCTGAACCAGACCGCGGAAGAGAACAAAACGCCAGAACCCGGCTAATCGACGACAGACTTTGCGGTCTGTACGGTCTGCCCAATTAGACCTCCAACTTTCACTTCGAAAATTTCAACACTCCTCATTGAAGTAGGAAATGGAAACTAGCCCGAGCAAACCCAGTGATCGCGTAAACGGTCCCTTCGACAATAGCTTCATAAAAATATATGCGACATTATCCTGCCTCTGCACATACTCTACCATTAGAGATCCCTCCAGCACCTTCTCGCGAACGAAGTGATACTCGATCTCGATGTGTTTTGTCTGCGCGTGACAAACTGGATTATTAACCAGTTTGAGGGCACTCTTATTGTCACTGCATAGCAGAGTAGGAGCTTGCACCTCCTCATGGATGTCCTTCACTAACCTCTTAAGCCAGATGGCTTCTGGAGCTGTCAAGACCGAAGACTTATATTCCGCTTCTGTAGTGGAGACAAACACTGAATCCTGCTTCTTACTGCACCATAAAATAGTTGTTGATCCGCATATGAAAACATAACCAGATGTCGACTTTCAATCGTCTGAATCTCCCCCATAATCAGCATTCGTGTAGCCATGCAGTTTGAAGTCTGTGTCCCTCTTATAGAAGAGACTCATATCTGAGGTACACTTCACGTACTTCAGGATACTCTTAGATGTCATCAGATGAGTCTTTCGCGGCTCCGTCATATATCGACTTACGCGGCTCACAGCATAAGCAATATCTGACATTGTAATCGTCAGATATATAAGACTCCCAACGAGAGCTCGGAACATCAAGGATCTGGAAGAACCCTTCCCTCGTCACGCCGAAACTTGAGACCGACCTCTATAGCAGTAGAGCTGCACTTCCCTTCCCGTATGTTGAACCGCTTAACGATTCTCTCTGCATAGCCTTTCTAGAAAACGAGCACACTGCATTTCCTCTCCACCTCGAGATCAAGGAAATAGTGGAGCTCTCCAAGATCCTTCATCTCAAACCAGATAGCTAGCTCTGTCTTGAGCCTAGCTACCTCTTTCTTCGAGTTCCCTGTGATAATCATGTCGTCAACGTACAACAGCACCATGACTTCAAGCTCCTCACTCTTCTTGACAAATAGACTCGAGTCCGAGTCTGGGGCAAAATATCTGCAGAACTGGAGGTATTCTGCGATCATTTCATATCACGCCTGAGGCGCCTGTTTCAAGCATTAGAGAGTCTTTTTGAGCTTGCAGACGTGTCTTGTATGTTCTTCAGATACATAACCAGGTGGCTGCATCATGAAGATATCCTTGTCAATCTCATCGTAAAGGAATGTGTTCTTCACGTTGTGTTGTCAAATCCTCCACCCTTGGCAAGCTGCCAAGACAATCACCACCCGTACCGAAGTCATCTTGGGCATAGGACTGAACGTCTCTTCATATCCTTCTTTGTACTATTATGAGAACCCTTGAGCTACACGGCAAGTATTGTATCGCTCCATACTGTTGTCAGCCTTCTTGAGTTTGTACAATCACTTGCATGTCACATGAGTGATGACATCGATCTTGGGCACAAGATCGTAAGTCTCGTTCTTTCTGGGGGCGGTCATCTCCTCATCCATAGCATCTTCCTACTTAATGTCAGTGGCGTTTTCAAAGCATGACGGCTCCCGCTTGTCCAAAAGACTTATGAAAAACCTTGAGACGAAACTCACCATGTTTCTGTCCTTATACCGAGACGATGGAATAATAGTCCTTTTAGACCTCCGCAGGGCTTAACCCTGATTCACCACTTCCGCTGCTTCTTCTGAACTAGCTCTCATCAATGGCATACTTGGAGCATCGCCCCCCCTGTTTCTCTTAGTTGTCAAGGCGCGTGCTTAGGCGCACTTGAGGGGTCGGGCGCACCAGGCGCAGCCCGCCGCGCCTCAGCACGGCTGAGGTGGGCGATGTGCCCCAGGAGCATGCCTTACAGGCTCCCAGGCGCGCCAAAGGCGCGCCCGGGCCTTTCAAGTAGTTCCACGGAGGAACTACCCTGGTATGACGTCAGCTCGTCAAATACCATGTCCCTAGAGACCACAAGCTTTCGTGTCTCGAGATCCATGCATTTTCAGCCTATCTTTTTCTCATCATAACTGACGAAAACTAGCTTCTTTGCTTTTGCATCTATCTTCGTTCTGAGAGCATCTAGAACATGCACGTAGCAGGTAGACCCAAACACCCGAAGATGTTACACACTGGGCTTCTCCTTAAATATCAGTTCATGTAGAGACTTCATGTTGTTGGGACTGAAAGGCAACCGATTGATGGCATATGCCGCACAGGTCATTCCCTCCGCCCAAAAAATCATGTGAATGCCTTTGGCATAAAGCCAGCACCTGCAGGCCTCCGTCAAATGACGGATCTTCCGTTCTGCAACTCCGTTCTGTTGTGAAGTGTGCGCACAAGTAAGCTCTTTCTGGATACCGTGCTTCTTGCAGAAGTTGGAGAACTCATTTGAGTTGAACTTTCCTCCATTGGCAGTTCTCAACTTCTTGATCTGCAGACCGAGCCGGTCTTCCACGAGCTCTTTGAACTCCACAAACTTCTCGAACGCCTCTAACTTCTCCTTCATAAAGTATATACCTAAGTATACCTTGTAAAGTCATCAACAAGAACCAGCATATACCTGCTACCTCCGATACTGGGGGTGATGATCGGTCCGCTAAGGTCACCGTGGATGCATTTCAACGATGTCTTGCATCTGGTCTGTGATTTGTTAAATGAAAGACGATGAGTCTTACCATACTGACACCCCGCACAGACATGACCGTCTCCAAAGAATGAAAAATTAGGCAGGCCATGCAACAGGCCTCTTGCCGTCATAACCTTCAGCTTATCCATCTCAACATGCCGCAGTCTCTCATGACAGATAACAGCGTTGTCGTTTGCCCTCATTTTCTCAATATAGTAGTTTGTCGTCAACACGAACAAGTCATTAACCTGTATTCCAACATGAGTGACATCAGCCTTTACGGTTGACACATTCTAGAGAAATTTCACTTCTGTCGGGTCAAACAGAACGTGATACCCAACATCCACTGCATTAGTCACTGAGAAGAGGTTTTTCTTCATTCTTGGCACGTGATACACACTCTTCAACGTGAGTAGACCCCTATCACTGCCTAAATAAACTGTCTCTTCCTTCTCGACTACATGTAATGTATCGTCAGCAGTAATAATAGCATCATTACCTTTGTATGCTTGCAGAGAAGAGAACTTTGAGTCATCCGCGTTGAGGTGATGACCATACCCCGAGTCCACAATTCAGTCCTCCGAATAGTTGATGGAGGTCAGCGCACGAACACAAATGTCCGTCATGAAAGCACTTCCTCATCCACCTTTGGCCCTAGATTCAGCCTCTTCTTTTCCTGCAGCATGCCCCGACTGAAGATTGACCCTGCAGTCCTTCTGAATGTGACCAAGCTTATTGCACTTGTAGTATTGTGGTCCTCCTCCCTTCCTTCCTTCATCCTGCTTAGAAGCTTTGATCCTCTACTGCTGAAATGAAGTAGGACCATCGTCGATAGGTGGCTGCTTCTTCTTGTCTCATCTCCCCTGAGATGATACTTCAGTCATTTGTCTCGCCAAGCTCTCCTGCGAAGCTAACAGGTTATCCAGCTCGACCAACGATGGTTGATTGGCCAAGCCCTGCACATAAGTCACGAAGGCAGCATACTCCTTCCGCAACCCGCGGGTGATGTGCTCCTTCAGCTTCACCTCTGAGATAGGCTTTTTCGGGTCCCATGTTGATATCTCAACGCAGAAGTTCATCATCTTCAGAAAGAAGGAAGATATGGACATATCACCCATTGTGGCCTTCGCCAACTCATTTTCCAAGAACTATAGTCGAGCTACAATGTTCTTGTTAAACAGGTCATCCAAGGCCATCCAGATCTCAGTAGCTGACCGACATCCAATGATATGGTCAAATAGCTCCAGTGAGATAGCTTGCTTCAGAGGGAACTTTGTCTTCACATTTGTTCTCTTCAGGCTCTCACCGTCCCAGCATTCCCTCCAACAGCTACCACCTCTTGCTTGTCATCTCCACCGACGACTTCTCAAAGGTCCTCCCCAAGAAGATAGCTCTTCATGCAAGACCTGGTGGAAACCAGCCCATGTTAGGTCATCGCAAAAGTGTCCAACGTCGCACCCGACCGGATCTCTATCGGCCCTGAGTCGTGCAAATTTTAAATTATCACTTTGGCAATTTTAAAATGTTGCAATTGTTGTTTTTTGTGTGAAATATATTTGTATATATATTGTTAGAATCTATTTTTAGTTGTATTTTCTGGTGTGCCTTTAGCCTTGTATTCCTCCCTCACTATATAAGAGGGAGTGCTTGTTATAATAATTTGATTCGGTTTTTCCTAATTCTAACATGGTATCAGAGCAAGGCGTAACCTAGCCCGCTCGCCCGCTCGCCTCGCTGCGCCTGTCCGCCGCTCGCGCCTGCGCGCCCGCTTCGCCCGCTCGCCTCGCCTCGCCCCGTCCGCCGCTCGCCTCGCCTGCGTCTTCCCCCTCTCTACCGCGTCTCCTCTCTCTCCCGTCTCCTCTCTTCCCCGCGTCTCCTCTCTCGCCCCGCCTGTATCCGCCGGTTTTGCTATGGCTTAACCGGCGGGATTTTTTTGCGGCCTTCTGAAACTCGTTTCGCTTTCCTCTCCTTATTATCCTCCTTGATTCTTGGTGTTTTTTTCGGTTCGTCTTCCCGGCAGTTCAGATCTATGATGCCCTAAGATTTTCCATCTTCCTTTAAACCGTTCTTCTTCGTTGGTGCCATGTCAGACGTTGATTCCGGTGCTTCCGGTGCCTCTGTGCCCCCCGCTGGATCTACCCGGGTTGGCTCCGATCACAGTTTCTCTCAGCTCACTACGATTCGTCTGGATGACACCAACTACCTATCTTGGTCCCGTTCTATTACTCTGGCCTTAAAGAGTCGGCGTCTCTTTGGCTATGTTAGTGGCGACACTCCTGCGCCTGCTTGCACCTCTGCTACCTGGTCCCACTGGGACTCTGAAAACTCGCTGGTGATGTCTTGGCTCCTCAATTCTATGCAGGAGTCCATTGCCCGGAATTATCTCTTCCTCGACACTGCTGCTGACATCTGGAAACGAGCTGAATCCACATACTCCCGCAAAGGAAATGCGGCACAAATCTACCATCTTCGCCGACAGCTGTTCCATCTCCGTCAGGGAGATCGCCCTCCTTCTGCCTACTATTTGGAGTTTACCCAACTCTACCAGGAGTATGACCATTTTGAGTCTCTTGCCATGGTCTGTGATGTTGATGACCTCCTATAACGGGCTCGTGAGGATCGCAACAGGGTGTTCGAATTTCTCCAGGGGCTTCACCGCGATTTCGATCAGATTACTGTGCAAGTTTTGGGACGTGTTCCCATTCCCTCCTTGCCTGAGGTCTTTAGCATTATTCAGCAGGAGTTTGATCGTCGACAGTCCTGGAACATGCCCACCACTCCTGAGGGTTCAGCTTTGGTTGCTCACCCTCCCACCACTAGTAGCAGGGCCTCTCGGGACTTCAAGCCTCGTGCCACGGATAAGGATCATCTCATGTGCGATTATTGTGGCAAGCCTCGTCATACCCGGGATACCTGTTACAGTCTGCACGGCTTCCCTCCAGGATTTTCTTCTCGTGGTGGGTCTTCTTCCCGTGGGGGGCGAGGTCGTGGACGCACTTCTGGCCGTTCACATCCTTCTGCCCATCTGACTGAGATTCCTGAGAGCAGCCCTCAGGGTCTTCTTGGCCCTCCTCCTGCAACTATGTCCTCTTTTTCTGCTGATGAGATGCAGACTCTTCGCCGCTTGATGCAAGGTCTTCTTACTGAGCCAGTTCCTGCTTCTGCCTCCTCTGCCCTTGCCCATTCAGGTATCTCAGGTGCTCACTCTGCTACAACTTCCTCCTCTCCCCACTGGATTATTGACTCGGGAGCTACTGATCATATGACTGGCTCGGCTTCAGGTTTTGTGTCTTATTCCCCTCTCTCTGGTCGAGATAAAGTGAGTATTGCTGATGGATCCTTTTCCTCCATTGCTGGGAAAGGGTCCATACCTTGTTCATCTCTCACTTTATCTTCTGTCCTCCATGTTCCAAATTTCACCCGCAGTTTACTTTCTGTTAGTCAGTTGACTACCTCCCTTCACTGCTCAGTCACTTTTTTTCCTACTTATTGTGTTTTTCAGGATCTGAAGACGGGGAAGGCGATTGGGTCTGGTAGCTTGTAGGACGGCTTGTATGTGTTTGACCCCTCCAACGGGTCCACCTCTCCGCACGCTCTTCATGCCACCCAGTCATCCCAGCTGCTTACCTGGCATCGTCGTCTTGGCCATCCTTCTGTTTCCACTATGCAGCGTCTTTTATCTACTTTTCCCTCTAGTTGTTTTATAAATTTTGTGTGTGATGTATGTGACGTTGCAAAACATCATCGTCTCCCTGTTAATCATGTTTCTTTACCTAGTACTATTCCTTTTCATACTGTTCATACTGATGTGTGGGGGCCTTGCTCTATTGGCTCTATCTCTGGATGTCACTGGTTTATTTCCTTTATTGATTGTTTTTCTCGAACGACATGGGTTTATCTCATGAAACATAAGGGTGAAGTTTTTTCTCTTTTTCAACGCTTCCATAAGATGATATCTACTCAATTCTCTGCATCCATAAAAATTTTACGCAGTGACAATGGTAGAGAGTATATCAACTCTTCCTTTGACCACTACCTTACCACTCATGGCATTATTCATCAAACTTCCTGTGCTCATTCCCCGTCACAGAATGGGGTAGCCGAGCGCAAGAACCGTCACTTGCTGGATGTTACCAGGTGCCTCTTGCTTACTATGCATCTCCCCAAGTTCTATTGGGGGGATGCTGTACTTACCGCTGCTTATCTCATTAATCGTTTGCTCACTCCTGTCCTTGGTAACCAAACTCCTCTCACCACCTTAGGAGTTTCTCCGACATCCTCTCTTCCTCCTCGCATATTTGGGAGTACGTGCTTTGTCCACATTCCCTCTCCTGGGAGGTCTAAACTTGACCCACGCGCCCTCAAGTGTGTCTTCATTGGTTATTCTCCTACTCAAAAAGAGTATAAATGTTATCACCCTCCTACTCGTCGGACACTTGTATCTGCTGACGTTACTTTTTGTGATTCTACTCCTTATTATGATCCCTCACTTCAGGGGGAGCCTGCTGTTGAAGTGAGTTCTCCTACCTTCTCCCTTCCGATTCCTCCCTCTAGCGAGCATATCATATCGGTTATTTCTCCGGTTGATCATCCCACAGCTCCTCCCGTTATCTCTTCTCCTCCGCCTACTCGTCCCATACAGGTTTACACCCGACGGCGTAAAGGTCAGCACACAACGGCTAATCCCATGCTCCCAGACCCTATGCCAACTCTGTCAGAGGATCTCTCCCTCCATGAAGGTATCCGGTTGAGTACTCAACACCCTATATCTCAATATGTTTCCTATGATATGCTGACTCCCTCTTATAAAGGGTTTGTGTCGTCCCTTGCTTCGGTCTCTCTTCCATCTACCTGGCAGGAGGCACTTGAACATCCTGATTGGAAAAGGGCAATGGTAGAAGAAATGGTAGCTTTGGAGAAGAATAATACTTGGGACTTAACCACCCTTCCACATGGGAAGAAAACTGTTGGTTGCAAGTGGGTCTTTGCGGTCAAACAAAATTCCAAAGGCATAGTGGAACGTTTCAAGGCAAGATTAGTGGCGAGAGGGTATACTCAAACTCTTGGCATTGACTACCAAGAAACCTTTGCTCCTGCGGCGAAAATGAATTCTATTCGGGTCCTGCTGTCATGTGCTGCATGCAAGGGTTGGGATCTCATCCAATTGGATGTTAAAAATGCCTTCCTTCATGGCAATTTGGAAGAAGAAGTGTATATGTCCCTTCCACCCGGTTTTATCTCTCAGGGTTCAGATGGAAAAGTTTGCAAATTGAAGAAGGCTCTCTACGGCCTGAAGCAATCCCCAAGGGCGTGGTTTGGACGGTTCCATAGCGTCATGGTCTCCCTGGGGTACAAACAAAGTCATGATGATCATACTCTGTTTATCAAAAAGAGGGCCAACTTTGTAACAATTTTAATAGTCTATGTTTATGACATCATTATTACAGGGAATGACATTGATGAAATAAGAGCCTTAAAGAAACACTTGGCACAAGAATTTGAGGTGAAAGATCTTGGCAAACTGAAGTATTTTCTGGGTATTGAAGTTGCCAGATCTAAGAACGGCATACTCATCTCTCAACGGAAGTACGTTCTTGATCTCTTAGAACAAACGGGTCTGAGTGGGTGTAGACCTGCTGACACCCCCATGGAGGTTAACCACAATCTTGGAAAAAATGATGGCGATCTTATAGAAGATGTTAAAGGTTATCAAAGACTTGTAGGGAGATTGATCTACTTGTCTCATACTCGACCCGACATTGCTTACGCCGTTGGAGTTGTGAGTCAATACATGCACTCCCCGAGGGCCAGACATCTTGATGCTGCCCATCGGATCTTGAGATACTTGAAAACTTCACCTGGAAGAGGAATCCTTTTCACCTCCAATTCTGACCTCAAGATCGAAGTTTATACTGATGTTGACTGGGCAGGAAGTGTTGAAGACAGACGATCCACGTCTGGGTATTGTTCGTTTATTGGGGGGAATCTTGTCACTTGGAGAAGCAAGAAGCAACAAGTCGTCTCTAGGTCTAGTGCTGAAGCAGAATTTCGTGCCATGGCACATGGCATTTGTGAAGGACTCTGGCTGCGCTCCCTCATGAGTGATCTGGGGTTGAGTGAAACTGCTCCTATTCGGTTGTACTGCGACAACAAGGCTGCCATTAGCATTGCCAACAATCCTGTTCAGCATGATCGTACAAAACACATTGAGGTGGACAAACATTTCATTAAGGAACACATTGAGAAGAAGATCATATGTATTCCCTTTGTTCCCTCAGAGGGCCAACTTGCAGATATTCTTACAAAGAGTCTTGGGGCAAATCTTCACTATGGCTTGATTGACAAGTTGGGCATGAGAAATATAACATGCCCAACTTGAGGGGGAGTGTTAGAATCTATTTTTAGTTGTATTTTCTGGTGTGCCTTTAGCCTTGTATTCCTCCCTCACTATATAAGAGGGAGTGCTTGTTATAATAATTTGATTCGGTTTTTCCTAATTCTAACATATATAATACTTCTATATACATAAATTAACTATTAAATTAAAACATATATATATATATTATCCCCATATCATTATATATATATATGAATTGCAGGTTCAGCATCTGAAATCAGCCAGATCACACTACTCATCTTCCCAGCCCGTCTTCCCGTTCAGCCAGAGAAAGAGCTCCCGCAATATTAGGCCTAGGCTCCACCCGCATCTCCTCGACTGCGACGTTGCAGCAGGAGAAGTCGCATGATGTTTGGCCCACGATGCCGTCGCTCTGCACATCGCTCCACGTCGCGCATCTTCCTGGTCAAGTTCTGATGCCTTGATCCCTCCCCCTGACGGTTTCTAGCACCAGTCCAAGCTTCTGCCATGGACGTTCTTCCACGAAGCTGACGGTTAGGGATTATTTTCGTGTTTTTTTGCTACCTATAAATGACATTGTTGTATGTGTTGTTTAGTGGAATGTTGAAGATAAAAAAATTAAATATTGTTGTCATGAGATTGATGAGAAAATTTGTTATAGCTGTAAGGAGTTGATGACATTAATGGATGTTTGAGAGATTGTCGAATGTTGAATTTTTACTTAGTTGCTAATTTTTGCTTCCATCGAGTCCTGTCGATGTAGTTGTTAATTTTGGCTAATGTTGCTTCCGTGAACAGAGAGTTGGCTTCAGTTTAGTTGTTGGAGTGATTTATGTTCTTTGCTTCTGTGAAGAATTAGTGAACAGAGTAATGTGATGTTGTCACTGATTGAGTGAATGAATCTTGATAATTTAGTTAATTGATTCCGCGAATAGTGATTTCTTGCTAGAGAGATTATGTGGAACCACTTGGGAGTGAGTGACAATTTTTCGTGGTGCCCGTCTGCGATAGCGGACGACTCGGAACAGGAAGTCAAAGGTGACGAGAAGTTTCTCGTGTGATAACCGTCGACTTCGGATACGGAAAGACGTCTCTTTCCTTAGGTAATTTGTTTCTATCTTCTTCTTTGTGTGTGTCTAAATTTTTTCATTAAGATAAATATATTCTTGTTGAGTATTCGCCCGAATTTTATCAGCAAACGCTACGTCGAAAACTCCAAACGGAAATATATTTGGAGTTTACAATTTTCGTTTAGCTACAACACGGGGAAAGGAACGAAAATTGCGAACTTTCTTCCCGAATTTAGAATTGAACTTGTAATTCAATTTTTAACAAATAGTTTTTGTGCTTTCCAAAGTCAAAGTTATTTAATTTCAAGTCTGCATAACGCCTGCTCTACTTTGTTTACAAATTTAATTTAATCATCGCGCGCATTCAGGGTTTCCTAGAAAAAAACAGACAGGAGCGCAAACACTATGTAACATCCCGACTTTTATTGGGTCACTAGAGCCCTAGCGGGCACAATAAAAGTGGCCCGAACCCTACCCATGACCCGGTAGAAGACAACTCTAGGCGGGAAATAGAGCTAGAGAACTCCGAATTGAGTTCTGTCATTTCCTGTGACCTCGTGTAGTCAATACGAGTACATCGGAACTCGTTCAGTTGTACTCCGAGGTCATATAGTGAATGTGATCATTTCTCGTAAAACGCAACGAGAGCAGATTTTGCATATCGAGCTAGAGAACTCCGAATTGAGTTTTGTCGATTCCTGTGACCTCATATAACCTAGACAGGTGCGTCGGAACCCGTCACGTCACGATTCGAGGTCTAACGACAGTTTTACACACTTCGACCATTTTAGCGCGCTGCGGCGCGCAAATTTTGGACATTCGCCAAACGGACTCCGATTCAACCTCAGTCAGTGGCGTTGGACTCGTGTGGTCAATACGAAGTCAGCAGAAGTCGTCCCAGTCAATTTTGACGACAATTAGTCAACCCGTGGTCAAATCAGGCGTAGTCGTGCACCGAAAAGCGTGCGCACACCGATTATGACACGACACTCAAACCATGACCCGACCCCGATGACTTGGACCAACTTTGACTTTTACCAGCAAGGGGGACCCACCCTAGGGTTGACTTGGTGCCACCTAAAAATCCATCTTTTGGATTTTTCTCCAAGTACCCCCCCCCCCCTCCAAAAGAGGATGGCTCATGCCCCCTCCCCCCACTTTCCTTGGGCCCCCAACCAGCAAGCCTTCCTAGGTCAAGAGGAGGTCCACCCACTCTTCTCTCTCTCTCTCTCTGTTGCAACACCCTATTACTGATTTGGGCAAGGATCACTATGTCTCTTAGGAAACCTGTCTTGACCTTCTTGTATAGATCTAAAGGTCAATTAGAATTGAGTGTAAGGGTTAGTAGTTAGATTTGGAAGATGCCCTCAAGACCAGAGATTTCAGTTCAGGAGACCAAGTCATTTCGTCGAGCTCAGGACGGCGAATCGTCGAACTCCATTCGACGATCGCTGAGCTCACTTCGACGAATCGTCGAACTCCATTCGACGATCTATGAGCTCAACTTCAACGAGTCGTCGAACTCCATTCGACGATCTTCGAGCTCAGATCGACGTTCTTGACTCCAGTTTGATTCTCTATCTCTGAGCTCAGTTCGACGATAGTTGAGTTCAGATCGACGATCTTTGTTTCTATCTAAGTTCAGTCTCTGAGCTCGGTTCAACGATAGTGGAGCTCAGTTCGACGTTTTTCTGAAGAGTTAGACGTTTTTCAAGATTCAAATTCAGACAGTTGTGGAATTATTCTCAGCATTTATGTCAGAGATCCTGTAGCCGTTTTTAATTAATCTGGAGCAAGTTTCAAGGAATTTTCAAGAAATGTTTTATTGGACTTTCCTCCAGAAAACAAAATGCAGTTAAGGAAGTCATTTATGACACGCTAACGACTATCTTGGACAGAGGATCATTTCTATTCAGATCAAAGGAATAAAAGAATTATATTACTCAACAACAACAACTTCTACAACAACAATTCTCTGCAACAACAATTCTCTGCAACAACAAGAATTACAACTCGTACAACAACAATTACACAAGAGAAAGAAAGAGAGTTGCAGACATTCTCAGTCTCAAATATTCATACAAGAATACACATCACAAAAGGAGATCAACTAACTGAAATTTTCAGATCTCTCTTGATTCAAGTGTTCAAAGGTCATCATCATTCAAGACTTCAGACATCTCACATTTCAGTTACTGCTGAAATCATCTTTTGCTGGAGATCAAATCATCTGAAGGCCTATCACCCTACTGCAAAGCTTCACTTCCTGAACAACTCAAGATCTCAGGGGGAGCTTTGACAACATCCACTATCTTCTCTCTGACTGTTGACAGAGAAGATCATCTCATTTATTTCTCTCTCTCTCTCTGCTGTAAAGGATTTTTCAAACTCCCTTCAAAAGTTTGTGATTGGTTTCTGAGACCTTATCAAAACTCAGTGGTGGAAAGACACCTGATCAAAAAATCTGGTTTGGTTTTTGAGCATCTTATCAAAAGCTCATTGGTGCCCAGGACACCTGATCAACTCATCCTGCAGTGGATTCCTACCTACGGTGGTAGAAGAGTGGATGTACCCAGATTGGTTGTGGAACCACTATATCTCCTTGTGTCTTCTGGTTGCTTGTTTCTCTTTTATTTTCTGGCTGTGCTTTGTGATTGCTCTGTGATTGATCTGTGAGTGTTCTGTGTTTAGAGTTACTTTATGTTATTTGCTTCCCTGTTCACTTAGGAATACAACAGTTGTAAAAAGTTTTTAGCAAGCAACATACTCTATTCACTCTCCCCCCCCCCCCCTCTAGAGTATATCAGATCTAACTTGCACTTTCAATTGGTATCAGAGGGAGGTTGGTTAAAAATACCACATCTCAGTGGTTGCACAGGCTAACACCTGAATCCAATGATCCCTCCAGTTAGATCTGCTTGTTGTAAGTTTGTTATTAGGATCAATTCTTCACAAAACATGGCCCAAAACAAAGATTATGCTAGCACCAGACCTCCAGTGTGCAATCTATCTAAGTTTGCACTTTGGAAGGCAAGGATTAGACTGTACATGAACTCTATTGATGAGGACATTTTCAATTCTGTTTTGACAGTGTGTCCAAGACCTCCAGAGAACACAAGTACAAGTGATGTTCCACCTCCCTCAGGAACAGATGCAGAAATAAAGAAATGGAAATTGGCAGCTGCAAATGCTATGAACATTCTAGCCCAGACTATGTCTGATGACATATTCCAAAAGATAGCTGAATGCAACTCAGCAAAGGACATCTGGGACAAGCTATCTGAAATATTCTCTGGATCAGTTGAAGAGAGAAAAGACAGAAGATCTCACCTCATAACTCAATATGAGAATTTCAAGAAAGGAGAAGCTGAGTCAGTAGTAGACATGTATAACAGACTCAGTCTCATAGTCAATGAGCTGAAAACTTTGGATAAAGAGATCTCATTGACTGAGCTAAATGATAAAATCCTAATGTGCTTCCCAAGCACTTGGGACTCAAGGATCTGGTCAATCAAGGATGCCAGAAGTCTAAATGAGATCACCACTGAAGCTCTCTTGGGCAAGCTCAAGTCTTATGAGATACTCATTAATAATAGAGAAGAAAAGCAGAAGGCTGTCTCACCAGCCACAAGAAAGGAAAAGTCAATAGCTTTCAAAGCCACTGAAGATCAGCCTGAAGACAAGATCACAGGCAATGAGGAATTGCTAAGTCTACTGGCCAAAAGATTTTACAAAATGGCCAGAAAGTACTTCAGGAAAAGATCATACAAAAAGCATGACAAGCCAAGGTATGATAAATCAAATAACAAAGAGATTATCTGTTTTGGTTGCAGGAAACCAGGTCACATTGTGCCTGACTGTCCAGAAAATAAAAACAAGGACAGAAAGGACAAGAAAGAAAGAAGAAAAGACAAGTACTTCAAGAAGAATAGCAATGGCAAACCCTCCTCCAGCAAGAACAAATACACAAGGAAGGAATTTGTTGCTGAAACTTGGAGTGAGACAGAAGAAGAATCAGAAGCTTCATCCAGCTCAAGTGATGATGAAGATGATGCTGATGAAAAGGAATTCTGCATAATGGCTATCAATGTCTCACAACACAATTCTGATGCAGAAGAGTCAGAGTCAGACTCAGAGACTCAATTTGAAGAGAACCAGGTAATAAGTTCTTTTGATTTTAATTCTGAGAACTTTAAGTATGAGTTTAAAGCACTATGTTTAGACCTATTAAAATCTGAGAAGGAAATCATTTCTCTCATAAATCAATTATCTGAACACAGTACCTTAAAATCAGAAAACCTCAAACTCTCTGAGGAGTTGGAGTGTTGTAGGGAGCAGATAGCTTCACTGAAAAGTGAACTATCAGAGGTCAAGAAGCTTGAAGAATCCCTTAATGGGAGAAATATCAATCTAATGGACATCACAAGCACAGTGAACTCAAGATTCAATAGTACACTGGGCTTGGGTGCTTCATCCAGCCAACCTATAGTACTAACCTCAATTAAGTTTATCTCTGATAAAGGTAAGGGAGTTGTAAAGGTAGATAGGAAAAATTCTGACTTAACTAAGAAAACAAGAGTTCAACAGAAATCGTCGAACGGAGCTAGACAATCGCCGAACGGAGATCAACGATCTCAGGCAAAATCGTCGAACTCAGGTCGACGATCTCTAAACCCTGAATTCTGACACAGTCGATCTTCGAACGGAGCTCGACGATCTGACCCAAGATCGTCGAACTCAGCTCAACGATCGTCGAGCAGAGATCAGAGCTTTGAAAACTTTTTCAAAGGTAAATCAAAATCCAATCCTAAGGGTCCTTCATCCCAAAGATTTAATCCTTATACTGAATGGATAATACCTCCAAGGAGATATCATCCTGAAGGTTATAAGAGTCAACCAGGGATGTCATTTATTTCTGAATTTAAAGGTTATCAACCTAGGCCCAAGGTAAACTGGGTCAAAAACAAGTAAATTGTTTTATGTGCAGGTGAAGACATATCCAACATCAAACTAGCAATGGTATTTGGATAGTGTGTACTCCAAGCACATGACAGAAAGCAAGGACAATTTCACATCCTTCAAATCCAAGCTTGGACCCAAAGTCATATTTGGTGATTCAAACTTTGGACTAACAAAAGGATATGGTGCAGTCCAAATTAGCACAGTCACATTCAAGAAAGTAGCATATGTGGAAGAACTGAAGCACAACTTGATCAGCATCAGTCAACTATGTGATGAAGGTTACCAAGTGACTTTCAGCAAATCCTTATGCAAGATCAAATCAGAGGACAACACAACTGTGTTGACAGGTAAAAGGAAAAGTAACATCTATTTAGTACACTTTCTTTCAACAGAAGTAGATATTTGTCTGTTTAATTCTATTTGTAGACCTAATGAGTTATGACATAAGAGATTATAACATATAAACCTTAGAACCATTGCTAGGCTATTCAAGGACAACCTTTTAGAGGACTACCTTATGGCCCCTACAAGAAGGAAGGACTCTGCAGGGCTTGTCAATTAAGCAAGCAAACCAAAAATAGTTTCAAGTCACTTAATAAGAGTGATTCACCTATGATTTTGTACCTGTTACACATTGATCTTTTTGGACCCATTACAGTACAAAGCTTAGGAGTGAAATCTTACACTTTAGTGGTTGTAGATGACTTCTCTAGATTCACATGGGTGTTCTTTCTGAGAAAGAAGTCTGATAATTTTAAGTGTTTGACAGAGTTTCTCAAATGCATACAGAGTGAGTTCAATACTCACATTGCCCTGATCAGAAGTGAACATGGGACAGTGTGATTCTCTTCTTATGCAAGAGTTCTGTCAGAGTGAATGGATCAGGCACACTTTCTCAGCTCCTAGAACTGCTCAACAAAATGGGGTACCTGAAAGAAAAAATAGAACCCTTATTGAATCTACCACCACATTGTTGTCAGATGCTCACCTTCCTCTATCTTTTTGGGCAGAGGCAGTGAACACCTCCAACTATGTGTTGAATAGAAGTTTAATACATAAACTGAAGGGCAATACTCTCTATGAATTACTCAAAGGGAAGAAATCTAAAATAGATTACTTTAAAATTTTTGGTTGTATTTGTTACATTCATAATAATGACAAAAAATACTTAGCAAAATTTCAAACTAAAGCTGATGAAAGAGTGTTTCTGGGATACTCCATGATCAGTAAAGCTTATAGGGTTTATAATAAATCAACTCTTAAAATTGAAGAATCTGTTCATATATCTTTTGATGAATCTAACATGTCTTTCAAGGAGAAGAATACTTCTACCATAGAACCTTTGCAGGTACACTCTCTTGCTGAAGACTTGGACAGGTTACAAATCATTCAAAAAGAGGAAAGCAGTGAAGATGAAGAAGACATTCAACATCTTGAAGAGAAACTTCTTGAATAGTCAGTTGTTGTAGCACAAGAGGAAACAACAACACAGGTTGGTGAACAATCAACATCCCCTATTGATTTAGTAACATCAAGAGACCATCCAATTTCCCAAGTGATTGGAGACATCTCAGCTGCTGTGCAAACCAGAAATCAGGTCAACCAAAACCTGATGCACACTTGCTTCCTTTCTCAAATTGAACCTCAATCCATTCAAGATGCAGAGCAAGATCCACACTGGATCATTGCAATGCAAGAAGAGTTGCATCAATTTGAAAGGAACAAAGTTTGAAAACTAGTACCAAGGCCAAAGGATCACTCCATTGTTGGAACAATGTGGGTGTTCAGAAATAAGTTGGATGATCAAGGAGTCATTTTAAGGAACAAGGCAAGATTAGTTGCTCAAGGGTACTCTCAAGAAGAAGGGATAGATTATGACCAGACTTTTGCACCAGTTGCAAGGTTAGAGGCCATAAGAATCTTCTTAGCATATGCAGCACACAAAGGTTTCAAAGTATACCAGATGGATGTAAAGAGTGATTTTCTCAATGCAGATATCAAAAAAGATGTCAAACAACCCCCGGGTTTTATCTCTTCAACTCATCCTGATTATGTTTTCAAATTGCATAAAGCATTATATGGTCTAAAACAAACTCCCAGAGCATGGTATGAGACCCTATCATGCTTTCGTCTGAAAAATGAGTTTATAAGCGGTAAAGTAGACCAAACTCTTTTTATTAGAACTAATAAGTCTCATACTCTAGTAGTACAAATCTATGTAAATGATATTATATTTGTTTCTACTGATTCAAATTTGTGCAGAAGGTTCTCCAACCTAATGCATTCTAAATTTGAAATGAGTAGCATGGGTGAGCTATCCTTCTTTCTAGGATTGCAAATCAAACAACATGCTGAAGGCATATTTATTTCTCAAACCAAGTATGCAAAATAATTGGTTAAGAAATTTGGTATGTCTGAAGCATCATGTATGAAAACACCTATGCCTACCAATGCTGTATTAGATGCTGATGAACATGGGAAACCTGTTGATCAGACAACATATAGAGCAATGATTGACTCTTTATTGTACCTTACAGCTAATAGACCTGACATAATGTTTGCTACATGTATATGTGCTAGATTCCAAGTGAGCCCTAGAGAGTCACACCTAATCTTAGTAAAAAGGATTCTCAGGTATGTAAAAAGTTGTCAAAATCTAGTTCTCTGCTATCCAAAAGATTCAGCATTTGACTTAACTGGATTTTCTGATGCTGATTATGCTGGATGCAGAATAGACAGGAAAAGCACCAGTGGAACTTGTCAGTTTCTTGGTGACAGACTTGTCTCCTGGTTTTGCAAGAAACAAACATCTGTGTCAACTTCAACTGCTGAGCTGAGTATATGGCTGCAGCTAGTTGTTTTTCACAAATCTTGTGCATTCAAAACCAAATCCTACACTATGGCTACAACTTAGAGAAGTCAAAAATATTTTGTGATAATACCAGTGTTATTTCTATAGCACAAAATCCAGTACTCCATAGTAGGACAAAACATATAGAAATTAGGCATCACTTTCTAAGGGATAATGTTGAGAAAAATAAAATTGAACTTCAATATATCCCAACTGATTTGCAAAGTGGAGATATTTTCACCAAACCCTTGGATGAAAAGAAACATACATTCTTCCTGAATCAGTTAGGAATGTTAGATGGAGGAAGTCTAAAATAATATCCAAGATTTCAAAAATCTAAAAATGATCAAGACTAGGCAAATCAAAGTGTTTTTCTAGTGTATAGTGTGTTTCTGATCTTTGAACTGCGCTCGACGATTTTCCCCCAGATCGTCGAACGGAGATCGACGACTTCCGAATCGTCGACCAGAGTTCAGCGCTTCTCAGATAGTGTTAAACTATCTTTTTCAGGTCAGCGATCGTCGTGCGGAGCTCGACGATTTTGTTTTCTGAACTATCGTCGAACGGAGCTCGACGCTCTCCAATATCGTCGAACGGAGATCGACGCTATTGATGACCTTTCAGTTTCCTTTAGAAGCCCAGATCGTCGAACAGAGTTCAACGATCTTTCCTTTTCTGCGTCGAACCCTAATATAAAATTCATTTTTCGGCCGTCGTTCTCCCTTTGCGCTTTCATACTTTCTGCAAACTTTCTCTTTCTCTCCAAACTTCTCTACACTTGGTCGTTTGTTTGTTCATTTTTTGCAGGAATCAATGGTCGTCTCAGTCGTCATCTTGGCCGCAATGAAATTTGATGCAGGTTTTGATATCGACATGGACTCTTTCAATAACAGCGATCAAATTTTCAAAGATATTCTGGAACTTTTCAAAGAACAACAGCTAGTTACCATAATGACTACCAGGATCAAATTAGCTGCAGATGAGATCAAGGAATGGGTGTATACTGCCCACAATCAGGATCAGAATACAGTGGTTGGAACAATCTCAGGAACCCAGGTATCCCTAACACCTGCTGCCTTGACAGAGGTTTTTGAATTGAAATCTAGAGAAGACTCTGCTGAACTTTCTGGAGAAGAGTTTTCCAATATGCTTGAAAGGATGGGTCACTCAGAAGCAAACTCTAGCAAATTGCTTAAGAAAAATCTATCTATTGAGTACAGATTTCTAACTGATGTTGTTGGGAAGGTATTGTTGGTCAAACACTCAGCCCATGATACCATATCAAGGTATCAGCTCTGCTTGATGGGTGCCCTTGTGGACAAGAAATAACTGAACTGGGGAGAACTTTTCTTTGACTTGATTAAGAAAAAGATTAACAAGAATCTTATTAATTTTGGAAGGATATTAGGGCTGCTTCTTCAGAACAGATGCCCTGCACTGCTAGTTTCAAATGGGATGCACATCAATGCCTCCAAGAGGCTCACATGTGCCCTATTTGGAAAATGGGACAGGCAAATTGTGAAGCCCGGCAGGCCCTCTGCAATTTCTACTTCAGCCACAAGGACTACTCCAGTCACTTCCCCTCAAGTTTCTGCCCCTGCAGAAGACTTGCCTGCTTCTTCTTCTCCTCCTCCACTTCTTGTTTCATCTACAACAGTCACCTCCACCATCACTATTTCCACCCCATCTCCAACTTCCATTCCTTCTCCAACTCCACCTCTCACAGAAGAACTCTTCCATCATCTACATCAATACTCACACCTAGATATTGATTCATCCTCTCACATTACATCTTTCAATCTTATAGATGATTCCTATATGGATGATTCTCCCCCATCCCCTCCTGAGCCACCATCTTCATCCACCTCATTCCAACAACTACTTCAAGACATAATTGCACAATCATCATTCACACCATCTATTTCCATTCAACTATCTTCCATTTCCACAATTCTCATCTCTCAACCATCATTTCCACCATCCACAAGTTCTCCACCAACATCTCATGTTGCTCCCACCTTCAACTCCTACCTCTACTCAAGTCCCTCTTGAGCATGTAGATCTTCCAGCACTTGCAGCCAGGCTCTATGAGCTGATAGCTCCAAGGCTATCACTCTTGATGGAAACCTCTGTGGCTCCTCTTCTAAAAACAGTTCAGGAACTGTCTACCAGGCTTTCTTTCATTCTTCCTCCTCAGGCAATCCCTTCTTATGGGTGCCTTGATCCAGTTCTCACTGAATCTAGGCAGGGGGAGATGCCTCATGAAGTTGAAAGATTGTCTGCTGCTGCTGTATCTTCAGTCCAAGCTTCAACAGCTCCAGTTGCAGTTATCACAGTGGACCTCAAGTCACTGTTATCAATTTTTGACTCTGTTTATTTCAACTGTCTTCCAGTCCAGCACACTGCAGTCCAGCAATCTGAAGATCTCTCTAAGGCCATTGTGCCTATTTCAAGCTGTGACACCAGTTTAATAAATTCTTTTGTAAATTCCCTATATACTGCTGCTCCTTCTGTTTCTGTTGCTCTTTCTGATGTTGCTCCTACTGCTAATGTTGATATTTCTGTTAGTTCTGTTACTGCTATTTCTGAGGATATGCATATGACAGAGGCATTTGATTTTGAGTCTGTTGTTACTGCTGATGTTGTTCCTGTTGCTGAAAATGTTGTATATGAATCTGCTGCTATCATAACTTCTTCTGTCAGTGCTACTTTTATTCCTCTTCTTACTGTTGCTGCTGCTACTGTTGTTGTCTCTGCTGTTACTTCTGCTCAATCTCAACAACAGACAGATTATCTCAAAAGGATTGATGCATTATATGATAATCAAAGCTCAGATAGTGATCAGTTTAGAACTGATTCAGATGATTCCTCTGCAACAATTGCAAGGAAAAGAAAGGCCAGAAGCAAAGTAATGAAGAGAGTTCCCCCAGCAAAAGTGAAAGACACAAATGACATTCCATACTATATACTGCATAGTTGTCCTATCACAGAACCCTGGATGCAGTACTCCAGAAATCAATTGAAAGCTATGAAAAAGAAGAGAAAATATGATAAAGGATCATCCCAGTTTAATCCTCCTCCTCCTCCTTCACCTGATGCAGGTGCAAGTGGAAGTTCTGCATCTCAACCTTCTGCCAGAAGTCAAACCTCTTATCAACCTCAAGGAAGATCCCAATACAGAGGAAGTCAATCTAGAGGCTACCAGTCAAGAAGAGGAAATTACAGAAGAAATCAAAAGGAATTCCAAGTTTACTCCAAAGGATATTCCAGGCAACATCCTTACCAAAGGGAATGACAAGGTCCATCTGACACAACTTCTGATCTCTTTCCTTATAAGCTGAAAGATTTAGTCTCTTCCAGAGCTCCTCCTGATAATCCTTCAAATAGATATGAGCCTCCTGTTCCATTTGAGCACCCAGAAAATAATCTCACCTCATGGACAGTTAGGATGAAAGAATTGGCTGCTTTAGATCAGATCAAGAAAGCTAGAGAACAAGGCAAAGATACATCCAATATAACTACCTTATCAGATCAAAGAAAGAAGGAACTTGAAAGATACTCATCCAGTAAATTTTTTGATTCAGAAAGCTACATGAAGCTGCATCGAGAAGCTGTAGTGCCCAGGCCAAAGCAACAAACCTCTCTAGGTGCAGCTGATGATAGAAGATCTAAGAACGAAGCTCTCAATCCCAACAGAGAAATAGTACTTATAAAGAGCAAGAAAAAAGAATGATTCTGTAAGATGACAGTATATTTTGTTTTCTAAACTATCTGAGATAATGTCTGTGATTCTGCAATGTTTTGTTTGTTGCATTTCTGCTTTGTATGTTTTTATTTTTCCAATATCTGTAAATAGTAATCCTAACCCAAATAGGGGGAGATTGTTGGAACACCCTATTACTGATTTGGGCAAGAATCACTATTTCTCTTAGGAAACCTGTCTTGACCTCCTTGTATATATCTAAAGGTCAATTAGAATTGAGTCTAAGGGTTAGTAGTTAGGTTTGGAAGCTGCCCTCAAGACCAGAGATTTCGTCGAGCTCAGGACGACGAATCGTCGAACTCCATTCGACGATCGCTGAGCTCACTTCGACGAATCGTCGAAGTCCATTCGACGATCTCTGAGCTCACCTTCAACGAGTCGTCGAACTCCATTCGACGATCTTCGAGCTCAGATCGACGTTCTTGACTCCAGTTTGATTCTCTATATCTGAGCTCAGTTCGACGATAGTTGAGCTCAGATCGACGATCTCTGTTTCTATCTAAGTTCAGTCTCTGAGCTCGGTTCAACGATAGTGGAGCTCAGTTCGACGTTTTTCTGAAGAGTTAGACGTTTTTCAAGATTCAAATTCAGACAGTTGTGGAATTATTCTCAGCATTTATGTCAGAGATCTTGTAGCAATTTTTAATTAATCTGGAGCAAGTTTCAAGGAATTTTCAAGGAATGTTTTATTGTACTTTCCTCCAGAAGACAAAATGCAGTTAAGGAAGTCATTTATGACAGGCTAACGACTATCTTGGACAGAGGATCATTTCTATTCAGATCAAAGGAATAAAAGAATTATTATTACTCAACAACAACAACTTCTGCAATAACAATTCTCTGCAACAACAAGAATTACAACTCTTACAACAACAATTACACAAGAGAAAGAAAGAGAGTTGCAGACATTCTCAGTCTCAAAAATTCATACAAGAACACACATCACAAAAGGAGATCAACTAACTGAAATTTTCAGATCTCTCTTGATTCAAGTGTTCAAAGTTCATCATCATTCAAGACTCCAGACACCTCACATTTCAGTTGCTGCTGAAATCATCTTTTGCTGGAGATAAAATCATCTGAAGGCCTATCACCCTACTGCAAAACTTCACTTCCTGAACAACTCAAGATCTCAGGGGGAGTTTTGACAACATCCACTATCTTCTCTCTGACTGTTGACAGAGAAGATCATCTCATCCCTTTCTCTCTCTCTCTCTGCTGTAAAGGGTTTTTCAAACTCCCTTCAAAAGTTTGTGATTGTTTTCTGAGACCTTATCAAAACTCAGTGGTGGCAAGACACCTGATTAAAAAATCTGGTTTGATTTTTGAGCACCTTATCAAAAGCTCATTGGTGCCCAGGACACCTGATCAACTCATCCTGCAGTGGATTCCTACCTACGGTGGTAGAAGAGTGGATGTACCCAGATTGGTTGGGGAACCACTATAGCTCCTTGTGTCTTCTGGTTGCTTGTTTCTCTTTTGTTTTCTGGCTGTGCTTTGTGATTGCTCTGTGATTGATCTGTGAGTGTTCTGTGTTTAGATTTACTTTATGTTATTTGCTTCCATGTTCACTTAGGAATACAACAACAGTTGTAAAAAGTTTTTAGCAAGTATCATACTCTATTCACCCGCCCTCTAGAGTATATCAGATCTAACTTGCACTTTCACTCTCTTTATCACCTAAAGGCTTCCCATAAGGGCTTCTTCCCTTTTTCACCACATGGGGGAAAATGAGGGCCCTCCAGCTGTCCTTGGATAGCTGGAGGGTGGGGATAATCCCTCCCTAAGGAGGGATTAGTCCCACACCACCCAAAGGGAGGGGAGCTCCCCCTCCCCAACCCTATAAAGGCCATCCTACCCCCTCTCCTTCCCCAAGCCTCAGAGCAGCCCACCTCCCCCCTGCCTGACCCTTGCCGGAACCCAGGTGTCTGGAAAAAGCCAAGCCGAGACTCCTCCTCCCCTTCACCACCACCATCAAACAATGGCTGACCAGCACGGCCCCTCTCGAGCCCACCAAACCCAGGTGGAACCTTCTCCCCCTCCCCCTCCCCATTATGGACGTGGTGCATGGCCCTCCCGGCGGCCGGAGCGCCGCCGGTGCCACCCAAGCCTAGTTCCAGGCCGAGTGGCGCCCAGCGGCAGAGAGCGGCAGTGCCGCCGGAAAACGTAGTTCCGGCGGCACCCGCAAAACAGAGCTTTTTCTGTTTAATTTTGCCGGCGGCGCATGGCCGCCGGACCACCGCCGGCGAGAAGCCCGACCCCCGGCGCTGTTAAATTTTCTCAGCGTGGTCAGCAAGGTAGCCCAAACGCCAAATTAATATCTTCGGCACTACCCAGTTCTCACGTTGAACCAGCGGAAAACCAAGGAACAAGGTTTATCCCAACAAACAATGGAAGCACAAGCAGATCTTTTATACATTCACTTCTTTACAAGGCGAGGTATACGTAGCGAGACATGATTTCGCTAGTATAAACAGCTGTAAACAGAAAGCACCAAAAAACAAGCCGGGCGGACAGCACCGGAGTCCGCCGAGACCGCCAAGGTCGCCGAGTCCGCCGAAGTAGCCCGCGCTTAGCTGCAATCCGCCGAATAGACACAGAGTCCGCCGAAGCCGCGAGGCCGCGCGGACACACCGTTATTCGCCTCCTGCTGATGAACTGAGGAACAACCGCCTACCCTCCTGAGACAGGCGGACAGGTTATTGAAGCTGGCAAAGATGAAACAGAGCTGACAAGCCGCAGAGCGACCTCCTACTGAATCCGCAGAGACCGCACAACTTCCAAGTACTTGACCGAAGTCACAGCCAAACTCCTGGCTCCTTGAAGCTACCCGCGCGACCTGCACACAGCAAACCGTCAGCATTGAATCAATCCACGCGGACAGAAAAACTGAGACCGCAGCACCTCGCCGAACCCAACTTACTGTTCACTCAGTTCCTGTAGACCTGCCAGGGGGGTCCTATTTATAGGCGAGTTGAGGAGTGTTGTCACCGCCCAAGAGATAGCGACACCGTCCTAGCCCGCGCGATAGCAAGACACCGTCCGCCGAGTCCGCAAGGACTTAGCCGGATACCAAGGAAAACCGCCAGGAGCAAGGCAACATTGGCGAACCCTCTTCAGTCCGCCTAAGCTATGCGGACAAGGCATCAGCCCGCAAAGCCCCCAACCACTGCAGGACAGCAACCCCCTTCAATGGTTGTCCGCACAAACCCGAGGCAGTCCGCAAGACTAAAGCCTCAATCCGCCATAAGTCCACGACCAAAGGCAGATAGCAACAGTCCGCCCGGTCAACAGCGGACTTGGCGGATACTGCGGACACCATGGTCTTGGCACAGAGTGTGACCAAGTCCAAAACCATCAAAGGCCAATACGAGCATGGAGGACATAAACTCCCGTCCGCCAAACACCCTAGCACAGACCGCTATCAGTCCGCAAGCTACTCGCACACCTGCCCAACGCAGCAGCCAACTCCCGGACTCCACACACCAGTCCGCCAACGACCACCACAGCAAGGCACCTGTTGTAACACCAGAGCTCGGCAAGGCCTCAGTCAAGCTCTAAGCCCAGTCCGCAACAGCCCATACCGCGGACACGCCAGTCCGCAAGCTTCCCGCGGACATGAGCCAAACCGCCAAACAGCACAAGCTTGCACCACGGCCACTGAGCAATTCACCAGTCCGCAAGCCTCTATCCGCTCAGGCCGCTCCTTGGCTAAACCAATCAGCCAACGCCTTATCCGCAGATACCAGGACGAATAGTCCGCGGACTTCACCCGTGCAACCCGCTCAGAAGAACAGTCGGCTTCCACTAGACTTTCCACCAGGCCGCACACAACAGTCCGCACAGTCCGCCTAGTCCGCCAACGCTGTCCGCCCAGGCCGCCCGGCTTGTCCCGTCAACCACTTCCACTTCACAAATTTCAACACTCCCCCTTGAAGCGGGATGTGGTGACCAAGCCCAACAAGCTGCGCAACCGCTTAAAGGGCCCCTTCGACAGTGGCTTCGTGAAGATGTCAGCAAGATTATCTTCACTCCGAACATGCCCGACCAGCAGAGATCCTTCCAACACCTTCTCCCTGATGAAATGGTGATCAATCTCTATATGCTTGGTCCAGGCGTGACACACTGGATTGTTAACCAGTTTGAGTGCACTCTCATTGTCACCCCGGAGTAAAGTTGGCTTTTACACTTCTTCATGAACATCCTCTATAAGCCTCCTCAACCAGATGGCTTCCCGAGCAGCCAAGGACGAAGCCTTATACTCTGCCTCCGTAGTTGAGACGGACACCGAGTCCTGCTTCTTGCTACACCACGAGATGCTAGCTGAACCGCAAGTGAACACATAACCTGAAGTAGACCTCCGATCATCCGAATCACCGCCATAGTCAGCATCCGTGTACCCAAGCAACGCAAACTCCGAGTCCCTTCCATAGAGGAGTCTCATGTCAGAAGTCGTCATGACATACTTCAGAATACCCTTCGCTGCCACTAGATGAGATTTCCTTGGTTCAGTCATAAACCGACTTACTCGGCCAACAGCATAAGCAATGTCCGGTCTTGTAATCGTCAGGTAAATCAAGCTCCCAACAAGAGCCCTGAACACCAAGGGATCATGAAAAACCCTTCCCTCATCTCGTCGAAGTTTCAGCACAGGTTTCAGTGGAGTAGAGCACTTCTTCCCTTTGCCCATGCCGAACCGCTTCACAATGCGATCTGCATACCTTTTTTGGCTAATGAGAATCTCGCACTCCTTCCTCTCCACCTCAAGACCGAGAAAGTAATGAAGCTCTCCCAAGTCTTTCATCTCGAAGCGTATAGCAAGCTCAGTCCTGAGCCTTGCTACTTCCCCCTCCGAATTCCCTGTGATGATCATGTCATCCACATACAGCAGGACCAAGACTTGTAGCTCCTCCTTCTTCTTGACGAACAAGCTTGAATCCGAGTTGGAAGCAAGGTATCCACAGAATTGCAAGTACTCTGCAATATTCCCATACCACGCTCTAGGAGCTTACTTCAACTCATAGAGAGCCTTCCTGAGTTTGCAGACATAGTTCGAATGCTTTTCAGAGACAAAACCAAACGACTGATCCATGAAGATGTCCTTGTCAATCTCTCTGTAAAGAAAGGCATTCTTCACATCGAGTTGCCACAACCTCCATCACTTGCTACCAGCCAAGGGGATCACCACTCTAACTGAAGTCATCTTCGCAACTGTACTGAATGTCTCCTCATAGTCTTCTCCATACTGTTGTGAGAATCCTCTAGCGATCAGGCGAGCTTTGAACCTATCAATGCTCCCATCAGCCTTCTTCTTCAACTTATACACACACTTGCAAGTAACTGGAGTAATGTCATCAACCTTGGGCACAAGGTCCCAGGTTTCATTCTTTTTCAGAGCATCAATCTCTTCCTTCATGCCACCTTCTCACTCCTTCACACCAGTGGCCACGTTGAAGGTTGCAGGCTCTCGCTCATCCAGAGGACCTGCAAAGAAACAGGAGACAAAGCTCACTGCATTCCCATCACAGTACCGAGCCGGTGGCTTAACAACCTTCTTCGATCTCCGAAGGGTCGGCTCCTTGCTCACTGCTTCCGTTGCTTCTTCGGGCTCAACTCCTACTTGGGGCGAGCATTGAGCAGTGCCCCCCTGCTTCCTGAGCCAGAAGGCTCAGCCTCGGAGTTAGAAGCAACAGGAGCTGCTGGTGAAACAGCAAGCTCCTCTTCCAAGCCTTCAGCAGCCACCATCGGTGCTTCATCAACTTTGCTACTTCCGGTTAGCTCAACCGAGCCACCTCCATATGACGTCAGCTCGTCAAAGACAACGTCTCTTGACACCACGAACTTCTTCGTCACAGGATTCATGCATTTCCATCCCTTCTTCCGCTCATCGTAGCCAACAAAGACAAGCTTCCTTGCCTTCGCATCCAGCTTTGTCCGTGAAGCATCCGGGACATGCACGTAGCAAGTTGAACCGAACACCCTAAGGTGTCCCACACTCGGCTTCTCCTTCGGCAACAGCTCAAAAAGAGTCTTCATGTTGATAGGGCTGAGTGGCATCCTGTTGATGACATACGCAGCACAAGACATCCCCTCCGCCCAAAAGGACCTTGGGATATCTTTCGCATGAAGCCAGCATTTGCAGGTCTCCGTCAGATAACGGATCTTCCGCTCCGCTATCACATTTTGTTGTGGAATGTGAGCACAAGTAAGCTCTCGTTGGATCTCATGCTTTCTGCAGAAGTTAGAAAACTCGGAGGAAACAAACTCACCCCCATTATCAGTTCTAAGCTTCTTAATCCACAAGCCAAGTCGGCCTTCTACCAACTCCTTAAACTCCACAAACAAACGGAAGGTTTCTGACTTCTCCTTTAAGAAGTACACCCAAGTATACCTTGAGTAGTCATCAACCAAGACAAGCATGTATCTGCTTCCACCAAGGCTGGCAGTAACCGTCGGTCTCATCAAGTCGCCATGAATGCACTCCAATGGTTTCTTGTTCTTTGTTTGTGATTTATCAAACGGAAGGTGATGTGCCTTACCGTATTGACAGTCCGCGCAAACATGCCCGTCACCAAAAGAGGACAACTTAGGCAACCCCTTCACCAAACTTCTACTAGCCATCGTCTTCAGCTTGTCCATGTCAACATGCTCCAGCCTCTCATGTCAGATAGCAGCGCTATCGTTGGCCCTCATCCGATCAACATAAGAATTTGTGGCAAGAACAAACAAGTTCTTCACCCTCCTCCCCACATGAGCAACATCAGCCTTAACCGCTGATACGTTGCGAAGAACCTCACGTCTGTTGGCCCAAACAGAACATGATAACCAGCGTCCACCGCATTGGTCACCGAGAAGAGGTTCTTCTTCATGCCCGGCACGTGATACACTCCTTAACGTGAGTGGCCCCTGATCACTACCCAAAGACACGACCCCCTCTTTCTCTACTGCATAAACAGTATTATCAGCAGTGATAATAGCTTCATTACCTGAGTAGGCTTGCATGGAGGTGAACTTGGACTTGTCTCCGGTGAGCTGATGACCACACCCAGAGTCCACGATCCACTCGTCGTTGAAGTCCTCAGCAGACAAAGCACGGACACAAGTGCCCGTCATGAAAGCTCCGCCTCATTCTGCTTCTTCACTTCTAGAGCAAGCTTCCTCCGTTCCCGCAGCATGCCCAGGCTGCAGTTTGACCTTGTAGTCCCGCTTGAAGTGCCCTCGCTGATGACACTGGTAGCACTTCAGGTTCTTCTTCCAGTCCTTAGGAGCATTGCTCCTCTCCGGCTGATATGAAGTTGAAGTCTCCTTCTCACCAGCGGCCTGCACCTTCTTCTTCTTCTTCCCTTCCCATCCTTTCTTCTTGCCTGAGAAGAGAGTTTCGCTGCCTTCCTGATTAAGATTAACTCCAGCCATCTGTCTTGCCAAGCTCTCCTGCGATGCAAGCAGATTCTCCAGCTCCAGCAAAAACGGCTGAGTAGCCCACCCTTGAACAGATGTCACAAAGGCCACATACTCCTTCCGCAAGCCGCGGATAATGTGCATTTTCATCTTAGCCTCAGAGATAGGCTCATCAGGATCCAGTGCCGACAGCTCAGCACACAAGCTCTTCATCTTTAAGAAGTACCTCGAGATGGAAAGGTCTCCCTGAGTTGCCCTGGCCAACTCATTCTCCAGAAACTGAAGTCGCGCCACATTCTTCCTATTGAACAACTTATCAATGGTTGTCCAAATATCAGCAGCCGACTCATATTCTTCCTATTGAACAACTGATAAAACAGTTCTGGAGACACGGCCCTCTTGAGGATAAACTCCGCCTTAGCATTTGTTTTCCTCCAGAGCCTAACCTGCTCAGCAGTACCGAACGCAGCAGTCACTTCCTATCTGTCGTCACCACCGACGACTTCCCACAGCTCCTCGCCAAGAAGATAACTCTTCATGCATGACTTCCACTTCTTGAAGTTAGTCGGCGTTAAGAGTTCAATGTCAAGACCCATTGCAAAGCTCCCTTCCATTGCAACACCTGTTGGCAACCGTTCAGAAGCTCCAAGCAACAACACAGGTTGATCACCACTCAAGCACTGAGTAACAACACTGGTTGACTACCGCTCACGCACTGAACCTCCCTCTGATACCATGTTAAATTTTCTCAGCGTGGTAAGCAAGGTAGCTCAAACGCCAAATTAATATCTTCGGCACTACCCAGTTCTCACGTTGAACCAGCGGAAAACCAAGGAACAAGGTTTATCCCAACAAACAATGGAAGCACAAGCAGATCTTTTATATATTCACTTCTTTACAAGGCGAGGTATACGTAGCGAGACATGATTTCGCTAGTATAAACAACTGTAAACAGAAAGCACCAAAAAACAAGCCGGGCGGACAGCACCGGAGTCCGCCGAGACCACCGAGGTCGCCGAGTCCGCCGAAGTCGCCCGCGCTTAGCTGCAATCCCCCGAATAGACACGGAGTCCGCCGAAGCCGCGAGGCCGCGCGGACACACCGTTATTCGCCTCCTGCTGATGAACTGAGGAACAACCGCCTACCCGCCTGAGACCGGCGGACAGGTTATTGAAGCTGGCAAAGATAAAACAGAGCTGACAAGCCGCAGAGCGACCTCCTGCTGAATCCGCAGAGACTGCACAACTTCCAAGTACTTGACCGAAGTCACAGCCAAACTCCTGGCTCCTTGAAGTTACCCGCGCGACCTGCACACAACAAACCGTCAGCCCTGAATCAATCCGCGCGGACAGAAAAACTGAGACCGCAGCACCTCGCCGAACCCAACTTACTGTTCACTCAGTTCCTGTAGACCTGTCAGGGGGGTCCTATTTATAGGCGAGGTGGGTGTGGTCACCGCCCAAGAGATGGCGACACCGCCCTAGCCCGCGCGATAGCAAGACACCGTCCGCCGAGTCCGCAAGGACTTAACCGGATACCAAGGAAAACCGCCAGGAGCAAGGCAACATTGGCGAACCCTCTTCAGTCCGCCTAAGCTATGCGGACAAAGCATCAGCCCGCAAAGACCCCAACCACTGCAGGACAGCAACCCCCTTCAATGGTTGTCCGCACAAACCCGAGGCAGTCCGCAAGACTCAAGCCTCAATCCGCCACAAGTCCACGACCAAAGGCAGATAGCAACAGTCCGCCCGGTCAACAGCGGACTTGGCGGATACTGCGGACACCATGGTGTTGGCACAGAGTGTGACCAAGTCCAAAACCATCAAAGGCCAATGCGAGCATGGCGGACATAAACTCTCGTCCGCCAAACACCCTAGCACAGACCGCTATCAGTCCGCAAGCTACTCGCACACCTGCCCAACGCAGCAGCCAACTCCCGGACTCCACACACCAGTCCGCCAACGACCTCCACAGCAAGGCACCTGCTGTAACACCAGAGCTCGACAAGGCCTCAGCCAAGCTCTAAGCCCAGTCCGCAACAGCCCATACCGCGGACACGACAGTCCACAAGCTTCCCGCGGACATGAGCCAAACCGCCAAACAGCACAAGCTTGCACCACGGCCACTGAGCAATGCACCAGTCCGCAAGCCTCTATCCGCTCAGGCCGCTCCTTGGCTAAACCAATCAGCCAACGCCTTATCCGCAGATACCAGGCCGCATAGTCCGCGGACTTCACCCGTGCAACCCGCTCAGAAGAACAGTCGGCTTCCACTAGACTTTCCACCAGGCCGCACACAACAGTCTGCCCAGTCCGCCTAGTCCGCCAACGCTGTCCGCCCAGTCCGCCTAGTCCGCCAACGCTGTTGAAATTTGTGAAGTGGAAGTGGTTGACGCGCAAATTTGGCGCGCAAATTTTGGACATTCGCCAAACGGACTCCGATTCAACGCCAGTCAGTGGTGTTGGACTCGTGTGGTCAATATGAAGTCAGCAGAAGTCGTCCCAGTCAATTTTGACGACAATTAGTCAACACGTGATCAAATCAGGCGTAGTCGTGCACCGAAAAGCGTGCGCACACCGATTATGACACGACAGCCGAACCTTGACCCGACCCCGATGACTTGGACCAACTTTGACTTTGACCAGCAAGGGGAACCCACCCTAGGGTTGACTTGGTCAAACCCACCTAAAAATCCACCTTTTGGATTTTTCTCCAAGTAGGCCCCCCCTCTCCAAAAGAGGATGGCTCATGCCCCCTCGCCCCACTTTCCTTGGGCCCCCAACCACCAAGCCTTCCTAGGTCAAGAGGAGGTCCACCCACTCTTCTCTCTCTCTCTCTCTCTCTCTTTCCCACCTAAAGGCCTAAGCCCATAAGGGCTTCTTCCCTTTTTCACCACATGGGGGAAAATGAGGGACCTCCAGTTGTCCTTGGATAGCTGGAGGGTGGGGATAATCCCTCCCTAAGGAGGGATTAGTCCCACACCACCCAAAGGGAGGGGAGCTCCCCCTCCCCAACCCTATAAAGGCCATCCTACCCCCTCTCCTTCCTCAAGCCTCAGAGCAGCCCACCTCCCCCTGCCTGACCCTTGCCGGAAACCAGGTGGCTGGAAAAAGCCAAGCCGAGGCTCCTCCTCCCCTTCACCACCACCACCAAACCATGGCTGACCAGCCCGGCCCCTCTCCAGCCCACCAAACCCAGGTGGAACCTTCTCTCCCTCCCCCTCCCCATTCTGGACGTGGTGCATGGCCCTCCCGGCGGCCGGAGCGCCGCCGGCGCCACCCAAGCCTAGTTCCAGGCCGAGTGGCGCCCAAGGAGGAAGGATCCTCCCCCAGCGCCGGTGGTGGCGCTGGGGGAGTGTTACACCTGGTGCAGCGGCCCCCAGCGGCAGATAGCGGCGGTGCCGCCGGAAAACGTGGTTCCGGCGGCACCCGCAAAACAGAGCTTTTTCTGTTTAATTTTGTCGGCGGCGCATGGCCGCCGGACCACCCCCGGCGCGTCGGCCGGGGGTGGACCAGTAGGCGGCAATTGGCCCGAGGAGCGGGGGTGGCGCGGTGGCGCCGGGAGCAGGGCCACCGCCACCACAGGCTCTCGGGATGGGATTTTCCGGCGGCGGCCGGCGGCGCCAGGCCGCCGGACCACCGCCCAGAGGGTCGCCGGCCCCCGGTGAGTTGATCGGGGCCGGCGACGGCGGCTGACGAAGGCTGGCCGGCGGTGGTGCGCGGCTGTGAATGACTGCGATAGATTTCAGGATATGAAAACCTGATTTGTTGATGAGCTAGTAGAGCCTTGTTATAACCGATTTATATTATTGATGTTTTTACCGGTTATACTGCACTCTTTTATAATTACTCCTAACTGTTCATATATGAAATATTGTGCTAACCCTCTCTTGCTTCGGCTTTTTACTTTTGTTGGGTGGGTGCGTGCTCGTCCCCGGTATGTGGATCCGGGGAGGAGATTTGTTTCCACTTAACTCTGTGACAAACGGTTATGTAATTAACCATTCACAGGAGGTGGAGCACCGTAGTGACCCGCTGCAGGAGATTACGCCAGCAGCTAGGTCTACTCGAGCAGATGCGCCCCCGCCGTCCTCAGAGTTTAGAGACGTGAGTACCGCCGAGCAGCGTAGAGAGAGAGTGTATGAGGATTATATGTAGCACACGTATAGTCTATGGGCTTATTTAAACGCTTAGGTTTCGGCCCTAGAACCTCTGTAATATTGATATGTTATATATCTATCTGCAATGGTTTTCTGTTAATGTTTTCGCTATACTTTGATGGGTTGTGAATGTTATGATTTGAGCCGAGCAAGGCGGCCATTTAGTGCTTGGATAAGGTGGATCGTTTCCCCTAAAAGCAATGGGTGGACGTCTTGGGCCAGAAGTACCCCTCCGGCCCGACCCGGGCAAAAGGTTGGGGAGGGGGGCACTACAAACGGATCAGAGCCATCACGATTCGTTCTTGTGGAGCAGTCTCAGGATCCCTTCGTCCCTCGCTTCGTTCTCAGTTCGGGACGAACCTTGTTGTGGAAGCCTGGTGGACCCTAGTATAGAGGCTTAGGGATTCTAGACTGTACGATAGTACGCGCATACACCGTTGTTTTCCGCTTGGGTTGTCGTTTTTGCAAATTTCCCCTACTTTTGCAAAATACTGACATTATTTCCTATTACTTCTCCAGATACCTGAGTACAGTAACGGGGGATCCTCGTCTAGAGGATATGTTCCAGCTACCCCACCACCAGACCCGGTCGCTCCCGCGGCCGTACCGTTTGCCGAGACAGATGTGGGGCAGACACTGACGGCTATACTAGCGACTTTCCGGGATGTCCTGGCACAGCCACCGCGAGAGATGACCGCACCCACCGATCTGCTGACGACTTTCCGAGGACTGAGGCCTCCCTATTTTAGGGGTACAGAGACGGCCATTCAGGTAGACAAGTGGGTGGAGCGAGTGGAGGAGCTGTTAGTAGGAATGATGTGCCCAGCTGTGGCTGCAGTTTCTTTAGTAGTGACCCTTTTGGAGGGATACGCGAGGGATTGGTGGAGAGCGGCTAGTCGCTCTACCTTTCGAGGTCGGCTGATGAGCGCGATCCTTTCGGGGGAGTTCTCCGTGACTCTACTAGAGTTTTTCATCACAGATGCAGACCGAGTCGCGCTGCAAGAGAGGTTCCTGCTCTTTCGACAGGGCAACCGTACCGTGGCAGAGTACGAGAGAGAGTTTATACACCTGGCACGCTTCACCGGGAGTCTGGCTGCCTCCGACAGGGATAGAGCTTCTCGGTTCTACCGATGGTTGGAATTCTTATGCGATTAGGACTTCGCTCTCAAATATCACCCCGGGAAGGCTAACAGAGTCGCTGACGCCTTGAGCCGCCAGCCTGCGATAGCCGGGAGTTGGATGGAGCAGATCCTTAAGGAACTCTTCCAGTCTTTGATAGACTTCGAGATTACCCTGGTTGCCCGAAGAGATCCGGAAGAGTACTATTCTCAGTTGTATTGGATGGAGATCCAATGCGACATCCGGGACCGGATACGAGAAGCTCAGAAGATCGACCCAGAGGTAATGTCGATCATCCGATCTCTGCAAGGAGGGGCACAGGAGGATTATAAACTGCATGACGGGATTCTACAATTTAAACATCGCATATTCGTTCCCGCTACCGGAGGAATTCGTGAGGAAATTTTGCAAGAGTCCCATCAGTTCAGGTACTCAATTCACCCTGACGTAGTTAAGATGTACGTGGACTTGCGCAGGACCATTTAATGGCCTGGAATGAAAAGAGATGTCACCAACTTCGTGGCCCGGTGTCAGACCTATCAGAAGGTCAAAGCCGAATGTCGCAGTCCAGGAGGCCTATTACAGCCCTTGCCGATACCAGAATGGAAGTTCGAAGACATCTCCATGGACTTCGTCCACGGCCTACCTCGATCCCGCGCTGGGAATGACTCAATATGGGTGTTCGTAGATCGACTCACCAAGGTAGCGCGGTTCATTGCAAACCGACAGGGTGACGGAGTAGATATCCTGGCCAGGAATGTTTCTAAAGCAAGTGGTACGATTTCACGGAGTACCAAAGTCCATCGTATCAGATCGCGACGGGCGTTTCACATCTAAGGAGTGGAGGCGGGTACAGGCGTACTTGGGAACCAAATTGGCCTTCAGCACCGCCATCCACCCGCAGACAAACGGACAGACGGAGAGGACGAACCGGACGATGGAGGATCTTCTTCGACTGTGTATAGTGGAGCACAATGAGCCGTGGGAGCAGTTAATGTCGTTAGTTGAATTTTCATACAATAACAGCTAGCAGGCTAGCATTAAGATGGCTTCATACGAGGCATTATATGAAAGACGTTGCCGAACCCCGTTGACTTGGGCTCAGGAAGAGGACCCAGAAGCCTTGGGAGTGGCTTACATCGATGACACTACGGCAGCGATACGACTGATTCAGGAGCGAATGCGGGAAGCGCAAAGCCGGCAGGCTAAGTACTATGATGCGCGACACCGACCGATGGAGTTCAGCGTGGGGGAAATGGTGTTTCTAAAAATAAAGCACATGCATGGTGTCTCCCGGTTGAGGAAGCAGAAAAAGTTAGATCCCCGCTTCTTGGGCCCCTATCCGGTGATAGAGCGTCTTGGCCCCGTCGCTTATCGTTTAGCCTTGCCCCCAGAGTTGGGAAATCTTCACGATGTGTTTCATGTCTCCTCCTTGAGACGAGTCCTCCGGCAACCAGAGCAACACCTTCCTACCCCACCGGCGCAACTACAGTCAGATCGATCCGTCCGGCTCGAACCCGTCAGAGTAGTAGATTACAAGGTGAAGACACTACGTAACAAAACCATTCCGATGGTTAAGGTGCTATGGTCAAACTGCGGACGAGAGCAGTTCACGTGGGAACCTGAAGCACTCCTCACCCAGAGCTTTTTCCCCAGGTATGTTACTTTTCCCCCTACTTCAAGCAAATTTTCGGGGACGAAAATCTTTTTATTTTTATTGAATTGTAACATCCCGACTTTTATTGGGCCACCAGAGCCCTAGTGGGTCCAATAAAAGTGGCTCGAACCCTACCCATGACCGGGTAGGAGAAAACCCTAGGCGGGAAATAGAGCTAGAGAACTCTGAATTGAGTTCTGTTAGTTCCTGTAACCTCGTGTAGTCAATACGAGTACATCGGAACTCGTTCAGTTTGACCCCAAGGTCATATAGTGAATGTGATCATTCCTCGTAAAACGCAAAGAGAGCAGATTTTGGATATCGAGCTAGAGAACTCCGAATTGAGTTCTGTTGATTCATGTGACCTCATATAACCTAGACAGGTGCGTCGAAACCCGTCACGTCACGATTCGAGGTTTAACAACAATTTTACACACTTCGACAATTTTAGCGCGCTGCGACGCGCAAATTTTGCTCTTTCGCCAAACGGACTCTGATTCAACCCCAGTCAGTGGCGTTGGACTCGTGTGGTCAATACGAAGTCAATAGAAGTCGTCCCAGTCAATTTCGACGACAATTGGTCAACCCGTGGTCAAATCAGGCGAATTCGTGCACCGAAAAGCGTGCGCACACCGATTATGACACAACACCCAAACCTTGACCCGACCCCGATGACTTGGACCCACTTTGACTTTGACCAGCAAGGGGGACCCACCATAGGGTTGGCTTGGTCAACACACCTAAAAATCCATCTTTTGGATTTTTCTCCAAGTAGCCCCCCCCCCCTTCCAAAAGAGGATGGCCCATGCCCCCCCCCCCCACACTTTCCTTGGGCCCCCAACCAGCAAGCCTTCCTAGGTCAAGAGTTGGCCCACCCACTCTTCTCTCTCTCTCTCTCTCTCTCTCTATCTCTCTCTCCTCTCTCTCTCTCTCTCTTTCCCACCTAAAGGCCCAAGCCCATAAGGGCTTCTTCCCTTTTTCCCCACATGGGGGAAAATCAGGGACCTCCAGCTGTCCTTGGACAGCTGGAGGTTGGGGATTAATCCCTCCCTAAGGAGGGATTAGTCCCACACCACCCAAAGGGAGGGGAGCTCCCCCTCCCCAACCCTATAAAGGCCACCCTACCCCCTCTCCTTACCCAAGCCTCAGAGCAGCCCACCTCCCCCCTTCCTGACCCTTGTTGGAACACAGGTGGCCGGAAAAAGCCAAGCCGAGGCTCCTCCTCCCCTTCACCACCACCAAACCATGGCTGACCAGCCCGGCCCCTCCCGAGCCCACCAAACCCAGGTGGAACCTTCTCTCCTTCCCCCTCCCCATTCTGGACGTGGTGCATGGTCCTCCCGGCGGCCATAGCGCCGCCGGCGCCACCCAAGCCTAGTTCCAGGTCGGGTGGCGCCCAAGGAGGAAGGATCCTCCCCCAGCGCCGGTGGTGGCGCTGGGGGAGTGTTACACCACTGGGGGCAGCGTCCCCCAGGGGCAGAGCGGCGGTGCCACCGGAAAACGTGGTTCCGGGGGCACCCGCAAAACAGAGCTTTTTCTGTTTAATTCTGTCGGCGGCGGCCGGCGGCGCATGGCCGCCGGACCACCGCCGGCGAGAAGCTCGACCCCTGAAGCGTCGGCCGGGGGTGGACCGGTAGGCGGCAACTGGCCCAAGGAGCGGGGGTGGCGCGGTGGCGCCGGGAGCAGGGCCACCGTCACCCCAGGCTCTCGGGATGGGATTTTCCGGCGGCGGCCGGCGGCGGCCGGCGGCGGCCGGCGGCGCCAGGCCGCCGGACCACAGCCCAGAGGGTCGCCGGCCCCCGGTGAGTTGATCGGGGCCGGCGACGGCAGCTGACGAAGGCTGGCCGGCGGTGGTGGAGGCCGCCACCCTCCACACCGCCGGAAGTAACAGTGGGCGTCCGATCTCATGATGAGATCGGACGGCACAGATCTCCTCTTTTCCCGCCCCTGCCTCAGCATCAACGCCCCCCACAGCGGATCCGTTGTCGATCCGCTGTGGGGACAGAAGTTTATAAAGCACCCGGCGGCTTAATTCTAGCCGCAGGATCAGATAGATCTGCTATTAGCAGACCAAATCAAAAGGCTAGATCTTTGGGAATTTTTGAAGCCAAATCTAGGCCTCTATGAGAAAAATGACCAACATGAAAAATGTTCCCCATGATGAGGGCTACCTCCACAAAAATTTGGAGAATTTTTGAAATCAATTTAGTATTTTTAAAAACCAAAATAAAACTTGTTTTGCTAAATTAAATGCCCAAAACACCTTGAAAAATTATAAAAAAAATTATTTGGCTCATTTTAGGCCCTTTCAAGGGTTGTATCAAAATTTGAGCTCATGGGGATAAGTTTTGATATTTTTCTTAAAATATTGAAGTCTAGGGTCGCGCACGGATCCTTTATCCGCTCGTTTTCCCTAAAAGACAGAAATTCGAGTGTGCGGCCACGCCTTACAATTAAATAAGTGTTTTAAACTATTTTATCGACGAGAACGACCGAGGCAAGTGGCTAAGCTCCGGGTTTCCCAGGTTTTCGTAAAACCGTCGAGCGCCTCGATTCTCTCGTAATTTGGGCACGCTGGGGAGGTGAAATTTCGGGTGATGAACTAAGGGTTGATCTCAATGATTAATAAGGATATAACTCTTAACCAGCCCTTGATCCAATTAAGCCGTAACAATTATGGCGCAACCAAATTAATTGGACCATAATAATGGATGTAACCCATCAAAATCTCCTTTAAATCTCGATGGAACTGAAGCCTCCTGAATGGGAGTGATTGTACTACTAACTATTTTCTTTGTGTTTTCTCCAGTCTCGTACTGGTCAAGCTTTTTGAGTACTTTCTATTCAGTACTACCCGAGTCTCGCACGGGTCAAGCTTATTTCAGTACTTTCATTTCAGTACTATTCCAGTCTCGTACCGGTCAAGCTTATTTCAGTACTTTCATTTCAGTACTATTCCAGTCTCGCACTGGTCAAGCTTATTTCAGTACTTTCATTTCAATACTATTTCAGTCTCGTACTGGTCAAGCTTATTTCAGTACTTTCTTTTCAGTACTACTCCAGTCTTGTACTGGTCACATTTCATTCCAGCACTTTAAATAAGCAGCATAATCACCGCACTTATTTTCATTGCAATTTACTATTATAATTCCGGGTCCTGCTCTGACGAGCAGTCGTCGAGCCTTAGTTGGGGATAACCGGAGTCAAAGTAGTCCTCCAGGTTTAGCCCCAAATAATGCGCTCCCACGCTCCTTGTCGAAAGTAGAGCTGAGTGTCGACGCCCGAAGTCTAAAGCCTAGTAGGGCAGCCCGACGTAGACCCGATGTATATATTGTTTGCCTTTGTTTTATTGTATATAAATTGCTTGCTGTGAAATAGTGGCGGGTCTGTCCCTTCCGCAGACCGTTCGTACCGGTGCGGGAAGGTAGACGACTCAAAGCGACAGGGAGATGAGTACCACGGGTGACCGGTCGTTATATTCCTCGTCGGGTTTCCTCCGCTGGTCGGCCAAAACGATTCGCCGGATGTCACTCATATCCAAGAGTACACATGGTTGTACGTTAGAACCTGGGGTTGTGCGGTACGATCACCCCCAGAAGTGGCAGGATTGGTCACTGTCACCGACGGCCACATCGGTGAGGCCCGCGGGGCTCGCTACCCTGCTGGAACAAAAGCGGTCCAAACTATGTCGACATAGGGTTTGTGTGCGCGGCTATGAATGTCTGCGGTGTGTGCGCTGCTGTGAATGTCTGCGATAGATTTCAGGATATGAAAATCTGATGTGTTGATGAGCTAGTAGAGCCTTGTTATAACCGATTTATATTATTGTTGCTTTTACCGGTTATACTGCAATCTTTTATAATTGTTTCTAGCTGTTCATATATGAAATGTTGTGCTAACCCTCTCTTGCTTCGGCTTTTTACTTTGGTTTGGTGGGTGCGTGCTCGTCCCCAGGATGTGGATCCGGGGAGGAGATTTGTTTCCACTTAGCTCTGTGACTAACGGTTATGTGATTAACCATTCACAGGTGGTGGAGCACCGAAGTGACCCGCTGCCGCAAGAGATTACGCCAGCAGCTAGGTCTACTCGAGCAGATGCACCCCCGCCGTCCTCAGAGTTTAGAGATGTGAGTACCGCCGAGCAGCATAGAGAGAGTGTATGAGGATTATATGTAGCACATGTATAGCCCACTGGCTTATTTAAACAATTAGGCTTCGGCCCTACAACCTCTGTGATATTGATATGTTATATATCTATCTGCAATGGTTTATTGTTAATTCTTTTGTTATACTTTGATGGGTTGTGAATGTTATAATTCGAGTCGAGCAAAACGGCCATTTAGTGCTTGGATAAGGTGGATCGTTTCCCCTAAAAGCACTGGGTGGACGTCTTGGTCCAGTAGTACTCCTCCGGCCCGACGCGGGCAAAAGGTTGTGGGGGGTCACTACACCCTACACGTCGTCCTGCATCAATTTGGTATCAGAGGGAGGTTTCGAAATTTTTCCAAGTTTTGAGATCCGCTCTGCGTAGAATAAGAACCCGCATAGCATTTAAATTTTTTCAAAAAAGGGGAAAAAAAGAAAACTTTTATTGCATAAACATACATTTGCATTTATTGGCATGTTTGCATGCATTTGTGAAGTGGTAGATTAATAAGTATGAGTTCACAACACCACAATTCACCACCGGAACGCCTTCACGAGGTAAACTCGAAGATGCGTCAAGTTGAACATGATCAACCGAGTCGTGGAAACGAAGGGAATGAACCATCCACGTGGTTTAAACCTTTTGCCCACCAAATGGCGACATTAATCGAGAGCGTCTACCAAATGAGAGAAGGGTTTGAAAACCTTAGTGTTATGGTGAATAGCTTAAAAGTACCCCCTCAAGCGTCAATGCCACCTCCAGTTCGAGATGAGCATTATGTGCGACCCCGTTACGATGTCCCACCACCTTTTGGAGAAAGGTCTGAACTTAGGAGAAACCCTCTTTTCGAGGAAGAGGTTAGAAATCTGTTAGATACGTTTGACTTCAAGTACGATCAGAGTAGGAATTTCCCAAGAAATTTTCCTGAACCCCAACGAGAGCCTTTCCTCGGTACGCGAGACCATTATCAGGAGAGACCTTATAATGACGTTGCTAAAGAAGAGCGTCCGTGAGACCATCGTAGGTCTATACCGGCCATGCATCGTGATGATCGACCTAGAGATTGGAATCGGCCGCCACCCCCATGGCGTCGAGACAATCGTGATCCTCACGATGATGATTACAACTATCCTCCCCGGGATAGGCGACTGGATCTTACATGTGTTGTGAAATTAGATCCGCCACTTTATGACTGATCTATGAATCCCAAGGTCTTTTCAAACTGAGTTATAGACAAAGACTTATTTTGAGTGGTATCGTATGACAGAAGATGAAAAGGTTCAGTTTGCCAAGATTAGGTTGTCTAGGCGAGCGAAAATCTTTTGGATAGGTGAGGAACGTAGTATAGAGAGGAATGCACGCCCTCTCATTACACATTGGGCACACATGAAAGCCATATTGGAAGAGCAGTACATTCCCCAGCACTACCAGACTCATGTACGAGACAAGCTGACGTCTCTACGTCAAGGGTCCAAATCCGTTTCTGACTATTTAGCGAAAATAAAGGATCTTATTATTAGATGCAACGTAGTCGAACACCCACGTGACACCTTATCTAAATATAAGTGTGGAATGCGATATGAGATCTGCGATGAGTTGATTCGATATGGCCATTATTCTTTTGCTGAGACTGTATCTATCGCATCGATATAGAAGAGCACAAAAAGAGAACCTCCCGGTTAAAACCTCAAAACAAAACAAATACTTCTTACAAAAAAGAAGAACTGAAAGGTAAGGAGAGTGCGTCAAAACCTACCTCTACCTATACGAGAGATCAAAAAGGGAAGTTCCCAGTGGGAACTGTGACCCCTTCACAGATCCGATGTTATGAGTGTCAGTAGATGATTCATATATCTAGTGATTGTCCCAAGAGGAAAGGCACGCTAGTTATTCATGAGGTGAATGAGGAGGATGAGCTTATAGAAGAAGCTGGAGTCGAGAGAGACTCACACATTTTGAATGATGAAGTGTACGGTACGCCTAGTGATGAGGAGATAGATCCCGGCATTCTAGTGGTGAGATGTATATTATCGACACCAAAAGAATCAATCGATTATTGGCGGACGAACATCTTCCAGGCCTATTTCAAGGCTGGGGAGAAAGTGTGTCGTTTAGTATTACATAGCGGGAGTTGTATGAATGCGATAGGTGAGACAGTTTTACCCCGCATGGGACTCACTGCTGAGTCGCACCCTTTCCCACTCCAGATAGCTTGGGTCATCACGACTACTTTATCAGTGACGAGGAGATGTTTAGTGTTCATCACTATCGGTCAGTATTCTGATAAGATTTGGTGTGAAGCTATGTCTATGGATGTGCGCCACGTATTACTAGAGAGACCTTGGTTGTATGACCGAGATGTACTCATAAATGGCAGGTCCAACACATGCTCCTTTCAACTGGACGGAAAGAGAGTACTGTTGAACCCGGTGTGACCCGCGGCACCAACATCCCGCACGAATAGTAGTGCGAAAAATCTCTTCCTCCCACTGAAAGGAAAAGACTCTTAGCATTATACGAGGCGATGAGTTCCATCGAGAGAGCTTCGATGGTGGATTTTTTTATGTCTTAGTAGTTTTACAAGCATCTGATGTACTGGAGAGATACGAGTCTATTCTTATACCTGCTAGGAGACTTTTAGAGGAGTTTCAGGAGTTACACCCTGATGAGCTTCCGGCTGAGTTACCTCCCATGAGATGTATTCAGCATGCGATGGATCTTGTTCCTGGAGCTTCCCTTCCACATTTACCGCATTACCGATTGAATCCTGCCGCCCATGAGGAGCTACAGAGACAAATTGGAGAGCTTTTAGATAGAGGTTTTATCCAACATAGTCTTAGTTCATGTGCGGTGTCTGCCCTCCTTGCCCCGAAAAAGGATGGTACTTGGCGTATATTCGTTGACAGTCGTGTTGTCAACAAGATCACTGTGAAATACCGATTCCCGATACCCTGACTGGATGACATGTTGGACATGTTGACTGGAGTCACAATCTTTACTAAGATCGACCTTCGTAGTGGTTATCATCTGATTCGTATACGTGAAGGAGACGAGTGGAAGACTGCATTCAAGTAGAAGGACGGCCTTTACGAGTGGCTTGTGATGCCCTTTGGATTATCCAATGCCTCTAGTACTTTTGTTCGGATGATGACCCAGGTCTTCAGACCTTATATTGGGAAGTTTGTAGTGGTTTATTTCGACAACAATTTGATTTATAGTCAGAGTGAGAGTGAGCATTTGACCACCTACATACTATCTTCGAGCTCCTGCGAGCCGAACAACTATATATCAACTTGAAGAAGTGCGTTTTTTTTTACTGAGTCTGTTGTGTTTCTTGGATATATAGTGAGCTCTGTTGGCATCACTATAGATCCTGAGAAAGTTTGAGCGATTCGTCAGTGGCCTACCCCTCAAAACATTCACGATGTTCGTAGTTTTCATGGACTAGCCACATTTTATTGTCGATTCATTAAGAACTTCAGTGTGATTATGGCACCTGTCACTGAGTGTACGAAGAAGGGAAGTTTCCAGTGGACATCATCGGCAGCTAGAGCCTTTGAGATTATCAAGGATAAGATGTCCACTGCACCTGTTTTGAGACTCCCGAATTTCAGTCAGGTATTCGAGGTATCTTGTGATGCCTCTGGAGTTGGGATAGGAGGTGTAGTTAGTCAAGAGAGTCACCCCGTTGGATTTTTCAGTGAAAATCTCTCAGGCCCGAAGTTGAATTATTCCAACTATGAGCATGAGTTCTATGTGATTGTATAGACGTTACGTCATTGGAAGCATTATTTGTTGCCTAAGGAGTTTGTTCTCCACTCTGATCATCAGGCGTTGCGTTATATCAATTCGCAACAGAAGTTGAACCCTCGACAGGCTAAGTGGGTATCATATTTACAGGAGTACACCTTCGTTCTCAAGCACTGTAAGGGAACGGAGAATAGGGTTGACAACGCCCTTAGTCGAGTCACCCTCGTATTGTCACAGATGAGTACTCAGGTGATAGGATTTGAGCGTGTCAAGGATGACTATTCAAGTTGTCCGGATTTTAGCGGTATATATGATGTGATATGATTGGATCTTTATCACGATGAGACCGACTATCTCATTCGAGACGGATATTTGTTTTGTGGGACCCGTCTGTGTATTCTCCGCACCTCGTTACGAAACTTCATTGTATGGGAATTACATGACGAAGGTTTAGGTGGACACTTTGGACGTAAGACGATAACCTTAGTAGAGGTGCGCTTCTATTGGCCCGGAATTAAACGGCTTATCGCTCAAATTGTCAGTAGCTGTCGCACTTGTCAGGTAGCGAAGGGCAATAAATAGCCTGCTGGATTATACACACCTTTACCGGTGCCCAGTATTTCTTGGGATGATGTTAGCATGGATTTTGTGTTTGGTTTGTCTTGAACTTTTAGGAAACACAATTTCATACTTGTAGTGGTTGCTCGGTTCTCTAAAATGAAGTATTTCATCGCTTGTAACAAAATCAATGACGTCTCTCATATAGCCCGTATTTATTATAAAGAGGTTGTGCACACCGAGGAATACCTAAGACTATCATTACCGATCGAGACGTTAAGTTCACCAGTTATTTTTGGAAATCACTCTAGAGACTTTTAGGTACTCAACTTCTATTTTTGATTGCTTATCATCCACAGACCGACGGTCAAATCCGTCGGTCTGAACTTGAGATGTCTTGGTTATAGTTCGACTAAATCTGAAACTCAAGATAACAAGCACAAGAGAGCTACTAATTTTAAAATGGATGACTTGGTTATGGTTCGGCTAAATCCGGAACGGTTACCATCAGGTACCGTAAAGAAGCTAGCTGATCGTAAAACTGGACCTTTTAGAGTGGTGAAGCGGGTTGGGCAAAATGCGTATGAACTTGAAATGTCTTCCGTTTGAGGATCAAATCCTGTTTTTTAACGTACCTGATCTGACTTTATTCCACGATTACCCGCATGAGTGTTTAGATTTTTCATTGTCTTCTCCTCCATTTGATTATCCTGGATTGGTAAGTGAGAGTGAGGAGCCACATTCAGGACATACCGACATTCATTCCTCTACTGATACATCTACTATAGTTTCTCATGTTTCCACTGACAGCTTTCAGGTTGAGCATGAGATACCAGATGAATCTATTATACTAGTTCCCAGAGCAGCTGATCGACTTCCGCAACAAATTTTGGTTCCCGAACAGATATTGGATGACGAGACAGTGACCACTACTAATTGTGGTTTTCAGAGATACTTGGTTCGTTGACATGGCAGACCAGAGACCGAGACTAGGTGGGTCTTGGACGAGAAGTTACAGCGTATGGATGCTGATCTTCTACAGCACTACCGCTCGGAGCACTCACCAAAGATGAGTGATTTTGAGAGGGGGAGAGTTGGTGGAGACCAACCCAGGTCAGGTCGTCGCAAAAGTGTCAGACGTCGCACCCAACCGGACCTCTATCGGTCATGAATTGTGCACATTTTTAATTGTCACTTTGACAATTTTGTAATTTTGCAATTGTTATTTTTGTGTAAAATATATATGTATATATATAATACTTATATATATACATATAAATTAACGGTTAAATTAAAACGATATATATATATATAGTATCCCCATATCATTATATATATATATGAATTGCCTTCAGCATCCAAAATCCGCCATACCGCACCATTTATCTTCCCGGCCTGTCTTCCCGTTCGGCCAGAGAAAGAGCACCTGCAATATTAGGGCTAGGCTCTGCCCGCACCTCCCCGACTGCGACGCTACACTAGGAGAAGCAGCACGATGTTTGGCCCACGATTCCATCGCTCCGCACGTCGCACCACGCCGCGCATCTTCCTAGTCAAGTTCTAATGCCTTTATCCCTCTCCCCGATGGTTTTCAGCACCAGACCAAGCTTCTTCCATGGACGTTCTTCCATGAAGCTGACAATTAGGGGTTTTTTCGTGTTTTCTTTGCTACCACTAAATGAGATTGGTGTATGTGTTGTTTAGTGGAATATTGAAGATAAAAAAAATTAAAGATTAGTGTCGTGAGATTAATGAGAAAATTTGTTATAGCTGTAAGGAGTTGATGGCATTATTGGATGTTGCGTTTTTGTTTCTTTGATTCATGTTTGAGAGGTTGTCGAATGTTGAATTTTTGCTTAGTTGCTGCTTCCATCGAGTCATGTTGATGTAGTTGTTAATTTTGGCTAATGTTGCTTCCGTGAACAGAGTTGGCTTCAGTTCAGTTGTTGGCGCGGTTTATGTTCTTTGCTTCTGTGAAGAGTTACTGAATAGAGTAATGTGATGTTGTTACTGTTGAGTGAATGAATCTTAATAATTTGGTTAATTGATTCCGTGAAAGATTTTCGCTCGCTCAGACAACCTTATCTTGGAAAACTGAACATTTTGATCTTCCGTCATACGATACCACTCAAAATAGGTCTCTATGTCTATAACCCAGTATGAAAAAACCTTTGGATCCATAGATCCGTCATAAAGTGGCAGATCTAACTTCACAACACGTGTAAGATCCGGTCGCCTATCCCCGGGAGGATAGTTGTAATCATCATCGTAAGGATCACGATTGTCTCGACGTCATGAGGGTGGCGGTCGATGTCAATCTCTAGGTCGATCATCACAATGCATGGCCGGTATCGGCCTTCGATGGTCTCGCAGACGCTCTTCTCTAGCTACGTCATTATAGGGTCTCTCCTGATAATGATCCCGCGTATCTAGGAAAGGCTCTCGTTGGGGTTCGGGAAAATTCCTCGGGAAATTTCTACCTTGATCGTACTCAATGTCAAACATATCTAACGGATTTCTAACCTCTTCCACGAAAAGAGGGTTTCTCCTAAGTGCAGACCTTTCTCCAAAAGGTGGTGGGACATTGTAACGGGGTCGCACAGAATGCTCATCACGAACTGGAGGTGGCATTGACGCTCGAGGGGTACTTCTAAGCAATTCACCCTAACACTAAAGTTTTTGAACCCTTCTCTCATTTGGTAGACGCTCTCGATTAATGTCGTCATTTGGTGGGCAAAATGTAAAAACCACGGGGGTGGTTCATTCCTTTTGTTTCCACGACTCGGTTGATCATGTTCAACTTGACGCATCTCCGGGTTTACCTCGTGAAGGTGTTCTGGTGGTGAATTGTGGTGTTGTGAACTCATACTCACTAACCTAGCACTATGCATGCAAACAAACAAATAAATGCAAATGTATGTTTATGCAATAAAAAAAAAATCTTTTTCCCCCTTTTTCAAAAAAAAATTAAATGTTATGTTGGTTCATATTCTACGCTTGACGGATCTCGAAACTTGGAAAAATTTCGGAACTCCAGAGAGCTGCTACTAGTTTTAAGGTAGATGACTTGGTTATGGTTCGGCTAAATCTGGAACGGTTACCATCAGGTACCCTAAAGAAGCTAGCTGACTGTAGAACTGGACCCTTTAGAGTGGTGAAGCGGATTGGGCAAAATGCGTATGAACTTGAGATGCCTTCCGTTTGGGGAGCAAATCTTGTTTTTAACATAGCCGATCTGACTTTATTCCACGAATACTCGCATGAGTCTTTAGATTTTTCATTGTCTTCTCCTTCATTTGATTCTTCTGGGTTGGTGAGTGAAAGAGAGGAGCTACATTCAGGGCATACTGACATTCATTCCACTATTGATACGTCCACAGCAGTTCCTCCTGTTTTTTTTGACAGCTTTCAGGTTGAGTATGAGATACCAGATGAGTCTACTATACCAGTTCTCAGAGCTGCTAATTGAATTCGCGACAGATTTTGGTTTTTGAGCAGATATTGGATGACGAGACAGTGACCACTATTGATGGTAGTTTTCAGAGATACTTGGTTCGTTGGCATGGCAGACCAGAGACCGAGACCAGCTGGGTATTGGCCGAGGAGTTACAGCATATGGATGCTGATCTTCTACAGCACTACCGTTCGGAGCACTCACCAGAGATAAGTGATTTCGAGAGGGGGAGAGCTGGTGGAGACCAGCCTAGGTCAGGTCGTCGCAAAAGTGTCCGACGTCGCATCCGACCGAACCTCTATCGGCCCAGAGTCGATCAAATTTTTAATTGTCACTTTGGCAATTTTGTAATTTTGCAATTGTTGTTTTGTGTGTGAAATATATATGTATATATATAATACTTATATATATACATATAAATTAACTGTTAAATTAAAATATATATATATATATATTTTATCCCCATATCATTATATATATATATGAATTGACGGTTTAGCATCTAAAATCAGCCAGACCGCACTATTCATCTTCCCGGCCCGTCTTCCTGTTCGGCCAGAGAAAGAGCTCCCGCAATATTAGGGCTAGGCTCCGTCTGCACCTCCCCGACTGCGACGCTGCACCAGGAGAAGTCGCACGATGTTTGGCCCACGATTTTGCCACTCCGCACGTCGCTCCACCTCGCGCATCTTCCTGGTCAAGTTCTGATGCCTTGATCCCTCTCCCCGATAGTTTTCAGCACCAGTATAAGCTTCTGTCATGGACGTTCTTCCACGAAGTTGACGGTTAGGGGTTATTTTTGTGTTTTCTTTGCTACCTATAAATGAGATTGCTGTATGTGTTGTTTAGTGGAATGTTGAAGAAAAAAAATTAAAGATTTTTGTCGTGAGATTGATGAGAAAATTTGTTATAGCTGTAAGGAGTTGATGACATTATTGGATGTTGCGTTTTTGTATCTTCGATACCCGTTAGAGAGGTTGTCGAATGTTGAATTTTTGCTTAGTTGAGTCTTGCTGATGTAGTTATTAATTTTGGCTAATGTTGCATCCGTGAACAGAGAGTTGGCTTCAATTCAGTTGTTGGAGTGGTTTATGTTCTTTGCTTCTCTGAAGAGTTGGTGAATAGAGTAATGTGATATTATTACTATTTGAGTGAATGAATCTTGATAATTTGGTTAATTGATTCTGTGAATAGTGATTTCTTGCTAGAGAGATTACGTGGAACCACTTGTGAGTGAGAGACAATTTTCGTGGTGCCCGTGTGTGATAACGGCCAACTTGGAGCAGGAAGTCAAAGGTGACGAGAAGTTTCTCGCGTGATTGCCCTCAACTTAGGATACGGAAAGATGTCTCTTTCTATGGGTAATTTGTTTCAATCTTCTTCTTTGTGCGTATCTAAATTTTCTCATTATGATAAATAGATTCTTGTTGAATATTCGCCCAAATTTTGTCAGCAAACGCTACGTCGAAAACTCCAAACGAAAACGTATTTGAAGTTCACGATTTCTGTTTAGCTACGACAAGGGGAACGGAACGAAAGTTGCGAACTTCCTTCCCGAATTTAGAATTAAACTTGTAATTCAAGAAAATTCAAATTTTAACAAACGTCCGCTCTACTTTGTCAGCAAACGCCCGCTCTACTTTGTTTACAAATTTAATTTAATCAATGCACGCATTTAGGGGTTCCTAGAAAAAAGCCGACAGACGCGCAAACCCTGCGTGTCGTCCTGCATCACCTTCAATTCTTAAAGTTGGTCTGCGTTATGAGCTCAATCTCAAGACCTCTTGCATAACCATCTTTCATTGCTTAACCCTGATTTACTTGAACTTTGAAAAGATAGCACACCTCTAAGGTTGATCAACTGCTAACTCATCAACACCCCTTTGATATCATGTGAAATTTTCTCGAAAACTGAGCAAGATCGCAGGAACACTCATCAAACAAAAGCTAAGTAAAATCAAGCAACAACAGAAGCACAAGAGCCGTTATATAATCAAATTTTTTTACAGGGCAAGGTATACATTGTGAGACATGATTCACAACGCACCCGATAGAAACAAAAAATTACAAGCAAGAAAAACCGGCAGACTGACAACAGTAACAGCCCAAGCCGCTAACCGTCGGGCCTGTCCGTTGAAACCGCCAAGCTGTCAAACTGCAGCTCAAGCCACGTGAACTGCCTTCTTATTGAATGCTGATGAACTGGGAAAATAGTACCCGCTGAGACCAAACGAACTGCTTGAACTATCCGCAATCCCGAGGAAGAAGACTGTTGGTCGCACTAACCGCGACCTGTTGTATACCACAGACTGTTATCCGCGAACTTTTCCACGCTGAGCTTCACAACTAGTTGCCTAGTTGTCTGGTGCTAGCCGCACAGCCTGCACAACACAAGTCAACTTCACGTAGTCGTCCGGTTAGAAAAACCTAACCGCAAGTTCAAAGCGCGAGCTGTGTTCACACTGTTCCAGTTAAAATATGACGAGTCGGAGACCCCTATTTATAGGCGACAAGGGAGGTATGGTCACCGTCCATAGAGATAAGATAACCATATGTCATCCTGCAACTAGCACCACCTGTCCGTACAAAAGTGCAGATACCAGAGTCAGACCACAAAGTAATGTGAATAGCATCCTCAGTCCATGTGGACTTGAACAATGCTGACAACCATGCGACCTGAGCCATATCCGCACAAGACAGTCTGTCGATCTCCCCACCCAGACCGCGCAACATAAGCGGTCTCTGCGAACTTCAAAAGCAGACCGCGCAACCAGCGATCTCTGCGACTAGGCAACACAATGGACTTGGCACATTACAGTGACCAAGTCCACAACACCAGCGGTCTCTGGCTTCAGGTCGCACAATCAGACCACAACGAACTGAGCGGTTAGCCTCCTCTATCTGCGCTAATTGTCTGCCTCTACGCAAGCCAGAGAATCTGTCAGCTTCAAGAGGACTCTGCGGTCTCACAATCCAGATCGTGACAGCCACGGTTAGACAACGCTAACCTCACGGTTACCTCCCAGGGTGGTTGCTGAATCAGACCGCAGAACAGAACAAAAAACCAGAACTTGGCTAACCGGTGGCGGACTCTGCGGTCTGTGCGGTCTGTGCGGTCTGCTCAATCAGACCGTCCACTTCCACTTCAACAATTTCAACAATGCACAAACCAAAAATTTTGGTCCGGTTCTCGATTATACCATGCGCATAATTTGCCTCAAAATACTTATAAAATTAATTAAAAGAATTCTTTTTCTACATAAATTTTTGCACAAATCTTATTTTCCTATATTTTCTTATGTTCAACAATAAATCTATAGAATATTGTTGTAAACTTAAGTTTTTTTTGCTTTGTATAGCCCAAGTCAAATTAGATTACCATTCTTCAACATAATAAATGTGTGATAAGTATTAGGCATTCGGTTCCCGGGTATCCACCCGCAATAACCAAAAACCAACCAAAATGGCCGGTTATTGATTTTTTTTTTTGAACCATACCTAAACCGAGAACCATTAAAACCGACTGGAATTGATCGGGTTGGGTGGTTTCTTGCTTTTCCGGTTCTTTTTGTATAACCCTACTTAGAGATATTTGATTTTAAAAAGTTCTGCACTTTCAGAACAATAACTATCTATCTTGCAAAATATAAAGTAAGACTCACACCCACACTATTCAAGCAAATAAATTATAAGCCAGTAACTAGTAACTACCCCCCAGTAATATTGATGAGAATAACATAGAAAACTATATTCTAAATTAAAATAATGATACTAACCACCTTGCATAATTGTATTATTTTACGGTATGTAAAGGATGAGAGCTGTTATTTTTATCATTCCAAATGGCATGATCATAGATAAACCCAGGAGTGAAATATATCTTTTCATAAAGAAAATCAAGATAGTATTTAAGCCTTCTTAGTGGGAATATTACAATAACTCTAAACCCAAATCGGATAATTAAGCAATAAGAAAAGTTATGAAATATTATAAGCTTAGAAAAATTATTAATTTCAGAGAATCTATCTTATTTAGGTTTGTTTGTTTTGGTTGTTGCTGGCTGAAAGGGGGATGTCAGAAATGGAGTTTGAAAATGGAATTGTCTATGAAAAGTAAAGTTTGCATCAAAAAATTATTTGGGTAAAACTCCATAAGCAAAGTTGTTCGAAAAGCAGAAACAATAAATTATTGGATAAAAATGAACTTTTTTGTGGATGTTTGTTTCAAAATCATTTTTTGCCAATTATTATCCAAATCTGTAGCAATATCACATACGCATTAACAGACTCTCACGTTAGAGAATAAACACCAACAATATCGGTACCAATTTCATCAAAATAGCCAACATGAAGCCCATTAAAACAGAAAAACTAGTTTGAAGATCACTAAAACATAACAATAAGAAGAAAATGATAATTTTTATATAAAGAAGCTTTGTTCATCCCCTTCAGCATCATCCTTCTTTTCTGCAGCAGCAGCCAACAAATCATCAAATTTCCCACTCTTCCCCAGCATTATTTCAATCAACTTAACAAACATAAAATTAAACCAGTTCTTCAGAATCTCTGCTATTGTCACAACAGTTGCAATGGCTGTATAATCACAAATACATAAATCACCTTAGTATATACTCAAATACGAATGATCCCCAAGATGGCTGCAACCATGAATCGCTGCACAAAATTCAGGAAGAAGCGGGACGGTGATCTGCGAAGAGGGGATTTGCGAGATCATTGACGGGTGTGAGACAGTGATCCGCCGATTGGAGGAAGAATGGTAGAGAGAAAAGAAGCAAGAGGTGAAAGACAGTGACCTAAAGCATGCTTTTTTAAAATACGGTGTTTTTTAAACATCTCCCCCAAACACCAGGTTTCATGAAAACACCGTTTTCAGCCTGTCGCACCGGAGCCAATCCACCCAAACAAACACACCCTTTAGTATCAAGAAGAACTACCAAGGAAGGAATTTATCTGAGATTTAGAATGCATGGTCCTAGCTGCTCCACAACAACACATAGCAAGTAAAATCAAGCTCATAAAAATCCTACGGAATCATCAAAAACTAATATCTCACTGTGTTAACTTAAGATCACATAGGATACAAGATATGATCATCATATTTTTGAGCAATCAAAAAAACAAAACTGAAGAAATTACTATGAAGACAACGCATATAAGTGAAAATTGAAGAGAATAATCTAACCCAACAAAGCCTGACTAAAGAGGCAAGTCAAACAAGGTATTACTAGTTTCACTTTCCTATTTTTATTTTAACTGATACAAATTAGCACTTTTCGAGTGCCACCTTTCTCTTTTAAATAATTCATTTTTCTCAATTTATCTTTTTCTGGAATTTAAAACAATAGATAAGTTATCTGAAGGTTATGGATTTTTCTAAGTGAATTCATATATTAGGGGACTAAAAAGAAAATATTATATATGAAAGTTTATAGTTGCCTACCTAAATCACCTACAGAGGGGTGAATATGTGAGATGTGTGTCTTTTTGCGGAATAAAAAATTACAAACCAATGCACAGATCTATCTACCAATCAAACACAGACGAGGCAAGATTTACAGTGGTTCCCCAACCTTGGGTACATCCACTTTCCCTCACCGATCTAGCAGTACACTAAACTCAGCTACTCCACTATCTCGGATTGAAAATCAATCCTACCCTCGGAACAACGTTCCTACAAACTCGATCCACAAAACGGATGTACACTCGGAAGATGAAACTTCCTACAATCTCAGAGTTGAAAAACTCCTACACTCGGAAAAAACTTCTCCTACAATAATGAAATAAAATGTGTATGAAATACAAACAATGAATCTTGTCAGATCTGAAAGTAATCGGTCAGGATCTTCTTCTTCTAGACTTTTCGGCTTTATCAGATAGGTGAAGAAAACCTCGGCAAAATCAGATCTGAATCTTCTTGACTTTACACGATCGAATAGAGGATGAAGAGTTGAGCGGAAATCTCGATCTGTAAAATCTTCTTAATCTGAATCCTCTGAAAATGAAAACCCTAGCCAGTAGGGAATCTGCGACGGCAACGGTTTTCGTTTCTTGGAGAGAGAGAGAGGAGACAGAAAGCGACTGCAAAAACTTCTTAAAAAAATAATTTTCTTAAAATTATGATTGTTAGGGTTTGTCGGTTTAGACAAGACCTTTTATAGGAGAGGAGAAGATTAGTCATAATTGAGTCATTATGAGAGACACATGGACCAATCACGTCAAAGTTTATGAATAATACCGTTAGTCTGGACTTAACGAATTTTCAGAAAAGTCAAACTAAAATACTCGAGATATAACAGACTACTCGAGTACATGCAGCACTACTCGAGTAGGTAGAAGATGACTATTCGAGTACATGAGAAAAACTACTCGAGAGAGTATGAGATGATTACTCGAGTACATGGAGTCAACTACTCGAGTAAATAAAAATTCAAGCAATCAGCTATTCGAGTAACAAGAATAATATACTCGAGTACTTGAGTACTTACACGAGAGGTGGAGTAGATTACTCGAGTATAAGAAATATACTCGAGTATATAAGAATGAACTACTCGAGTATATAAGAAACTACTCGAGACTATGACTTAGAAAATTTCTGGAACAGGAAAACTGAACTACTCGAGTATAGAAGTTAAACTACTCGAGACAAACAGAACTACTCGAGTATATGGAGATAACTACTCGAGTAATCCACTTAGAAAAATTTGATAAGATAATTTCTGTAAAACCCGAGAGGAAAAAAGAAACTACTCGAGTAGTTGTCTTAACTACTTGAGAGTCATAATTGAACTACTCGGGATATATCTTAACTACTCGAGTAGGAGTATTATTACTCGAGTATGAACTCAGTAACTTCCTCGAGTAAGTAAAGAACTACTCGAGTACTTTACTTAGGAAAATTTTCTTGACAGAATTTCTTCTTCTAAGAGATGACCAGCATCAAGTCTTTTCACATAGTCCTAGAGCTTGAATATGAAGTGTATCCCAATAGAGAGGCTACACATAAGTCAACACCTTGGAGCACACAATGAGGGATTACATTGTATGGTCATGTGTTTGGTGACTCATTGTAAACTGACATTGGTCTACACTTCTCATAAGAATTCCTGCTAACACATAACTCAAACCAAGCATCAAATACAACTTAATTCATCTTAGTTCAAGGGTGACTTCATCAAATCTGGGTTAGTGTGGATACAATACCCAACAATCTCCCCATATTTGTATAAGTCAGAACCCTTTACACTAAGGTGAATTATGGACATAAAAAGAATGCTAAGTATATAAAGCAGTGTAACCAAGCATAAGAACTATGAAAATTTTTTAGATATTTTTTAACCAATTTCTCCACCTTTCTGACTTCAACAGATAGCTTGGTAATAGCATTTTCTTTGAAAAGTCCAACTTCTTCACAAATCTTCACCTTAATTGCTTCATCTATTTGGTCTAATTCCATCTTTGAGCCTTGAGCCTTTTTGAAAATCCATCTTCTCTAGTCTTTTTTGTTGAGCATCCCAAGTTCTATTTTGAAGAACGAGAACTTGGTCTCGTCCAGCGGCTTCGTAAAAATGTCAGCAATTTGTCTATCTGTAGAGACATATTGAAAGTCTATGTCCTCATACTCCATATGCCCCCGGATGAAGTGATACCTTAGCTCTATATGCTTTGTCCGGCTGTGCGAGACTGGGTTGTTGGCTATTGCTATTGCGCTGGAAGAGTCGCAAAACAATGAAATCTTTTCAAACTTCATGTTGTAGTCCTCAAACAGATTCTTTATCCAGAATAACTGTGCACAGCAACTGCCTGCAGAGATGTACTCTGACTCAGCCGTTGAGATTGCCACACAGTTTTGCTTCTTGTTACTCCAGGAGATAAGTCTTCTTACAAAGAATTGACATGTCCCGGAAGTGCTTTTTATGTCGTCTTTGCTCCCTGCAAAATTTGCATCTGAAAAACCTATTAGTTCGCTGTCATTATTTCTTGGATACCATAAGTAAAGATTTGTTGTACCTTTAAGGTATCTCAAAATCCTCTTTGCAGCAGCGTAGTGAGATTTCTTAGAGTTCACCTGAAATCTAGCACAGACACATGTTGAGAACATTATGTCAGGTCTACTTGTCGTAAGGTAGAGCAAGAATCCAATTATGCTTCTGTATTTGATTTCATCAAAAGGTTTCTCTTTTTCATCCTTGTCCAGAGACATAGTTGAACTCATTGGAGTTCTCATCGAGGTTGCGTTCTCCATTCCGAATTTCTTAATCAGCTCTTTGGTGAACTTGGTCTGTGAGATGAAAATTTCATCTTCAAACTGTTTCACTTGAATCCCTAAGAAATACTTCAGCTCGCGCATACTGCTCATTTCAAACTTCCCTTACATAAGTTTTGAAAACTTCTTGCACAGGTTGTCATCAGTAGAGCAAAAAATAATGTCGTCGACATAGATTTGCACTAGCAAAATCTTGCCTTTAATTTCCCTAAGAAATAATGTCGTCTATCTTTCCCCTTGTGAACTTCTTCTCAAGTAGAAATCTAGACAGCGTCTCATACCGAGCTCGAGGAGCTTGTTTCAGGTCATATAACGCTTTATGCAGTAAGTAAACATAATCAGGAAAGTTAGAATCAACGAAACCTGAAGGTTGTTCCACATATACCTCTTCCTTTATGTCACCATTAAGGAAGGCAGACTTCACGTCCATCTGGTAGACAGTGAAGCCTTTGAGTGCAGCATATGCTAGGAATAACCTTATTGCCTCCAGTCTTGCCACTGGAGCGTATGTCTGGTCGAAGTCGATTCCTTCTTCTTGACGATAGCCTTTTGCGACAAATCTGACCTTGTTCTTTACTATCGTTTCATCCTCGTCCATCTTGTTCCTGTAGACTCATTTTGTCCCAATGACGTTCTTACCATTGGGTCTTGGAACAAGCTTCCATACTCTGCTGCGCTTGAACTGGTTTAGTTCTTCTTCCATCGACATTATCCACGATGTGTCTGAGTTTGCTTCCTCAAAATTCTTTGTTTCAACCTGTGATTAGAAAACTTAAATATAGATTCTCATTAGTTGTACCTCTACGAGTTCTGACACCATCCCGGGGATCTCCTATGATCTGGTCCATGGGGTGATCCTTCAGATGTCTGAGCTATAGAGGTCCTTGCATCTGGATTGTCTTCTATCACCGGAGTGACTTCTTCATCTTGTATGACTTCTTCATCTTGATCATCAGTATCTCCAATAGGGGTTGGAGTGGTGATCTTGATGAACTTTTACCTTTATCTTCGGATGGTCCATCCAAGTTAATTTCTTTCAGCTTTGCACCTGCATCTTCAATGAGCACACTAGAAGAGTTGCTTTGCAGCAAACTCGTCTCATCAAATACAACATGTATCGATTCTTCCACGACCAAGGTTTTTCTATTAAAGATCTTGTATGCCTTACTATGGCTACTATAACCTATAAAAATACCTTCAAAACTTTTTTCGCTAAACTTAGTAGTATGATACTTGTCATTGTTGAGCACGAAGCATTTACAGCCAAAAATTCTAAAATATGAGATTATCGGTTTTCTGCCCTTCAGAAGTTCGTAAGGTGTCTTATCGTGGTTTTGTTTATGAGGGCTCGATTTTGCACGTGGCATGCAGTGTTGACGGCTTCAGCCCAAAAGTACTCCGGAAGTGAAGCATCACTCAACATGGTCCTGCAGGCCTCTATGAGCGTTCTATTCCTTCTCTCAGCCACCCCCATTTTGTTGAGGAGTGCGAGGAGAGAAAAACTCATGAAAGATACCAAGACTTTCACAAAATTCTGTCATTGCCCCAGATTTGAACTCTGTTCTATTGTCACTTCTGATTTTAACTATGGAGCAGTTGTATTCATTCTGGACTTACCTGACAAAATTAGTAAAGATGTCGAAGGTATCTGACTTGTGTTTCAGAAAAAACACCCACGCAAAACGCGAGTAATCATCAACAATTACCAACGTATAATCTTTTCCTCCCAAACTTCTAATTTGCAGTCGACCAAACAAGTTCATATGCAGTAGATGAAAACATCTATTAGAATCCTTGCCAATAACGCTTTTAAAGGTATCCCTTGTTTGCTTGCCTTTTACACATGCATGACAAGGTCTATCTTTGACGTACTTGACATTTGGGGCATCACGTACTAAGTTCATTGAAAATAATTTATTAATAGTTTTGAAATTAATATGTGTTAGTCTCTTGTGTCATTGGTCACCAAAAGATGCACTATCTTTTGTTAAAAAGCACACTGGTGTCGAAGAATCTATACAAATGAAATTCAAGCAAAATATGTTTCTGCTTCGAGTGCCGGATAGAATCATTTTCATATTGTCAACAGATTTTATCAAGCACTTATCAGCGTGAAACTCAACTATGTATCCTTTATCGCAGAGTTGGCTTATGCTTATAAGGTTATGTTCCAAACCTTCAACGTAAGTCACATCTGAGAAGGATACATTACCGTTTGTAATCATATCGTAGCCTTTAGTGATTCCACGGTCTGAATCTTCAAAGATGACCTTCGGTCCGTTCACGACTGTAGTAAAGTTCTGGATTAGGCTTCTTGTCCCGGTCATATGCCGAGAGCATCCACTGTCCAAATACCATATTGGCGTTTTGGTGGCCTTTGGACATACCTGCAATCACAATCAGTTTGCCTTAGGAACCCAAATACGTTTGGGTCCTTGGTCTCGGGTTAGAACACTCCCCCTACGAATATTAGCATTAGGAGTGGTCTTCCTCATATTGCCAACATGTGGGGTTGCAGCAATTCTGGGATTAAACCAGCAATCAATGGCAAAGTGACTAATTCTACCACAACACCAACAATCAAATCTGTTGTATCTTTGTCTTATGTTCTCCTGCTTGACCTTTTGGAATTGTGGTCTAGCAGGGGCAGCATTCTTGGAGAAAGAAGCTTCATGATGATGACAATCACATGTTTTCTTCTCCTTCACTGGCTTTTTTACAACAGGTTTTGCCTTTGGTGCCTTCTTGAAGCTATGACCATGATTGAAAAGGTCATAGCTCTGAAAAATCACTTCTTCATAAGGTGCCTTAAAGACACTTTCGCCAAAGTTTCTGGGGCGAGTCCATCCTTGATAACGGGACTTTGGCTCTACATAGGTAGGCCTAGCAAAGTATCCGTAAGATGAGTCAAGATCAAACTCGTTTGAAGGAAATATAACTTTTTGAACGTGGTCTGATCTTGAGAGGCTTTCTCCTTCTCTTTCGCTAAGGCCTTTTTGGCGGTCTTATTCTTCCGTTGAGCCTTGTTTCTCCTAGAAGACTTACTAGGAGCTTCTTCATAGCCTAGTCCAGCACCCTTGGCCTTGACTGAGAATTCAGCAACGAATGGAAGAACTGTCTTGGGCTTTGAGAAACTTTCAACTAGTTTCTTTTCGGCAGCAAGTTGGGCTTCCAGCTCTTTGATGATTTTTTCTTTAAGGTCGAGGTGCTCAAGAGCTTTGTTATATTCTTCAATAGTATTATTGAAGTTCCCTTTTAGCGAGTCAGTCTTTGCGACTTTCTCTCTCAAGATGCTCTCTTCAGCTTTGAGAGACTTTATCTCTTTAGCCTGAGTTTTCACGACTCGACGACATTTGTCGTAAGCCATGATTAACTCCTTATATTGGGTCATGAGTTCTGACTCATCGTCAGAAGAGCTATCCTCACAATCATGTTCAGAAACTTCAGAATCAGAAAGAGGAGTGTGAGAGTTTACCTTCTCAGTGAACTGGGGCTCTTGTTCGTCATCTGTTTGAGTCATGAGCCCAAAATAGGCTTCTTCTTATTCACTCGACTCAGATGAGTCAGAGTCACTAAGAGTCTTGCTCTTTTTGACCATCAAGCTCTTCTCTGTCCTCTTCTTGTTGTACGATGACTTATTTTCCTCTCTTCTGTCACCCTCCTTCTTGTGAGGGCAGTCAGCGATGACATGTCCTGCCTTATTACAACAATAGCAAATAATGTCAGTAGAAACATGTTTGTTCTGTTTAGAAGTGTATCTGTCATGGCTGCTTGAGTCTTTTCTTTGCCGATCATCATCGTGTCGTGATCTTCTATAGGAGGCATCATTGTCTTTCCATTGCTTCTTCTCGTTCAAGAATTTCTTGAACTGTCGAGAGAGTAGTGAGAACTCTCCTTCTGATAGTTCAGAGTCTGAGGTGCTTGGCTCTGAGGTTTCTTCTTCACTAACTTCTGGTGCTGGAGTAGGAGAAACAACTTTTGTCTTCTTAGAGGTGTCTGCCTTTAAAGCAACAGACTTATCTTTGAATGCAGACTTGTTTTTCTCTTCTTCAGCCTTTCTGGTGTTGAGTTGAAGCTCATATGACATAAACTTCCCGAAGAGATTCTGAAGGTCTGTCTCGGCCAGTTTTCCAAACTCCCTTATGCCACAGACCTTGTTATCTCATTCCTTAGTTAGGGATATCAAAAAATTATCATTTAATTCTCCATTAGTGAAGACTCTGCTATAGACCCTTATCTCATTCACTATTTTAAAGAAATTCTCAAATGTGTCAGCAATGGTATCTTTGTTTGCTTGTCGGAAATCTTCATACTTCTAATTAAGAAGGGATCTTCTATCATCCCTCACTTCTTCTGTACCTTCCATCAAGGTAACTAGTGACTGTCACATCTCCTTCGCAGACTGGCAGTGAATCAGGTTTTGCAGCATTGAATCATCGACTGCACTTGCTATAATATTTTTTGCCTTTTTGTCCAATGAGACAAGTGCAATCTCATCATTATCTAGATCTATAAGTTTCTTTGAGACTTTCTGAAAGTCCACCTTGTGTCAACTATGTTCACCTATGGGGGGGGAATAGGTGACGTGCAGCGCTTTTGCGGAATTTAAATTGTACCTGCACACGAAAATAAAACAACACAGCACAACAGAGTACACAAGCTATATATAGTGGTTCCCCGACTTGGGTACATCCACTTTCCCCCTTCGACCTATCTCCCAACCAGGGACGACTCGGTCTCTTCTCCAACGGGATTGAAATCCAATCCCTGCACTATCGGAAGGAACTCTTCCACACGTAGGAGTCAACACTCCCACAAACCGGGTTGCACCCAACCCTTACAACACGGAACCAACGTTCCTTTACAACAAAAGTAAAATAGAATGTACAAGAAATACAAACTACGTGAGGAGACTACGGTGTCCCTCTTTGTTGACGACGTGATCTTGAAGTCTACAAAGAGTCCACAACCTTGGTCTCTCTTGGAGAGGATCTCCCCGGAACCGGCGGCGGCAAGAAGGTCGGCGGCTAGGTTCACGGGATCGGCGGCGACGACGATGTGCGGCTGCACTTCATTAGAGATCCAAACTTCGTAGCGAAGCTAGCTAGGTCTACCAACGGTCACACTAGGATCAATCGTCTCGATCGATTCGGATGGGGAAGACTTTCCCGATCTACAAATCGAGAGACAAGAGATCTCCGGTTAGACACGTGAGACGCTGAGCTTAGCTAGGCTTCTGTCGCAGGAGGATCTGGGCGAAACCACGATCAACCGGCGAACAACTTGTCGCGAGCGGCGGCGGCGGCGACGGAGCGGAAGCGGCGATTTTAGGGTTCGTCCGTGCTCGCGTATTTCTTATCTTCTTCGCTGATTTTACTGTTCAAAAATACCCGAGTATTTATACACTGTAGACACTTACAATATGACCGTTGTGGGTCCCACACGTAGACACCCGAAATCCGGTTCAAAATAGTCCAGCGGCAGAATCCGGTCCAGCAGCTTCCAGAGAAATCGCTAAGTAAAAATCGGCGAGAATCGCAGGTGATTCTCGACGAATCGGCGAGAATCAGTTAGTGATTCTCGACGATTCGTCGAGAATCACTAATGATTCTCGCCGAATCACTTTTTGATTCTCAACGAATATAACTTGGTATTCAGGATCTGCTCTGCGATGGGTTCGGCGAGAATCACTAGTGATTCTCGCCGAATCTTACTTGGCACCGTTTTGAGGCAGTCGGAAAGAGTCGGCGAGAATCACTAGTGATTCTCGACGATTCGGCGAGAATCACTTGGTGATTCTCGTCGAATTACACTTAGACGAATTTTCGTCTTTCCACCCAAGAGCTGCTCCTTGACCCATCCTTGCTCCTTGTCTTCTCTTGCATAAACACGGCCCTGTACTTGAAGGTAAGTGCACTCCAATAGAGAGATTACACGTAGGCCAACACACTGATCTGCTCAACGAGGGATTACGTCGTGCAGACCCGTGTATATTGACCTACTGCACCCTGACATTGGTGTGCACTTAGCGTGGAATAACTGCAAGCACAACTTAAGAGGTTTCATCAAATATATTGTGAATTCATCTTAGCTTGACAGGTGGCTTCCTCAAATCCAGGTGATTGTGGATACAATACCCAACAATCTCCCCCTATTTGACGAAGTCAAAACCCTACTAGCTAAGATGAATAACACTAATCAAATAATAAAAACAGCATTCAGAATTTAAACATGCAGCACAAGAGAATATAAGCAAACAGATCAAGACTTGAGTCATTCACAAATTCAAATATATATACCAATATATATATATACATGTATAATCTCAGAATTGTTCATATAATAACAATAAGCATTAAATGTTCTTGAGAGAGAATGACAAGCTATAAATTGTTGACAATTTTTCCTTAGCTAAGTCATCCTTGAGTTTTTGCGCCAAATACTTCTTCCTTTGCCTCTCCATATACTCTTTAGACTTCGGATAATATCTGGGAGGAGGAGCTTTATCTGCCACAGTATTGGTTCTGAAGAAGATGTTCCTTTTGGCTTCATACGTCTTATGCATCTCCCATTCATACTGGCTGTATACCTCCTTTCGATTGATTTCCCCTTGTTCCTGTAGCCAGAAGTTGTCCAAGATGATATTCTTTGAAACTGGACTCCACTTTTCATTTCTTACTTCCTCCTCACTCAGTCGAGTTCTCTTTTCATCCTGTGTCTCCTTGGAGGTCCCTTCTTGAGCTTTTCTCTTCCCCCTGGCTTTTGCTAGGGCCTCTTGGTCAAACATGCTCATCAGTTTTGCTTTAGAAATTGCCCTAGCATCATCTCCACTCATGGGAACCTCTGTCGCACTTACTCCCTCAGCAGCACTTACTCCCGCAGCAGCCGTAGAAGTCTCAGGAGCATGAATACCTGCAGGATTGTCAGGCAAAACGACGCCTAACGCGCCTAACGTCTGTTGGAGCATCCACCAGCAGCTCTCATAGACATATTTGTTTGACTGTTCGAAGTTTGTGATCATGATTTCTTGAAGCTCGGCCATCTTAGCTATATACTCTTTCTTCCCCTTTTTGGTTTCGACCGCTATGGAGTTTGCATAAGAATGCAGTGACTCATCAATATGCTTTGAAGTCCTGGAGAATTCATTGACTAAGGCTTGCTGATTGGCGTTGAGAGTTACCATATTACCGTCAAACTTTTGAATGTTGTTTGCTACAACATGAGCATTCTGATTTACCACGACAAGAGTGTCGGTGTTCTTTTTCAACCCGTCCATAAGAAGAGTGACCGTTTGGCCGGCCGCGGTATACTTTTCTTCAAATTTCTTTTTCATCACGTCAAGTTTATGATTGATCTCCAACATATTCTTGAGCATGAGATTTTCAGATTCCTTAATCCTTTTCAGCATTTTATTTTGAGCTTTTTCAAAAGAGGTCTTAACCTCATCCACTATGCCCTGAATGATATTCACGGTGTGAGTGGCTATATCATCTCGTAGGGGAATATTCTGAGGCACTTCTTGGTCTTGCTCTTCAGCAGAAGCACCTGTAGAGTTAGACACCATCACAGTCTCTAATGGGGGAATGCTGGCGGCCTCTGGATGCTTCTCTGACTCCCCCTCCACTCGTGCACCAATGTTTTCAGGAATGATTTCAGGTGCGTGCTTGTCAGATGGAGGTTCTATGAATCCTGAGTCTCCAAGGCTTCTTGTCCCTCATTGTCATCATCCTCTCCATCATCCATGAAATCATCTTCATCAGCATCCTCTTCCAACTCTTGGTCAGCAGTCCCCTGTACATCAGCTTCGGCTCCTTGATCGTTCCGGTTCAGGGCCTCCTCATTCTTCGGCACAGCTTCATTGTCTTCTTGTATATCTGCCACAGCATCCCGGGCCATCTGGGAGATGTCAGATACTATATCAGCATGAGTGGGTAGAGTCTCCCCCTCAATTCCTGCAGTCAAAGCGTCAGGAATTTCACTGGGGATTACAGCTGGAGATACGTCCTGTTGGTCTTCCATGGCAGCCTGCCCAATTCGCCTCTCCCATCTGTCAAAAACACTAGAGTCCATTTTCTTTAAGTAGTGTAGAGGAACACCATTACTCATGTCATACTTGTCTCCATTCAGCTGATTGAGATACAGACTTATGATTCGGCCAAAGCTCGGAGATCGCAGGGTGTCCTTTATCTTCTCAAACAGCAGCTCCCCCCAGTTGAACCTTTTTCTGCAGACAATGGCCACCAGGATCTTGAACATGTCTGCAGAGATATGATCATGAGAGCCTGGCTTGCAGATGAGTACTTTTCCGATTATGTCTGATAGAAGCTTCCCTTCTTCATTCATATCCTTGCGCTTTATTGACCGAGTTCCTCGTGGGAGACCACAGAATAAGAGAGTCCTGCTTTTGTCTTCTTCCTCAAGATAGTCCTTGTGCTCCGAGCTAGAAAGCTGCAGGAAGCGGGTCAGCTTGCTGGCAGACATCTTGATCTTCTCCCCAGCCACCTTGCTTTTGATAAGAGAGTCGCCATTCCGGAGTTTTGCTGTAGCGAAGAACTCCAGCACCTCTTTGTCCAGGATTTTGCACGGGTGCTCCAGGACGAATGAGAGCCCAGCCTCTTCCAGCATCAGAATGATGTTTCTGAATTCGTCAGAGGCCTGAGAGAACCCTGTGCGAACCAGCTCGCATCCAGTGACTAGCCCAGCGGTTGTCCTTGGAGCCATTGCAGATCTAGGGAGAGAAGCCCTACTCTACGCTTAATGAACAGTCAAAAGGGGAGCGTCACTAGTGATAACGTCCAAGTACGGGTGAGGAAGAGGTTACCTAAAGGCGTAGACGGGAGTGAGTTGGTGAGCTTCCTGCGAGAAATCTTCCTTGAGCGTCCTGCGAGAAGTGGTCGGTGAGCTTCCTGCGAGATGTCAACGGAAACTTTCACGACTCAGAGAGATACCTTTGGGAAGACCTTCGGTGAGTAGGAGAGTTTCCTGCGGAGTTCGGCGGGATTCGACGGAAGCCTGTGCGACTCCTGGTGGGTTACTTACAGGAAGACGATGGAGAACCTTGCGGGATTTGGCGAAGACCGTGCGGGATTCGACGAGAACCTTGCGAGAAGACGATTCGACGAGCTTCCTGCGGGTCGGCGGAAGAAACCTTGCGCGATTCCTAAGGAATGTAAAGAGTCGGCGGGAATTCTTCCTTAAATGTGATTCTTCTTGATCCTTCGGCGAGAATGGGATTCTCCTTAAATGCCAAGCTCGACGAGTTAAATGGGATTCTTACGGTTTCCGTTTGTATAAGTTAATTTGAAAGTCTTCTAACTATATAGATACTCCTTAAAGCCAAGCTATTAGGGTTTGAGCCGGCTTTTCCATACATTTATTGATGGCAAGGTTTCCAATGATATATTTTCGTTGCCGAGATTTCCAACGACATATCTTTGTTAGTTTTCAGCGAATTAATTTACGCCTGCAGATGTTAGTTCTCGAATCTACCAGTGGAATTTCCGATAACTCTTTAATGATGTATCTAATCTTTATATTCACCTTGTTGACCTATCCTTAGATGTGCACACATATACGTATAAGCATAAGTATAATTATACATATATATATATATATGTGAATGTGGATACAATATGACTCAAGTCCTTGAAACGATCAAAAGTACCTGGGATTATGAGAGTTATCATATAGTCCCTCAGGTAAAACATATTAGGAGCTCAATGTGAGTATGCCCAAATAGATATCACATCTGTTATTCCAGACGCTTGTTCCAATTTAGTCTTGAGCCACCTACTGTCTAGTTCCCATCATTTTTACGGGAACCTAGACTACCCTGCAAGAAAGAATTACTTTACCTTAGGAACCCAAACCATATTGGGTCCTAGGTTCCTGTTAGCATAAGCACTCGACTGCCTTCCCCCAGAAAACCTGTCAGGAAGACTACCTCTGTCCCGTGAATGTGGATAAGCCCTTGCCTTTGGCATAGAGGAGTTGTGCCAACAGTCGATGGCAAAGTGTCCCACTTTGCCACAGCACCAACACGGGTGAATGTTGTATCGTCGTTTCTGACCTGATCTAATGACTGAGGTAGTCACGGTCCTAGGTCTAAACGGGATAGGGCATGATCTCCTCACAAAATTTCCTCTTCCACCGTGACACGTAGAGGGGTGGAAGGAATGCATGTTGCAAGCGGCATGAGGCCGGGGAGGTGGTGTCTTCCTTTCAGGCATCCCCCTTCCTGAGGCCTCATGAAAACTTACAACATGACTTCTAACCTCCCTATCCTGTGTCCTCGGGTGGCGAGAAGTCTTCTGTGAGCTGGGACATGCAGATTCGCACTGAGTTGAGGCAGTGGCAGTGAATACAAAGGGCTCAGAATGAGCCTTAGGTATTCTCTCATGGGTGGCCACGACGGCCCTTGCACTACGGGTGTCTTCACATGGGGACAGATCACCCTTGCAGTGACCACGACTATTCCTGTGGTCATACCTGAAGGCATGATGAGTTGCCTTCCTGCTTGGAGTGGGGGGTCGGAATACCGTTTCCTCATTTCTCCACGAATTGATAATCCGGGAGATCCACCCGTTTTCTTGCTTTCTCTTTATAGCATCAACCTTGGAAAAGTTTGATACTATTCTTTTCTCATTCTCTAGACTACTCTCTATAGCTGAGATCTTAGAGTCCTTGACCTTGTTGGACGTCAATTGGAGAACCAACAAGATCTTCAGTCGAGCAATCTCTTGAGCTTACTCCTCAGCAAGTAGGTTGCTTTTCTGAAGGGCTCTCTTCAGGGAATCAGAATCTTCTGAAGGAAAGCAGTTCCTGTCTTCAGAAATTTCAAGAGATACGGGGCAGGATGTAGAGGTTACCTGCTCTTCTATGTTATTGTCATTAGAGCCAGTGACCATTGTCTCATCCTCATCAGAGCTGCTTTCCTCACTGGCCTCTTCAGTCTCTGACACGGACACTGGAGCTCTGATGTTGTCCGAGAGATCCATGCCTTCATCCTCAGAGGTGAGGACCCCCACATAGGCTTCATCCTCTGGTTGACAGCAGATTCCAGCTTTCTCTGACCCCCCCATCAGCTCTGAGATCATCTCCCATATAGATTTAGCCGTCCTACATTTTTCCAATCTAGAGCGAGAAGCTCCAGACCAGATATCCATGATAATTTGACGAATCCTCTGGTCCAATTTAAATAATGAAAGTTCCGTCTCTGACATCTCAGCAATGCACTTGGGCACTTGGATTCCAGAGTCGGAGGTCTTCATAGGGATAAACGGACCCTCTTCCAGGATGAAGGATGCTCGAGGATCGATGGCCTCCAAGTGATATGACACCCTCATCCTCCAGACGGGATAATACTCCTTTGTACATGCGGGGAGTCTTAGTGGCGATATCTCATAATCCAGCTCCATGCTTCTGACACCGGTGGCAGGATACTACTCAAGGTGTAAACCTTTTTGATGAGTAACCTGGCTCTGATACCACTTGAAAGTCCACCTTGTGTCAACTATGTTCACCTATGGGGGGGGAATAGGTGGCGTGCAGCGCTTTTGCGGAATTTAAATTGTACCTGCACACGAAAATAAAACAACACAGCACAACAGAGTACACAAGCTATATATAGTGGTTCCCCGACTTGGGTACATCCACTTTCCCCCTTCGACCTATCTCCCAACCAGGGACGACTCGGTCTCTTCTCCAACGGGATTGAAATCCAATCCCTGCACTATCGGAAGGAACTCTTCCACACGTAGGAGTCAACACTCCCACAAACCGGGTTGCACCCAACCCTTACAACACGGAACCAACGTTCCTTTACAACAAAAGTAAAATAGAATGTACAAGAAATACAAACTACGTGAGGAGACTACGGTGTCCCTCTTTGTTGACGACGTGATCTTGAAGTCTACAAAGAGTCCACAACCTTGGTCTCTCTTGGAGAGGATCTCCCCGGAACCGGCGGCGGCAAGAAGGGCGGCAGCTAGGTTCACGGGATCGGCGGCGACGACGATGTGCGGCTGCACTTCTTTAGAGATCCAAACTTCGTAGCGAAGCTAGCTAGGTCTACCAACGGTCACACTAGGATCAATCGTCTCGATCGATTCGGATGGGGAAGACTTTCCCGATCTACAAATCGAGAGACAAGAGATCTCCGGTTAGACACGTGAGACGCTGAGCTTAGCTAGGCTTCTGTCGCAGGAGGATCTGGGCGAAACCACGATCAACCAGCGAACAACTTGTCGCGAGCGGCGGCGGCGGCGACGGAGCGGAAGCGGCGATTTTAGGGTTCGTCCGTGCTCGCGTATTTCTTATCTTCTTCGCTGATTTTACTGTTCAAAAATACCCGAGTATTTATACACTGTAGACACTTACAATATGACTGTTGTGGGTCCCACACGTAGACACCCGAAATACGGTTCAAAATAGTCCAGCGGCAGAATCCGGTCCAGCAGCTTCCAGAGAAATCGCTAAGTAAAAATCGGCGAGAATCGCAGGTGATTCTCGACGAATCAGCGAGAATCAGTTAGTGATTCTCGACGATTCGTCGAGAATCCCGAATGATACTCGCCGAATCACTTTTTGATTCTCAACGAATATAACTTGGTATTCAGGATCTGCTCTGCGATGGGTTCGGCGAGAATCACTAGTGATTCTCGCCGAATCTTACTTGGCACCGTTTTGAGGCAGTCGGAAAGAGTCGGCGAGAATCACTAATGATTCTCGACGATTCGGCGAGAATCACTTGGTGATTCTCGTCGAATTACACTTAGACGAATTTTCGTCTTTCCACCCAAGAGCTGCTACTTGACCCATCATTGCTCCTTGTCTTCTCTTGCATAAACACGGCCATGTACTTGAAGATAAGTGCACTCCAATAGAGAGAGTACACGTAGGCCAACACACTGATCTGCTCAACGAGGGATTACGTCGTGCAGACCCGTGTATATTGACCTACTGCACCCTGACATTGGTGTGCACTTAGCGTGGAATAACTGCAAGCACAACTTAAGAGGTTTCATCAAATACATTGTGAATTCATCTTAGCTTGACAGGTGGCTTTCTCAAATCCAGGTGATTGTGAATACAATACCCAACACTTTCATAGTTGGATCTATAGTGGAGACGGTCATGGGAATGTAAGGACCTTGTTCAACTATCATGAAGATCCTTGGATCCACAGCTTCCATAAAGAACTTAATTCTCTTCTTCCACATGGGAAAATTATTCTTAGTGCACAAAGGAAGCTTGGCAAAATCTTTAGCCTTGTCCATTGTTGATAGATCTCAAAAGAAAACTATTAAAGGATCTGATCAAGGTGTTAACCTTTTAACGATCAACCTCGCTCTGATAGCAATTGAAAGTTTATAGTTACCTACCTAAATCACCTAGAGGGGGGTGAATAGGTGAGATGTACGACTTTTTGCGGAATAAAAAATTACAAACCAATGCACAGATCTATCTACCAATCAAACACATACGAGGCAAGATTTATAGTGGTTCCTCAACCTTGAATACATCCACTTTCCCTCACCGATCTAGCAATACACTAGACTCGGTCACTCCACTATCTCGGATTGAAAATCAATCCTACCCTCGGAACAACGTTTTTACAAACTCGATCCACAAAACGGATCTACACTCGGAAGATGAAACTTCCTGAAAGTGCGAGTTAAATCTGATATACTTGATGAGTCCACTTTATATACCTATTTTCGGACTCATCTGGGCTAGTTTTCACGCATTTGCACTTCACTTTTAGTTCATTATCATATATATTTCATTCTGTCTTTATTTCCTTAGAAAGTGCACATTTATGCCTGTGGTTGTGTATTTTGTTGTTTTTATAGTTTGTACTCTCTTTTGTGATTGCCTGGAATGTCTGCACAGATTAGTGGTTGGTTTTTCCTTTCGGTACAGGGGTCGTGTGCGTGTTCCGGGGTGGTTGTGAAACAGGAATACTGCGCACGATCATGGGATCTAATGCGCACGACCACTGGTCGTGCGCCCCCGATCGTGCGCACTACTCTTCGTTTTCCAGAATCAGCATGGGGTAAGCGCACGACCACTGGACATATTGCGCACGACCACCGGTCGTGCGCCACTGATCGTGTGCATTGATTCCTCATTTCTGGAGTCCTGTCTGGGTAATCGCACGATCATTGGACTTAGTGCGCACGACCACTGGTCGTGCGCCACTACTCGTGCGCAGTATCCCAGTTCTTCTTCCTGATATTCCATGTCAGTGCGCACGAGCATAGGACATAGTGCGCACGACCACTGGTCGTGCGCCTGTGATCGTGCGCATTGTTCATTTCTGCTTTTGTATAAATAGTGCAGGTCTCACCCTAATCCAGAATCCGCAGATCGCTCGCCTTCTCCGCCGTTTTTCGCTTTCTCCGTCGTTCCCCTTCATCTTCCACCCTAGGGAGGTGCTCCGGGCAAGCTTTCACCGCCAAATCCAAGCCGGAGCTTCCTCTCGGCCTCCTCCTTCATCCGTGAGCTTCAAGTAGAGTTTTGACGTCATAGCCATCAAGCAAAGGAAAGCTAGCAAACTTCGTCCGCTATCGTGAGACGAAGAAGACGGGCCATTGGAAGGTGGTGACAGCCCTTCTCTATCCCGGAAGCAGTTGAGGACCGAGCTTGGACGCGGAATGACAACCCGACGATTCTAACCGTGAATCCTCAGCAAGACTTCGGATTCGGTCGATCTCTTGTCTTGTTCTTGCTTTATTGTTGAATATTGGTGTTTAACTTTATTTATATTGATGAAGTATGCTTAGTTTGTAAACGTTGTGTACAATTATGTCTATGTGATTGTATGTTTTCGTTATATTTACTTGAGTTGCGTCATATTCCATCCACCATCCATCCACCCTTGTCGCACTAGCAGTTGCTAGTGGCGTGCGTAGCGAACAGGTGCTTACGACCCTCATTCCGTCATTCTCACCACCTCATCAGCTAGCCTTCTCGTCCATCCGCCTAGTGATTCGGTGCATAGCGGCCCGACTAGTCTTCCATCCCGCCTGGCGAAGCATCGCATAGCGGCGTTGCATAAGAGTAGTTGATAGTGTTTTATTTTCTTTATCCGCAATCCAAAACCCCCCTTAGTTAGCTCCGACTTGAGGACTTCAATCTCAAGTACTCCTCGAAATTAACTTCACCTTACTGTGTTACTTGTGAGATCGATACTTGGGAAAACCCCCATTTTATATTACTTGTGCGACCGGTTCACTGCCGTGATCTATAGCATCAAGTTTTTGGCGCCGTTGCCAGGGAACACAGTCGTGTGAGTTTTTGGAGAGGGAGATAATAGATTGAAGCCCTTTTCCATTTGTGGATATCATTTTTTTTATTTGCTTTTGTTATTAGAATTTTTATTTTGCTTATTTCTTTGATTTTTGATTTAGATAGCAGATCCGTGTTATTTTCATTTTAGCTGTTTAGCACTTTTTCAGCAATTATTTTTATTCGTGATGGATCCTGATGCTGAGTGCCGTATCCTTGACATTTTGCGCCCATCCATCGATGTCATTGCTGCTATGAATGCCGAGCATTGCATTCGGTGTTTGTTATGTCAAGGTGAGGGCCACATGTTGAAGGATTGCCCTCGTTTGTGCAAGCCTTCTCCCTCTAAGGGCGTGTGCACAACAACCTCCCGTTTGCGGAAGACTGTTGTGGACAGGCCTACCAGGGTGTTGCCTGGCCCACACACTGACATAACGCACTTTGCTCATTCTTTACCCGTTGAGATTACTGAAGAATCTCTGGCCGCATACAGCTCTTTCATGGGTCCCTCGATCCCTTTTTACGAGCTTTCCTTGAGTGATGATGATCACTCTGGTGTTAGCCAACAAAAAGTGGAGCAGGAACTCATGGACGCTCCTGTATGGGACGATGAAATTGTTCCGGTCGTCGACGGGGTGGCGTCAACGAATGATTTTGCGATGGGACCTGCTCATTCAGTGCTTGATTTTGAGAGCAGCTTTGCCCCTCCGCAATTTTTGCCGGATTGTGCTACTCCATTTTCTTGTGAGTCGGTTGATGATGCTGTATTTGTGGATGATTCGGTGCCTGAGGTTGCGCCGAAGTGGGATGATGATTCCTCTATCTCCGACGGAGACGGTGGATCTTCGGAACATTTTTACGCACCCCGGTGGGATGAGGAATACCCTATTTCCGATGCAGAGGTTTGCACCTCCTTATTGGATGAGGCCGTTCCACTTACCATCGCGGACCTTGAGTTCTCGGATTCTCCTCGGTACGACTCGTATGATACCGATGATGATCTCTGCTTGGATCCTGCTGAGAGTGATACCGGGATCACTCTCCCATTTTCTGATTCTTTTAGTTCTTCTTCTCTTTTATTACTTGATCCCGCTTCCTTATCTGAGCCTGTGCAGGATGAGTCTCCACAGGTACGTTGGGATGACGATGAGTTTTGTGCTCATGTCATTGTCATCGCCTCCTACGGGCCTGTGATAGACGATACCTTGTTCGGCAAGGATTTGTTTTGTGGTGAGATGAGTGAGGACCAGGCCTCCTCCTCATCCTACTTCCTATTTCCTCTACCTGTGTTGGGCAGGTATTACTATTTAGGTAGAGGGGTAACTGCTCTATCACCGTATCGGTACCCGTTACCGAAACGGATATTGGAACAGTTACCTATGCACTTTTTATTTCATAGGCCCATTAGCTAGAACCTTTTCATAGCCGAATAAGTCGTGCTGGGATGACAGTAACCCCAGTACTTATCTTTTATTTTCTGCATTGTATTTTTCATGCCTAGTTTGTTTTAGTATTTATTTGTATTTTGTATAGTTTTCTTTTGTTTTTGCGGAGCTCACCCCTGCAGGTATTCTTGGAAAATTGCATTGGCAGGGTTCTGATTCTTCGTATGGCGGGTCTGCTTCAGGTTTTCACGCGTCTTCTGGTATGCTCACTAGCTGAGCATTGGGTAACCTCTCCCCTTGTTTGTATCTGATTTTCATTTCTATATCATATACTGTATTGCTTAGTTTAAGTCTGGGGGAGAGCCAGTTTTGTTGCCTTTTGCACGTGCACATCTCTTATGCATACTAGAAGCTTTTATAGTTTTATTTTGATTAGTTCATTGCATCACACACCACTGCACCCACATGAGCGCGTGCTTAGCTGTTAGTGTGCCGCGAGTTAAACTCATTTATTCGTTAGATTTGGGAAAATTATGGTGCTAACATAGGATTGTGAGACGGAGTAAAATGTTGGCCTTGTTGTGTTTCTAGTCAACTGCTCTCGTCTCGTGTAAAAATTAGAGTAGATTTAATTTTTCTGTATGCTTTTAGTTTTATATTTTTCTAATTGCGTAAATACTTTTTATTCTACTCAAAAGTTGGTGAATCCGGTGTGAATCCGACGGTAGCTTAGGGATGTGTGTAGACGGTCGTTAGTTTTGTATTGCTCGAGTCGGGAGGATGGATAGTCTTTCTCGTTGGCTAAGAACTTGCCCCAAGCTATTCTTGAAGCATGGGTATAGGTTAGTCATGCATGAGTGTGATGTAGGCCATCATTTTGGCCCGGTTGAGTTTTGTACCATTCCTAACGTCTTATCCTCGCTAGCCCCGTTGTGCCTACCCCTCCTTTTGATTCAGCTCCACCATGATTTCACCAAAGCCCCATAGCCAATCCTAGTCGCACACCCAAGTTGAGCTTTAGAGTTTTACATTTTTATTTTGGGATGTGATGTGCTGATTTTACTTGTGAAAATGTGGAAGTGCTCCCAAGTTTATATCTGCTGAATTGTGAACTTAAAATGAAGAAAAAGAAAAAAAAAGAAAAATATTTGTAAAGAAAAAGAAGAAAAAAAAGTGAAAAGGAAAAGTAAAATTGAAAATCATATTTGAGATGTGCTTATTTTTGGAGTAGGCGGTGCACACACTCATATGTTAAAAGTTAAGTTTGGGGGTGTGGTGTACCCGCATATATTTTGGTTAGCTGATGGATTCCCTTCATACTAGCTCCTTTGGGTTAGGTGCATAGCCTTCTTATTTTTTCCTTGTTTACCTCACCAAAACACAAGTCTCATCTCTTCACCTAAAGTCCTACTGATTCGTGTGTGAACCAAACTAGTGTCGTGGAGAGAATGCGAAAAGGCAAGCATATGGTCACCGACATTGGTGGATTCCTTTGGAGGTTATCCGGAGCCCCGATCTTTGGCAATGCTCTCCTAGTGATTAGTCTACTTTCTCCCTACGCGTGACCGGATGATTCACCGTGATTCTATTTTTGAGTAGTAATAAAATTTTGATACGCATTGTGAAAAGTATAAACTATTTTGTATACTTATAAATTTCTTCTATTATATTTTTACGCACGCGAGCATGCGACTTCGCATGGTACTTCGTATCGCAATTTCTTTGTTAACTAGTATTTTTTCCTATCTGCTTAGATTTTGTTTGCTCGGGACGCGCAAACAGTTAAGTCTGGGGGTGTGATGAGTCCACTTTATATACTTATTTTCGGACTCATCTGGGCTAGTTTTCACGCATTTGCACTTCACTTTTATTTCATTATCATATATATTTCATTCTGTCTTTATTTCCTTAGAAAGTGCACATTTATGACTGTGGTTGTGTATTTTGTTGTTTTTATAGTTTGTACTCTCTTTTGTGATTGTCTGGAATGTCTGCACAGATTAGTGGTTGGTTTTTCCTTTCGGTACAGGGGTCGTGTGCGTGTTCCGGGGTGGTTGTGAAACAGGAATACTGCGCACGATCATGGGATCTAATGCGCACGACCACTGGTCGTGCGCACTACTCTTCGTTTTCCAGAATCAGCCTGGGGTAAGCGCACGACCACTGGACATATTGCGCACGACCACCGGTCGTGCGCCACTGATCGTGTGCATTGATTCCTCATTTCTGGAGTCCTGTCTGGGTAATCGCACGATCATTGGACTTAGTGCGCACGACCACTGGTCGTGCGCCACTACTCGTGCGCAGTATCCCAGTTCTTCTTCCTGATATTCCATGCCAGTGCGCACGAGCATAGGACATAGTGCGCACGACCACTGGTCGTGCGCCTGTGATCGTGCGCATTGTTCATTTCTGCTTTTGTATAAATAGTGCAGGTCTCGCCCTAATCCAGAATCCGCAGATCGCTCGCCTTCTCCGTCGTTTTCCGCTTTCTCCGTCGTTCCCCTTCATCTTCCACCCTAGGGAGGTGCTCCGGGCAAGCTTTCACCGCCAAATCCAAGCCGGAGCTTCCTCTCGGCCTCCTCCTTCATCCGTGAGCTTCAAGTAGAGTTTTGACGACATAGCCATCAAGCAAAGGAAAGCTAGCAAACTTCGTCCGCTATCGTGAGACGAAGAAGACGGGCCATTGGAAGGTGGTGACAGCCCTTCTCTATCCCGGAAGCAGTTGAGGACCGAGCTTGGACGCGGAATGACAACCCGACGATTCCAACCGTGAATCCTCAGCAAGACTTCGGATTCGGTCGATCTCTTGTCTTATTCTTGCTTTATTGTTGAATATTGGTGTTTAACTATATTTATATTGATGAAGTATGCTTAGTTTGTAAACGTTGTGTACAATTATGTCTATGTGATTGTATGTTTTCGTTATATTTACTTGAGTTGCGCCATATTCCATCCACCATCCATCCACCCTTGTCGCACTAGCAGTTGCTAGTGGCGTGCGTAGCGAAGAGGTGCTTACGACCCTCATTCCGCCATTCTCACCACCTCATCCGCTAGCCTTCTCGTCCATCCGCCTAGTGATTCGGTGCATAGCGGCCCGACTAGTCTTCCATCCCGCCTGGCGAAGCATCGCATAGCGGCGTTGCATAGGAGTAGTTGATAGTGTTTTATTTTCTTTATCTGCAATCCAAAACCCCCCTTAGTTAGCTCCGACCTGAGGAATTCAATCTCAAGTCCTGCTCGAAATTAACTCCACCTTACTGTGTTTCTTGTGAGATCGATACTTGGAAAAACCCCCATTTTATATTACTTGTGCGACCGGTTCACTGCCGTGATCTATAGCATCAATACTCTAGAGGGGGGGTGAATAGAGTATGGTGCTTAAAAACTTTTACAACAGTTGTTGTATTCTAAATGTGAACAGGGAAGCAAACAGTAAATCTAATCACAGAAACTATCTAATCACAGAGCAACCTAGTCACAAAACAATCACAGCCAGAAACAAAAATAAAGACAATCAACCAGAAGACACAAGGAGCTATAGTGGTTCCCCTAAACTTGGGTACATCCACTCTTCTACCACCCTAGGTAGAAATCCACTGCAGGATGAGTTGATCAGGTGTCCTGGGCGTTAATGAGCTTTTGATAAGTTGCTCAAAAACCAAACAAGATTTTTTTGATCAGGTGTCTTGCCACCAATGAGCTTTTGATAAGGTGCTCAAAAACCAAACACAAACTTTTGAAGGGAGTTTGAAAAACCCTTTACAGAGGTGGAGATGAGAGAGTGATGGAAGTCTTCTCTTTCTCAAAGCAGCTGAGAAGACTATGTGGATATTGATGTTGTCAAAGCTCCCCCTGAGATCTGTAGTTGTTCAGGAAATGAAGTTTTGCAGTAGGGTGATAGGCCTTCAAAAATTGATCTCCAGCAAATTATGATTTCAGCAACAGCTGAAATGTGAGATGTCTGCAGTCTTGGATGATGATGGTCTTGAACACTTGAATCAAAAGAGATCTGAAGATTTCAGATGGTTGATCTCTTTTAGTGATGGTGTTCTTGTATGAATCCTTTTAGACAGAGAATGTCTGCAACTCTTTTTCTTTCTCTTATGTGATTGTGGTTGTGAGAGTTGTTGCAGAAGAAGATTTGCAGAGAATGAAATATTGCAGAATGTGTGTCTCTCCCTTGTCCTTCTTTTTTGTTCTTTTCTGGATTGTTATTACAGAAGTTTTTGATAATTGATTTTTATTCTCTTGATGTCTGAATAGAAATGATCCATTGTCAAGATAGTCGTTGGCCTGTCATAAATGACTTTCTTAATTGCTTTTGTCTTCTGGGGGAAGGTCCAATGAAACATTCCTTGATAATTTCTTGAAACTTGCTCCAGAATAAATGAAAACGGCTACAAAATCTTCTGAATTAATTGCTGAGAATAACTCTTTAACTGTTCTGAATTTGAATCTTAAAAGTCGTTGGACTCTTCAGAAAAACGTCGAACTGAGTTCTACTATCGTCGAACTGAGCTCAGCGATTTGGTCTTATACAGCAACAAAGAACGTCGATCTGAGCTCAACTATCGTCGAACTGAGCTCAGAGATAGCGGAACAAACTGAAGTCAAGATCGTCGAACTGAGCTCGAAAATCGTCGAATGGAGTTCGACGATTTGTTGAAGTTGAGCTCAGCGATCGTCGAATGGAGTTCGACGATCCGTCGAAGTGAGCTCAACGATCGTCGATAGGAGTTCGACGATTCGTCGTACTGAGCTCGACGAAATGACTTAGTCTCCAAACTGAAAAACCGTGGTCTTGAGGGCAGCTTCCAAACCTAACTACTAACCCTTAGACTCAATTCTAATTGACTTTTAGATCTATACAATGAGGTCAAAAACAGGTTTCCTAAAGACATAGTGATCCTGACCCAAATTAGTAATAGGGTGTTCCAACAATCTCCCCCTATTTGGGTTAGGATTACTATTTACAGAAATTGGAGAAATTAAAAACAACATACAAAGCAACAATATAACAAACAACAACATTGCAGAATCACAGATAAAATATCTCAGACAGATCAGAAATCAGAATAATTGTCACCTTACAGAATTATTCTTTCTCCTTGCTCTTTATAAGTTTAATTTCTCTATTTGGATTAAGAGCTTCCTTCTTTGATCTTCTGTCATCAGCTGCACCTAGAGATGTTTGTTGTTTAGGCCTTGGTACTACAGCTTTAGGGTGCAGCTCCATGTATCTTTCAGAATCAAAAAACTTGCTGGAAGCATATCTTTCAAGTTCCTTCTTTCTTTGTTCTGACAAGGTAGTAATGCTGGAGGTGTCCTTGCCTTGCTCTCTGGCTTTCCTAATCTGATCCAAGGCAGCTAATTCCTTCATTCTAGCAGTCCATGCAGTAGGATTATTCTCTGTATCCTCAAAAGGCACTGGAGGCTCATATCTGTTGGAAGGATTATCTGGAGGAGCTCTGGATGAGACTAATTCTTTCAACTTATAAGGAAATGGTCCTGAAGTAGTATCAGATGAACTTGGTCCTTCCCTTGAATAAGGATGTTGCCTGGAGTAACCTTTGGAATAAACTTGAAGTTCTCTTTGGTTTCCTCTATAATTTCCTCTCCTTGATTGAGAACCTCTGGATTGGCTTCCCCTATATTGAGATCTTCCATGAGGCTGATAGGGGGTTTGGCTTCTGACAGAAGGATGAACAGCAGAGCTACCACCTACACCTGCATCAGGAGGAGGAGGTGGAGGAGGATGATGGAACTGAGAGGAACCTTTCTCATACTTTCTCTTCTTTTTCATAGCCTTTAGTTGATTCTTGGAATATTGCATCCATTGTTCAGTTATAGGGCAGTCATGAAGAATGTAGTAAGGAATATCATTGGTATCTTTTACTTTAGCTGGAGGAACTCTTTTCATTGTCTTGCTTCTTGCTTTTCTTTTCCTTGCTATATTAGCTGAGGAATCATCAGAATCAGTTCTGAACTGATCACTTTCAGAGCTTTGTTCATCATATAAAGCATCAATCCTTTTCAGATAATCTTTATGTTGTTGGGTTGGAGCAGAGGTAACAGTAGTGACAGCAATTGTAGCAGCAGCAGTATAAGCATAAATAGCACTGGCAGAAGTTGTATCAGCAGCAGTAGATACAGCAGATACAGAACTTTCAGGAGCAATACTCTCAGAAGATATAGCAGCAGTAGTAACAGCAGCAACTGGGGCAGCAACAGATTCAGAGAAAACAGTTTCAGACACAAAAACGTCAGCAGGGGCAACATCAGCAGTGACAGCAGGCTCAAAGTCATATGCCTCTGTCATATGTATATCATCAGAATTGTTAGCAATATCAACAATATCAGCAGCAGCAACAGAAACAGCAACATTATTGTCAGCAGGAGTAGCAGCAGTAAGATCAATGGAAACAGAAGGCTCAGCAGTATATAGGGAATTTATATAGGAGTTAATTAAGCTGGTATCACAGCTTGAGAAGGGCACAATGGCCTTGGATAGATCTTCAGATGGCTGGACTACATTCTGCTTTGGAAGACAGCTGAAGTATATATAATCAAACTCTGATAAAAGTGACCTGAGGACCACTGAGAAAACTGCAACCTGAGGTGGTGTTGAAGCTTGAGCTTGAGTTGAAGTAACAGCAGCAGCAGCAGCAGGCAATCTAACATCTTCATGAGGCATCTCCCCCTGCCTAGATTCAGAGAGAGCTGGATCAAGGCACCCAAAGGAAGGGATTGTCTGAGGAAAGATGGAGGAGAGTCTGGCAGATAAGTCTGCAACTGACTTGAAGAGTGGAGCCAAGGAGGTCTCCAACAGAAGTGAGAGCCTGGGAGCTATCAGCTCATACAGTTTGTCAGCTAAGGCTGGAATATCTACATGCTCAGTAGGGATTTGAGCAGAGGTAGAGAAGGAAGGTGGAGCAACTGGTGATGGTGGAGGAGAGCTGGTGTATGGGGGAAAGGAAGGTTGAGGTGTGGGGATTGTGGAAATGGAAGAAAGGGGAATGGAGATAGAAGGTGTGAAGGAGGGTTGAGCAATGATGTCTTGCAGAAGCTGTTGATATGATGTGGATGAGGAGGGTAGATCAGGAGGGGATGAAGGTGAAACATCCATGAAGGAATCATCTAGAAGATTGAATGATGGAATGTTGGATGATGTGTCAAGATCTGGTTGAGGGTAGTGATGTAAAGGATGGAAGATTTCTTCTGTGAGAGTAGGGATTGGAGATGGAATTGAAGTAGGAGATGGGCTGGAAATAATGATGGTGGATGAGATTTGAGTGGTGGAGGTGACTGGTGGAGATGAAATAGGAGGAGGAGGAGAAGCAGCAGGCAAGTCTTCTGCAGGGGCAGAGACTTGAGGGGAAGAGACTGTTACAGTCCTTGTGCCTGAAGTAGTGCTTGCAGAGGGCCTGCTGGGCTTCACTATCTGTCTGTCCCACTTGCCAAAGAGGGCACAGGAGAGCCTCTTAGAGGCATTGATATGCATCACATTTGATACAAGCAGGGCAGGGTATCTGTTATGAAGAAACAGCCCTAGTATCCTTCCATAATTCACAAAGTTCTTATTGATCTTCTTCTTAATCAGATCAAAGAAGACCTCTCCCCAGTTTAATTGTTTCTTATTCACTAAGGCTCCCATCAAGCACAGCTGATACCTGGAGATGGTATCATGGACTGAATGCTTGGCCAAAAGAACTTTTTTCACTACATCAGCTAAAAATCTGTATTCAACAGCTAAATTCTTTTTCAGCAGCTTGCTAGGGTTTGCATCAGAATGACCCATTCTATCAAGCATAGTAGTAAATTCTTCTCCAGACATTTCAACAGAATCTCTTCCAGAATTTAATCCAAAAATCTCTGTCAGAATGGCAGGTGTAAGTGGTACCTGGGTTCCTGAAATTGATCCAACAACTGTATTTTGGTCTTGGTTGTAGGCAGTATACACTCACTACTTGATTTCATCAGCAGCCAGTTTGATTCGGGTGGACATGATAGTGACTAGCTTTTGCTCCTTGAACAGTTCTAGAATGTCTTGAAAAACCTGATCACTGGTGCTGAAGGAATCCATGTCAATATCGAATCCTGCATCGAATTTCATGGCGGCCAGAACGGCGACAGAGACGGCCATGGTTTCCTGCAAACAATAAACAACCAAACGACCAAGTGTAGAGATGTTTGGAGGGAAAGAGAAAATTTGCAGAGAGATTGAAAGCGCAAAAGGAGAACGACGGCCGAAAAATGAATTTTATATTAGGGTTCGACGCAGAAAAGGAAAGATCGTTGAACTCAGTTCGACGATCGGGGCTTCTAAAAGAATCTGAAAGGTCTTCAATATCGTCGATCTCCGTTCGACGATATTGGAGAGCGTCGAGCTCTGTTCGACGATAGTTCAGAAAACAAAATCGTCGAGCGCTGTTCGACGATCGTTGACCTGGAGAGATAGTTGAACACTATCTGAGAAGCGCTGAACTCAGGTCGACGATTTCGGAAAGCGTCGATCTCCGTTCGACGATCTGGGGGAAAATCGTCGAGCGCAGTTCAGAGACCAGAAACACTCTAGACACTAGAAAAATCAAGATATTTGCCTAAACTTGGTCATTTTTAGAGTTTCAAAATCTTGGAACTTATTTTAAACTTCCTCCATCTAACATTCCTAACTGATTCAGAAAGAAGGTGTGTTTCTTTTCATCCAAGGATTTGGTGAAAATATCTCCCCTTTGTAAATCAGTTGGGATATATTGAAGTTCAATTTTATTCTTCTCAATATTATCCCTTAAGAAGTGATGCTTGATTTATACGTGTTTTGTCCTAATATGGAGGACTGGATTTTGAGGTATAGAAATAGCATTGGTATTATCACAAAAGATTTTAGACTTCTCTAAGTTGTAGTCATAGTCTATGAGTTGCTTTTGAATCCACAATATTTGTGAACAGCAACTACCTGCAGCCATATATTCAGTTTCAGCAGTTGAAGTTGACACAGATGTTTGTTTCTTGCAAAACCAAGAGACAAGTCTGTCACCAAGAAACTGACAAGTTCCACTGGTGCTTTTTCTGTCAATTCTGCATCCAGCATAATCAGCATCAGAAAATCCAGTTAAGTCAAATGCTGAATCTTTTGTATACCAGAGACCTAGATTTGGACAACTTTTAACATACCTGAGAATCTTTTTTACTAATGTTATGTGTGACTCTCTAGAGCTCACTTGGAATCTAGCACATATGCATGTAGCAAACATTATGTCTGTTCTACTAGCTGTAAGGTACAGTAAAGAGCCAATCATTGCTCTATATGTTGTCTGATCAACAGGTTTCCCATGTTCATCAGCATCCAATACAGCATTGGTAGGCATAGGTGTTTTCATACAAGATACTTCAGACATATCAAATTTCTTAACCAATTTTTTTGCATACTTGGTTTGAGAAATAAATATGTCTTCAGTATGTTGTTTGACTTGCACTCCTAGAAAGAAGGATAGCTCACTCATGCTACTCATTTCAAATTTATAATGCATTAGGTTGGAGAACCTTCTGCACAAATTTGAATCAGTAGAGCCAAAAATAATATCTACATAGATCTGTACTAGTAGGGTATGGGACTTATGGGTTCTAATGAAAAGAGTTTGGTCTACTCTACCCCTTATAAATTCATTTTTCAGAAGGAAGCATGCTAGGGTCTCATACCATGCTCTAGGAGCTTGCTTGAGACCATATAATGTTTTGTTCAATTTAAAAACATAATCAGGATGGGTTGGAGAGATGAAACCTGAAGGTTGTCTGACATAGACTTCTTCTTTGATGTCTCCATTGAGAAATGCACTTTTTACATCCATCTGATATACTTTGAAACATTTATGTGCTGCATATGCTAAGAAGATTCTAATAGCCTCCAACCTTGCAACTGGTGCAAAAGTCTGTTCATAATCTATTTCTTCTTCTTGTGAGTACCCTTGAGCAACTAGCATTGCCTTGTTCCTTACAATTACTCCTTGATCATCCAATTTGTTTCTGAACACCCACTTTGTTCCAACAATGGAGTGATCCTTAGACTTTGGTACTAGTTCCCAAACTTTGTTCCTTTCAAATTGATGTAACTCTTCTTGCATTGCAATGATCCAGTGTGGATCTTGTTATGCATCTTGAATGGATTGAGGTTCAATTTGAGATAGAAAGCAAGTGTGCAACAGGTTTTGATTGACCTGATTTCTGGTTTGCACACCAGCTGAGATGTCTCCAATTACTTGGGAAATTGGATGGTTTGTTGATGTTACTAAATCAACAGAGGGTGTTGATTGTTCACCAACCTGTGTTGTTGTTTCCTCTTGTGGTACAACAACTGGCTCTTCAAGAAGTTTCTCTTCATGATGTTGAATGTCTTCTTCATCTTCACTGCTTTTCTCTTTTTGAATGATCTGTAACCTGTTCAAATCTTCAGCAAGAGAATGTACCTGCAAATGTTTTATGGTAGAAGTGTTCTTCTCCTTGAAAGACATGTTAGATTCATCAAAAGATATGTGAACAGATTTTTCAATTTTAAGAGATGATTTATTATAAACCCTATAAGTCTTACTGATCATGGAGTATCCCAGAAACACTCTTTCATCAGCTTTAGCTTGAAATTTTGCTAAATACTTCTTGTCATTATTATGTATATAACAAATACAACCAAAAAATTCTAAAATAATCTATTTTAGGTTTCTTCCCTCTGAGTAATTCATAGAGAGTCTTGCCCTTTAGTTTATGTACTAAACTTCTGTTCAGCACATAGTTGGAGGTGTTCACTGTCTCTGCCCAAAAAGATAGAGGAAGGTGAGCATCTGTCAACAATGTAATGGCAGATTCAATAAGGGTTCTATTTTTCCTTTCAGCTACCCATTTTATTGAGGAGTTCTAGGAGCTGAGAAAGTGTGTCTGATCCCTTCACTCTGACAGAACTCTTGCATAAGAAGAGAATCAAACTCTGTCTCATGATCACTTCTGATCAGGGCAATGTGAGTATTGAACTCAATCTGTATGCATTTGAGAAACTCTGTCAAACACTTAAAGTTATCAGACTTCTTTCTCAGAAAGAACACTCATGTGAATCTAGAGAAGTCATCTACAACTACTAAAGTGTAAGATTTCCCTCCTAAGCTTTGTACTGTAATGGGTCCAAAAAGATACATGTGTAACAGATACAAAATCCTAGGTGAATCACTCTTATTAAGTGACTTGAAACTATTTTTAGTTTCCTTGCCTAATTGACAAACCCTATAGAGTCCTTTCTTCTTGTAGGGGCCAGAAGGTAGTCCTCTAACAAGGTTGTCCTTGAATAGCCTAGCAATGGCTATAAGGTTTATATGTCCTAATCTCTTATGTCATAAAATATTAGGTCTACAAACAGAATTAAACAGGCAAATATCTACTTCTGTTGAAAGAAAATCAACTAAATAGATGTTACCTTTCCTTTTACCTGTCAACACAGTTGTGTTGTCCTCTGACTTGATCTTGCATAAGGCATTGCTGAAAGTCACCTGGTAGCCTTCATCACATAGCTGACTGATACTTATCAAATTGTGTTTCAGTCCTTCCACATAGGCTACCTTCTTGAATGTGACTGTGTCAATTTGGACTGCACTGTATCCTTTAGTTTGTCCAAAGTTTGAATCACCAAATATGACTTTGGGTCCAAGCTTGGCTTTAAAGGATGTGAGGTTGTCCTTATTTCCTGTCATGTGCTTAGAGCACCCACTATCCAAATATCATTGTTGGTTTGATATTGGATAGGTCTTCACCTGCACATAAAATAATTCACTTGTTTTTGACCCAGTTTACCTTGGGCCTAGGTTGATAACCTTTAAACTCAGAAATAAATGACATCCCTGGTTGACTCTTATAACCTTCAGGATGATATCTCCTTGGAGGTATTATCCATTCAGTATAAGGGTTAAAGCTTTGAAATGTAGGACCCCTAGGATTGGATTTTGATTTACCCTTGAAAGAATTTCCAAAGCTCTGATCTCTGTTCGACGATCGTGGAGCTGCGTTCGACGATCTTGGGTCAGATCGTCGAGCTCCGTTCGACGGTCGACTGTGGCAGAGTTCAAGGATTAGAGATCGTCGACCTGAGTTCGACGATTTTGCCTGAGATCGTCGATCTGCGTTCGGCGATCGTCGAGCTCCGTTCGGCGATCGTCGAGCTCCGTTCGACGATTTCTGCTGGAACTTGGTTTTCTTAGGCAGATCAGAATTTTTCCTAGCTACCTCTACAACTCCCTTCCCTTTATCAGAAATAAACTTAATTGGGGTTGTTAGAACTATAGGTTGGCTGGATGAATCACTCAAGCCCAGTGTACTATTAAATCTAGAGTTCACTGTGCTTGTGATGTCCATTAGCTTGATGTTTCTCCCATTAAGAGATTCTTCAAGCTTTTTGGCCTCTGACAGCTCACTTTTCAGTGAAGTTATCTACTCCCTACAGCACTCCAACTCCTCAGAGAGTTTGAGGTTTTCTGATTTTAAGAAACTGTGTTCAGACAATTGATTTCTGAGAGAGATAATTTTCTTTTCAGATTTTAATAAGTCTAAGCACAGTGCTTTAAATTCATACTTAAAGTCCTCAGAATTGAAATCAAAAGAACTAATTACCTGGTCCTCTTCAAATTGAGTCTCTGAGTCTTCTGCATCAGAATTGTGTTGAGAGCCATTGATTGTCATCATGTAGAACTCCTTCTCTTCAGCATCATCTTCATCATCACTGGAGCTGGATGAAGCTTCTGATTCTTCTTCTGTTTCACTACAAGATTCAGCAACAAATCCCTTCCTTGTGTGTTTGTTCTTGCTTGAGGATGGTTTGTCATTGCTACTCTTCTTGAAGTCCTTATCTTTTCTTCTTTCTCTCTTATCCTTTATGTCCTTGTTTTTGTTCTCTGGACAGTCAGGCATAATGTGGTCTGGTTTCCTGCAACCAAAGCAGACAATTTCTTTATTATTTGATCTATCATACCTTGGCTTGTCATGCTCTTTGTATGATCTCTTCCTGAAGTCCTTCTTGGCTATCTTGTAAAATCTTTTAGCCAGTAGACTAAGTAGCTTATCATTGCCTGGGATTTTATCTTCAGGCTGATCTTCAGTGGCTTTGAAAGCTATAGACTTCTCTTTTCTTGTGGCTGGTGAGGCAGCCTTCTGCTCTTCTTCTCTATTTTTGATGAGCAGCTCATAAGATTTGAGCTTGCCCAAGAGAGCTTCTGTGGTAATCTCATTCAGACTTCTGACATCCTTGATTGGCCAGATCCTTGAGTCCCAAGTGCTTGGGAAGCACATTAGGATTTTATCATTTAGCTCAGTCAATAAGATCTCCTTGTCCAGAGTCTTCAGTTCATTGACTATCAGACTGAGTCTGTTATACATTTCAGCTACTGGCTCAGCTTCTCCTGCACATTAGGATTTTATCATTTAGCTTAGTCAATGAGATCTCCTTGTCCAGAGTCTTCAGTTCATTGACTATCAGACTGAGCCTGTTATACATTTCAGCTACTGGCTCAGCTTCTCCTTTCTTGAAATTCTCATATTGGGATATGAGGTGTGATCTCCTGTCCTTTCTTTCATCAGCTGATCCTGAGACTATTTCAGAGAGCTTATCCCAGATTTCCTTTGCTGAATTACATTCAGCCACCTTTTGGAAAATGTCATCAGACATAGTCTGTGCTAAGATATTCATAGCATTTGCATCGGCTACTTTCCACTTCTTGATATCAGCATATGTTCCTGATGGAGGTGGAACAGCATTTGTGCTTGTGTTCTCTGGAGGTCTTGGACAAACTGTCAAAACAGAATTAAAAATGTCCTCATCAATAGAATTCATGTAGAGTTTAATACTTGTCTTCCAAAGTGCAAACTTAGACAGATTGCACACTGGAGGTCTGGTGCTAGCATAATCTTTGTTTTGGGCCATATTTTGTGAACAACTAATTCTAATAACAAAATTTACAACAAGCAGATCTAACTAGGAATCTTTGGGTTCAGGTGTTAGCCTGTGCAACCACCAAGGTGTGGTATGTTTAACCAACCTCGCCCTGATACCAGTTGAAAGTGCGAGTTAGATCTGATATACTCTAGAGGGGGGTGAATAGAGTATGGTGCTTAAAAACTTTTACAATAGTTGTTGTATTCTAAATGTGAACAGGGAAGCAAACAGTAAATCTAATCACAGAAACTATCTAATAACAGAGCAACCTAGTCACAAAACAATCACAGCCAGAAACAAAAATAAAGACAAGCAACCAGAAGACACAAGGAGCTATAGTGGTTCCCCTAAACTTGGGTACATCCACTCTTCTACCACCCTAGGTAGGAATCCACTGCAGGATGAGTTGATCAGGTGTGCTGGGCACCAATGAGCTTTTGATAAGGTGCTCAAAAAACAAACCAGATTTTTTGATCAGGTGTCTTGCCACCAATGAGCTTTTGATAAGGTGCTCAAAAACCAAACACAAACTTTTGAAGGGAGTTTGAAAAACCCTTTACAGAGGTGGGGATAAGAGAGTGATGGAAGTCTTCTTTTTCTCAAAGCAGCTGAGAAGACTATGTGGATATTGATGTTGTCAAAGCTCCCCCTGAGATCTGTAGTTGTTCAGGAAATGAAGCTTTGCAGTAAGGTGGTAGGCCTTCAAAAATTGATCTCCAGCAAATTATGATTTCAGCAACAGCTGAAATGTGAGATGTCTGGAGTCTTGGATGATGATGGCCTTGAACACTTGAATCAAAAGAGATCTGAAGATTTCAGATGGTTGATCTCTTTTAGTGATGGTGTTCTTGTATGAATCCTTTTATACAGAGAATGTCTGCAACTCTTTTTCTTTCTCTTGTGTGATTGTGGTTGTGAGAGTTGTTGCAGAAGAAGATTTATAGAGAATGAAATATTGCAGAATGTGTGTCTCTCCCTTGTCCTTCTTTTTTGTTCTTTTTTGGATTGCTATTACAGAAGTTTTTGATAATTGATTTTTATTCTCTTGATGTCTGAATAGAAATAATCCATTGTCAAGATAGCCGTTGGCCTGTCATAAATGACTTCCTTAATTGCTTTTGTCTTCTGAAGGAAGGTCCAATGAAACATTCCTTGATAATTCCTTAAAACTTGCTCCAGAATAAATGAAAACGGCTACAAAATCTTCTGAATTAATTGCTGAGAATAACTCCTTAACTATTCTGAATTTGAATCTTAAAAGTCGTTGGACTCTTCAGAAAAACGTCGAACTGAGCTCTACTATCGTCGAACTGAGCTCAGCGATTTGGACTTATACAGCAACAAAAATCGTCGATCTGAGCTCAATTATCGTCGATCTGAGCTCAATTATCGTCGAACTGAGCTCAGAGATAGCGGAACAAACTGAAGTCAAGATCGTCGAACTGAGCTCGAAGATCGTCGAATGGAGTTCGACGATTTGTTGAAGTTGAGCTCAGCGATCGTCGAATGGAGTTCGACGATCCGTCGAAGTGAGCTCAACGATCGTCGATAGGAGTTCGACGATTCGTCGTACTGAGCTCGACGAAATGACTTAGTCTCCAAACTGAAAAACCTTGGTCTTGAGGGCAGCTTCCAAACCTAACTACTAACCCTTAGACTCAATTCTAATTGACCTTTAGATCTATACAATAAGGTCAAAAACAGGTTTCCTAAAGACATAGTGATCCTGACCCAAATTAGTAATAGGGTGTTCCAACACTTGGTACAATCTCAGAGTTGAAAAACTCCTACACTCGGAGAAAACTTCTCCTACAATAATGAAATAAAATGTGTATGAAATACAAACAAAGAATCTTGTCAGATCTGCAAGTAATCGGCCAGGATCTTCTTCTTCTAGACTTTTCGGCGTTATCAGATAGGTGAAGAAAACCTCGGCAAAATCAGATCTGAATCTTCTTGACTTTACACGATCGAATAGAGGATGAAGAGTTGAGCGGAAATCTCGATCTGTAAAATCTGCTTAACCTGAATCCTCTGAAAATGAAAACCCTAGCCGGTAGGGAATTTGCGACGGCGACGGCGACGGTTTTCGTTTCTTGGAGAGAGAGAGGAGACAAAAAGCGGCTGCAAAAACTTCTTAAAAAAATAATCTTCTTAAAATTATGATTGTTAGGGTTTGTCGGTTTAGACAAGACCTTTTATAGGAGAGGAGAAGATTTGTCATAATTGAGTCATTATGAGAGACACGTGAACCAATCACATCAAAGTTTATGAATAAAACCGTTAGTCTGGACTTAACGAATTTTCGGAAAAGTCAAAGTAAAATACTCGAGATATAACAGACTACTCGAGTACATGCAGCACTACTCGAGTAGGTAGAAGATGACTATTTGAGTACATGAGAAAAACTACTCGAGAGAGTATGAGATGATTACTCAAGTACATGGAGTCAACTACTCGAGTAAATAAAAATTCAAGGAATCAGCTACTCGAGTAACAAGAATAATATACTCGAGTACTTGAGTACTTACACGAGAGGTGCAGTAGATTACTCGAGCATAAGAAATATTACTCGAGTATATAAGAATGAACTACTCGAGTATATAAGAAACTACTCGAGACTATGACTTAGAAAATTTCTGGAACAGGAAAACTGAACTACTCGAGTATAGAAGTTAAACTACTCGAGACAAATAGAACTACTCGAGTGTATGGAGATGACTACTTCGAGTAATTCACTTAGAAAAATTTGAGAAGATAATTTCTGTAAAACCCGAGAGGAGAAAAGAAACTACTCGAGTAGTTGTCTTAACTACTCGAGAGCCATAATTGGACTACTCGGGATATATCTTAACTACTCGAGTATGAGTATTATTACTCGAGTATGAACTCAGTAACTTACTCGAGTAAGTAAAGAACTACTCGAGTACTTTACTTAGGAAAATTTTCTTGACAGAATTTCTTCTTCTAAGGGATGACCAGCATCAAGTCTTTTCGCATAGTCCTAGAGCTTGAATATGAAGTGTATCCCAATAGAGAGGCTACACATGAGTCAACACCTTGGAGCACACAATGAGGGATTACATTGTATGGTCTTGTGTTTGGTGACCCATTGTAGACTGACATTGGTCTACATTTCCCATAAGAATTCCTGCAAATTCCTGCAAACACATAACTCAAACCAAACATCAAATACAACTTAATTCATCTTAGTTCAAGGGTGAATTCATCAAATCTGGGTTAGTGTGGATACAATACCCAACAATATATATTTTTCATCTTCATCTCTCAAAGTGTCTAAAGCTACTTGACAAATTAATAGATAAGATGTAATGACCAATCTGCAAGATTTGAGGTATTATCAGCTTTGGTTTAACCCAACTCAGATTAAGTTGAACAAGATTTTATCTTTTCTATGGGTGGCCTACGAATACTTCTCAGGAAATCATTCATTCCAAAATTACTCTCACCAGAGCACACTTAACTATGAAGTACCTAACATAACTCCAGGCACCTCTGATATTTGAAGGTTCAAATTATGACTTAAGCCTAATATTTTTTCCTCAATTCTGATGTGTCAATCAGTTCATTCGTAAGCACCCTATCACTTAGAAGTTTGTCAACTTAGAAGTCTGTCGAGAACTGTATTTCCCCAGGCTTTTGTTATGGACCGGCACATTCAGGGGCCTAATCTCATTGGTCGATCCCACAACATGGGCCGCAGCCCAGCACACCCAACCCTTCTCGGCACGTGTTCTCGGTGCGACAGGTTGTTGAGACGGGGGCTCGATCCACCGACCTCCTTGATGTAAGCTCTTAACGCTAGCTCACATCACCAACTGAGCCGCGCATTTTGATGTTATGGGCCGGCTCATTCACGGGCCTAATCCCGCTGGTCGAACCCACAACATGGGTCGCGGCCCAGCACACACAACCCTTCTCCGCATGTGTTCTTGGTGCGACGGGTTGTTGAGGTGGGGGTTCGATCCACCGACCTCCTTGATGTAAGCTCTTAACGCTACCTCACATCAAGGAGATCGGGGGATCGAACCCCCGCCTCAACAACCCGTCGCACCAAGAACGCGTGCGGAGAAGGGTTGTGTGTGCTGGGCCGCGACCCATGTTGTGGGCTCGACCAGCGGGATTAGGCCTGTGAATGAGCCGGCCCATAACATCAAAATGCGCGGCTCAGTTGGTGATGTGAGCTAGCGTTAAGAGCTTACATCAAGGAGGTCGGGGGATCGAGCCCCCGCCTCAACAACCAGTCGCACCAAGAACACGTGCGGAGAAGGGTTGGGTGTGCTGGGCCGCGGCCCATGTTGTGGGCTCGACCGACGAGATTAGGCCCGCGAATGAGTCGCTCCATAACATCAAAATGTGTGGATCAGTTGGTGATGTGAGCCCATTCCCACCACGCCATTCTCTCAAACGGTGCCATCATAGTTCACCTTGATCCAATCATGGGGAGGGGAGGTCCAAAAAGATTGTAGGTTACCTTCAACACTCCAGTTCTCATACGAAGCATCCATGATAGCATTATTGATAATGATCGCGGGTTGAATAAAAGGTTGTCCATGAATCACGTTGTTTGTAGGCATTCAGAGGATGTAGAGGATGGAGAAAATGCATTCGGCCCTGAGAGAACCCCTATCTCTTTCGGCTTCAACTTACAGGAAAAAATTTGTAGTAGTCGAGAGCGTGGTTTACCGTCTCAGCAACACCGCAGCCCCAAGGGCATCTCGCATTGTTCCAGAGTCGGTGGTTATAGAGTTGTGCATGGGTAGGAAGCAAATTATTTACCGCCCGCAATACAAATATCTGTGTACGCGGCTGCAGTTTAATTCTCCAAATCCAGTTTGCATTAAGAGCCGACTGGTGATATTGATTATTATAGACAGCAGCTATCATCATACAATTGAACTCGAGTTGAGCCCAAACCAATCTGTCCTCTCCGCAAATGTATTCCCGGGGAAGAGCAGCAATGCTGCCGGTCAAAGGTCGGTCGAAACACCTCAAAAGTTGTTCCGACCAACAAGAGTAGTTAATGCCAAGGCAGTCTGTAACATGGTTAGGAAGGTTGGAGATGTCGACGAAGGAAGGTCAGCCAGCGATTAATTGGAAGAGAATTGATCCATGTAGTTGCAATTGTTGAAATTTTGGATCCATTAACCACCATCCAAAAAGTGTTCGCGGAGGCCATCTCCCCACGCAAGTGGATAACTTTCCACATTTTTGATTGGTTCCTCCTTGCCTTGAACAAATCTGGCAGAAAATATTTGCTTCGCAGGATGCAAGGGAGCAAGCTGTCATCGGCTCCCATAACTCGAGCTACCACCTTCCCCGTAATAACAGATCCCTAAAGATTTAAGTTTTCAATTCTGAGATCGCCATAATCTTTTTGAGTGCACAGCTCATCCAAAGAGGCGTAATGGTTATGTTGAGAAAGCGAGCCGCTCCATAGAAAATTCCTTAGCATGCTGACAGTTTTACTGACTGTGGAGATTGGCTTCGGAGCATTGCAGAGAAAGTGTTGCGGGATTGCAGTTAATGTGTTGTTGATGAGTGTAACTCTTCTTGCGAGCTAGAGCAACCGCTAGCCCCAGGATCTAATTTTTGCATTTATCTGGTGGATGACAGCGCAGGAATCAAGGGTTTGAATCTTTCCAAGTCACAGCTTTACTCCAAGGTATGTAAATGCATTCATCTCATTATGTCCAAGTTCCTGTAGGATTGAAATTCTGATATGGTGTGGCACTTTTAGTCCAAACAAGATAATGGATTTGTTTGCATTGACAGCTTGTCCCACATTTTTATTCAAGCCATGTCAAAAAATAATGTGATGTCAGCAAAAAACAAGTGAGAAAATTTTGACGTGAATGCACAAACCTGTATGTCCAGGTCCAGTTACAGATTTTGGCTCACAAGTAATGATAAAAATTCGCCAGCCTGCTCGAATGCGGGCGCTCCCCGCTCAAATGCGCGCACGGCCCACTCGAATGCAGGCGAAGAGTCGGGCGGGTTTGTCTTCCGGCGGATAAAGGATTGGGGATGGGGCTGTAATGGCTGAATTCGAAGAAGGGCTTGTAGAAGAAGAAGGTGATGCAAGAAGGGATACCAAATGGGGTTTGAATCACCCATTTGTGGTGTGAGGAGACGGTCAATGCATAATCTTAAATCTAATGTACTAAGTTCTATTTTCAATTGATAGTAAAATCTGATGTTGTAGAAATTTCAATGGATTCTAATGATCCAGCAATGGACTGCAATGAGTTCCCTTCCCATGCTATGAATTCCTCAAATTAATTCTTCTCCTCAAGTCAATGAGTCCAGGTAGCACCAAGGAAAGTACAAAATAAAAATATAAAATGAGAACCATGGTTTTGTGACTTTGATCAATCTAATTGTGAACACTACAGGGGCCATATATTCTTGGACATCAATTTGGACTTGGTTCCTTCCAAGGATTTCATGAAACATCTCAATTTACTGGGGTAATGACCAAATTAGCCTCTAAAATGCATAAGAATCTCCTATTTACATTTATATTCATGTAGAAGTACTTGCAGGAATTTTAAGGTTCTATTTTGCAGCAGCAATCATATGCTGGAGAATCCCACTTAGACAGGTATCCAATTTGTTTGGGAAGTTCCATAAAGATATAACTATGCATCATTGGTTGTTTATTATGACATTTTAAAATGTCAACTAGATTGATTACATGAGAATTTATATATCTTTGTATATATCTTCATTTTATTCCATTTCCAGGCTCCTGAGATACAACATGCTCCTCAATTTGTTGCAAGGAACTCCCAGTTGGAACCTCAGGGTGGAGACCAAGTGCACTATATCATTCCAATTTGATATCTTATGACACAAGTGTTTTTGAACATATTAAGGTAGAATTGAGTTCCATCATTATTTCTATCTTCTTCTGTATAATTTTCAATTACTTTTACATCACTCTATTTTTCCACCATTATTTCTATATTATGACTTTCCGTTCAGGTACTGTCAAGATCGGGGTATTGTCGTGATTGGTCATAGGGGTCGACTACCCCCGGCGGGTTCAACGGGGTCCGGCGACCCTGCCGGTGGGCTCCGGGCAAGGACGGCGGCCTTAACCACGCAAAGCCGGCCGAGGATGGACAAAGCCCGCTGCCGCGGACGTGGTACTATTGCGCAGGGCACCGGGGACCCCCATGCACTGTCACTCGTGTGGGGGGTGTAAGCACGGGGCTCCGCCCCTACGACCAACCACGGGCAGCGACATTTGGCGGGGTGGCAACATTGCCCGCGACATTGGTCGTGGGCGGTCACATTAGTCGTGGGTAGCGACATTGATCGTGGGCGGATACATTGAACGTGGGCGGCGACATTGGTCATGGGTGGCAACTTTGGTCACAGGCGGCAACATTGGTCCTGGGTGGCGACATTGGTCATGAGCGGTGAAATTGGTTGTTGACGGTGACATTTGTCGAGGGGGCAACATTTGTCATGTGCGCGACATTTGGACCACAAAAATTGTCGTGAAAGTGTCAAACACAAAAAAACTGCAACCACTGTGTTTACCATCACAATTTCACATCCTCACCACTCAAACGCTATTACTATTCTAAAGAGACCCTTACATGTTACTGTGTTTTATATATAATAGTATTAGGAATGAAGATATTTGTAAACGTGGCTACTAAGAATTATGAATGGTGAGCTCTTAAATTTGTTTAACATATCAATTTTTAATAGACAATTGTACATTAATTAACAATGACATCAATTTCAGAAAAAAAAGATTTTGTGCATTTTATAACCACCCAGCAAACCAAGATATCTAAATGTTGTAATCTTACAGGAACGACAAAAATTTATTATTCTGATGATCGGAATGTAGTTGGTACCTTTCACCAGTGAATCAATACTTAAAAATATATATATAGATGGCTTTTAAAAGACATAGAACCAATCCCAGCCCTCTGATCAAGAAAATCAAGTCTGCAAATAAGGATTTCTCCCAAACCCTCCTCCCTCACTACAGCAAAATTCTTGATGCCCCCTCCCCACCCCCCACCCGCGCGCGAACTCATGCTTCCCTACGTCGCCACCGGCAGAGCAGCAGGAGGCCTTACTGGAGCACACCGACGAGTTCGACGGGGTCCGGCGAACCCGCCGGGGGTTGTCCCGCGGCGAGCGGGCAAGGCTACCGTCGCTATGGCCCTGCCCGCTCGCCACAGGACAACCCCTGGGTTGTTTGCCGGACCCTGGCGAACTCGTCAGCGAACTCAGGTTAGGCCGCTGGTGACTCTGTCGCTGATGGACTCCGGTCAGGCCGCCGGCGCCAGCCTGAACCGTGCGATTTTTGCATTTCTTTTAAAAAAATTCGCTTATTGTATATAAGGAAAATTTTAAATAAAATTTAATAAATGTATATAATAAAAAAACTACAATAAAAAAATAAATAAATAATCTTTTTAAATTTTTATAATAAAAGAAATAACAATATTAAGAACTGTAGGGGCGGGCGAATCCCACAGCAGGCCGTATACTGTTGTGTGAGGCACGGGCGGCCCCCCGTGCACTGTCACTCGAATGTATATTTCCAGAGAGGGGGCTGACATGAAACAAATGCAAAATTAATGGCGTGAAATAGGATGGCCACGTGACGTTTTTTATTAGTTGGCAATGCTTATAAATAGCCAGGAATGCTGAAAGCGGGAGCGTGGAACGCGTAGCTTAGAAAAGCGCGTGAAAATAGAGTTTAGGCGGACAAATTTTTGGAGGCCGCAAACTCCATTATCCAACAGCAAACTCTCTGCGAACAATAGTATCAGCGTGTGAAAAAGTGGAGGCAGAAAACGAGTGTTGTGGCAACTTTTCTGCGAACAGAAATTCAAGTAGACTGGAGGTCTTTGCAGACTGTCACCTTGCGACCAATATCTTGCGACAAGCTTGAGAACAGGCATTTGCGGAAAGCTTTTGCGAACTGCACCTTTGTGAAAAGCAGCTCCGGCGGTTACGCGATTAAAAGTGTGTAGAGTTTGTAATACCCAAGTGTGGGTAGTGTGCATGCGAGTCTTTGTAATTTGTGAAGTCAAGTTTTTGTAACCTCTTGTTGATTTAATAGAAGTTGTTTGTTCCTTTACATGTGTTATTTGTGCCCACTGCTATCGTATTCAACAATGGTATCAGAGTCAGGTTCCGAACCTTGAAAGTCACTCGGAAGAGTTGAAGAGGTGAAGAGCTCGTAGTGATGGAGATGGTAAATATTGTTGGGTCAAGTTGACGAATACTAACTATGGGAACTGGAGCATCTAGATGAGAGAGTTGTTATCCTCAAAGAAAATCTAGGAGATAGTCGAAGATGTCTATGAAGAGAAAACTACTGAACAAGAGGATGTGTTGACTGACGCACAGAAGACGGCACTGAAAGAGGCAAGAAAGAGAGACAAGAAGGTTTTATTCTTGTTATATCAAGGGGCTGATGAAGCAACCTTCGAGAAAATCTCAGATGCTAGGAATTCTAAAGAAGCATGGGAGATCTTACAACACTTCATGCAAGGAGTTAACAAGGAAAAGAAGGTGAAGCTGCAATCCCTCCGAGCAAGGTTCGAAGTTTTGAAGAAGCATAGAAATGATTTTAAATATTAAAATTGTGATCTTTTTAGAATTCGCAGCGGGCGCGGGACTTTCACGAGCAATATCGTGCAATAATGATCAAGGATTAGCAAGTGGGCATAAATGGCTTCCATTCAAACTTTGATTTAACATGAGTTAAACATATTCCACAAGCGTTCAAGTGAAAAAACAAAGAACTGAGGATATAATTTTACGAAATTCATGTAGGTAAAAATTAAGGGCAAGCTCTGATTTTCAAAGCATCAATCATATTATGCATTAATAAGTAACTAACGGCATCGAGCAAGGAGTAAGGCGAGGATCATACCAACGGCCAAATGTCTGTTACGAGGTCAAACTTTATTAGTAAACAGCCGGAGCTTAACTCTGGAGGCGGATTGCGGCGAGTCAGAGAAGCTACGGGCCTCTTCAGGGTGTCACACGCGAAACTGCTCCCGCGCGGGATGTTGACAGGAGCTAGCAGCGGCCACGTAACCGCCGGAAATAGAAAAGTTGGTGAAATGGTGGCAGGTCTGACTTCTGAGAGGAGGTGAACTGGGCGTCAGCGGAAGCTCCCCGCCGCCGGGCAGACGGCTCAGAAGATGGACGGTGGAAACGCAACCTCCCCGGCGCCTGGGATCGCCGTAGTAGCCGTCGGTGGAGTACAGGTAGGCGTGCAGAGGAGCGGCGTTGCCGAGCTTTTGGCCGGCTAGGTCGAAACAGAGATGAGTTTCCTGTTTCGAATTTTCTTCCTCGCTACTCCAATGGGTGTGGGCTGACCACCGGCTGACTGTAATGAAGGGGATTTTCCTAAAAATGAAAAGGCAGGACGAAATGGCATTAAATGAGGAGGTCTTCAGTTTTTAGGAAAAGTAATTGGGGGTGAAAATGGTGTTGTTTGAGCTCAAATCGAAACCCCATCAAAGAGGGTCGGTTTTCAACTTTTCAAAACCACACCGCATCCAAATTGTGCGGTGCAATTTAGCATTGGTGCGATTTGAAGCCGGTTTTTGCGATGCGATTTCGATTTTTACACATTTAATAAAACTTACCAAAAAGTACCCTCAAACTTTATATTTTATACTCAATGATGTTATCCCCCAAAATTAACGGTTTGCCCACGGATTAAATTCAAGTAGAGGATGTAGATCTATAGTGTGCGGTACTCATTTAGAGATTTAGATTAAGATATTGATAGGGCTCCTTGTACCCGGTCTGTTCAAGTCGCGGTCCGTCGCGCATGACCCGATTTATCAGCCGCATCCCGCCTGGCCACGAGCAACGTGGCGCGCGGTCCGCTCCCGCGCACGTGCGCAGGGGGAAGCGCGTACCTGGGACCGCGCACGCTCCCAGGGCACACAAATCGAGGTGCGCGCGCATCTCTGCGCGCGCGCAGGGCAGCCGGCAGCGTGCTTTTGCACATTGTCGTGTCGCTCGGGCCAGGCGGCTTCTAGGCCGTCTGGCCTCCTCGCCTCCCCGGCCGCCTGGCCTCCTCGCCTCCCTGACCGGCCTCTCTCCTTTTTCAAGCACCAGAGAAGTGTCCTCTGTTAAGGGCGGTGGCCTTTTCTTCCAAATTTGGCCGCCCATCCGCTGTCGGTCGCCCTTTGTGAAGGGCGGTCGGATTCCCTTCCAGGGAAGGCGGCCCTACCAGTCGATGTCCCCCCTTTTTCTACTCCAGGAAGGTGCCACCGCCACCAACAGGGGCGGTGTTTCCTTGTTCCTGACGGACGGCCATTTGGCCTCCAGTCCGCCGCCGGCCGCCCCTAATAGGGGCGGCCTCTTCCTCGTCGTGGACGAGCGGTCGTTTCGCCACCCGTCGGCGCCGCCAATAGGCAGTTTTCTCCTTCCCCTCGGCCGTCCGACTTTCCTCTGGCGGTCGGTGATTGATATTTTTCGCATCAAGTCCGAAAACTTAATGCGGTTAAAACTCCAAAAATAGGTGAGGATGTGCGGTGCCCCGGGCGATTTTATTTAAGTAGAAAAGCGGATTTGGTTTTTATTTAGAAAATGGGGCGCGCGTATTTATTTATTTGGATATAAAAAGGTGTGATCGAGTTTTAATGAAAGCAGGCAAGTGCACCTATCGTGAGTAGTACAGGATATTTCGGGTGGAATATCGAGGTCGTATTGTTCTCGGGGTCGGTTCGATTATTTCTACACTTCCCTGGAGGGGACTATTATTTTACCGATAATTACTTGTCGAGTAATATATATAAACAAAAGGCCGAAAATAAAAGCATAATAAAAGGTGGAGCCGATGAAGAGCTTATCTCGATGGCACCGAATTAAATTCGAACTAAAATAGACTTTTAATAAAAAGAGATCATAAGTTTCTAAATAATTAGGGCGGAGACTTGGCCGTGGAGGTTCCACTAAAATGAGCTCACTTATCTCTAGGACTATCGCTCACCAGAACATTAAAACTATTCGACCGGGCTCTCGTCCGACGAAGGATTCTTCTTAGTGTCCGCATTACGCTAAGAACCCCGCTATTGGGTGGGGAACCCAATCCGGTATAGTTGGTGTGCCTCCTCTCTCGAGGGTTAGTGCAGAACTCCATTTACCAAGGGGTGATCGGTCCATACGCACGGCCTCTCGGCTAGCTAGCGTATGGACTGCGGAAATAGGGCTCACACATCGATTATGTGGTCCCACGCGTTGTAAACCCACGGCAAACCTTAAGTGATTTTAATTAATTAGAAAATAAGGACCTTTAATTATTTTAAGTTATTTTATTTGTCCCAGTGCTCTTCGATACTGAGGGATAAGAACGGTTAGCCACACATCGGAATGAGGACGGCAGCGATTGAAAGCAATAAAAAGAAAGCAGTAAATAAAGCGATAAAAGAAAGCAGTAAAGGAAAGCAGTAAAGTGCAAGTCCTACTCAAACGAGTAGGACTGAAATGAAAGCAGAAAAATTACAAGTCCTGGCTCAAATGAGTGGGCGGGAAAAAGAAAGCAAGTCCTACTCAAACGAGTAGGAGAAAATAAATGCATTTACAAGTCCATTCCAATTATTACAATAAAGACCGGCCATTTAACTCTAGTGAGTAGGCGGTAAATAAAATCCAGCCATTTAACTCCTAGCGAGTAGGCGAAAAATAAAAGCTAACACTCACGCACTCGACATAAAATTAAAATACACTTACTCTACAGAAAGTAAACACATTCTACTGAAATTGAAATACGCACACGTACAAGTCCTACTCAGATGAGTAGGCGGGAAATAAAAGCATGTCATTTAACTCTTAACGAGTAGGCGAAAATAGATGCAACACACGCACGCACTTTACAAAATTGAAAGAAAGCAGTTTAAACTAACTCATACACGCACGCACGCGTACAAAAAATAGGAAAAATAAGTGACCGAAAAATTAAAACGACTACATTTCTACCGCTAGAATGCAGTAGAAATGAATAAAAAGTGAAAATAAGATTAAAAGGAGCAAAAGTTTTTTGCAAATAAACGAAAAGTGCAAGTGCTCGAAAAATGGAAATGAATACATTTCTACCGATAGAATGCGGTAGAAATGCATAAAATGAAGAAATAAAATTTAAACGGGCAAAAGTTTTTTGAAAATAAAAGCAAAAATGAAATGTTTGAAAAATTAAAACGACTATATATACGTTCATATAACTCCGCAAAAGTGGTTAAAAAGTGAAAATAGAGTGAAAAGGACAAAAAAATTTACGACATAAAAATGAAAATCTAAGTTAGTAAAAAAAATCAAAACAACTTTGAAAATGCTTTTACATGGTTATAGGAAAGCATAAAAAGCTAAAAAATCATAAGTCTAACCAAAAACTAAGTACAAATAACTACGTATAGGAGTATGAAAATTAATCTCATGCACACACACCCCATTTTACAAGTCGAAAAACAAAGTTAAAACAAAATAAAAAGATAAGATTGCATAAGAGATTGCTTATAGATGAAGTTCATGACAATGTAAGGAGGAAAAACTACAAATTTTATAGAGATAAAAAGTTCATTACAAAGCTAAAACAAACAAACATAAAGGGGAGGGGGAGAAATTCTCCTTACAAAGCCCTTGGAATCATCTAACAGCAAAGCCCTTATACAAAATGGTTCAGGAAAAAAAGGAACAGCAGCTCAAAACAGAAGGGGTCAATTTATAGGAAAAATTTCATGGTACACGCCCTAAGTCACGGGCGTGTACCATGGGCGTGTCAGCACTATTTAACAACTGAATTCAGTGAAGTGACGGATTTGACGGCGATTTGACTTTGCGGCCGAAAACGCGGCGGTCACGCCCCAGGTCACGGGCGTGACGGTGGGCGTGTTGGCATGGGCGGAACTAGCTCTGGGCACGGTAGGGCACGTGCCCGACCGGTTTTTCGCTAAATTAGGTTTCATATCCTCCTGCTCCCGATCCCATCGCCGCACCCGGCTCCCGATCCCGTCGTCGCTACCTGCTCCGGCTCCCGATCCCGTCCCGATCTAGGTTTCTTCTTCTTCGCTCCCGTTCGCTCCCGATCCCATCTTGATCTAGGTTTCTTCTTCTTCTTCTTCAATGCATTAATTCTGATGGGTAAACTAATGCATTAATTCTTACATTAGTTATTGAGAATTCACCTCTGAAGTCAACAACCTACTTGAAACCGCCAAAAGGTATGTGAAATAGCTTTAAATTTTCCACATCTAATTGCTTTTTATGTCTTATTTGAAGTTTAATTGATCACATTCTTTATTTTGTCTACTACATTGTGTTATGAGTTATTTTTATAATCTACTGCAGTAATTGTACAATAAGTGTTATTTACAATGTTTTTTTATTACGCTTTAGATATGCAACAAAATTGATTTCACATTCAATGAAACATTATGTCGCTTGAAGTCAAGTCTCTTATGAGTTTTAACATAATTTTCAAATTTTAGAAAGTTTTTTCTACCCATAAAGTCTCAGCGTGTAACATTGTAAAGTAATTATCACTCTAAAAAAAGAAGCATGTAAAAGGAAAAATATCATGTTCAATTTGAAGGGTCAAGATTTAATGCCATCACAGGAAGGTACAAGGCTCTAGAAGAAGAGAGAAAGAATGGACCAAATAGTTTATTCATCCTTAATTGGGGGTATTTACACTTGTACAATAAGCCAATTTGATACCACCTCAAACTCATGAAAGGAATAGTCATGGGTTTGGAATTTTAGTGAAGAAATCTACTCTCCCCATTTGAGAGGAAATACACATCAACATATTATTTCCATAAAATACCTAAAACTTATCCATCTAAGGTAACATATGAACGTGCCAAGAGTCCCAAGACACGATATCTGGTAGTGGTATCCCTATAAGTAACCAAACGGATGCTCCTCAATGATTCTGGATGGTCGAGATGTGAGAGCGAGTTATGTGCTTTCAATCCGTCTAAGTCTAACAGGAAAATAAATTCTTTTGTAATTTTGTGTTCAATTTTTTATTGTAATATTGTGTTCAATATTTTCCTTACAAAAATATCTTTGCAAAAAAAAATTTGGGAACGCTGCCCCCCAACCCCCCCCCCCCGAATTGACAGTACTTAGATTGTGCCCGTGCGACTTCAAAATCCTAGTTCCGCCACTTATGTTGGGGAGGTTGAATTGGGTGTTGTTTGCGTCGAAAGTCGTCGGCGGCGGTTTGTCGGGCCAGGTGGTGGAAGTCACGCCCCAGGTCACGGGCGTGACACTGGGCGTGTCGGGTTGAGTCGACACTTGATAAACGTCGAGCGGAAAATATCGAGTTGAAATTCGTCGTGCGGGAAGAGGAGTCACGCCCCCGGTCACGGGCGTGACTCTAGGCCTGTCGTAGAGGTTTCGACGATCGTCGAGCAGAACATCGTCGAGCAGAACATCATCGATCGGATTATCGTCGACCAGTATGGACACGAGTCTGGGTCACGCCCCGTGTCAAATGACACGGGCGTGTCGCCGGGCATGTCAGTTGGGTCGACGATTGTTGAGCGTGATTTCGTCGATCTGGATGGTCACGGGCATGGGTCACGGGCGTGACTCGGGTGACACGGGCGTGACATGGGCGTGTCACGCTATTTCTTCAAAAAATTGTTCATTTCTCGAGAATTTGACGTATCACGCCCTGGTCAGGAAACAAAAATAACTCTAAGTTAGAAAATATTTACAAAAAAGAAGCAATTTATTAAGGAAAAACAACTAAAAATAACAAAAAGAAACTAATACGTCTTATTTAATGTATATAAAAACACGTATATTTACAACTCATCAAATACCCCATACTTAAGCTTATGTTATTCCAAAGCAAAAGTTGGAGATGAACTTATAAGGAATAAAAGAAATCCTAAGTTTAACCATCGCTTGACTTAATTGAAAGAAAGATCAAAATGAATATCTGGGGTATACGAGTTAAATCCTAAATTATGCCAAAAATTTAAATAAATGAAGAGTTTCAGCAAAAGAATTCTCGTTATAAGCAAATAGATAGCAAAAATTTTATTTGTGAGGCTAACAAAATAGATTGGATTTATGAAACTGTAGCTTGGAAAAAATTAAAGGAAATAATTTAATTTACAAATTATGCTCTCAAACAGATTTTAAAAATAAATATAGAATTTTTTTGAATTTGGTGGAGGGAGATATCGTGGTATATGAAGAAGGCTTAGAATTTTTAGAGGCGAGGGTATATTTTTTCGCTCGAACCTCTAATGATTTTTTTTATGGATGTTAGGAAAACGAAATCTTATTTTCCATAACATAATTTTTTTACAATCTTCATAATAATCCAATGTATATGTATAGGAGTAATGAATTTTATCCTCTTACTCCGTAACATATAATCTTTTAAAATATTAGATGTCTATGTTTACGGAACGAAATCTTATTCCCATTGACATAGGATCTTTTAAGATCGAAATCATGTCAAGTATGACATGAAAAAAAAAGTGATTGGGTTTTTTCAAAAATAAAACTAGATTTAATAAAAAACTTTTGAGAGCAACCTTTATAAATTAAACATTCCTAAATTTCAAAAAAAAGCTTGGAGTTATCATAACTTGAAATTTAAGATTGTTATTTCTAACAAAATAGATATGTAACTATTTAGATAAGTTAGAAGTAGTGCTGAAAACAGGTACCTTATATAAATAAAAAAGCATACGAAAATTTTTAAAACTTAACCCTAGATATTTAAATCTATCGATCTCCAATTAATAAACGAATAGTAAGCAAAAAATTAAAAGAATTCACTTATAAATTATTTTGCAACTAGATTGTTGGAGAGCGAAAAAGGTTAAGAATGAGTTATTCGATTTATTTGTTAAATAATTTCAAAATGTTTTTTTGATTTTTTTGGGGTTTTTATCATCATGTTTTTTGTATTTTTGATTTTTTGAGGTTTTTATCATTTTTTTGTATTTTTGATTATGATTATTTGTTTTTTTTGGATTTTGAATTATTCTCTTTTTTCGTTGTTTTTTTGGAATTTCTAAGTTTTTTTTTGTTTTTGTTTTTAGAGAGATGCTCATTTTTTGGGATGACCCGCGAACAGACTCTTATTGATGTGGTTGGTTCGATGAGTCGAACGTTGCGGGCATGCTAAAAAGCGAGCATTGTCAAATAAGAAGAGGGGGGAAAGAGAGTTTTTTTGAGTTTTTTTTATTATAAAAAATAAGAATTTTTTTTAGGTTTTAAGTTTTGTATTTTTTTTTATATTTTTATGAGTTTTTGTTATGAAATAATATAAATGTGCAGAGATGACAAAATAAGAAAACACCCCCATACTTAAACCCAACATTGTCTCCAATGTTGCAATCTAAGTATGCGGAATGAATAATATACAAAATAAGATGGACAAAAAATGAACAAGAGAGGGTAGAAGCGTCCCTTAGACAAGATCTGGGAGGCCCGGGGTGAAACCCTGCAGTATTTAGAAGAAAGATAGAAGCAAAAAGATAACATAAAAACGAAAAGGATAGACTCCGCTAAAAAGGGTTGTGGGCGGTAGGGGGGTGTGTGTGTGACTCGAAGCTAACGTCTTAGCTTTTGAGGGTGTACAGAAATGCGCTCCCCTAGCGCGCACAAAAATGGGAAGCGCGCCGAAGCAAAACAAGTGAAAATAAAATAAGCAAAATATATACATTTTTTAAAAATCAAAATATTATTTTTGTGTGTTTTTTTAAAGTAGATTTTTTTAGTTGATTTTTAGGTAGGTGTTTTAGTTTGTTTTTTTTTGTTTTGTTTTCATAAAAATAATGAAAATATATGTTTTTTATTATATTTTTTTTGTTAAGTTTTTTCATTTTTTCGAATTTTGTTTTGGTTTTTTTAGAGATTTTCATTGTTTTAGTTTTATAGGTTTTTTAATTTTTTTGTAGAAATAGCGCTATTTCATTTTTGTTTTTTTTATAAATAAGTATATAAAATAATAAGTATAAAATAAGTTATTATATTTTTTTTAAGTTTTTTTTAGTAGTTTTATTATTATTATTATTAGTATTATTAGTATTATTATTTATTAGTAATAAAAATTTTTGTGGGCCCTTTTTTAATTTTTAGTATAGATATATATAAAAATAGGTAAAATTAATAGGTTTCCAGGGTTCAAAATAACGACTCGAAAATTCCCCGGCAACGACGCCAAAACTTGATTGATATTTTTCGCATCAAGTCCGAAAACTTAATGCGGTTAAAACTCCAAAAATAGGTGAGGATGTGCGGCTCCCCGGGCGATTTTATTTAAGTAGAAAAGCGGATTTGGTTTTTATTTAGAAAACGAGCGCGTGTATTTATTTATTTGGATATAAAAAGGTGTGATCGAGTTTTAACGAAAGGAGGCAAGTGCACCTATCGTGAGTAATACAGGATATTCCGGGTGGAATATCGAGGTCGTATTGTTCTCGGGGTCGGTTCGATTATTTCTACACTTCCCTGGAGGGGACTATTATTTTACCGATAATTACTTGTCGGGTAATATATATAAACAAAAGGAAGAAAATAAAAGCATAATGAAGGGTGGAGCCAATGAAGAGCTTAGCTCGATGGCACCGAATTAAATTCGAACTAAAATAGACTTTTAATAAAAAGAGATCCTAAGTTTCTAAATAATTAGGGCGGAGACTTGGCCGTGGAGGTTCCACTAAAATGAGCTCACCTATCTCTAGGACTATCGCTCACCTGAACATTAAGACTATTCGACCGGACTCTCGTCCTACGAAGGATTCCTCTTAATGCCCGCATTACGCTAAGAACCCCGTTATTGGGTGGGGAACCCAATCCGGTAGATTTGGGCCTGAGGTAGGGTAAATTTGCCTGAGCGGTAAGAGAAGTTTCCTCTCTTAATGTAGGATCCAGCCGGGATCTAAGATAGGTGAGTTTTACTCACTAAGACGTAGGGAAATATTGTCTTAGTTGTAGGAGAGTGTATCTCTCTGAGTTGTAGGAGTAAGTTTGCTCTGAGGTAGGGCTATCCTCCATAGCCTGGGTGGTAGGGCTTAATTGTCTGAGGTAGGTGTAACGCCCCCAATTTTTCGATGATTTTATTTGTTTGGGAAACGTCAGGTTTATGACGTCGTGACGTTACTTTTAACGTCGAGTGTTGGATTTGAGTAGTTTTGGACATGCTCGTCCAGTTTCGTCGCAGCCTGAGCGTTTTTTTTGGAGTCTTGGCGCGCGATCGAAGTTTTGGATTTGTTTTTGTTCACCGCATGTTTTGACGGTTAATATCTTGGGAATGGCTCGTAGGATTTTGGTTTTGAATTCGCAGTTGTGTCCGTATCAACAGTTTTCGCCTACGGCGTGAGTTTCGTTTAATTCGGCACGTTTGAGCCTTTGTTTTGATCTTATATTCCTTGTTCAACTATCTGAACACGTTAATTGCTATTTTAATGCCTTGTGCTTGTGTTGGTTTCTCGGGAAGCCCTCCTAAGGTGTGGGTTTTTTTCGAACCGAGTCTTTTTCGGTTTTTTTTTCTAGGCGCTGTGTCGGGTCCGACGATCGTCGAGCGGAGCTCGACGATTGTATTCCTTTTCCTGAGCGTTGTGTCGAGTTCGACGATCGTCGAGCGGAGCTCGACGATTGTTCTCTTTTCTGGGCGCTGTCTGAGGTCGACGATCGTCGAGCGGAGCTCGACGATTGTTTTTCTTTTCTGGGCGCTGTCTGAGGTCGATGATCGTCGAGCTTTTATTGTAACTTCTTTTTTGGGCGCTGGCTGGAGGTCGACGATCGTCGAGCGGATTGTCGTGCTAAGCTTGACGAATCGTCGAGCGGAGCTTGTTGTAGTTCTAGCGGATCTTCGTGTTGAGTTCGACGATCTAGCCCTTCGAATTGAGTTCGATGATTTTCGAATTGGGTTCGATGATCAGGCCTTGCATTCGACGATTTTCGAACAGATTTCGTCGAGTGGATCCTCCCTTGTACTCGAGTAAGTCCCTTGTACTCGAGTAATTTTCCCGTGCTGAACTCGAGCAACCCTTGTACTCGAGTAGTTTCCCCGTGCAGTACTCGAGTAAGTCCTTAGTACTCGAGTAATTCCCTTGTCGTACCCAAGTATGCGTCTTAGTACTCGAGTAACCCTTGTGCTGTACTCGTGTAATTCCCTTAGTACTCGAGTGATCCTTCTATCTCGGGAAATCTGGTTCAGCCGAACCTGGTTTATTTTGTTGTTCTTCCTGTTATCACCCTTAGTATAAGTACCTTCTTAATTTTCTTCATCTTCTCCGATTATTTTTCCTCCCGAACTAGAGCAGCGTGAGCGAAATAGTGGTTGTCCGTCCTTAATTCTTCCGGTGGTCGTTGACGGTGCTCCGGTGCTCGGAATTTTAAACCGATCGTAGATCTGGAAAGCTCTCGTCGAGAGCTACGCCCTCGTGGTAATTCCTTCCCCGTTTCTTGAGATTTTCTCGTTAGGGTTTTTCGGCCCTAATCCCCTTTTCGACCCTTTTTTGTCTAGATTTCAACTCCTCCCGCAGTCTTTTGCCCCGATCTACGACGTGGAGCGATTCAGAGGACTTTTCCGGTAAAACCAAGACAAGTGGTGGTTTCCCCTAGTTTCTCTTTGTCCGATTTACCGGTAATGATTACACTTTCATGATCTTTATATTTTCTGCGCTTATTCTTCCAAATCATTGTTATGATTAATCATTTCAATGATCCTTTGTTATTAAAAGGTGTTGTCTTGGAAAGCCCAATTTTGTCTGATTTTGGTTAATTGTTCCTGGTATGTTTTAATGATGGCTATGCATGTTTTATCTTTCGTTATTTAGCGCGTTAGGATTTATCTAGGACTATAAATTGCTCCTAAAGGTTGATTAACCGCGTCTTGAGTTTGGTAATATCAAGTAGAATCTGTCGAGCCAAATCTCGAGGCATTTGTGTTGTGATTTCTTTGGGTTTCTTGAATGCAGGAGTTAGTGGACGATTCCACCTCCGCATTGTTGTTACCTTCATTAGTGCCCTGTGGAAGTCTACCTGGTTTTTGGATGTCTGCGGTGTATGGTGGAGAGTATGACACTCCCTCGCAGTTAGACGGATTATATAACCATTTTGTTTTTGGGTGGTGTGTACAGGAGTGACCACTTCGCCAGTGTTTTTGGGTGGTGCGTCCAAGAGTGACCACTTCGCCGTGTTTTTGGGTAGAGTCGACCACAGTTGCCTAAAAAGGTTTGTATTTACACAGTCCTCTGAGAAAGACAAAGATGAAAAGCAAAAGAAGAAGAAGAAATGATATACTCTGTTTACTTTTGATTTTTTGAACTATATTTACTTTATATCACAAAACTACTATCTATGTAAATATCTGCTGAATGTTTTAATTTTCTGTCAGATATATTTATCCTGCTTTTTGAATGTTTTTTGTTCATTTTGTATTAGTGACCTCACCCAAATAGGGGGAGATTGTTGGATCCCTAGTTGGATTGGAGCTAGGTTCACTAACTAAGATGTCTGACCCATAATGTATAGACAGGGTCATGTGTTTTGAGTCCTAGAGTCTACGATAAATCTTTAGGATAAAACATATATGGACCAGCCAGCAGAAGACCTCAGATGACTCAAGACTGGGAGAAAATCAAGTTCAGTATATAAGTTCGACGTTCGTCAAACTCAGCTCAACGATCGTCGATCGTTGATCGACGAACTCAGAGCTATTTCTCTGAGTTGAGCTCGATGATATTCGAGCTCAGGTCGACAAAGTCTCGATTTCAACTTCAACATATTCTTTCCAGAATATCTTCTCTGAACTCAGCATGACGAAGACAGAATCTGTGCTCGACGAACTTGGAGCACAAAATTGGTAAGTTTTTCACAGAATGCATTTAGTTGTGCTCTGGTCGACGAACTTGGATCTCAGGTCGACGAATAAGTTTTCTCAGGTCGACGAGCAGGATTTCTCAGATTGACAAACTTGGATCTCAGGTCGACGAAATCTGTTCTATGGTCGACGATTTCTGTTGTAGTTCTAGACTTAGAGTTTTCCTCATTTTCTGTCCTTTATTCCATCTAATTTAGCAGAAATTTCCTGAAGTAATTAATGCTTATATTCTCTGAGTATAGCTGTTACTGACAATATTGATTATGGTGTTCATCAAGATAATTACTTGCTTAATTAATTGGGACAATTGGAGAAACTCATCAATGCAAATATTCTCCAGCTGATTTTCATTCTCCAGGCCATCAGTAATTAATACAGAGAATTCAAAATTCATAGGAGAATTTGGACAGAGAATAAAAAAGAGATTTTTCTCTCTTTAGTCGACAGCAACACAGAGAACACATCATAGAGAATAAATAGAAAAATACAGAAACTGTCTCAGACACTTTCCTGTGCAAAAAACACTTTGTTTTCTCCTTGACCTTACTGAAGAAGAAGAAGAACAACAATCACTATCAAGAGTCTTCTTCAACTTCCCCTATAGGAGCTTTCAAGGACAACAATATCTGGATTAGTCAGAAGTTCCTGGATCTTCTCAAGTCAAGGCAGAAGACCTACACCATGTGCAAGGCTTCAAGTGATTTTTGGAGAAGCCTTGACAATAACAATCCACTTGTCTTCTCAGTTGTTTGAGAAAGAGAAGACACCATCAATCTCTCTCCCCCACTTGTAAATGAGTTTATTAACTCCCTTCAAAAGTTTATTTGGTTTTTGGGCACCTGATCAAAAGCTCAAAGGCGGCAGTCACCTGATCAAAACCTGCTAGTGGATTCCTTCTAGGGTGGTAGAAGAGTGGATGTACCCAGGTTGGGGAACCACTATAAATTTTTGTGTTGTCTGGTTGCCCCTTTTCTTATTGTTCTTGATGTGGCTGTGATAGCCTAGTTGTGCTGTGATAATTTAGATTGCTGTGCTGTGCTAGTTTATTTTAGATCATTTTTTTATCTATTACTACTACTGGTATCATTTTTTACTCTGATAGTTTCAAAAATAGCCAAATAGTTTTAATATATTCTATTCACCCCCCCCCTCTAGAGTAATCATCTAACCCCTATCTTTCATAACTTTAGGTCTATTTTTCACAAGAGTGTAGTCCTTCAAGTGACTTTTTATTCTAGTCATGTGCCTGAAACAACCACTGTCCAAGGACCATATAAGAATATGGGTACTTGGATTATCCTGCAAAACATAATTTAGGTAATCTAAGGACCCCTATAGGGTTTGTGTCCTTGGTGTATGTTAGTTTGAAGTTGAACAAATCTACCTACAGCTTTTCTAATAGGAAGACTAACTCTTGCTTTATGCACATTTGGATTGTGCCAACGAACTATGGCAACGTGACCCACTTTACCACAACACCAACACTCATGAATATTGTATCTTCTTTTTTGAATAGGTCTGGTAGATTTCATGTTAGGTGCTGACTGCTCAGAAGGAAGAGCACCTTCCTTATACTTGTTTCTTTCAGCAATAATCTGACTAAAGGTGAGTCTGTCAGTCGAAGAGTTTGGTTTATTTTGAGTTCTACCAGCAATGGTATTCTTTGTAGAAGACATACTGTTGATGACCTAAGAAATACCCAAGTCAGGCTTGCTGATAGACTTGCCCTTGGACTGAGTGTGTGCTGGGAGAACATGATAGAAGACCACTGCCTTATTCTTGAGTGTGGGGGCTGGTTCACCAAACACAAATGGTCCATGATGGGCCATTTGAATTTCCTCATGTGGGGCCTTAAAGGAACTCATTCCCTTGCCATATCATCCACCATAGTTGTGAACACTTTTGTTCACACTTATGGACCTTCCATTCAACCAGTGACCATAAATACTCGCTTGGCCGTACCTATTTGATGGAAACACTACTTTCTTAAAAGAGATGGGAGGTTGAATTGGAGCTTTGTCGTTCCCTTTGGAATGGCCAACTCTAGGGTTCCCTTGAATCCCAAATCCCTCTTATTCTTTTGGCAGGAGAAGGAATCTATCAGGGGCAACACTATATTGAGCTTTGAATATCTAGCCATAATCCTTTGCTCCCTTTGGAGCTTATCTTCAAGATCCAGAATGATTGTGTTCTTGTTGCTAATGGTCCTAATATGAATGATTATGATAGCCTTCAGTTGTCTTACTTCCCTCATCTTCTGTTCCAACAAATATGTTGAGTCAGACTGTAGGGAAGCAACTAGCTGTGAGGAGATGACCTCCTCAGCTTGTTTCTTGGACAACTTCTTGCTTCTCTTCAAAGCATCCAGAAGGGCACCATACTTGTCAATCAATTAATTGACGTCTTCCTCAGATTCTGACCCATCTTCACCAGAGGATGAGGATGCATCAGAATTGGGACTTGTCTCATAGTCTGAACCAGAATAGGAACTAGACAGTGAGTCTACCTTATCTGGACCAGGTTGATCCTGGATGGATTCTTCATCTGACATGGCCTTTAGCCCATAGCAGCCACTACAATCTTCATTCACCTCAGCATCACTATTTGAATGTGATAGAGGGGCCCTAATTCTTATCATAATAGTAGGACTAGTCTTCTTCTACATCAGCAACAGTAACAAATATCCCAATATAGGCTTCTTCTTTTTATTCAAAATTTGAAGAAGATGAGTCACTCTAACTCCAGCTCTTTCCATTCTTGGCAATGAAGTTCTTTTCCTTCCTGCCCTTATGCTGGTGGTGTTTTTCTCTCTGGTCTTCTTTCTCTTGACAGTACAGTCTGCTATGATATATCCTGGCTTGCTGCAGCAATAGCAAACAACTTTAGAAGAAAACTATTTACTGGGTTTAGAATTGTACCTGTCTCCTTTGGAGAACTTATTGTTAGGCTGGTAGTGATCCTTCTTATGATGAGAGGAGGAGGATGGTTTGTTCCTCCACTGTTTCCTCTTCATTATCTTGTGAAATTGCCTAGAGAAGGCTGCAAACTCTCCATCAGACATGTTGTTGTCTGAGGTGCTTGGTTCAGTGCTGTCTGAGTCAACATGCCTCCTTAGAGGAGGGGCAATCCTCTCCTTGCTCTTCTTTGATCCCTCAGCCTTGAAGGCCACTACCTTCTCCTTGGCCTGTGATCTGCTGATGGTCTCCTCCTACTTTATGGCAGATAGCTGCATCTCATAAGAGAACAACTTTCCAAATAATATGTGAGGGGGAGTTTCAGCTAGCTTTTCCACCTCCCTGATGACACAGATCTTGGTGTCCCAGTCTCTGTTTAGAGATCTAAGAAACTTGTCATTCAGCTTATAATTACTAAAGACCCTCCCATAGGTCCTCAACTCTTTCACTATTTTGAAGAATTTTAAATAACATTTAGCTATGTTGTCCTTCTTGGTCTGCCTGAAGGCTTCATACTCTTGATTAAACAGGGATTTTCTATCATCCCTGACTTCTTCAGTCCATTCCATGTAGACCACTAATGTATCCCACATCTCCTTGGAAGTTCTACAGTGGACAAGGTTCTAAAAAGTTGAATCAACAATGACACTTACTATGACATTATGTGCCCTCTTGTCTATGGTTGCTAATATGACCTTATCCTTGGTCATTTTCGAATACTTCTTAGGTGTCTGCACAGTTGTATCCAGAACTGAGACCTTTATGGGGATGAATGGTCCCTCTTGAACTGTTATGAAGATTCTAGGGTCAGATGCCTCCATAAACAACCTGACCCTTTCCTTCTAGATCCCAAATCTCTCCTTCCTGCAGATAGGAAGTTTCGTGGAGCCCAACTCCTTACGGTTCTCTCCTGAACCCATAAGAATATACTTGTTCTACTCTTGGAGATCAATCCAGACTATTAAGTCCTTCTTGAGTAACCTCGATCTGATATCACTTGAAAGTCTTAAGTTTCAAGAGTTGCTAAACACCTAAAGGGGGGTGAATAGGTTTTTAAATCTTTTTGTCCTTTTCTTCTTTAGGTGAGTTGTGATTTAGTTATACTTAGCTTTCAAGACAATCACAAACAACACACATGAATTTTATAGTGGCTCCCTAGATTATGGGTACATCCATTATCCCCGCCCACCCTTCTAACAGCTTGTTAGACAAGGTAACTTCTCAAAACTCAGCTCAATGAGCTTACAACTCAGATCCCTCAGGATCTCTCAGAATTCTTCAAGTCCTACCTCAGGCACAATGCCCTATCACTCAGAGATATAATCTTCTAACACTCAGGCACAAAGGCCCTACCTCAAACTTTAACTCAAAGTCCTACAACTAATATCTAAAACTGGATCCTACCTCAGATTCACCACTTGAATCCTACAACTCAGATCTACTTAAAGATCCAACACAACCTTTATAAGTTTAGGCTTACACTCAGATCAAAAATGATCTTATAGAATAATAGAGAGTGGTTGATGATGTTTGACACCAGAGTTAGAGTCTCCGTGTCTTCCTTCTTTTGAATTCTGCCAGAAGACGGGCGGTTATTTGAAGTCATTACCGATTCCAGAATGGAAGTTTGATGATATTTCCATGGATTTTGTACACGGGTTGCCGAGATCTCAATAAGGAAATGATTCCATCTAGGTGATTGTCGATCGGCTGACGAAAGTGGCACACTTCCTGCCGAACAGACGGGATGATTCGGTGGAAATTTTGGCAAAGTTGTATGTTGACCAGATTGTGATACTACACGGTGTTCCCCGGAGCATCGTAAGTGATTGAGACGGGCGGTTCACATCGAATGACTGGAGGCTAGTTCATCAACTGTTGGGCACGAAGTTGACATTCAGCACGGCCTTTCATCCCCAGAGGGATGGCCAAACTTAAAGGACCAACAGAATAATGGAAGACATGCTTCGGATGTGCGCCCTCGACTTCAGAAAGAGATGGGAAGATCATCTCTATATGGTGGAATTCGCGTACAATAACAGCTACCAAGCAAGCATTGGCATGACACCGTATGAAGCTCTGTATGGACGGAAGTGTCGTACTCCTTTAGCTTCGGTAGAAGCGGGGGAAGCCAGAGTTTATAGGTGTAATGAAGTTGATGAAGCAAACTCGACAATACGCACTATTCGAGAACCACTATTGATCGCTGAGGATCGACAAGCAAAATACTACAACGCCAAGCAGCGGAACGTGGAGTTCGAGGTAGGCGATTGAGTATACTTGAAGATCAAACCCTTCAAAGGAGTATCCAGGATTCGACGTCTGAAAAATTTAAGTCCAAGATACCTTGGTCCATTTGAAGTGGTCGAGCGAGTTGGAGAAGCCGCATATCGGCTAGCTCTTTTGGCAGACTTAGGTGGATTGCATGATGCGTTTCACGTCTCGGTGCTGCGGAAGGCCATGAAAGATCCAGCTCAGGTGATCAGGGATGATCAAGTGCAGGTGGATTATGGACTAACGACGAAGGTTAGGCCCATTCAGATCGAGGATCGAGCCGAGAAACAGTTGCGTAAGAAGACGGTCGGGATGGTTAAAGTCCGGTGGGACAATTGCGGTGGTGAGGAGCTTACATGGGAGCGAGAGCAGACCATGCGAGCCGAGTTTCCCGAACTTTTTGTGTAACCATTATGCAGTGTGTATCAACTTGTATTGAAACTATTGTGGAATGAAAATCCTTCTATTTGAGTTCCTTACTTGGTGCAAATTTCGGGTACGAAATTTTTGTAAGGAGGGGAGGGTTGTAAGACCCCAAAATCCAGAAATTGGAAAAATTGGGTGACACTGCCTGGGACACGGGCATGTCCCAGGGCGTGTCCTTCCTAGGTGAACAGTCGACAAAATTTGGTCGACGATCGTCGAGTGCTTAGGACACAGCCTATGACACGGGCGTGTCATAGGGCGTGTCAGCGTGGTCGACGAACTCAACTTGAGCTGGGGCGTGTCTTGTGCCATGTATGGGCACACGGCCTGAGACACGGGCGTGTCACAGGCCTTATGAGACTCGAGTTGATTTCGATTTTCTGCAGCCTGATGTACACGGCCATAGACACGGGCATGTCTGGAGGTGTGTTGGGTGACACGGCCTATGACACGGGCGTGTCATATGGGCTTGTACTGGACTACATAAGTCGATTGAGCACAGCTTTGGGAACACGGGCCGTGAGCCCGTGACACGCCACGGGCGTGTCACAGGCCGTGTCAGGCAAAAATTATGCTTTTGTGGCAAAATCATGGTCGTCCGTTCCTTCAGCTGGGATCCAAGTGTTGGGCTGCCTCCCTGCTTCCTTAAGGCCGTGGATTGAGATGAAAGAACTCCTTTCATACTTGGCTTTCATCTTTCTAAATCCTAGAGAGATAAAGGGAGAGGAAGAAGGAGGAGGAGGAAAGGGGCTGGTCACTAGTGGTGCTGCGGTTTTTCGACGAGAGATCCGAGGCCGGCGTTGCGGAGGAAAAGCTGTTGCGGTTCTTCCTAGCCAGTTAGGAGCTCATGGCACCAAAGCGGTCTTTGAGGGTAATGACCTTTCTTCCTAGCCATGTGAAGGCTTCTTTTTTGGCATATGCATATGATTCTACCACCAGAGGGTGGCTTGTTGTGGGAGTCCTTGGGTTGATTCATTGAATCTCCAATTGGTTGACATATAGTTCCGGAAATTGAGTACGGAATAGGCATGCTGTGTGAAGACCATCTGGACAGGTTGGTCTGGATTGGTGATGTTGCATACGAGCCGGAGAAGTCTCCGTGATAAACATGTGGTTTAGGAGTCGACGGGTTGGACCTGTGAAAGGAAGTAGCAGGAAGTACTGGACTGGAAGTCCAGGAAATACCCTTTTGATGCTTGATGTTCTTGGGTGGTACATGTGAAGAGAGTAACAGGAAGTACTGACATGGTGAGCCAGGAAAGACCCTTAACATTACGGAGTCATACCTGTGAAAGGGAGTAGCAGGAAGTACTGGTGTGCCCAGGAAAGATCCGTAAATGTTGTGATATGAAATGGCTGTCAGAGACATACCCAGGCTTGAATACCAGAACAGGATCGGTGAAACCGACCCGCGCCTTTTCTTTAGCCGTGAGTACGCAGTGCTCGGTGATGGCAAGGCGATTTGAGCAATGGGGGGTGGAGGATCCGACCTGCGTTATGTCCGTCCGACATGAGACCTGAAAGTGCGGTCTGTTGGAGCGCATAGCAAGAGTCTTAGGCCTACGCGCCATGATACAATGGGGGGCTACGGGCCAATCCCGGTTCACTAAGACTATAAAACTCCGGCTGCACGCCATGGAGTAAATGCTCAAGTGATTTCCCGTTGGGTTGCGACCCTAATACGGTGGTGGTCACCTGGTTCGCCGGTACACCAAGAATGTGCCTTGAGTGCACGGATCATCGGGCCGGGCGACAGACGGTTGTGATGGAATGTGTGCGTAAAAGCACATTTCTGATATATATATATATATATATATATATATATATATATATATATATATATATATATATATATATATATATATATATATATATATATATATACTTGTGAAATTCTATGCCTGCAGGGAAGATTACCACTGCCTCGGGAAAGGGGTAGGGTCATTATAATTTGGTCAGCTGAATGCTGACCTTTGTCTCTGTTTGCCACCGTTGGGTTGGAATGTCCCTGTGCAGGTGCTGGAGAGCCGAGCGGGACGTATAAGGGCTGAAGTCCCTGCTGCATTTGCTGCTGCCGTTGCTAGCCCTCGAAGGCTAAAAGAAATGAAAGTGTTATGTTTTCTTTTGATATGGCTGGCCTGCGTGCCAATGTTTGAGGCCACTGTTTTAAAAGCCCTGTACGGCCATAAGGCCAACTAGTTGTATGTGTACGACATTCCTATCATGTATAAAATGTGGAGTTTTTATGTGTTGGACATTCAGGTGTGGAGTTCAAGTGTAGTGCTATAGGCTTCCGCTAGAATGTAATGTGTTAGGGTGCGCTGCGCTACTCTGGTATCATACCGTAACTGCACAGCCTGTTTTATGGTCTATGCTGTGGGGCCCCGGCCGGACCATCTAGTATATACTATGTGAACGGATGAGGTTGTTACATGAAGTTCCACCACCTGAGGGGACTGATACTTAAAAGAAAGCCAAAGTTGATGATGCTAAAGCCATGATCATTCTGGCCCAAACAATGTCTGATGATATTTTCCAGGAAGTGGCTGAATGCACTTCAGCCAAGGCCATTTGGGACTCTCTCAACCAAATGGTTGTTGGCTCTGCTGATGAAAGGAAGGACAAAAGGTCAAATCTCATATCCCAGTATGAGAATTTCAAAAAGGATGAAGCAGAATCTGTTGCAGACATGTACAACAGGCTGAGCTCAATAATCAATTAGCTGAAGACCTTGGATAAGGACATTACCGTCACTGAGGTGAATGACAAAATCCTCATATGCTTCCCAAGCTCATGGGATTCAAGGATCTGGCCAATCAAGGAGGCCAGGAGCTTAAATGAGATTTATACATAATCTCTATGGGGAAAGCTCAAGTCCTATGAGCAGCTAATCAAGTCCAGATAAGCAGCTGAACAAAGGACTCCTCCACCAGCAAGGAAAGAACACAGTCTGACATTCAAGGCTACTGAGGAGACAGAAGCTTCAACAATCAGTGAAGAGCTAATGAGTCTTCTTGCCAAAAGATTTTACAAAATGGCAAGAAAAGACTTCAGAAGAAAATCATCCAGGCAGAATGATAAGCCAAGGTATGATAAAACCCCCACTAAAGAAGTAGTTTGCTTTGGCTGCAGGAAACCTAGACACTTTATCTCAGAGTGTCCAGAGTATCAAAAGAAAGAAAGGAGAAGAGAGAAGGACTCCAGAAAACAATAAAGCAGCATGCCTTCTTCCAGCAAATACAAAAAGAATGAGAAGGGCTTCGTAGCTGAAAGCTGGAGTGACACTGAAGATGAATCCACATCTTCCAGTTCTAGTGAAGTAGAAGAAGACACAAGGGCCAAGGAAGTCTGCCTCATGGCCATTGATGCCTCCAGAAGTCAATCAGATGAAGAGGATGCATCTGACAATAAAGGAGCTTCAAAATCTGAAGCTGATCAGGTATTGTCATCTTTTGACTATAATTCTGATAGTTTCAAAATTGAATTTAGGACAATGTGTATTGATTTAATAAACTCTGAAAAGGAAATCAAAACACTTAGGGAAAAATTATCTAATCAAGAAAATATGATTTCTGAAAACACCAAGTTAAAAGAAGAATTAACATTAGATAATGAACAAATTAATTCTTTAAAAATAGAGCTATGTGAGACCAAACAACTTGAGGAATCTCTCAATGGGAGAAGCCTTAAGCTGATGGACATCACAAGCACAATCAATGCCAGATTCAATGGCAAACTGGGCTTGGGTGCATCATCAGTTTACCCCCCATTCTCAAGAAGAACATATTAACAACCCCCATCAGATTTGTGTCAGCTAAGGATAAAGAAGTAATGAAAAACAACCAAACCACAGAAGAAGTAACTAACTTTAAAAATCACAATAACAGAAATCAGAAAACCATAGATAAAAACAAAGTTCAGCAGATTTCGTCGAACTCAGATCGACGAAATGTGGCCAGTTTGTCGAACTCAAGTCGACGAACGCTGAATGCAAATCTATATAATAATCATTCGTCTTACTGCAATCGATGAACTGTGCATGGTTCGTCGAGCAGAGATCGACAAACTTGGGGCACAAAAAATGAATATGTTCATTCTCTAATCAGAGATCGATGATCTCATCCCATTTTGTCGAACTCTGGTCGATGAACTTACAACATTTCGTCGAACCCAGAAAGACTTAATAAAAGTCATAACTAGAAAATCAACTCTAATAAATCTAGGAAACATTTTAATCCACTGGCTTATTGGATAATTCCCCCTAGAAGATATCACCCCTTATTGTATAAATCACAACCTGAATTTTCAGTAATATCTAGTTTTTCTTATCAAAAATATAAAGGACCAAAGGTAACCTGGGTCAAGAACAACTAACTATTTTCATTGCAGGAAAAGGGCTGTCTAGGGGTTAATCAAAAATGGTATCTGGACAGTGGATGCTCCAAACACATGACTGGCAACAAGGACAACTTAAACAACTACAAGTCCAAGCTGGGACCAAAAGTGATTTTTGGTGATTCAAAGTGTAGCCAGTCTGAAGGCTTTGAAGAAGTAAAGATTGGAGCAGTCACTTTCAAAAAGGTGACATATGTAAATAGACTCAAGCATAACCTCATCTCTATAAGCCAATTATGTGATGAAGGTTATCAGGTACACTTTAACTCAACATCTTGTACTATTTCTAATAAAGAAAAAACAAATTGTTTTAATTGGAAATAGACAAGGTAACATATATATAGTAGATTTTCTTTCTGCACCTTCAAACATTTGTCTACTTAATATTGTCAGCAATAAAAATGAACTATGGCATAAAAGGCTAGGACATGTTAATATGAAAAACATTGCTAGGCTATCTAAAGACAGCCTTATGAGAGGTTTACCTTCTGGTCCCTACAAGAAGGAAGGTGTCTGTAGGGCTTATCAACTAGGCAAGCAAACAAAAGCTAGTTTTAAATCAGTTAATAAGAGTGATTCACCTACGATTTTCTACTTACTACACATGGACCTTTTTGGACCTATTGTTGTACAAAGCCTAGGTGGAAAATCATATACTGTAGTCATTGTAGATGACTTTCAAGATTCACTTGGGTGTTCTTTCTGAGATCTAAGTCAGATACATTCAAAGTTCTTATAGATTTTCTCAGGACCATACAAATTGAGTACTCTACTCATGTTGTATTGATCACAAGTGATCATGGTACAAAGTTTGAGTCTCTTCTTATGCATGAGTTCTGTGAGAAGGAAGGTATCAGACACTGCTTCTCAGCTCCTAGAACTCCTCAACAAAATGGGGTAGCTGAAAGGAAGAACAGAACCTTAATAGAAGCTGCAGACACATTACTTGCAGATACTTACATGCTCATATCCTTTTAGGCAGAGGCTGTAAGCACAACAAACTATGTACTGAACAGAAGTTTAATACATAAACTTAAGAATAGGACTCCCTATGAATTGCTTAAAGGGACGAAACCTAAAATCACCTTTTTTAAAGTATTTGGCTGCATATGTTATATACATAATAATAACAAGAAATATATTAGAAAGTTTGAAGCTAAGGCTGAAGGGGGAAATTTTCTAGGATATTCCCAAGTAAGCAAAGCTTATAGGGTGTTTAACAAATCTTCTTTAAAAATTGAAGAATCAATACATGTGTCTTTTGATGAAACTAACTTTTCTTATAAGGAGAAAGAGATTTCTACCAATAGCACCTTGCAGGTACCTCACTTGTGTGAGAAAATGGGTGAGCTGAACCTTCCACATGAAGTCATATCACCTCCTACTCCACAAGCTGAAGAAGATAGTGAAGAAGAACCCTTGGAAGAAGTTGAAATTCCTTCAACAGCAGACATTATTCCACAAGAGGAATCAAATCCTGATACTATTGCTGAACCAACTCCACCCACTGATCTTGTCATACTAAGGGATCACCCTAGATCTCAAGTGATTGAAGACATAACAGTAGGTGTACATACAAAGCATCAACTCAACCAAGATGTGATGCATGCCTGTTTTCTCTCTCAAGTTGAGCCTCAATCCATAAAAGATGTTGAGCAAAATCCCAACTGGATCATTGCAATGCAAGAGGAACTCAACCAATTTGAGAGATGTAGAGTTTGGGATTTAGTTCTGAGACCCAAAGACTGCCCAGTCATTGGAACTAAATGGGTATATAGAAACAAACTAGATGCCCATGGTTTAATTGTGAGGAACAAGGCTAGACTTGTTGCTCAAGGTTATATGTAAGAAGAAGGGATAGACTATGACCAATCTTTTGCACTAGTTGCAAGGTTAGAAGCAATCAGGATATTCCTTGCTTATGCTGCCTACAAGAAGTCCAAGTCTATCAGATGGATGTAAAGAGTGCCTTCCTGAATGGAGTACTGAAAGAAGAGGTTTATGTTGAACAACATCCAGGTTTTATCTCTCCAACCCATCCTCCATATGTCTTCAGATTGCATAAAGCTCTTTATGGTTTAAAGTAAGCTCCAAGAGTTTTGTATGAGACCCTAGCTAGCTTTCTGATAGAGCATAAATTCACTAGAGGCATTGTTAATAAAACATTATTCACTAGGAACCATAAAGATCAAACCTTGTTAGTACAAATCTATGTAGATGACATTATATTTGGGTCTACTGATTCCAAGCTATGCAAGAGATTTTCTGACCTCATGCATTCTAAGTTTGAAATGAGTAGCCTGGGTGAGCTCTCCTACTTCCTTGGTCTCCAAGTGAAGTAGCTGCCTGATGGCATCTTCATCTCCCAAGATAAATAAGCTAAAGAGCTTATTTAAAAAGTTTGGGATGGCTGATGCCTCAGCAAAGAAAACACCTATGACCACTAATGTTGTAATAGACACTGATGAACATGGGAAAGCAGTTGATCAGAAATTATATAGGGGCATTATTGGGTGCCTACTATACCTTACAACAAGTAGACCTGACATAATGTTTGTTGCATGTCTTTATGCTAGGTTCCAAGTGAACCCTAAAGAATCTCATCTAATTTTTCTAAAAAGAATTTTGAGATATATAAATAATTGTCCTAGTCTAGGACTCTAGTATCCTACTGAGTCAGAATTTGATTTAATTGGATATTCAGATGCTGACTTTGCTGAATGCAGGGTAGACAGAAAAAGTACCTCAGGGACTTGCCAGTTCCTAGGTATGAGATTAGTGTCTTGGTTCTGCAAGAAACAATCATTTGTGTCTACATCAACTGTTGAAGCAGAATATATAACAGCAGATAGTTGTTGTTGCCAGATGTTGTGGATTCAAAACCAACTCCTGGACTATGGGTTCAACTTAAATAATTCAACTCTCTTATGTGATAACAAAAGTGCTATATCTATAACACAAAATCCAGTCCATCATAGTAGGACTAAGCATATAGACATTAGACATCATTTCATTAGAGAGTGTGTAGACAAAAACAAAATTAAACTTGTCTATATCTACACTGATTTACAAAGAGCAGATATTTTCATCAAACTCTTGGATGAAAGAAATCACTTGTTCTTTACAAATTAGCTTGGGATGATCAATGAAGAAGCTTTAGTATAATTTCTGTCTGCAGTCGATGAATTTTTCAAAGTTCATCGAACGGAGATCGACGAACAGAGAAAAGTTCCAGAGAAATTCGTCGAACGGAGATCGACGAACTCTCTGTGAGTGAAGTTAGTTTCGTCGAATGGAGATCGACTAATCTGCTTCAGAAAACTTTCGTCGAACAGAGCTCGACGAAATGTTCTCAAATCTTCAGACTAAGCTCGACGAATTATTTAACTACAAAATCTTTCGTCGACCTCAGATCGAAGAATTGTTTTATTTTCGTGGAACGGAGTTTGTCGATTCATATTCTGAAAAATCTTATATCTAGGTTTTTCTTCGACCTCCGTCCTGCGCTTTCAGTTCCATAGCACTTTATCTTCGTTTTTCTCTTGCAGGTGCACCATTGCGATTTCGGCTACTGCTTGCTCTACAATGAAATTTGACATGGGATTTGACATCGATTTTGATTCCTTCCAGTTCTCTGATACAATTTTCGTGGCAAACTTGAAGTTGTTTGAAGACCAACAACTGAAACAGTTCATGACGGGTAGAATCAAGATTGCCATGACTGAGGTCAAAGAATGGGTTTGTACTTCTACAACAACCGACGATTCCATGACAGGAACAATTGTCGGTAACTCAGTCTCTCTCTCCCCAAATATACTAACCGACGTTTTCCGTCTGCTGAATGGTGAAGAAGATATTGAACTGGATGATGATGAGTATAATGGTATGTTAAATAAAATGGGTCACTGTGGAGATAACCCCAACAAACTGCTCAAGAAGAACTTGTCTGCTGAATACAAATTCTTAGCTTATGTGGTCGGCAAAGTTTTGATAAGAAAACACACAACACATGATTATATAACCATGCAGCAGTTCTTAGTGATGGCTACATTAGTGGAGAAGAAAAGAATTAACTTGGGACAATTACTGTTTGATTTGATTAAGAGGAAAAATACCAAGAAAGAAGTTTGCTTCGGCCGGATACTGAGGATTTTTCTACAAGAAAGGGCTTCTGAACACTTGGTATCAACAACAGTGTTTATCAATGCCTCCAAGAGGCTCACCTCTGCTCTCTTTGGCAGATGAGAAAGGAGGATCACCAAGCCAACCAAAGCTTCTTCCTCCTCCAGGCCTTCTGAAAGCACTAGGGCTATCGCAGCCGCTCCTCTAACCCCAGAAGAGTCCCCCTCCACCTCCAATGTTCCTCCTTCTCAACATCAACAACAACCACTTCACGTTTCTACACCAGTTCCATCTCTTGCACACTCTCCACCTCCATCCTCTCCTCAAATAAATATCACTGTAATCCCATCACTTAAAATCCCATCTTCCCCCATTCAGGAATCCATACAACACTCTCCTTCCCAATCACCACAACCATCCCCACATCAATCCCCTCTTCCACCTCATTTAACTACCATAGATCCTGACACCTTTATCTCCTCCCACGAATTCAATCTAGTGATTTCGCCATCATCCCCACATCAAGAATCCATCCCCACAACTGAAATTCCATCTTCTGCACCTGACCACACACACCAAGATATGTCTAGTGCATTTTCTGTTTGTTCAAATTGTGGTCACCACAATCCCTACTCCTCTATTGCTCCAGAATCCCTTTATTTAAATTTCTCTGATATTGCTAAGGATTTGCTTGCTTTCATCTCTCCCGCTCTTCAAAATCTTCTAACTAATGCTTTAGCTCCTCTCACAGCTTCCATCCAAACTCTCTCTGCCACAGTCGCTGCTCTATCCCCTGTCCCTTCTTCTGGGGGACTGGCTCCAGGACCTTCTGCAGCTAGTCAGGGGGAGATGCTTTATGATAAAGTAGTTCCAGTGAATGTAGCCTCAAAAACAACAGCAGCAGCAGCAGAAAAAGCAGCAGCAGAAGCAGAAGTAGCAGCAATAGAACTTGATTCTTTCATGACTGACTCTTTAGAAGATGTAGCAGATACCTCTGACATAATATATTTAATAAAATTGCATACTGATATGGATAAGCCTGTTTTGGCTGAGATAGACACTGTTGGTGATTATATTATAAATCACACAGTAGATCTGTTGAATTTGTTGAAAATATTTGATACAGTTTATTTACATGAATTTCCAGAAGACTGCATAAAGCCATCTTTGGCTATAGTCCCATACACCTCACCAATACGCCTCATGGTTGCCAAGCAACTAAAGGCTAGTTTTGCCATTACATAAGTCCCTGTTATTTCATCTCCACCAAAAGCTGCTCCCCTCATTACTTCATCCCCTCCTAGAGATATTTCTGCTCCAACTTTTGTTATGGATGACTCTCCAATGTCTGATCTTGTTGAATTGATCATGGCTGACATAGAAGAAGAGAATAAGACAGTTGCTGAAAGCACTGTTGTGTATTGCTCTCCTGCTCCAGATCTAGCTCCTCTTCCAGCTCCTTCCCAGGCAGAGAAACCATTGATATCTGCAGAGGCTCTGAAAGAAATAAATGCACTATATGATAATCCTCAAGACTCTTCTGATGATGAGGATGATGAAGAGTACTCTGATGATGAGCCCAAGAAGAAAGTCTCCAAGAAAAGGAAAGCTCCTCCACCTACTCCAAAACCCAATCCAACAAATGATAGTCCTTATTATATACTTCAGAAAATCACACCATACAAGGGCATGCCAGCATTGATGTGGTTGTCCAAGAACCAATAGAAAGAGAGAAAGAAAAGCAGAAAATACTCACCTCCTCCTCAAAGATTCAAGAAAGACCCTCCTCCTCCTCCTCCACCTGCTGCTGGTGCTTCAGGCACTTCATCTCAGAGGAATACCAAATACCAAACATATCAGAGACATCAGGGTAGGTCCTCCACCTCTTCAGGAAGCAGCCAGCAGAGACATTATTCATCAGGCAAACAGTATCATCAACAACAACAACAAATCACTGAACATCAGAAAGTTGAAAGCACAAAGAGACTTGCCTCCCCTCCTATACCATTTGAAGATCCAGAAATAGCTACCACTGCAAGGATGGCCAGATTCCAAGAATTGGTTGGCCTGTCCATGATCAACAAAGCAAAAGCTGAAGGAATGGATCCTTCTGAATACACTACCATGTCCAAATACAGGAAGGAAGAACTCAACAGGTTTGCTAAAGCTAACAAATTTTTTTAATGTTGATGACTATATGAAACTGCATCCAGAAGCTGTGGTGGCAAGGGCTACCTCCCTTAATATCATTGGAGCTGCTGATATGACAATGACAAAAACTCAAGCAGCAAACCCAAATAGGGAAATCAAATTTACACAGCCTGGTGACAAAGCTAAGGAGGTTAAGCCAAAGGAGCCCAAGAAGAACAAATAAACTTTAAACTGTTTAGTCTCTTTGATTATTTTAAAAACTGTTTGTTTATATTCTTGATATAAAGCTCTTTGTACATATATATCTGTTGCATGTTTTAAAATTTCCTGCCAGATATATTTTATCTTTCTTTGTAATTATTATGTGTCTATATTTAGTTACCTCACCCAAATAGGGGGAGATTGTTGGATCCCTAGTTGGATTTGGGCTAGGTTCACTAAACTAGGATGTTTGACCCAATATATATAGCCAGGGTCATGTTTGTGTCCTAGAGTCTAGGCCATGTCCTTAGAATCAACACTGCATAGACCAGCCATCAACATACTACAGAAGACTCAAGACTTAAAGGAATTTCAAAGACTCAGGAAAATGAGTTCGACGTTCGTCGAACTCAGCTCGACGAAAGACGTCCTCAGCTCTACGAACTCAGAGAAAATTCTCTGAGCTGAGCTCAACGATCTTGGATCTCAGGTCGACGATTTATGGATGCTCTACTTCAAATATTCTAAGTCCAGAATCATACTCCAGTCGACGAACTCATGTTCTCAGCCCGACGAACTTAGACCACATTCTTGACAAGTTTTATCAAGTAATAGTTAACAGTTCTCAGGTCGACGAACTTAATTCTCAGGTAGACGATTTCTGGACACTCTACTTCAACATTCTTAAGTCCAAGAAAAATTTCACTGAACTCCAGTCGATGAAGTTAGAATCTCATCTTGATGATCTTGATGCACAGAATTGGCAAGGTTCTAGAGAAAGCAGTTATCAGGTCGACGATCTTGGATCTCAGCTCGACGAACAACAAATATCTGGTCGACGAACATAACTTCTCAGCTCGACGAACTCAGGACCTAGGTCGACGAATTCTGTTCTTCACTCGATGATTTCTGTGCAGATCCAAACTTGGATATTTCCCTCCCTCTACCCTTATTTTATTGCAATAATTCCTGAGTAATCAATGTTCAAAATTCTTTGAATATTACCGTTAGACGTAGCATTGATTATGACCTTCATCAGGATTATTACTTGATGTTTTTCAATGGGATAGTTGGGGAAATCAATCAATACAGACATTCTCAAGGCCGTCAGTAATCAATGCTGAAGAAATTCAAAATTCAGAAAGAAGATTTCATGGAAAATATAAAAGGATTTTTCTTCTTCCTTCTCGATAACACAGCGTAACACAGCGTAGAGCAGAGGACACAAATGATATAGAGAAATCAAGAATTTTGAAATAGAACAAGCAATACACAGGATAATACAACAGTCAAGAAACTAGAAGCCCCAGACCAGAGAAATAACAACAAGCTGAAGAAGAAGAACATCCGTTCAAAATCAAGAGTCTTCTTCCTTCTTCTTTCCAGGATTCTTCAAGGACAACAAAACTTTATCAGTCAAGAAGTTCCTGGAGCACCTCTGGTCAAGGCAAAAGATTGAAGACCTACTCACCCTGCAGCAAAGCTCCAACCTTCCTGAACAAATTAATATCTCAGGGGGAGGTTTGTTAACATCAAAAGATCCACTAAAGTCTTCTCAGTTGTATTTGAGAAAGAGAAGACGCCATCACTCTCTCACCTCCACTGTAAAAAGGGTTCTTTAACGCTCTTCAAAAGTTATTCCTGATTGCAAGTCACCTGACCAAAAGACTTGGGATTGGTTTTTGAGCACCTGATCAAAAGCTCATTGGTGGAAGTCACCTGATCAAAAACCTGAGTGGATTCCTACCAGGGTAGTAGAAGAGTGGATGTACCCAGGTTGGGGAACCACTATAAAATTCTTGTGTTGTCTGGTTCCCATCTTTTTCTTTTGCTCTTGCTGTTGCTGTGCTAGTTAGGTTTGCAGTCTTTGTGATTAATTAGATTATATTTTGTTGTGCCTGTGGTAGGGTATTTTATCTTAGGAATATTCTATTATTTACAGCATAGTTTGGTATCAAATAGCTTTCTTACTTAGTAGATTTTTATTTGCAGCAAAAAGTGTTAAAATTCCAAGATACTCTATTCACTCCCCTGTAGAGTATTTTAGGTCTAACCCTTACTTTCACTTCCTTCTGAATTTTTGAATTCCTTCCAGCATTGATTGCTGACGGCTTGGAGAATATCTGCATTGATTGATTTCCCCAACTGTCCCATTGAACATCGGCAAGTAATAATCCTGATGAAGACCATAATCAATGCTGCTTCTAACGGTAATATTCAGAGAATATTAAGCATTGATTATTCAGGAATTACTGCAATAAAATAAGGACAAAAGGAGGGAAAGGTTCTTGTCTGGATCTATACAGAAATCGTCGAGCAAAGAATAAAATTCGTCGACCTTGGTCCAGAGTTCGTCGAGCTGAGAAGTTATGTTTGTCGACCAGATAATTGTTGTTCGTCGAGCTGAGATCCAAGATCGTCGACCTAAGAACAGATAACTACTTTCTCAAGAACCTTGCCAATTCTGTGTATCAAGATCGTTGAGCTGAGAATCTAACTTCGTCCACTAGTGTTCAGAGATATGATTCTTGGACTTTAGAATGTTTAAGTATAGTGTCCAAAAATCGTCGACCTGAGAACTAAGTTCGTCGACCTGAGAACTACTAACTGCTACTTGATAAAACTTTTCAAGACTGTGGTCTAATTTCGTCGGGCTGAGAACATGAATTCGTCGACTGGAGTTCATAGAAATGATTCTGGACTTAGATTATTTGAAGTAGAGCATTCAGAGATCGTCGACCTGAGAACTAAGTTCGTCGAGCTTAGCTCAGAGAATTGTCTCTAAGTTCGTCGAGCTGAGCATGACTTTCGTCGAGCTGAGTTTGACGAACGTCAAACTCATTTTCCTGAGTATTTGAAATTTCTCTAAATCTTGAGTCTTTTGTAGTCTGTTGATGGCTGGTCCCAGCAAGGTTGAATCTAAGGACATGGCCTAGAATCTAGGATACAAACATGACCCTGGCTATGCAAGATGGGTCTGACATCCTAGTTTAGTGAACCTAGCCCAAATCCAACTAGGGATACAACAATCTCCCCCTATTTGGGTGAGGTCACTAATCACAAACACACAAAATTTACAAAGCAAGAAAAATATATCTGGCAGGAACCTTTTAAAATATGCAGCAGATATATATGTACATGGAGCTTTGTATCAGGAAATAAACAGACAGTTTTAAAACAATAGAAAGACTAAAACAGTTCAAAATTTATTTCTTCTGGTTGGGTTCCTTTGGCTTAGCCTCTTTAGCTTTATCACCAGGATGTGTAAACTTGATTTCCCTGTTAGGATTTGCTGCTTGAGTTTTTGTCATTATCATATCAGTTGCTCTAATGATATTAAGGGAAGTAGCTCTTGGCACCACTGCTTCTGGATGCAATTTCATATAATCATCAACATTAAAGAATTTGTTAGCTTTGGCAAACCTATTGAGTTCCTCCTTCTTGTATTTAGACATGGTTGAGTATTGAGAGGGATCCTTTCCTTTAGCTTTTGCCTTGTTGATCATGGATAGGCCAACCAATTCCTGGAACCTGGCCATCCTTGTAGTTGTAGCTGTTTTTGGGTCCTCAAAAGGTACAGGAGGAGATGTAGGTCTCATTGGGCTTTGAGCTTTCTGATATTTAGTAGTTTGTTGCTGTTGATGTTGATGTTGTTGTTGATGTTGCTTGCCTGAAGAATAGTGCTTGTGTTGGCTGCTTCCAGAAGAGGAGAAGGACCTAGCCTGATGTCTCTGACTGTTTGATATTGGGTAGTCCTCTGAGATAAAGAACTTGAAGCACCAGCGGCAGATGGAGGAAGAGCAGGAGGGTCTTTCTTGAATCTCTGAGGAGCAGGTTAGTATTTCCTGCTCTTCTTTCTATCTTTCTGTTGGTTCTTGGACAGCCAAATCCATGCTGGCATGCCCTTATATGGTGTGATTTTCTGAAGTATATAATAGGGAATATTTTTTGTTGGATTGGGTTTGGGAGCATGAGGTGGATGGGCTTTCCTTTTCTTAGAGATATTCTTTTTAGCCTTGGGCTCATCATCAGAATCTTCTTCCTCATCTTCATCATCAGAAGATCCTTGAGGAGTATCATATAAAGCATCAATGTCTTTTAGTACAGATTTATCAATAGGCTTTTCAGTCTGAGGAGGAGCTGGAGCTGGAGCAGGAGAACTGTACACATCAGTGCTTTCAACAACTGATTTATTCTCCTCTTCTATATCAGTCATGATCAATTCATCAAGATCAGGCATTGAAGAGTCATCCATAACAAAAGTTGGAGCAGAAATGACTCTGGGAGGGGATGCAGTAATGATGGAATCAGATTTTGGTGGAGATGGAATTGTTGGAGCCTCTGTAATAGCAAAACTAGCCTTTAGTTGCTTGGCAACCTTGGGGATTATTTGGGAGGTGTAGGGGACTATAGCCATGGATGGCTTTATGCTGTCTGCTGGCAGAGAGTTCAAATGAACTATATCAAAAATAATCAACAAATTCAACAGATCTACTATGAGATTTATAATATAATCACCAGCAGTTTTTATTTCCTCTGTTACTGTTTCATTTAAATCCATGTCAGATTCAATACAATTAATTAAATCAAATAAATCATCAACTGCTGCTGCATCTGCATCTGCTTCTGCTTCTGATGCTGTTGCTAATTTTTCTGCTGCTGCTGCTACTACTACTTCTTCACAGAGTATCTCCCCCTACCTTGTTTCAGTGGGTACTGGAGCCAGGCCTCTGACTGAAGAGGGAGGAGCAGAGAGAGCAGAGATTTTATCAGCAAGAGAAGAGATGGAGGAAGCAAGAGGTGAGATAGCCTCTGCTATAAGGGTTTTGAGGAGGGGAGTGAGAAGTGCTAGAAGAGGGGGAATGATGGAGGGGTCCACTGGCAGGTATGCTGAATATGGCTCAGTGGAGACAGAGGGGTGGATGGAAGATGATGGTTGAGGAGGTGATGGGGAGTGAATGGGAATGTTATGGACTGGAGAGGTATGTGTGGATGGCAAGGAGGTGAGCAGATTGAATGTAGGAGATGAGAAGAAGGCTTCATTTGTGATGTCTAAAAGGTGGGATGGAAGAGGAGATTGAGCAGGAGTTGGTGTAGCATCTGGTGATTGAGTGTATGTATGAGAGTGAATATGAGTTTGTGTTGGAGGTACTGGAGAGGATGGAGGGGGAGGAATTGGTGTACCATCTGATGTGGAAGTATGGACTGGGGTATGAATTGTAGGAGAGGGGAATTTGTGTACCATCTGAGGATGGGAGAGGAATTGGTGTACCATCTGAGGATGGCTTTGAATGGCTGGAGGTGGTGGAGGTGGAGGAGGGATATCATCAGTAGGGTGGGGAGTGGCTGGATCATCCCTGGTACTCTTCGAAGGTCTGGAGGAAGAGGAAGAAGACTTGGATGGCTTGGTGATGTTCCTCTCCCACCTGTCAAAGAGGGCACAAGTGAACCTCTTGGAGACATTTATGAATATGGTCGGAGTGACCAGGGATTCATCAGCCTTTTCTTGATGGAAGATTCCTAGAATCCTTCCAAAGCACACCTCCTTTTTGGTGTTCTTCTTCCTTATCATCTCAAACATAATCTGAGCCCAGTTTACGGGCTTCTTGTTCACCACAGCACGCATTACCAGGAATTGATGCCTAGTAATGTATTTATGGGCTGTGTGCTTGCCCAGCAGTACTTTCCCCACAATATCTGCTAGAAACTTATACTCAGCAGATATGTGTTTCTTCAGTAGTTTGTTGGGGGTTTCTCCAGAATAACCCATTTTATTCAGCATATCATCAAATTCTTCATTATCAATATCCAACTCTGCTTCACCATTCACTAATCCAAAAATCTCGGTGAAAACTGCGGGGGTAAGAGAGACTGCATTACCCAATATTGTGCATGTCATGGTGTCTTCATCTGTTGTAGAGGAATTGAAGACCCATTCCCTGATCTCTGCACTGGCTAGCTTGATTCTGGTGGACATCAGATTCTTCAACTACCGATCTTCAAACAGTTTCAGGATATCCAGGAAGATTGGATCTGAGTGATGAAACAACTCGAAGTTGATATCAAATCCAGTATCAAATTTCATGGCTGCAAGACTGCCTGCTGGAATCGCCATAGTACACCTGCAAGAGAGAAACAGAGATCAAGTGCTATGGAACTGAAAGCGCGGGCCGGAGGTCGAAGAAAAACCTAGATATAAGATTTTTCAGAATATGAATCGAGAAACTCTGTTCCACGAAAAATAAAAGACTTCTTCGATCTGAGGTCGACAAAATATTTTGTTGTTAAATAATTCGTCGAGCTTAGTCGGAAGATTTGAAAACATTTTGTCGAGCTCTGTTCGATGAAAGTTTTTTGAAGTAGATTTGTAGATATCCGTTCGACGAAAATAACTTCACTCACAAAGAGTTCGTCGATCTCCGTTCGACGAATTTCTCTAAAACTTTTCGCTGTTCGTCGACCTCCGTTCGACAAACTTTCAAAAATTCGTCGAGCATAGACAGAAATTAAATTAAAGCTTCTCCATTGATCATTCCAACCTGATTTATAAAGAACAAGTGATTTCTTTCATCTAGGGATTTGGTGAAAATATCTTCTCCTTGTAAATCAGTGTAGATATAGACAAGTTTAATTTTGTTTTTGTCTACACACTCTCTAATGAAATGATGTGTAATGTCTATATGCGTAGTCCTACTGTGATGGACTTGATTTTGTGTTATGGATATAGCACTTGTGTTATCACATAAGAGAGTTGAATTATTTAGGTTGAACCCATAGTTCAGGAGTTGGTTTTGAATCCACAGCATCTGGGAATAGCAACTGCCAGTTACAATATATTCTGCTTCAGAAGTTGATGTTGATACAGATGACTGTTTCTTGTACAATCAAGACACTAATCTCATACCAAGGAACTAGCAAGTCCCTGAGGTACTTTTTCTGTCTACCCTGCATCCAGCAAAGTCAGCATCTGAGTATCCAGTTAACTCAAATTCTAACTCAGTAGGATACCAGAGTCCTAGACTAGGACAACTCTTTATATATCTCAAAATATTTTTAGAAAAACTAGATGAGATTCTTTAGGGTTCACTTGGAACCTAGCACAAAGACATGTGACAAACATTATGTCAAGTCTACTTGCTGTAAGGTATAGTAGGGACCCGACAATGTCCCTATATAATTTCTGATCAACAGGTTTCCCATGTTCATCAGAATCAATTACAACATTAGTGCCCATGGGTGTTTTCTTTGCTGAGGCATCAGCCATCCCAAACTTTTTAATAAGCTCTTTAGCATATTTAGCCTGGGATATGAAGATGCCATCAGGTAGCTGCTTCACTTGGAGACTAAGGAAGTATGAGAGCTCACCCATGCTACTCATTTCAAACTTTAAATGCATGAGATCAGAGATCCTCTTGCATAGTTTGGAATCAATAGACCCAAATATAATGTCATCTACATAAATTTGTACTAACAAAGTTTGATCCTTATGGTGCCTAGTGAATAATGTTTTATCTACAATGCCTCTAGTGAATGTATTCTCTATCAGGAAGCTAGCCAAGATTTCATACCAAGCTCTTGGAGCTTGCTTTAAACCTGATATACTCTAGAGGGGCGGGGGGGGGGGGGGGGGGGTGAATAGAGTATCTTTAAAACTTTTAATGTTTTTTTGCTATTAATTAAAACTTCAGAGTATAACAGCTATTTGATACCAATATTTACTATAAGTAAAAGTGCAAACTAAAATAACCTAATCTACCACAGGCTCAACAGAAATTAAATTAGCTATCACAGGCACATCAAACCTAACTAGCACAGGCACAATAAGAACAGAAGAAAAAGATGGCAACCAGACAACACAAAAATTTTGTAGTGGTTCGCCAACCTGGGTACATCTACTCTTCTACCACCCTGGTAGGAATCCACTCAGGTTTTTGATCAGGTGACTGCCACCAATGACCTTTTGATCAGGTGCTCAAAAACCAACCCAAGTCTTTTTCTCAAGAGACTTGCAACCAAGGAATAACTTTTGAAGGGTGTTAAAGAACCCTTTTATAGTGAGGGGGTAAGAGAGTGATGGTGTCTTCTCTTCCTCAAATACAACTGAGAAGACTAGTGGATCTTAGATGTGAACAAAGCTCCCCCTGAGATATTGAACTCAGTAAGTCTTAAGCTTTGCTTCAGGGTAAGTAGAACTTCAATCTTTAGCCTTGACCAGAAGATATCCAGGAACTTCTTGAGTGATAGAGTTTTTGTTGTCTTTCAAGATTCCTAGAATGAAAAATGAAGAATACTCATGATTTTAATTGTTGTTCTTCTTCTTCTTCAGCTTGATATTCTTTCTCTGGTCTGATCTAGGGCTTCTTATTTCTTGACTATGTTACTATATGATTGATTTCTTTTGTGTCTCTTATGCTCTGCTTGCCCTATTCTGTATTCTCTGTGTGTTCTCTGTTTCGATAAGGTAGAAGAAATTTTTTTTTATATTTTCGGTGAAATCTTCCTTCTGAATTTTTGAATTCCTTCCAGCATTGATTACTAACGGCCTGGAGAATATCTGCATTAATTTATTTCCCTAACTATCCCATTGAAAAGCGACAAGTAATAATCCTGATGAAGACCATAATCAATGTGACCTCTAACGGTAATATTCAGAGAATATTAAGCATTGATTATTCAGGAATTACTGCAATAAAATAAGGACAGAAGAAAGGAAAAGTACATGTCTGGATCTATACAGAAATCATCGAGCAAAGAATAGAATTCGTCGACCTGGGTCCAGAGTTCGTCGAGCTGAGAAGTCATGTTCGTCGACTAGATAATTATTGTTCGTCGAGCTGAGATCCAAGATCGTCGACCTAAGAATAGATAACTTCTTTCTCAAGAAACTTACCAATTCTGTGTATCATGATCGTCGAGCTGAGAATATAACTTCATTGACTAGTGTTCAAAGAAATGATTCTTGGACTTTAGAATGTTGAAGTAGAGTATCCAGAAATCGTCAACATGAGAACTAAGTTAGTCGGCCTGAGAACTGCTAACTACTACTTGATAAAACTTGTCAAGAATGTGGTCTAAGTTCGTCGGGCTGAGAACATGAATTCAATGACTGGAGTTCAGAGAAATGATTCTGGACTTAGAGTATTTGAAGTAGAGCATGCAGAAATCATCGACCTGAGAACTAAGTTCGTCGAGCTCAGCTCAGAGAATTGTCTCTGAGTTCGTCGAACTGAGCACGAATTTCATCGAGCTGAGTTCGACAAAAGTCGAACTCATTTTCCTGAGTCTTTGAAATTTCTCTAAATCTTAAGTCTTTTGTAGTATGTTGATGGCTGGTCCCAGCAAGGTTGACTCTAAGGATATGGCCTAGACTCTAGGACATAAACATGACCCTAGCTATATAAGATGGGTCAGACATCCTAGTTTAGTGAACACAGCCCAAATACAACCAGGGATCCAATAGATTCATCCTGATCCCTTGGTGTTCAGAGCTCAAGTCGTAAGACCCCTTTGTTTTTGCAACAACCACCGGGTCTTAGGCCCAGAACCGCCGTTTTGCGGTGACACCATTCTACGGGATGGTCGACTCCACAAAATGCCGATCCTGCCGGCCATCTCGATCACCTGCGACATAATGTTTAATGATTGAAAAAGCTAAAACAATCAAGTCCACAACATAGAAAGAGGAAATCACATGACAAATAAAGAGTCAACACCATGATATACGGACTTATGCCCGGTACATAAAGACCTCACTATAAGCCACTCATAAAAGTAAAACTACTACTATTCAGCTCCACTCACGGATCTGGATGCCTGTCTACCCGAAATACACTGGCCTGTCTCCATCTGCACCGTACTCCGCTGGTGCTACATCTCCTGTGGCTGCTCCCTGTCTCCCATCCGGAGTGCCTAAAATGTGGTGGTCAAATGATCGCCAGTCAAACTAGACTCAGTCAACAATCCTCCACCCCTCTACCTGTGGCTCCTAGGCATCGGGCGGAAGAAAGTGAAAAAGAGGACCAAATAGCAGGGTGTAATCGAGCAGATGACAACTATCCTAACAGGAGTGTTATAACATTAAAAGTGCAACAGGAGTTAATCAATAAATGGTAATGCAGAGTAGTAAGGTAAGCATAAAGAACTGAAAGTAAGAACTATACAAATAGTAATTCAGTATCCATTGATTCATAGTGATTACCCCTATAGACCAAAGGGTCTTTCTGCAGGGCCTATCGTATAAACTGTCTCATACCAATTTATATGTTAGGTGTTAGGGGTTAAATGCAATGACTATGTTATGACATGCAAGTATGCTAGGGTTTGAACATGCAAGTGCAACACACACACACATGACACTATGCGCACAGACCTTTAGTTCCCCAGTTTGGAGTTAGCTAAACTCTCAGGAGCCTCTCGTCGTGGCCAACGGAGACAATGGGTTGGGACTCTCCACTTTTAGACTGGTAATCACACTACCCAGCCTAGCCCCTCTCGTACATTTCTGTACTCTTCTTGGCAAACCAGCTGGTCTCCCCGATTCAACGTACCGACGACGGTGTGATAGATCGTCCAATACCGAGGACCCACGACTGTTATGCACATGCTAGCTTGTATATTATACCTCACCTAAATCTCCGAGCCCCCAGCTGACCAAACCATCAAGTCTAAAAACTAGCCCTTGAGTATACAGCTCCCCGAAATACCAAAACAGTTCCAAGTCCCTTTAACTCAACCAATAAGCCCATCGACCATGGGTCTATGCTATCCATTCATTACCAATTTGTCTCACCACATGTACAAGTGTGAGTGCAAGGTGGAGGTATTATTGAGGTTACTCTTGTCCATATTATCCCTAAAGTTTACGTTAGCCCAGGACTGCCCAAGGTATTCCCCATGAAGAGCTCTCGAAGGCACTAGGAACTACGATGGGATTACTCCCAAAGTTCCCTTTCACAAGGCACTTAATATCATTGATTCCTACACTTGACCAATCCTCTCTTTTATTTCAGTGTGGCTCCCCTAAGTGTCTTCAAGTTCTCTGAGCTAGCCTATTTCAATTCTATGTACTATATGCAGACCGTGCTAAGTTACATGATGCTCCCACTAAGGGGTACTCCATTTACTCATCCAACAGAACCAAAACAATTACTGAGAGTCTACTGTGACCTATTTAGACTAACTCTAGAGTTTCATAATCTTCCTAATTAATTGGGCATTCATTCTAATTACCCTAAGACTAGAGATGCCCTACTTTGAACATGAAATGCACTTTTAAATCAGTAACATATCACCACAAAATCATGATAAATACTAGGTAACATTTCTACAACAAATCCAAGGTCTAAGAATTTTCAGAATTGTTTAGGCCCCAAATCCACAATTTAGAACATAAAGTCGATAATACCATTTTAAGGAGCAAAGGCCAGCAATATTGTTCTAAAAATTATGGTAAAAATTCAATAAGACCATCATGGCCTAAAACACCCTAGATGTACTGTCCCAATTTTTCCAGTGAACAGTAATCCTTAATTTAATTTTAAATCAACAATACCATAACCATTGGTTATTGAAGCAAGTACTGTAAACATTAATCTAATAATTATAACAAAATTACAGGAGATAAATATTGATCTAAAACTAACCCTAACCAAGTTTTACAATTTTTCTAATAAATGAGGGGCTCTGAATCTGATTAAAAGTAATCTCCCGAATTTATATCTTTGTGAAGCAAGTACTGTTTCTAATCACCTAACAATTATGAGAAAATTCTAGAGCCTACACATTGACATAGAACACTCACTGACCAAGTTTCATAATTTCCATAGCAATATTGGGCTCCACATCTATTTTTAATCAGAAATCCACAATTTATAAATTATAAAACAAGTACTTAAAATAAATATCTAAAAATTTTAATAAAAATACAGAGGGGACTAACATGATGTAAAACTTCCAAATACTAAATTTTACAACTTTTCAGTGGACATAAATATCCTAACAAGAAAAATAAACTTAAGGACACATCTAGGGTTATAAAGGAAGTACTGATTTTATTAGTCCAAAAATTCCACCAAAATTATTTTAGGTCTCTTGTTATCATAGAAATATCCTGCCCAAGTTTCAAGTTATTGTGAGGTGTTTTGATTACCTGAACTCAAATATTGGGCTTTGTGCCCTAAACTAGGGTATGGATTTGTGGGGGGTTAAAGGCTTCCAAATTCAATAAATCTTCAACCAGAGGACCATAGCCACTCTATGATCCCTCCCACCAAGTCCCAAGTCATTCCAAGGTCATTTGACCCCATGACCTTCAAACCCTAAAAATCTCCACAAAAGGGGCCTACCCTAGCCCAAACAACCCCAAATATCATTGAAGGGTGTTACATGCCATATAAAATCAGTGGCCAAAATATCAGCCTCTGTTGAGGTGATTTGACCAACCAAACATCAGAAATAGCTCTTGACCTAAATAACCCTATAAGGGTATACCTAGGGTTGGATCAATACCTAACCAAAACATCTCCAAATGAGGTGAAATTTTACCAGGGCCTTAGGATGCCCTCTAAGACCACCCACCCAAATGTTGGGGAGGTTTGAGATGCTTAGGACACCTAATTAATTTATTCATGGATTATTAAATTTTTCTAAAAACTATAGAACAATATTCTACAAAAATTCTAATTTTTGGATATGTCCTAGCTATAGATAAGAGTAGCCCACATCTCAAATTTCAAGTCTTTTGGAGGTGTGTTTTGGAGTGGGCATCCAATTTATTATCTGGTCAGCCCTATGAATAGACTCCACCAAAGAGAGTGCTGAGGTCTAACCAAGGCTCCAAATGCCTTGAAACAACTTTTAAAATAAACTAGAGACTAGAGCTACAACTTTGATGTTGAGCACTTTTCCCGAAGGAGTACCTAAGTAATTTTTAAAATTTAAACAATCCACTGCTATTTCCTACTCAGAAAATCCCCAAAAAATAAACTAAATCAAGATCTTGCACAGATCTTAAAGCAAGATGGGCGGTATTGGAGTCGTCATCCTCCTTCATCCAACGGCTCAGATTAGCCGTCCCTGGAGCATTTTCCAGGCCAAAATCCCGGCCATCCGACCACCTCCCTGGCCGACCACCGCCACCACCACCTCCGTCGGGGTGGTGGCTATCGCCTGGCGGCGGCACGGCCGCCGGAGGGGCCTACTCCGGCGAACCCAATAGGTTCATTTTTATGGAATTTCAGTGAGAAATTTCTCCCCGATCGGGCTCAATTGAGCCCGATCTCTCTAGCTGGTGGATCCTAGATCTAGCACACACAGAGAGGAAGAGGATTAGACCTCATTTGGAGTGTTTCCTTGCTCCATTCGCCGGCCGCCATTGCTCCTCCTCAAAGCTTTCGGTGCCATGGCTTTTCCTCCTCCGAGAGCTCTAAGTGTTCGGGAAAATGAGAAATTCTACTCCTCAGAGGTCTCTAAAGATGATGGAGGGGTCGGTTGGGGGTGTCGGGGCTTTAACTCTCTTGGCCATGGTTGACCTCTTCACCTCCCCTCCCATGGCCGACCCTATGCATCCCCCATTCCATTAAATGGCTCTGGAAACTGCTAGAATCCCCTCTAATTCATCAGGGAAGATGAATGGGGGCATAGTGGAGGGATACCAAGGGGTGTATCACCTTAATGGCCATGAATGGCCACTTTCTCTCACCTCCAAATTGGGGGAAAAACCCCATTTCTCTCTCCTAATCACCATGGCTGAAATTCCACTCTCTCCCCCTTGTTCAATATCAGTCAGTAGGCTGGTTGACCACTCACCTTGGGCCTAGCGCAAAGGGTTGGGCTAGGTTTAAATGATTTGACCTAATTTGACCAAGTTTGACTTTTTGTCAAATTGGGCCCTAGGGTTGACCAAACCATGGAAATTTTGTGCCATTGGGTCCCTTATGTGATGTAAGGATGTCGGATCGGAGATCTCCACGAAGCTAACGCTCTATCTCCGCTCTACACGTCGTAGATCTACCACACCTACACAACACCTATCGCCCACAATAGTTTCTCGCCACAAGAACGCAGCACAAACAACAAAGGAGGAATGGTCGACTCGAAAACAACGATCGGAAATTTGAGTCGGAGTATTCCCTAAGAAAACACAAAGGTTGTCACTCCTTTTTGAGAATAAGACCAAGGCTATAGGCCAAGATCCGCTCAGGCAAATAGGATCCACCCGATCCGGAAATAAAAAGCCTGGCAACAGCAATTTCAATTCAAAACTTGCAGCGATTAAATTAACGATCCGGAGAAAACGATTTGCGAAAGCCACCACAACTAAAGAGAAGAAATCACACAAGTGAGGGGGGAGAGATTACCCAACCGAAAAGCTTTCACACAAGATAACTGTGAGAGAATCACTCTCTCCACGGATCCACCGGTGTCACACCGAATGGTTTGCAACCTTCTTCCAAGGAGTCGCACCGAAGGAAGCCGCGCCGGAGTCGCACCGAACGGATGGAGGGAGCAAGGGGGCGGCGGCTTCACACCACACAAGGGGGGCCGGCGGCTTGGAGAACACTCCTCTTGGCCGAAATTTTCAAGGGGGGATTTAGGTTTCAATTCTTCTCTAATGATCTCATAAGAAAGCCTCCTTATATAGGAGTTACAAACAAGCCTTAGCCCTTCATGATGGAGATGTAATCTTATACATCCGAATGGCTAAATGCACACCAATATTAAAATTGTTCAAAATGAAAAATAACAAACATGCAATGAATATAAAATTATCATATAAGCATAGGATAATTTTATATTCCAAATATAAAATAGCGTGCAAGAAAAGAAAAGAAATAAAGCTAATGCTTTGCCGTAGCGGTGGAACGCCGCGGGCGGAGGTTGTAGTGTAGCCTTTCGTTAGCGTCATCGTGTCGCCTCGCATCCTTGAGTTGTATTGCCTTATCAACCGGACCATCATCGACATCGTCAGCATCGTCTTCAACTGGTGGAGGAGGGGGCATGCCATCAATCCTCCCCCGCTCAAATGCACGCATCTCCGTTGCGTGGTCCAAGAGATAGCGGTGAAGGAGAGCGGCATCCAAACTTTGCAGCTCCGTCTCGAGTACCCAAGAGTCATCCGAAGGGGGCCGATCACGCCAATGGATGAGAAAGCGGTGGGCGTCGCCATCAGTAGTGGTAACAGGCTCAGCATCAAGTATCATCTCTAGAGTGGAAAACGTACGTGGAAACCTGGGGAACATATTAGCAGTAGGCAGGAAAGAGGGCAATGTACCATCTGATGATATACCTGTGGGGACCGAAAGAGAGAGAGATCATCCGTACTACCACTCCCCAACCCATGAGAATTTAGAGTGTGAGAAGAAGACGACAAAGAAATCAACTCTTGTGGTGGTGACACAAACATCGTTAAATCCGAAACATTAAAAATGGGGGAGATACCCCAATCAGCAGGCAAGTCCAAAACGAAAGCATTGTCACCTAACTTCTTAATAATCCGAAAAGGGCCGGCGTGCTTTGGTGCTAACTTTTTAACGGTGCCAGTTGACAAGCGTTCGAGAACCAAACGGACTAAAACTAGATCGCCAATTTTGAAGTCTGAGACTCTCCTATGTAAATTAGCATGCGGTTGATAAGAGTCATATTGCGTAGTCAAGGTGTCCCATATACGTGCGTGTAAATCATGGATGTGCTGGGAGAAGGATTGTGCAAACTGACTTGCCTTGTACGTTGGGGGCAACGGCACCAAGTCAAGCGGCACAGGAGCCTTATACCCGTGGACAATCTCATTTGGAGACAGACCCGTAGACCGATTCTTGGAATTATTGCAGGCTAATTGGGCATGGGGAAGGAGAAGATCCCAAGTGCTCTTGTGATCACTCACAAGGCATCATAACAAATTTCCTAAGCTCCGATTAACCACTTCCGTCTGCCCATCAGTTTGGGGATGATAGGCAGAGAAAAACAATAATTTTGTTCCCATTAATATCCAAAGAGTCTTCCAAAAATAACTAGTGAATTTTACGTCTCTATCCGATACTATGGTATTTGGCACTCCACGGTGACTAACGACTTCTTTAAAATAAAGTTTAGCGACGTGAGACGCATCATTTGTCCTACTGCACGGGATGAAATAAGCCATCTTTGAAAATCTATCCACAACTACAAAAATTGAGTCGTGACGGCGTCGGGTAACGGGGAGGCCTAGTACAAAATCCATACTAACGTCTACCCAAGGCATGGAGGGAATAGGCAAGGGTGTATATAATCCTACGTTGGTCTTACTACCCTTAGACACCTAACATGTGCGACAGCTACTCACTACCTGTCCCATCATAACCTTAACTTTTGGCCAATAGAATTTGTCCTCGACTAACGTAATGGTCTTATCTCTACCGAAGTGGCCACTCAACCCGTCGCTATGCAACTCCCATATGATATGTAGTCGTAATGATGACTGCGGAATACATAGCTTCCCGTTCCTAAACAGGTAACCGTCCTTGATGACGTATGCAGATATCGTCGTGGGGGAGCTATCCTGGGCAGATAAATAGAAGTCCTGGAAGTTTGGACACGTGGCGTACTCGTCCTTAATCCGCTCAAATCCTACAACATGTACTTCCATAGAGGTGAGTAAAAGCGTAAGACGACTAAGGGCGTCCGCGACTCGGTTATCAGCTCCCTTGAGGTGTTTGAGATTAAACGTGTAACCTTGTAAGAAAGCTACCCACTTAGCGTGTCGTGGGCTGATCTTATGCTGGCCGTTGATGAAACGTAAAGCCTCATGATCGGAGAGATCACAGACTCCTTGGAGAGGATATAGTGCCTCAAATGGTGTAGACATCGGACTATAACATAAAATTCCCTATTGTAATTTGAATAGTTCAGCTTAGGGTCGGACAACTTCTCGCTAAAATAACTAACGGGATGGCCCTCCTAGCTCAATACACCTCCAATCCCTACCCCAGACGCATCGCATGTGAGCTCAAAGACTTTAGCAAAGTCAGGTAGACGTAAGACAGGTGCCTCAGTCATAAGCTCCTTTATTCATTCAAAAGCATGGATGGAGGACTTCGTCCACATAAACTCTCCCTTCTTCACACAGTCTGTGATAGGCGCCATAATACTACTGAAGTCTCGTATGAAACGACGATAAAACGTGGCTAACCCATGGAAACTTCGCACCTCACATAGGGTGGTTGGCACGGGCCAGTCCTTAATGACCTGAACCTTGCTTGGATCAACTCGAATACCCTCAGAGCCGACTATATAGCCCAAGAATTCTACCTCCGAGACATAGAAAGTGTATTTCTTAAGATTGAGAAATAAAGTCTCCTTCCGCAGGGTGGAAAGGATCACTCTCATGTGGGAGATGTGCTCGGTAGTAGAGGTGCTATAAATCAGAATATCATCAAAGTACACTACAACGATCTTCCCCATGAATGGCTGAAAGACATGTGTCATCATCCGGGAGAAGATACTAGGGGCATTGGACAACCCAAAGGGCATCACAAGCCATTCGTACAGACCATCCTTCGACTTAAACGACGTCTTCCACTCATCGCCCTCTCGTATCCTAATCTGGTGATAGGCACTCCGAAGATCTAATTTGGAGAATACGGTGGCTCCAGACAAGACATCCAACAAATCATCTAGGCGGGGAATGAGGAACCTATACTTGATGGTGATTTTGTTGATAGCCCGACTATCAACGCACATCCGCCATGTACCATCCTTCTTGGGGGCAAGTAGGGCTGGTACAGCACATGGACTCATACTAGTCCTAATAAAACCTTTCGCTAGCAAACCCTCTATCTAAGACTGCAACTCCAGGTGAGCTGCGGGGTGGAGTCGATAATGAGGCTGATTTGGAAAGGAAGACCCCGGGATGAGATCTATCACATGCTGGATATTCCTAAGCGGGGGTAACGTGGGCGGCAACTCATCCGGGTACATGTCCCTATACTCCTCCAACAGTACCCGTAACTCACTAGGTAACTCATCCAAAATGCTAGAATCGGGCTTCACACTTAAGAGGACTAGCGCATACATAATTCCATCAAAGAACGGATCTCTTTCAAACTCTTTCCTACCAACTAGATTCAACGTTTTCCGTTCTACCGGAATAGTGGTGTCCTTAGCCAAGACTACGGGCTCCTTTGGGATGGTCGGCTTCAAAGTGATGGTTTTGCCATTGAATTTGAATTCATAAGTGTTGGCTCTACTAAAATGTGTAACATCACGGTCGTATAGTCAAGGGCAGCCTAACAACACATGACAAGCGTCCATCGGAAGGACATCACACCACACCTCATCAATGTAGGATTTGATTGAGAGTGGGACCAGGCATCGCTTGGTAATAGGTACAGAGATCTTGTTGATCCAAGCGACCTGATATGGGGTCGGGTGTGGTTCCGTATTCAAGGACATACATGCAACGACATTCTCAGATACGACATTCACGCAGCTACCACTATCAACAATCAGCTTGCAAAGCTTCTCGCCACTCTTAAAAATCAGAGAAAATATGTTCGTCCTCTTCCAATCATCTAATGGACGAGGAGTGGTCAAGATGCAACACATCACCATAAGGGGGTGATCGTCCTCTAAGTCACTAGGGACTCCTTCGGGGTCACTCTCCCCTACGGCCTCGTATACATAATCGTCAGGGTCGGTAGTTAGCTCTAATAAGGCTAGGGTTTTTGTCTTTGTTGGGCATTCGTAGGCATAGTGGCCTTGAATGCCGCAAGAGTAACAAGTGGTGTTAGCCTTGCTAACCTTCCCTATAGGGACACGCTCACTCGCAGGGTTCTTGGTGTTCCTAGCGGTGATCATGATTGACTTCGCCTCGGTGGATTTGAACTTTCCCTTATCAGGGTATGTGGAAGAAGATGCCCCAGTGGTGGACTTGTTCTTCGCATGAGCGTAACGGGAGTGAGCCTTAGAGACTAGGTGTTTTTCAATGTCCAAGGAGGCATTGAAAGTCGTGTTCAAGTCCGATGCGCATATCGCAAGAGCTTCCTTTGGATATCGGAGTTAAGGCCTTTTCGAAATCTAGATAAAGTGACTTCGGGTATCTCCCTAAGGTCACATCTCACCATACGGTCCTTAAGTTCACCCATATATTCAGCTACCGAGTTTGAGCCCTGCCGCAGAGTGGCAATCTCATCGAACATCTGCGTCCGATGGTACGTGGGAACGTACTGATCGGTCAACAGGTTCTTCATTACTGGCCAACCTATAAGGGAGGCTCCGTGTCCGGTTCCTAATCGTCGCTCCTCATTCAGCCAAAACGTCTTTGCACGACCGGTTAACTTCATCCGGGCAACTTGGACCTTTTGGGGATCCGTCAGGTTGTGCCACTCGAATTAACACTCCATGTCCACAGTCTAGTTAAGGAAGATTTGGGGGTCTGCCATGCCATCATAAGTGGGGACATTTATCTTAAGGGCCCTAGTAATATCAACGTCTCGCTCGGGGCGGTGTCCTCTAGGGGGCACCCGTGGGAAGTCCCCATCAAAATCCGAATCAGAGTTATGTTGGTGTCGGCTGGGCCGGTCAACATTAACGGGTGGCGGCAGTGGCCTAGCCTGATTTTGTAGGATGTGTGTTAACATGTCCCTAAGCCCTGTTATTTCAGTATGCATCCCTTCTATGGCCGCGGTGTTGGGATCCCCATGCTCATTCGCAGCCATCCTAGACGTAGACGGAGTCGAATATTCCGATCTGTGCCTAGTGCGCATTCAAGTTTAGAAATTTTTTGGAAAGGTGATTTTTCCTAGGGCTGTAGCTATACTGAAAATAAGATATTTTTATAGTTTCCCGATGTGAGGAACACGTGGATCGTTAAAAAAATTGTTTTTTGAAATTTTCCTGAAAAATAAAGATTTCAGCCTGCTATTTGCAGACCACAGAAAATAATTTTTTTTATTTTTTTTTTGATTTTTTTTCAAGATCCGATCGGCCAACAAGAAACGTAGAGAGGATGTTTGCAACGTGGGAGTTGAAACGACCGCCTCTGATACCAAATTGATGTAGGGATGTTGGATCAGAGATCTCCACGAAGCTAACGCTCTATCTCAGCTCTACACGTCGTAGATCTACCGCACCTACACAGCACCTATCGCCCACAATAGTTTCTCGCCACAAGAACGCAGCACAAACAACAAAGGAGGAATGGTCGACTCGAAAACAACGATCGGAAATTTGAGTCGGAGTATTCCCCAAGAAAACACAAAGGTTGCCACTCCTATTTGAGAACAAGACCGAGGCTATAGGCCAAGATCCGCTCAGACAAATAGGATCCACCCGATCCGGAAATAAAAAGCCTTGCAACGGCGATTTCGATTCAAAACTTGCAGCGATTAAATTAACGATCCGGAGAAAATGATTTGCGAAAACCACCATAACTGAAGAGAAGAAATCACACAAGGGAGGGGGGAGAGATTACCCAACCAGAAAGCTTTCACATAAGATAACTGTGGGAGAATCACTCTGTCCACGGATCCACCGGCGTCACACCGAATGGTTTGCAACCTTCTTCCAAGGAGTCGCACCGAAGGAAGCCGCGCCGGAGTCGCACCGAACGGATGGAGGGAGCAAGGGGGGCGGCGGCTTCACACCACACAAGGGGGGCCGACGGCTTGGAGAACACTACTCTTGGCCGAAATTTTCAAGGGGGGATTTAGGTTTCAATTCTTATCTAATGATCTCATAAGAAAGCCTCCTTATATAGGAGTTACAAACAAGCCTTAGCCCTTCATGATGGAGATGTAATCTCATCCATCCGAATGGCTAAATGCACACCAATATTAAAAATTTTCAAAATGAAAAATAACAAACATGCAATGAATATAAAATTATCATATAAGCACAGGATAATTTTATATTCCAAATATAAAATAGAGTGCAAGAAAAGAAATAAAGCTAATGCTTTGCCGTGGCAGTAGCACGCCGCGGGCGGAGGTTGTAGCGGGCCTTCCGTTAGCGTCATCGTGCCGCCTCACATCCTTTAGTTGTATTGCCTTATCAACCGGATCATCATCGACATCATCAGCATCGTCTTCAACTGGTGGAGGAGGGGGCACGCCATCATTATGAGGTTATGACCCCAGGCGTGTGGTCAACTTGAAGTTGTGGTGGTCAATAAGGGCGTTTAATGGAAAATCACCGTTTTGACCTAGTAGGGGTATTTTGGTCATTTTGCCATGTGGTGACCCTAGGATGGGACTTTTTGGTCTAATTAGTCTCTTATGATGTGTTAGACCTAAAAGTGAAGCTACTTCCATATGTGATGGTCAGTTGGGCCATTTGATGGGGAATTGACCATTTTGCCCTAATTAGGGTTAGGGTTGACCTTGGGTCAACTAGGCCTGTTTGGCTGGCCTCAAGGGGTCTTGAATGTCCCCCTGGGCTCCTAAATGGCCTAGGGATGTTGTGGTGGGGTCACTAATTCAAGTTAAGGCCCTTAAGTCAAACCCTAGGTTAGGTATTTGGAAATTACTATTTGCAGACCAAGGTGTTTTCAACCCTTAGTTTTGTCTAAGTCCAAGGGGTTCCTAAGCTACCAAGGCCTTGTCATGATCTAGTCATGATGAATTCACTTGGGGGGTCTAGAGGATGTTACAAATCCCAACACATAATAAAAAAAATTTAGTCCCCGAAATTAAGGTTAGCCCCGCGGTGTTCTACCAGAGTATTAATTGTAACATCACAATATTAAAAAAACATTTTACCTGAGGCGAAGAGCTCCGGGTACCTCTGCTGCATCAAGTCCCGTGTCTCCCAAGTGTGCTCCTCCTGGCTTTGATTTCTCCAAAGAACCTTGACCAGTGGGACCTTCTTGCAGCGCAAGACCCACATACCTGTGTCGTCAATCCGGCCGGCTCCATGTGCACTGACCGATCAGATGCTACTGGCCCATCTGTGGTGTCTATCTGCTAATCTGGACGTAATAGGGCCCTCCCGAGGGAGGAGACATGGAAAACATCATGCAGGCCTTCCAGCTCTGGCGGCATCAACAGCCTGTATGCCAAGGGGCCGATCCGCTTCAGGATCCTGTAGGGCCCCATGTATCTCGGGTTGAGCTTCTTCCTCCGTCCGCGAACTCGAGAGACTCCGTACATCGGCCGTATCTTCAAAAATACTCTGTCTCCTACCTGAAACTCCACCTGATGATGTCGCGCATCGTAATATTTGGCCTGCCTGCTCTGCGCCTCCAACATCTGGTCCCATATCAGTCTCACCTGGGCCTCGGTGTCCTCCACAAATTCCGAGCCCAGGACCTTTGGGTCTTCATCCTGTATCCATGACAACGGAGTCCTGCACCTTCGTCCATACAAAGCCTCGTAGGGAGCCATGCCTATACTGGACTGATGGTTGTTGTTATATGAGAACTCTACCAGTGGTAGCATCTTCTCCCATGGCTCTCCTTGGTCCAGAATGCACAGTCGTAGCAAATCTTCCAATGTCCGATTGGTGTACTCTGTCTGCCCGTCCGTCTAAGGGTGGAAGGTTGTGCTGAAAGTCAGGCGGGTGCCCAAATATACCTGAACTGACCGCCACTCCCTGGATGTAAATCGCCCATCACAATCTGACACTATTGACCTGGGCACGCCATGGTAGCGAATGAACTGCTCCACAAACTTCCACACCAGCACTCCGATTGAGTTGTCCTTCCTAATCGGTATGAATCGAGCCACCTTTGTCAGCCGATCGACGATCACCCAGATCGAGTCATTCCCCGTCCAAGACCAGGGAATCCCATGTATGAAATCCATGACTATGTCGTCGAATTTCCACTCTAGCACCGGGAGTGGCTGCAACAATCCTGCGGGGTTCCTGCACTCCGCCTTCATTAGCTGACATGTCTCACAATGAGTCACGAAGTAGGTGATATCCTTCTTCATGCCCAGCCAATACATCATCTTCTTCAAATCCGCAGCCATCTTTGTGATTCCCGGGTGCACCGAATACCGGCTGCAGTGCGCCTCCGTCATAATCTCCTCCCGGATCTAGTCTCCCTCCGGTATATAAACCCGTCCTCTGAAACACACCAGGCCATCCCTCAGTGTGTATTCTCCTGCAGTGCCTGCCTCTAAGTCCTGGAAGATGGGCTCTAGTTTGGCATCCTGCCTCTGCCCTTTTCTGACACGGTCTCTAATGCCATTGGTGATGCCCATCGCGGTCAAGTACTCCTCATAGAGCTCGGGGTCGTCAGACGACACCAGAGTAATATGCATGTCCTCCAGACTCTGCAGCAGCTCCATAGACATCAACTGAGACTCTGCTCCCGCTGTCCCGGCTCTCCTGCTCAGTGCATCCGCTACCACGTTCGCCTTCCCTGGGTGGTAGTGCATCTCGTACTGATAGTCTGATAAAAACTCCACCCACCTCCTCTGCCTGATATTCAGTTCCTTTTGTGTGTCCACATACTTAAGGTTCTTATGATCTGAGTATATATCACAGTGGACTCCGTAGAGGTAGTGTCGCCATATCTTCAGTGTGAACACGACTGCTCCCATCTCCAGGTCGTGTACATGATAGTTCTTCTCATGGGTCTTCAGTTGGCGGGAGGCATACGCTATGACATGCCCGTTCTGCATCAGCACCGCACCCATCCCCTGATATGATGCGTCAATGTACACCTGGAATCCTTCCTTCCTAGATGGAATGGCCAGGATAAGGGCTGAGATAAGTCGGTTCTTCAGCTCCTGGAAGGCTGCATCACACTATGGCATCCATACAAAGGGCACATCCTTCTTCATCAACAAAGTGAGTGGAAGGGCAATCCGAGAAAACCCCTCCACAAATTTCCGGTAATAACCGACAAGCCCCAGGAAAATCCGCAAGTCTGTGGCCGTCTTCAGTGGTGGCCAATCCCTGACTGCCTGAACCTTTGTAGGGTCCACCACTAACCCAGCTCTGCTGATAATGTGGCCCAGGAAAGCCACCTCCTTCAACCAGAACTGACACTTACTGAACTTCGTATAGAGGCGATGCTCCCACAATCTCTCCAAAGTCAGTGCCCGATGCCGTGTATGGTCCTCCTCCATCCTAGAGTAGATAAGGATGTTGTCTATGAATACAATGACAAACACATCCAAATAAGTCTCGAAGACCCGGTTCATGAGGCTCATAAACGCAGATGGATCATTCGTGAGCCCGAAGGGCATCACGGTGAACTCATACATGCCATATCTGCTATTGAAGGCCGTCTTCGGGATATCTTCCTCCTAGATCCGCAGCTGGTAGTATCCTGACCTCAAGTCCAGCTTTGAGAGAAAATGGGCTCCCTCCAGCTGATCGAACAACTCATCTATCCTTGGTAGCGGGTAGGTATTCCGGACGGTCAGCCTGTTCAGCGCTCGATAGTCAATGCACAGCCGAAGTGTCCCATCCTTCTTCTTCACGAATAGGACCGGAGCTCCCCATGGTGAGAAACTTGGTCTGATGAATCCTACTTCCACCAGCCACTGCAACTGTGTCTGAAATTCTGCCAGCTCCCTTGGGAACATTCGATAAGGGGCCTTGGATACCGGCTTAGCCCCTGGCACCAACTGAATCTGAAAGTCCTTCTCCCTATACGGAGGCAGTCCTGGCAGCTTCTCTGGAAATACATTGGCGTAGTCAAAAGCCACCAGAATGCTAACAATCAGGTCCTTCTCCTCAGTCATCTCGAACAGCACCTGATATACCTCGTCTCCCTACAGGTGGCCCTTGACGGCCTGAATAGATGAAAGGAGACGGTGGGAAACTGGAGTAGTACCTTCGAATGTCGCATAAGTATCGTCGTGTCTCAGCACGACCGTCCTCGCCAGGCAGTAAATCTGGGCATGATTACAGACCAGCCATGTCATGCCTAAGACAAGGTCGAAGTCCGGCATTCTCAGGATCGTCGCCGGGGCCTCGAGTGTCATCCCGTTTATGGTAACCTTCAGGAGGCACTTCTCTGTGGACTGGATCTCCATCCCATTGGGGAGACGCTCCATCCTGGCATCTCCCGAATATAATCGAATTTGGCCCAGATCCTTGATGAAATCCCCCGACACAAAGTTGTGTGATGCCCCCCGTGTCGAACAGGGTATGGGCAGGTTTGCCGCACACCATCACGATTCCTTAATTAGTTAAAGGAAAAACATCTTAGGTCTAAAGTTTTCTAACCTAGGTTGTGTAGTTGTTCTACCAATACTTAAAATTACTCGCATACCTGCAATTACCCTGTTCAGGTTCCGGGGATGCGCTAAGTCCAGAGCATAGATCTGCTCCCCATCCTTCCTGTGTTCACCACCCTGAAATCTGCGTCCGCGACCACGTCCACGACCTCCCATCTGGTGAGCCGGTGGGCCATCCCATGCAGCAGGAGTGGCCCCATTTCTCGTAGGGCAATTAATCTGAATGTGCCCTGTCTGATGGCAGTTATAGCACAGCTGTGGTGTAGGTGGTCCCTGCCCTATCCTGGGCACATCCCTCATCTGTAGCGGTTGCGGAGCCAGCACTGCCTGCTCCCTTGGCTCCTGCCTTTCCTCCTGACAGGGTTGATCCCCGTTCCTTCTCTCTCCCATGACCCGTCCTCTCTGCGGGTCCCTTCTCCCTCCTAGCACTACATCATCCCCATGTCTCTTCCTGCCCCGGACTGCAAGCTGGTCTGCCTCCAGCTTCTTGGCCATCTCCAAGATCCTGGCCATGGTACCATCAGACACGAACAAGAGGGCCTGCCTCAGGTCATCACGGAGGCCCTTGTAGAACCTCTTGGCGTAACCCACGACATCCAGCTTGTAAGAATCCGCAAACTGGGCCAAATTAGTAAACTCTCAGTGATATTCCAGAACTATCTTGTTCCCTTGCTTCAACTGCAAGAATCTATCCTCCAATTCGTCCCTTGCGGACTGCGGCACAAAATGCTCCAGTAGTGCCGCCCTAAACTCCTCCCAAGTAATGTCCGCGATCTTCACTCCCGCATAAGTGGTATCCATCACCGACTTCCACCACCACTTCGCATGCGACTCCAGACAAGAAACCACCAACGATACTGCCAGGTCCACCGGGCACTGTATTCCCACCAATATCTCGTACATATTGTCTAGCCATTCCTCCGTGCGCACTGCCGTCTCCGTCCCCAAGTATGATGGTGGGGCAAGGCCCCAGAATGCACTCAACCAGTTCGCTCCGAGGTTCGGCTGAGGAGCCGGAGCCTGCTGTGCCCTAAAGGCCTCCAAGATAGCCGTCAAGGTTTGTCCCAGCTCCGTCTGCTGCAATGGGGTCGGAGCCGGTGGGGGTGGAATCACATTTGGGGCCGGAGGTGTCCCCTGCGGCAGGGGAGGATTCGTCGCTCCCTACAAAAAGACAATCTTAAGTTTAGTAAATTGACCTAAAACTCTTTGTTATTAGAAGCATTGCACATGATTCCTCCCATGGGCACACCATTGCTTCCGCTGCTAGTTTGTCCTCAAACTAAGCCCGCGCGGGGTGTCCCATGTTTTGTGGACTACATTCTCTCAGATCGAGGTTACGCTCCGACACCACTTGTAATACCCCTTTTTTGCAACAACCACCGGGTCTTAGGCCCAGAACCGCCGTTTTGCGGTGACACCATCCTCCGGGATGGTCGACTCCACAAAACGCCGATCCTGCCGTCCATCTCGATCACCTGCGATAGAATGTTTAATGATTGGAAAAACTAAAACAATCAAGTCCACAACATAGAAAGAGGAAATCACATGACAAATAAAGAGTCCACACCATGATATACGGACTTATTCCCGGTACATAAAGACCTCACTACAAGCCACTCATAAAAGCAAAACTACTACTACTCAGCTCTACTCATGGATCTGGATGCCTGTCCTCCCGAACTACACTAGCATGTCTCCATCTACACCGTACTCCGCTGGTGCTGCGTCTCCTGCGGCTGCTTCTTGTCTCCCATCCGGAGTGCCTAAAATGTGGTGGTCAAACGACCGTCAGTCAAACTAGACTCAGTCAACAATCCCCCACCCCTCTACCCGTGGCTCCTAGGCACCGGACGGAAGGAAGTGAAAAAGAGGACCAAATAGCAAGGCGTAATCGAGCAGATGACAACTATCATAACAGGAGTGTTATAACATTAAAAGTGCAGCAGGAGTTAATCAATAAATGGTAATGTAGAGTAGTAAGGTAAGCATGAAGAACTGAAAGTAAGAACTGTACAAATAGTAATTCAGTAACCATTGATTCATAGGGATTACCCCTATAGACCAAGGGGTCGTTCTACAGGGCCTATCATATAAACTGTCCCATACCAATTTATACATTAGGTGTCAGGGGTTAAATGCAATGACTTTGCTATGATATGTAAGTATGCTAGGGTATGAACATGCAAGTGCAACACACACACACGACTCTATGTGCACATACCTTTAGTTCCCAGTTTGGAGTTAGCTAAACTCTCAAGAGCCTCTCGTCATGGCCAACGGAGACAGTGGGTTGGGCCTCTCCACTCCTATACTGATAATCACACTACCCAGCCTAGCCCCTCTCGTAAGTTTCCGTACACTTCCTAGTAAACCAGCTAGTCTCCCTGAGTCAACGTACCTACGATGGTGTGATCGATCGTCCAATACCGAGGACCCACCACTGTTATGCACATGCAAGCTTGTATATTATACCTCACCTAAATCTCCGAGCCCCCCGCTCACCAAACCATCAAGTCTAAAAACTAGCCCTCGAGCATACAGCTCCCCGGACTACCAAAACAGTTCCAAGTCCCTTTAACTGTACCAGTAAGCCCATCGACCATGGGTCTATGGTATCCATTCATTACCAATTTGTCTCACCATGTGTACAAGTGTGAGTGCAAGGTGGAGGTATTATTGAGGTTACTCTTGTCCATATTATCCCTAAAGTTTACGTTAGCCCAGGACTGCCCAAAGTATTCCCCATGAAGGGCTCTCGAAGGCACTAGGAAATACGATGAGATTATGCCCAAAGTTCCCTTTCGCAAGACACTTAATATTATTTATTCCTACCCTTGACCAATCCTCTCTTTTATTTTAGTGTGGCTCCCCTAAGTGTATTCAAGTTCTCCGAGCTAGCCTATTTTAATTCTATATACTATATGCAGACCGTGCTAAGTTAAATGATGCTCCCACTAAGGGGTACTCCATTTACTCATCCAACATAACCAAAACAATTACTGGGAGTCTACCATGACCTATTTATACTAACTCTAGAGTTTCATAATCTTCCTAATTAATTGGGCATTCATTCTAATTACCCTACGACTCTGGATGCCCTACTTTGAACATGAAATGCACTTTTAAATCAGTAACATATCACTACAAAATCATGATAAATAATAGGTAACATTTCTACAACAAATCCATGGTCTAAGAATTTTCAGAATTGTTTAGGCCCCAAATCCACAATTTAGAACATAAAGTCGATAATACCATTTTAAGGAGCAAAGGCCAGTAATATTGTTCTAAAAATTATGATAACAATTCAGTAAGACCATCATGGCCTAAAAATACCCGAGAGGTACTCTCCCAATTTTTCCAGTGAACAGTAACCCTTAATTTAATTTTAAATCAATAATTCCATAACCATTGGTTATTGAAGCAAGTACTGTAAAAATTCATCTAATAATTATAACAAAATTCCAGGAGATAGATAATATCTAAACAAACCTTAACCAAGTTTTACAATTTTCCCAATATATGAGGGGCTCTAAATCTGATTAAAAGTTATCCCCCGAATTTATATCTTTGTGAAGCAAGTACTATTTCTAATCACCTAAAAATTATGGGAAAATTCCAGAGCCTACACATTGACATAGAACACTCACTGACCAAGTTTCATAATTTCCATAGTAATATTGGGCTCCACATCTATTTTTGATCAGAAATCAACAATTTATAAATTATAAAACAAGTACTTAAAATAAATATCTAAAAATTTCAATAAAAATATAGAGGGGACTAACATGATGTAAAACTTACAAATATGAAATTTCACAACTTTTCAGTGGACAAAAGTATCATAACAAGAAAAATAAACTTAAGGGCACAGCTAGGGTTATAAAGGAAGTACTGATTTTATTAGTCCAAAAATTCCACTAAAATTATTTTAGGGCTCTTGTTATCATAAAAATACCCTGCCCAAGTTTCCAGTTATTGTGACGTGTTTTGATTACCTAAACTCAAATATTGGGCTTTGTGCCCTAAACTAGGGTAGGGATTTGAGGGGGGGGGGGGGGGTGGGGGGTTAAAGGTTTCCAAATTCAATAAATCTTCAACCAGAGGACCATAGCCACCCTATGATCCCTCCCACCAAGTACCAAGTCATTCAAAGGTCATTTGACCCCATGACCTTCAAACGCTAAAAATCTCCATAAAAGGGGCCTACCCTAGGGTTCTATGGCTACCCTAGCCCAAACCACCCCAAATCTCATTGAAGGGTGTTACATGCCACATAAAATCAGTGGCCAAAATATCAGCCTCTGTTGAGGCGATTTGACCAACCAAACATCAGAAATAGCTCCTGACCTAAATAACCCTATAAGGGTATACCTAGGGTTGGATCAATACCTAACCAAAACATCTCCAAATTAGGTACAATGTTTACCAGAGACTTAGCATGCCCTCTAAGACCATCCACCCAAATTTTGGGGAGTTTTGAGATGTTTAGGACACCAAATTAATTTATTCATGGATTATTAATTTTTCTAAAAACTATAGAAAATTTTCTCCGAAAATTTTGATTTTTAGATACGTCCTAGATATAGATAAGAGTAGCCCACACCCCAAATTTCAAGTCTTTTGGAGGTATGGTTTGGAGTGGGCATCCAATTTATTCTCTGGTCAGCCCTATGGATAGACTCCACCAAAAAGAGTACTGAGGTCTAATCAGGGCTCCAAATGCCTTGAAACAAATTTCAAAATACACTAGAGACCAAGAGCTACAACTATGATGTTGATCACTCTTCCAGAAGGAGAACCTAAGTATTTTTTAAAATTTAAACAAAACACTGTTATTTCCTACTTAGAAAACCCCAAAAAAATAAACTAAATAAAGATCTTGCACAGATCTTAAAGCAAGATAGGGGGTCTTGGAGTCGTCTGCCTCCTTGAGCCAAAGGCTCAGATTAGCCGCGCCTGGAGCATTTTCCAGGCCGAAATCCCGGCCATCCGGCCACCTCCCTGGCCGGCCACTGCCACCACCACCTCCGTCGGGGTGGTGGCTATCGCCTGGCGGCGGCACAGCCGCCGGAGGTGCCTACTCCGGCGAACCCAATAGGTTCATTTTCATGGAATTTCGGTGAAAAATTTCTCCCCGATCGAGCTTAATTGAGCCCGATCTCTCTAGCTGATGAATCCTAGATCTAGCACAGACAGAGATGAAGAGGATTGGACCTCATTTGGAGCGTTTCCTTGCTCCATTCGCCGACCGCCATTGCTCCTCCTCAAAGCTTTCGGTGCCATGTCTTTTACTCCTCTGAGAGCTCTAAGAGTTTGAGAAAATGGTAAATTCTACTCCTCAGAGGTCTCTAAAGATGATGGAGGGGTCGGTTGGGGGTGTGGGGGCTTTAACTCTCTTGGCCATGGTTGACCTCTTCACCTCCCCTCCCATGGCCGACCCTATACATCCCCCTTCCATTAAATGGCTCTGGAAACTGCTGGAATCCCCTCTAATTCATCAGGGAAGATGAATGGGTGCATAGTGGAGGGATACCAAGGGTTGTATCACCTTAATGGCCATGAATGGCCACTTTCTCTCACCTCCAAATTGGGGGAAAAACCCCATTTCTCTCTCCTAATCACCATGGCCAAAATTCAACTCTCTCCCCCTTGTTCAATATCAGTCAATAGGCTGGTTGACCACTCACCTTGGGCCTAGCCCAAAGTGTTGGGCTAGCTTTAAATGATTTGACCTAATTTGACAAAGTTTGACTTTTTGTCAAATTGGGCCCTATGGTTGACCAAACCACGAAATTTTTTGTGCCATTGGGTCCCTTATGAGGTTATGACCCCAGGAGTGTGGTCAACTTGAAGTTGTGGTGGTAAATAAGGGTGTTTAATGGAAAATCACCGTTTTGACCTGGTAGGGGTATTTTGGTCATTTTTCCATGTGCTGACAATAGGATGGGGCTTTTTGGTCTAATTAGTCTCTTATGATGTGTTAGACCTAAAAGTGAACCTAATTCCATATGTGATGGTCAGTTGAGCCATTTGATGGGAATTGACCATTTTGCCATAATTAGGATTAGGGTTGACCTTGGGTCAACTATGCCTGTTTGGCTGGCCTCAATGGGTCCTGAATGTCCCCCTAGGCTCCTAGATGGCCTAGGGATGTTGTGGTGGAGTCACTAAGTCAATTTAAGGCCCTTAAGTCAAACCCTAGGTTAGGTATTTGGAAATTACTATTTGCAGACCAAGGTGTTTTCAACCCTTAGTTTTGTCTAAGTCCAAGGGGTTCCTAAGCTACCAAGGCCTTGTCATGATCTAGTCATGACAAATTCACTTGGGGGGTCTAGTTGTCTGGAGGATGTTACACTAGTGGGGAGCTTGATCTACCTAACGATTACAAGGTCATACATTGCTTACGCTGTTGACCGAGTAAGTCGGATTATGACAGAGCCAAGGAAGTCTCATCTGGTGGCGACAAAGAATATCTTGCAGTATGTCAAGTCTACTTCTGATATGGGGCTCCTTTATAGGAGGAATAGAGACTTCTCTTTACTAGGATACACGAATGCTAATTATGGTGGTGACTTGGTTGATCGAAGATCAACATCGGGTTATATTTTCACTTGCGGATCAACCATCATCTCATGGTGTAGCAAGAAGCAGGACTCGATGTTCGTCTCGACTACGGAAGCAGAGTACAAGGCTTCGGCTTTGGCTGCTCGAGAAGCCATTTGGCTAAGGAGGCTAGTTGAGGACATCCATGAGGAAGTGCAAGGTCCAACTCTTCTCCGAGGTGACAATGAAAGTGATCTCAAACCGGTGAACAATCCAGTTTGCCATACAAGGATGAAGCATATAAAGATCGAGCACCACTTCATAAGGGAGAAGGTGTTGGAGGGATCTCTTATGGTTGAGCATGTTCGGAGTGAAGACAACCTTGCTGACATCTTCACGAATCCTTTGTCGAAGGGGCCATTTCAACGACTACGAGGTTTGCTGGGCTTGATCACCACTTCTCACTTCAAGGGGGAGTGTTGGAAATCATGAAGTGAAAGTGGTTGATGGGGCAGACTGTGCGGTCTGAGTCGTCTGAGTCCGCAGCCTGGGTGGACTGATGTTGCGGCCTGGATGGACTGGCCAGGTTGGTCTTGGTGGCTTGGCTGTTCTAGTGGAGCGGCCTGCGCGGCCTGACTCTAGCGGTCTGGTGGCGGTGCTCAGCTCGGCCTACGGTTCTGCAGATAGGCTGATAATGGAGTAACCGCACGGATTGTAGGATAAGTCCGCGGAGTGTGGCAGACTTGGTTAGAGTCCGCGGAGTTCGCTATTGCGGACTGTATTTGGAGATCGGCTTTGGTCCTTGCCGAGTTCTCTGGTGTTTCGGGGAGTGTTAGTCGTATTCATGTGGTGGAATGAGATTGGCGTTGGTGATCTTTGGGAGCTGGCGGACTGGGGCCATGTCCATCAAGATTGCGCCGGACTCTTGGTGGTTTGCTGGACTTGGTCACACTCTATGGCAAGTCCAGGGTATCCGCAGTGTCTGTGGAGTCCACTGTTGACCGGGCGGTCTGCGTGTTAGTCATTGACTCATGTGGCAGATTGAGGCATTGTTCTCGAGTTTTATGGACTGTCGCCATGTCCGCATATGGCGTGCATACTGATGCAATTGGTCTATGTCTATCCGTGTTGTTGTGTGGTGGACTGGTGCTTGGCTGCGGGCTAAGCGGGTTATTACCTTGTCCGCATAGTGTGTGCAGACTGTGGTGGAGTCCGCCTGGTGGTGGACATCTTGCCTTGATTCCTGGCAGGTTGTTTGAAGTCCGGCTAAGTCCTTGCGGAATTGGCGGACTAGGCTTTACTAGCTGCGAGCAGGGGTAGTGACTCTATTCTTTAGGGCGGTGACCACACTCCTCACCCCGCCTATAAATAGACCCCCCGGCAAGTCTACAGTAGCTGAGGGAACAGTAAGTTGAGACTTGGTTAAGTGCTGCTGCCTCGGTTATCTTGTCTGCATGGTTTAATCAGAGTTAACTGGTTGTTATTTGCAGTTTGCACGGCTAGCACAATGGAGCCATGCGTTTGGCTTTGAATTCGGTCAGGATTAGTGGAGTTTGCGGTTACAATCGGCGATCTCAGCAGGTCGCTTCTACGGCTTGTCAGTTTTCTCTGCTTCAGCTTTTCCATGTTCAATAACCTGTCCGCCGGACTCGGGCAGTTAGGCGGTCTGTTCTTCAGTTCGGCAGCAGTCAGCGAATAACGGCGTGTCTGCGAGACCTCGCGGTCTCAGCGGACTCCGTGTTCTTTTCGTCTGCTGTCTTCTAACAGCAGCAGTTCGAGCGGTCTCAGCGACTTCGATGGACTGGGCGGTCTCGACGGTCTCCAGTTCTGTCCGCCCGGATTGATTTGTTTCTTTCTATTTTTTCTTGTGTACTGGAGAAATCATGTCTGTCCACGTATACCTCGCCCTGTAAAGAAGTTTATATATATATGGTCTACTTGTTCCTTCTTCTTGCAATTGGTGTTTGAGCTTGCTTTCCTAATTCCGCTTGATCAAGGTATGATCTTGATAGCTCTGAGAATATTAGTTTGGCTTCAGACTATCTCGTTGATCATCTTGAGAAAATTCAACAAATATGACAGCCCTGTATACAGAGACAATGGTTAAAATGACTGATCAGTCTACTGAATTAGACAACAAATTAGCTGCCGCTATAAAGGCCATAGAAACTCAGCTGGCAAACCATTCAGCCTCCTTGCTTCAAGACATTAAAGAATCTGCCAGAGATTTGGACAAAAGTTTACTGAAAGTTAAGAATACTGTCACTTCAGGTATCAATTACTTAGATGGAAATGTCAGATTTCACAAGAATGATCTGAGAGATCATGTTGAAATAGAAGTCATAAAGAGGGAGAGGGTAATGATAAAAGCCAGTTCTGAACATGCAACTTAGATATCAAATAATATCAGAGATACTTTAGGCTTTCCTCCCCTATGGTATAATGGAGATCAGACTGCTGAGTTTGGTTGTCAACCAGCTCACCTTGAAGCACCTCATACCACTGAAACTCATGCTGGTGAGGAGACTATATACAATCATGTAGCACAAGCTACCTTTGAGACTATCCGAGCAGCTGTCCCTCACATGTACAGTCCTCCACCATTAGTTTAGAATGGTATCTGTGAAAAGGTGGAGATGCCTGATTCTGTTATGCTCAAAGAAAAAGAGGCACGACTTTCAAAGAAAAGGTTTAGAGGACAAGCTGAGGCTAGACCAGACTTTGAGCAGTGGAGCCCAACCTCCAGATCAATAATTCTCACTACATGGAAGACAGTAAATGCAAATGTGACAGATATAGGTAAATGGTATTCTCAACAAGAATGCACCAAACTTTTAAAGCAGCAAGAATTATCCAGAAGTTCAGACATGATCTGAAGAAAGGAAAGCTACTTGCTAAGTCAATTGAGCCCAGTAAATACTTTCCAAAGACATATCATTATTTTGAAAGACAAAGACTGAAATAAGAAGCCATTGCAAAAGCTAAATCTAAGGATGACAAAGGGAAGAAGGTTGCTAATGACAAGGTGCCAGAGGTAAAGGCAAATATTCAATCTGAAAAAGGCATAGTCATCAAAGAGCCAGAACAACCACAAAATGTTCTTATATTTGGATTTCATAAAAAACTTATTTTGTAAGTATTGTATAGCCAAAACTTGTAGCTGTAAACCTTGTGGTGAACTTTCAATGAAAATTTTGATTTACTCAACATTTTATGTGTTATTAATTAGGATTATAATTATTTGTCTTACTTTTTGTTCAACATTATTGGTTTTAAATATGTGTTTTTTTCTGTGGTATTTCACATATTGTACTGCACTGAACTTTTAAATGTTTTTATCATAATATATTTTTGGTACCATGTTGTATATCTGTAACAACCCCATCCGTTCATATGATATATTCTAGAAGGTCCGGCCGGGGCCCCACAGGATATACCACAAAACAGTCGGTGAAGGTACAAGATGATACCAGAGTAGCGCATCGCACCTATCACAATCATTCTAGCGGAAGCCTAAACTACTTGAACTCCTCATGATTGTCCAAACATAAAACTCCACATTTTATATATATATAGGAATGTCTTACAACATGTCAAAAGAGTTGGCCTTATGGCCTTACATGGCTTTCACACAGTGGCCTAAAACAGATTGGCGCGCAGGCCGGCCACAATAAAAGAAAACACTCAAAAGAACACAACTAGCCTTCGAGGGCTAGCAGCAGCAGCAGCAGCACCAGCAGGAACATCAACCTCTATGCGTCCCGCTCGGCTCTCCAGCACCTGTGCAAGGACAATCCACCCACCGGTGGCAAACAAAAGCAACGGTCAGCGTTCAGCTGACCAAATTATAACGACCCTACCCCTTCTCTCGGGGCAGCGATATTTTTCCCTGCAGGCATATCATATCACAAGTATGGCAAGCTATATCATCAAAAGGTGCTTTCACGCACACAAGCCATCACAACCGTTCGCCGCCCGGCCCAACGGTCCGTGCACTCAGAGCACATTCTTGGTGTTCTGGCAACCTCTTGCCCACCACCGTATCAGGGTTATCACCCAACGGTAAATCTCTTGAGCATTTACTCCATGGCGTGCACACGGAGTTAGTCTTCGGACACCGGGATGGCCCATAGCCCCCCATTGTGTCATGACGCGCAGGCCGAAGACTCTTGCTATGCGCTCCAACAGACCGCACTTTTTGGTCTCACGTCAGACGGACATAGCGCAGGTCGGATCCTCCACCCCCCGTTGCTCAAATCGCCTTGCCTTCTCCGAGTATAGCGTACTCATGGCTATATCAAAGGCGCGGGTCGGTCTCACCAATCCTGTTCTTGGCATTCAAGCCTAGTTATTTCACTATACCCATTTCCTCACAGCAACAGCGGGTCTTTCCTGGGCACACCAGTACTTCCTGTGACTCTCTCCACAGGTGGACACCGCACAAGCACAAATGTCAGGAGTCTTTCCTGGGCACACCAGTACTTCCTGTGACTCGCTTCACAGGTGGACACCCTATGACATCAAGCATCACAAAAAGGGCCTTTCCTGGTCCCACCAGTACTTCCTGTGCCTCATTCACAGGTTGGACCCAAACCATCACATGGCTATTTTTCCTAGGCTACCACCCCAGTACTTCCTGCTACTCCTTTTCGCAGGCATAACCCATAGACTCCGTACACTACACGTTATCACGGAGTCTTCTCCGGTTCGTATGCAACATCACCAATCCAGACCAACCTGTCCAGATGGGCTTCACACAGCATGCCTATTCCGTACTCCATTTCCGGATCTATATGCAACACAAAGTGGATTTCAAGCATCCACTCATAGATTTCCAAAATCAGCCACCTCTTGGTGGGGGAAATCACAAAATATGCCAAAAAGGAAGCCTTCACATGGCTAGGAAGAAAAGTCGTTACCCTTGACGATCGCTTCGGTGCCATGGCCTCCAAGCTAGCTTGCAAGACTCGCAAGAGCGTTTCCTCCGCAACGCTGGCTTCAGATCTCTCGTCGGTAAACCGCAGCACCACCACCAGCAGCCCCCTTTCCTTCTTCCTCCTCCTTTCTCTCTCTCTTTCTCTCTCTTGAAGAAAGATGAAGGCCAAATCAAAGTGAGAATTCTTCTCTGATTTCGGCCCTTAAGGAAAAAGAAGAAGAAGCTTCAGCCCTTGGATCCAGACTGAAGAAATGGACGGCCACGATTTTGCCAAAAACACAGTTTTTGACCCGACACGGCCTCGAACACGGCCGTGTGCCAGGCCGTGTGCCTCAAGCGGTGGTCAACCGACTTATCCAAACCAGTGACACGCCCACGGGACACGCCCGTGTCATGGGCCGTGTCACCAACACGCCTGCAGACACGCCCGTGTCTGTGGCCGTGTACCTGGGGAAAAAAAATCCCAAATCATCCCGAGACTTCACACGGCCTGTGACACGCCCGTGTCCCAGGCCGTGTGCCCAGACACGGCACAAAGACACGCCCTGTCGAAACCTTCGGCGGGCTGAGTTCGTCGCCTGATTTGCCACGCCCTGTGACACGCCCGTGTCATAGGCCGTGTTCAACACTCGACACTCACTTCTCGACACTCGACGATCGTCGAGAAAAATCGTCGAGCATGCGACACGGCCTTGGACATGCCCGTGTCCTGGGCCGTGTGCCTCCTCTCGACGCATCGCCGAGAGCAAAAATCGTCGAGACAAAGCCCAATCGTCGACACAACCTCGACACGCCCTGCGACACGCCCGTGTCGCAGGCCGTGTCAACGGACACGCCCTGGGACACGCCCGTGTCCCAGGCCGTGTCACCCAAAAATGTCTGTTTCTGAACTTTGGGCTGTTACAATCCTCCCCTCCTACAAGAAATTTCGTCCTCGAAATTCAGAGACAGGAAAGCAACAGAAACATCAAGAAAAATGTGACAACACATATAAAAATGTATGTTACAACATTCTTGCTACAGATTACACAAACAGCTCAGGGAACTCTGCTCACATGGTTTGCTCGTGCTCCCATGTCAGTTCTTCACGGCCGCAGTTGTCCCATCGGACTTTCACCATACCGACCGTCTTGTTCCGCAACTGTTTCTCGGCTCGATCTTCGATTTGAATGGGTCTAACTCTCGTTGTTAGCCCATACTCCACCGGCACCCGATCATCCGCGATCACTTGAGCTGGATCTTTCACGGCCTTCCGAAGCACCGAAATGTGAAAGACATCATGTAACCCACCCAAGTCCGCCGACAGAGCTAGCCGATAAGCCGCTTCGCCAATTCGCTCAACCACTTCAAAAGGACCTAAATATCTTGGACTCAACTTTTTCAAGCGTCGAATCCTGGAGACACCTTTGAATGGCTTGATCTTCAAGTAGACCCAATCGCCAACCGCAAATTCTACGTTCCGGTGCTTGGCGTTGTAGTACTTCGCTTGTCGATCTTGAGCAATCAGCAATCTCTCTCGAATAGTCCGAATGGTTGAGTTTGCTTCATCAACCTCATTTGGTTTGACAACCCGAGCTTCGCCCGCTTCTACCCAAGCCAAGGGAGTACGACACTTCCTTCCATATAGAGCTTCATATGGTGCCATCCCAATGCTTGCCTGGTAGCTGTTATTATAAGCAAACTCTACCATATAGAGATGATCTTCCCATCTCTTTCCGAAGTCAAGGGCGCACATTTGGAGCATGTCCTCCATTGTTCTGTTGGTACGTTCAGTTTGGCCATCCGTTTGGGGATGAAAGGCCGTACTGAAAGTCAATTTCGTGCCCAACAGTCGGTGAACTAACCTCCAATCATTTGACATGAATCGCCCATCTCGATCACTTACGATGCTCCGAGGAACACCGTGAAGCCGCACAATTTGATCAACATATAACTTGGCCAAATATTCAACTGAATCATCCCGTCTGTTCGGGATAAAATGTGCTACTTTTGTTAGCCGGTCAACTATCACCCAAATGGAATCATTTCCTCGCTGCGATCTTGGCAACCCATGCACAAAATCCATGGAAATATCATCAAATTTCCACACTGGGATCGGCAGTGACTTCAAATAACTGCCCGGCTTTTGACATTCCGCCTTCACCATCGCACATGTTTGACATTTGGCTACATACAGGGCAACATCTTTCTTGAGCCCTGGCCACCAGAAAAACTTCTTCATATCGTTGAACATCTTTGTGCTCCCGGGGTGAATGGAATACTTGGTATAATGTGCTTCATACATTAGTTCTTCCCTCAACTTCCCCACATTCGGGACGCACAAACGGCCCTCTTTGCGCAAAAGACCATCAATCCAGGTGAATTTGCCCTCTGGCCCTTCATTCACATAGCGTAAGAGATCTTCATCCAACTCCGTTGCCCGTCGAACTCGGTCCGCAAGGTCACATTGCACCTCGGTCCAGTTCAAACATGCAATGGCAGTGGAATTCTTCTCAACACAATCGATCTCCAATGCCTCCAGTTCCTGAATAAGACGTTCATCATGCCTTTGTAACCAATTCGCTCTAGCCGGAACTCGCCGACTCAAGGCATCCGCGACAACATTCCCCTTCCCGGGTGTATAGTGAATCTCGAAAGTGTAATCCCCAAGGAACTCCAACCACCTTCGTTGTCGCATGTTCAACTCTTTCTGCTCCAATAGATACTTTAGGCTCTTATGATCAGTATAGATCTCTACCTTCACGCCATAAAGGTAGTGTCGCCACAACTTGAGTGCAAAAATCACCGCCGCTAGTTCCAAATCATGGACGGGATAATTTCACTCGTGCACCTTCAATTGGCGTGAGCCATAAGCAATCACCTTTCCGCTCTGCAGAAGAACGCAGCCTAAGCCGCTTCCTGAGGCATCACTATAAATCACAAATCCATCGGTTCCACATGGCGAAGACAACACCGGCGCCGTGGTCAACCGAACCTTCAGCTCTTCAAAAGCTCGTGCGCACTCTGGCGTCCAAACGAACTTCTGATCCTTTCGCGTCAGTGTGGTTAGCGGTAAAGCGATTCCCGAGAAGTTCTCCACAAATCTTCTATAGTAGCCCGCAAGTCCAAGGAAACTCCTGACCTCGGCCACGGAAGACAATATTGGCCATTCTTGTATGGCTTTTATCTTCGCTGGATCCACTGCAATGCCCGCTCCACTCACCACATGGCCCAAAAATGCTACTGACGATAGCCAAAACTCGCACTTCGAGAACTTGTCATAGAGCTGATTTTGCCTCAACGTGTTCAACACCAACCGCAAGTGAATCTCATGCTCAGCTTTGGACTTCGAGTATACCAGGATATCATCAATAAACACTATCACAAACAGATCCAGGTACTCACGAAAAATACGGTGCATCAGATCCATAAACACCGAGGGCGCATTGCACAATCCAAAGGGCATGACTGTGAACTCATAGTGCCCATAACGCATTCCAAATGCGGTTTTGGGAATGTCACCTTCCCGAATTCTTAACTGGTAATAACCAGACTTCAGGTCCAACTTCGAATAGACGGTAGATCCCACTAGCTGATCGAATAACTCATCAATCCGAGGTATAGGATACTTATTCTTCTCGGTCAGCTTATTCAATTCACGGTAATCGATACACAACCGTAACCCACCATCTTTCTTCTTTACAAAAAGCACAGGCGCGCTCCAAGGTGACATACTTGGGCGGATATAGCCTTGCTCTAGCATTTCTTGTAGTTGAACCTTCAACTCAGCCATCTCTTTAGGCGCAACGCGATATGGCGAGCGGGCCACGGGTTTCGCACCTGGCACCAATTCAATTGTGAAGTCAATCTCCCGCTGGGGTGGTAGCCCAGGGAGATCCGTGGGAAACACATCTGTAAATTCTGCCACAATCGGAACCTCGCACAAAGTGGCCTTAGGCTCAACCGCCTGAATTAGTGCAAAGTAACACTCCGCACCCTTCCGAACAGCTTTGACTACCTGGAGTGCAGACATCAACGTCCCGTCTACTCCTCGCATACCCGCGAACTTGGTCTTCTGTTCGGTAGTCTGGCCCAACGTGATTTCTTTGGACTGACAATCAATCATCGCATGCTGCTCCGCAAGCCAATCCATCCCAAAAATCACATCGAATTCCGATATTGGCAAAACAAATGCGGTTAAACAAAAATCCCGACTTCCTAACTGAACCGCCACATCGCAAGCTTGATCCGCAAGCATCCAACATCCATTCGGCAACACCACTCTGACGCTATCTGTCTTTGCACGACTGGGTATCCCAAGCCGCGTAATAAATTCACGAGACAGAAAAGAATGCGATGCACCTGTATCAAACAGTGCTCGCGCCAGCGTGTCCCGAATCATCACAAAGCCTATGACAAACATGTCACACACACAAACCACAAACATAGGCGTACTAAGCAAAGCATACAAACAATCGCATCAGCAAAACTAAACTCATACCTGTGACCACGTCACTCTGCTTGATGGCCTCTTGCAGGCCAAGATTATAGACTCGGGGTTGCGCCTGCGAGGCAGAGGAATCCACCACCGCCTTTCCTTTTTCCGCATAAGATGCTCCCGCCTTCTTTTCACTCTTCGGCGGCATCCGACAATCTCGCGCAATATGCCCCATCCTACCACAATTGAAGCAGGTACGAGTTTCTGGCTTGGAGGTTGCCCCTGATGTTGCTCCCGATGCAACTGATGAAGGCGCTTGTCCACTAGGCTTGGACTTCTTGCCCCATCTCTTCTTATAAAATGACTTTCCCGATCGGGGTGCCTTCCACTCTGGTTGCGACACAGCCAAAGCTCTCTTCCCTTGCACCCTCTTCATATCCTTTTCCAACGCTGTCGCGGTTTCAACCAATGCTTGGAAACCTTGGTTCACAGAACTGGACACAAGGAACCTCAGCTCGTCCCTCAGTCCTTCATAGAACCGATTAGTCTTCCTCTGCTCATCAGCAAAAATCGAACCCGCATACCGCCCCAAGCGAGTAAACTCATGCAGGTACGCGTCAACACTGCCATCACCTTGAGTCAACCGTTGGAATTCATTTTCCATGGCTATCCGTTGCGCCACAGGAAGGTGCTTCGCTAGGAAGAGCCGAGAGAATTCTTCCATCGACACTTGGGTTAACGGACGACCCGCCAAATGATGCAACTCCATCTCATCCCACCATAAACGCGCTTCTCCTTCAAGCAAGAAGGTGGCTAAGGTAACTTTCTGATGCTCCGTCGTTCCTATCGCCGTCATCACTCGCTTGACGCGCGATAACCAATCCTCAGCCTGCGTCGGGGTTCCCGCTCCCGAGAACGTAGGCGGATGGAAACTCATAAACCGCGTTAGCTGCTTCTCAGACGCTCGAGGAACCACATCCATAACAGGTTCAGGCCTTGCCACCACCTGTTCTGGCCTCACAGCCGCTTGTTCCTGCCTAAGTGGCTGGCCTTGGATCATGGTAAATAAGGCCTCCGCAACTAAACGCACATGTTCCGCAGACGGTGGAGGTGTAGACACAGCGGCTGGTGCCGTACTTTCATCAGAACGCTGGGGCTCAGACGGCCCAGCTCCACTCCGTGTCACCTAAAGGTGGACAAGACACACACATTAGCGGTCGTTCCCAAGCAAACAACACAAAATAGGAACACGCAGGTTCCTCAAACATACAAAAGGCATTCCTATCATGGACATTCAGGAGTTCAATCGTAGACTTTGGTGTGCACAAACACGTGCTCGCCACCCCACAAAAGAAGTCGGCCACGACTTCGAGAGGGAAAGACCAAGACAACCTCCCTCTGATACCAACAATGTAACAACCCCATCCGTTCATATGATATATTCTAGAAGGTCCGGCCGGGGCCCCACAGGATATACCACAAAACAGTCGGTGAAGGTACAGGATGATACCAGAGTAGCGCATCGCACCTATCACAATCATTCTAGCGGAAGCCTAAACTACTTGAACTCCTCATGACTGTCCAAACATAAAACTCCACATTTTATATATATATAGGAATGTCTTACAACATGTCAAAAGAGTTGGCCTTATGGCCTTACATGGCTTTCACACAGTGGCCTAAAACAGATTGGCGCGCAGGCCGGCCACAATAAAAGAAAACACTCAAAAGAACACAACTAGCCTTCGAGGGCTAGCAGCAGCAGCAGCAGCACCAGCAGGAACATCAACCTCTATGCGTCCCGCTCGGCTCTCCAGCACCTGTGCAAGGACAATCCACCCACCGGTGGCAAACAAAAGCAACGGTCAGCGTTCAGCTGACCAAATTATAACGACCCTACCCCTTCTCTCGGGGCAGCGGTATTTTTCCCTGCAGGCATATCATATCACAAGTATGGCAAGCTATATCATCAAAAGGTTCTTTCACGCACACAAGTCATCACAACCGTTCGCCGCCCGGCCCAACGGTCCGTGCACTCAGGGCACATTCTTGGTGTTCTGACAACCTCTTGCCCACCACCGTATCAGGGTTATCACCCAACGGTAAATCTCTTGAGCATTTACTCCATGGCGTGCAGCCGGAGTTAGTCTTCGGACAACGGGATGGCCCGTAGCCCCCCATTGTGTCATGACGCGCAGGCCGAAGACTCTTACTATGCGCTCCAACAGACCGCACTTTTTGGTCTCACGTCAGACGGACATAGCGCAGGTCGGATCCTCCACCCCCCGTTGCTCAAATCGCCTTGCCTTCTCCGAGTACAACGTACTCATGGCTATATCAAAGGCGCGGGTCGGTCTCACCAATCCTGTTCTTGGCATTCAAGCCTAGGTATTTCACTATACCCATTTCCTCACAGCAACAGCGGGTCTTTCCTAGGCACACCAGTACTTCCTGTGACTCTCTCCACAGGTGGACACCGCACAAGCACAAATGTCAGGGGTCTTTCCTGGGCACACCAGTACTTCCTGTGACTCGCTTCACAGGTGGACACCCTACGACATCAAGCATCACAAAAAGGGCCTTTCCTGGTCCCACCAGTACTTCCTGTGCCTCATTCACAGGTTGGACCCAAACCATCACATGGCTATTTTTCCTGGGCTACCACCCCAGTACTTCCTGCTACTCCTTTTCGCAGGCATAACCCATAGACTCCGTACACTACACGTTATCACGGAGTCTTCTCCGGTTCGTATGCAACATCACCAATCCAGACCAACCTGTCCAGATGGGCTTCACACAGCATGCCTATTCCGTACTCCATTTCCGGATCTATATGCAACACAAAGGGGATTTCAAGCATCCACCCATAGATTTCCAAAATCAGCCACCTCTTGGTGGGGGAAATCACAAAATATGCCAAAAAGGAAGCCTTCACATGGCTAGGAAGAAAAGTCGTTACCCTTGACGATCGCTTCGGTGCCATGGCCTCCAAGCTAGCTTGCAAGACTCGCAAGAGCGTTTCCTCCGCAACGCTGGCTTCGGATCTCTCGTCGGTAAACCGCAGCACCACCAGCAGCAGCCCCCTTTCCTTCTTCCTCCTCCTTTCTCTCTCTCTTTCTCTCTCTTGAAGAAAGATGAAGGCCAAATCAAAGTGAGAATTCTTCTCTGATTTCGGCCCTTAAGGAAAAAGAAGAAGAAGCTTCAGCCCTTGGATCCAGACTGAAGAAATGGACGGCCACGATTTTGCCAAAAACACAGTTTTTGACCCGACACGACCTCAAACACGGCCGTGTGCCAGGCCGTGTGCCTCAAGCGGTGGTCAACCGACTTATCCAAACCAGTGACACGCCCACGGGACACGCCCGTGTCATGGGCCGTGTCACCAACACGCCTGCAGACACGCCCGTGTCTGTGGCCGTGTACCTGGGGAAAAAAATCCCAAATCATCCCGAGATTTCACACGGCCTGTGACACGCCCGTGTCCCAGGCCGTGTGCCCAAACACGGCACAAAGACACGCCCTGTCGAAACCTTCGGCGGGCTGAGTTCGTCGCCTGATTTGCCACGCCCTGTGACACGCCCGTGTCACAGGCCGTGTTCAACACTCGACACTCACTTCTCGACACTCGACGATCGTCGAGAAAAATCGTCGAGCATGCGACACGGCCTTGGACACGCCCGTATCCTGGGCCGTGTGCCTCCTCTCGACGCATCGCCGAGAGCAAAAATCGTCGAGACAAAGCCCAATCGTCGACACAACCTCGACACGCCCTGCGACACGCCCGTGTCGCAGGCCGTGTCAACGGACACGCCCTGGGACACGCCCGTGTCCCAGGCCGTGTCACCCAAAAATGTCTGTTTCTGAACTTTGGGCTGTTACAATATCATTGAATTGGGGTTATGACTTCTCCAAATAGGGGAAGATTGTTGGGTACATTGGTTACAATGTACTTGATTTGAAGAAGCCCTTTCAGTTTAATGATATACACATAGTTGTATTTGATGAATGTTAAGTTCATGTGTGCAGGTTAATAAAGCTAAGTACAAAAATGTCGACACACTAGACATGTGTCAACACCTTTGTCAAGGATGTGCTGAGACAAGAAGAAAGTTATGTCGACACCCAGGACTTGGGTCGACACTATGATACAAGAAAATAACTGGGTCGATACTCAGGTATAGTTTCGATAGACATTGTACAAGTTATGCCGAGATAAAGAGAAGTTGTATGGACACTAAGGACAAGTGTCGACACACTCTAAACAAGTAGTGTCGAGACTGCAAACAACTGTGTCGACACTCAATAGAAGTGTCAACATACTTCACAAGCTGAGTCAAGACTGGAGGCAAGCAGTGTCGACACTCAGGACTAGTGTCGACACATTCTACATCAGCTGTGTCGAGACAAGGTGAAGGTTGTGTCGGCATATTCAAAAATTTGTCGACACCACTACAAGAGTAGTGTCGACACCCAGGACTGGTGTCGACACATCCAACATTCAAGTTTTGACAGTTCAAGCAGATTTGTTTCTTAAGTACAGAAATCAAGTGAGAGGGTCCGACAACTGTCAGAACTGTCCGAACTATCAGATGTCAGTTATTAACCGGATCATCAGGTTACCTTTGACAGAGCCTATATAAAGGGATCAACTCTTCAGAAAAGAGTGAGAAAAATTTGGCAAGTCCAGATCTAAGAAACTATCTGCTAAAATACAAAAGGTGGAGAGAAACCAGATCAAGAATCGTCTTCAACATTCTCCAGCCTAGATCTATCCTAATTTCAACTTCAAGAAGCTTTGAAAAGATAAGAAGGGCAGGATCAAATCTATCACTTCAAGATCAAAGGAAGCAAACAGATCAGGATCAGATCAAGAAGCAATCACCCATTCTTCTCTGGCTGGGTGACTTGTTCTGTACCAATCTCTTTTACTTTTTTTGATTTTGTAAGATCTACCTGTAGATCCGAGTGTAGGGGAAACATGTTCTCTGAGATTGTAAGCCTATGTTATAAAGGCTGAGGTAGGGCAGAGAATGCCTGAGGTAGGAGAAGTGGGAATTTCTCTGAGTTGTAGGGCAAGATTTGCTTGAGAAGTAGGAGTGTGGATATATTCTGAGGTAAAGTTCTTGGGAAGAAATTGAGGTGTAGGATCTTGGTGATCTGAGTGGTAATACTTGTAAAGTTTGAGTTGTAGGAGCCAGCTGGGCTCTGAGCTGTAAGGTCTGAGGATCTGAGTAACAGAAGAAGTTGGCTGAATCTAGTTCATTGCTTGATAGACGAAGGGGAAAGTGGATGTACACATAAATTGTGGAAACATTAGTATACACAAGCTCTAGTGGCTTGGATGTCCTCGTCGAGATGGGGTTCTGGAATGAAACTTGATTTTTCTTCTCAGCCATATAGTGATCACACCTCTCCTACTAATATGCAAATAGATCAACAATCATCTTCTTCCCGATAAGACATCTCAGATCCTTTTGGCTAATATAGCATGTGTATGAGCCCATCCCCCAACCTTATCCCGGGTCAGGTCGAATACGGCCCTTACTGCCCAAGACGTCCACCCATTGCTTCCTAAGAGGAAAAATCTCACTCTACCAAGCACTAGTTGGCTGTTTTGTCTGGCTTAAATCACAACATTTACATCACATTATAGAGTTGCAGAAGCAATAACAAAATACCACCAAATTACATTATATATATATATATATATATATATATATATATATATATATATATATATATATATATATATATATATATATATATACGAGTGACAGGCACGGGGATCCGCCCCTATGACCAATCACGACAGTGCCTCAAATGCAATAGTGTATGGGGCCCTCCGTGTCCCGCGCGACATTATCCCGTCCACGATAATGTCCCGGCGCGACAGTGCTTCCGCTGCTCTCAAATCCCTAATTGTTATGCATTGCAATGTGCAGTGAGGTTTGTGACACTGCATGGGGCCCCCGTGCCCCGCGCAATAGTACCTGCTCATGGCAGCGAAAAATAACCAATATAATCGCACAACATTCCACCATGTGTGACAATACGATCGAGATGGCTAATACCCTCCTTAGAAACAATATCCGCAATTTACGATCCGACGAAACTTCTACTATCCAATAATGTCAAGAAGATGTAAGGAGCGGTAAAAAGTAAGGAAAGCAAATGAAAATTCAACCTATCTGCGACTAAAAATCAAGGCGCTTCTCCTCTTCAAGCACATATTAATACCACCGGTGATAACAAATCACGGAAAAATCTCAACAAAGAGGAAATTGTTGTGAAAAGAAATGCAAACAGTACAACAAAGCTTGATGGATTTCTCACAGGCCGGGTAAACTCTATTAATCTTGTTATACCCTGATTCTGCAATTTGTCCAATTTTGAAAGGTGTGATAAAAAGAAATCTGAGCAAAACAATTCCTTATGAGCAAGATTATATTAAAAAGTGTGGACAGCATGCACCCACTTGTTGAGAACTTCTAATATTTATTGTGCATAATAGATCCATTGAAAGAGTCTAATAGTGACGGAAAAGCCGAGATAAGAAACGTTTGAAAAAATAGAAATAAAAATCGGGAAGTGTGAGTTCCGCGGAGATTGTTTTGGAGGAGATAAATGACAAAAACAGGTTAGAATTTGAAGATCCGGGACATTTTTTCGAAGAATTTCAATAAAAACCAAATCCTTGAGATGCACAGAGAGCAGATTTTTGAAGAATTTCCAAGATTAGGCATTTTTCGCATAGGACACAGCACACGACGCCTACTATCATGCTCGAGGAAGCGGTTCTCCTTTGCAGGATATCCTTCTGGCACGATTCGCCAGAAGGCCGGCAATTAATTTTATGAAGAAATGAACGCGAATGGGACAATGACCTACACTGGAGAATATCAATAGAGAAAGGAGAGTAGACATACCTGCTGAGAAATGCTATGTGTAGCATGAAGGAGAATCTCGGTCGGGATGTAGATATGCAAGAACGAAGAGGAATTCGGGGATCGGGGAGCTGAGAATGGTGAGGTAAGCATCTCTGTGAGCGGTTTTCTTTTGCAGAAGGAATTTTCATAAACCGGAAGCCCGTCAGGGAAGAGATCGGAACCTGTCGGTGATGTGCTATTGAGAGAATGACGACGTCGGGGTGGAAGGCCAACCTAGGTTTTATGGTTGGAGACGGGAGCAAGAGCATGAAGTCGGGTATGCGGAGAGAGATTCGATGTTTTTTAGGGAGATTGGGAGTCAAGATGAACGGTTCTAAAATAAGGAGATTATTAACCGCAACTCGTTTTTCGCTACTCACACCCCAAAATTTCAAAAAAACAAATATTTTTTCTGTCGTTAACCACAACCCGACGCCTCCTTTCTTGGTGCTACCGCTGAAATAGCCCGCCTCCTTCGTCCTGCTGAAGCTGTCCGCCTCCTTCCTCCTTCCTCCTTCCTCCTTCCTCCCGATGGAGCATCTTGCTTCCTTCTTCCCGCTGAAGTTGTCGTCTCCTTACTTCTTCCTCCCGTTGAAGCCAAGACAAAGTCAACTTGCCATTTTTGGGCGGTGTTCCTTTTTCTTATTGAAAATTGGGTTGTATATTTATGGAAAGGAACTGTAATGTTTTCATATGGGATGCTTTTCTAGATTGCGGTGGAGTTTAGAATCCACCAGGCAGATAAGGCCCAGGGGAAGATGAGTTTAGAACTACCATGACAGAGGAGGAAGATAGTGAAATCCATATGGGTCTCCTCTTTGTCGATGGAGGACCATCAGATTAGTAACATCAAAAGAAGAGTGGATGGATGATGGTTCTCCATCGACAGCAAGGTTGTAACTCTGGCTTTTCATGTCGCACCAATATTTTGTGTATTTTCCTGCGGAGGCCAGCGGGGTTCCCGTCTTTATGGCCTCCATTTTCTGACCACAACAATTCAACAACTCTCTGGCTCTGGACTTCTTCTTTTTCAAATCTTCATTTTATTGATTGCTATATGATGTATTGTAGAGTCATTATACACATACATGGTTTATCAAATCTATAAATATACTTATATCAGCCTTGTACACGTGCATTAAAAGGTCTACTTTGAATGTGAAATTATTTGAGTAGCCTGAAACAGAGTTCTCCCTACAAAGCAGAGCTCAAGTATCCTGAAAGTCGGAAGATATAACGGAAGATATAACTTCTATGGGGTTGGTTCTATGAGCAATTTCTCTCTGTGTGTGCTGCATCATTTTCTTGAGTAAACTATAGCAGAGGAAATGCCCAACAAAAGACGAGCTATAGCAGATAGTGTAACAGAGCAGAGTAGAGTCTCGTCAGTAAACTGTGTTCCGGTAAAACCCACAATTATGTTTTTTTTCCCTCTGTCGAGGAAAAGTAGACGACACAAAGTATTAATGGAAAAAATGTAGACGAGTGAACTCTGCTCTGGTCCTTCCTCTCATAGCTGGAAGTGAAAAACCGTGTCCGTGATGTTATCACTTCCATGATGAATCAGATCGGGACACGATAATTCAGCACCAACCAGCAACTTCTCCTCGGCCCTCTCGACATCAAGCTCCACCTCTCGGTCAAGCACTCTCCTCCGTGCTTATAAATTTACAGTTGGAGTCAACTTCGTCACCAAGAAGATTGAGGGGTGCGGCAAGCCAAATATCAGGTTGTAGATAACATTTTGGGTCGCGATTAATAACATTGGGGTGCGACAAGCCAATTTTGAGTTGCGGTTAACAATCGCCTAAAATAATCATGCCATATTCAACGGTTGAAATTTTTTTTGGATAATTTTAAACTCATGCTATTTGCAGGCCTCACTATATCTTTTTACTATAGTGTGTACTCATGCTATTTACAGGCCTCACTATTTCTTTTTACTATAGTGTGTGTGTGTGTGTGTGTGTGTGTGTGTGTGTGTGTGTGTGTGTATATATGTATATGAGCAAGTAAAGATTGTCTCCACTTTTTATACAACAAGCCCGTAGGCTGCAAAAGACAACAACTACTAACACTCTCCCACTTACAAGCCTGAGCGCTACAAATTCACATCTTGGAAATCTGGAGACGAAGGAGGTGCATCTGTTTAAGTAGACCAATCAGCTGGCGTATCAGCATGCAGGAGTTGGACATCATGGTGCTCCATCTCCTGTGAATGATTATTAAAATAACCGTTAATCACAGAGCTAAGTGGAAACACATTTCCTCCCCAAATCTATATTCTGGGGGCAAGCTCCCGCACCCAAACAAAAGTAAATAGCCGAAGAATGAGAGGATTAGTACAATATTTCATATATAAAGGCTAGAAGCAACTATCGGTAAGAATATGCAGCATAATATAATTGGAAATAGTAGTAGCTTACCTGCCTGTTATATAATAAATGCTCCACTAGATATCAATATGACAGGTGTTTACAACATATTATTCACACCGTAGGTATTCAAACCTACCAACACACCGCAGGTGTTCAAAACCCATGCACACACCCTATGTCTTCATCGTATAGACCGCTTCTCTTCAAGCTGGGTAGCGAGCCCCGCGAGCCTCACTGATGTGGCATGCGGTGATAGTGGCCAGTCCCGCCACTTTTCGGGGTGGTCGTACAACACTTCCCAGATCCCAATGTACAACCCCATGTACTATTGGATGTGAGTGACATCCGGTGATTCTGAATTTAGGCCAACCAGTGTAGGAAATCCAACTGGGAGAGAAATAACGGTCGGCCACTTGTGGTATGCATCTCCCTGTTGCCATGAGTCGTCGAAATTCCTACATCGGTACGAACTGTCTACAGAAGTGATTGACCCGCCACGTGTTGGGTCCATTTATCCCAATGTCCTGAATTTGAAGAAGGTCTTGTAGATAATGGTATACACATGTTATAATCTAATATGTCATACAAGTTCTATATATGAAGGGTACCATCAATGCATTGATTAGACAAGTTGATTCAAGTGGCCAAGACATGTGATGTCTAGGAAGGCTAGTGGAAAGACAAAAAACTGTCTAAACCCACAGGCATTGAGTAAAGTCTATTCACTTAACGTCAGGTGGCTAATAGTACTGAGTTCAACTTATATAGTCAAAGCCAAACAATTGACAAGCTGAAGATGTGGCTAAGTCCACAGGCATTGAGTGAAATCCACTCACTCAATGCTATACAGTAAAAATCTATGACACTTGCTAAGACAGTCTAAGCATAAGAAGAAACAATAAGAAAGTGGCTAAGTACACATCCATTGAGTGTAGTATACTAACTCAACGCCATACTCCATAATCGTCGAGTATTACTCTGTCAGTAACAAAAAAAAAATCTATGTAGGTATTTGACTAAGTCCACAAGCATTGAGTGAAGCTTACTCACTCAATGACATATGATAAAAAGCGTTGACTGAACCTTAGAAAGTCAGAGCTAGTGTTTTCAGATACAAAAAATTGGCTAAGTGTTTTGGCATTGAGTGAAGCTTACTCACTCAATGCCTAGTGATAGAAAATCTGTCTAAGTTTTTTGGCTTTCAGTGATGCCTACTCTCTCAACGCATATACTAAATATGCTTGATTTTGGCTAAGTTCATAGATGGTGATGCCAGCAAAGTCAACAAGTCAACAGAATTTGAATTTGTTGCAGGAAAGCTACAATACATGACAAATGTCGTCGCTTACTTATAATATAACAATTAATGCAAAAGTTGGTAGCTGCCAATAAATTCAAGGTGGGCCCCACTACTCAAAGAGTCGTTGATGGGCTAATAATAAAAGGCAAAGTTCGAGGAAGAAGCAGTAGCTTTTGGAAATACAATTGGACTTCATCTTCTTCCTCGTCATTATTGGAGAACCTTAAAGGAGAAGTTCAAGCTTCAGATTTAAGAGATCAAAGAGATAACTAGTGCCATTTTCACCTATACCAGCAAGGCCAAAAAGCTTGTTATTTAAGGAATAAGGAGAAGAAAAAATAACTGGTTTCTGCAGTCAAGAAGTTAGGGCTTAGTCTATCTCAACTCAGGTTGCAGCAAAGGAAGAAACCCTTACTGCAAGTTACTTTACCGTTCCAACAAGCCTAATCTCAAAGATAAATTTTTGGAGCTAAGAAGAAGATAGGACTGAACTTGTGAGCTAGTTCAGGAAGGAGCAGAACAATAGATCTGTAAGGAAGCAGCAAGGTCTATTGCTACAATAGTTGAAAGCTGAAGAAAGATAAATGGTGTCATCCATTCCTGCACCAGCAAGTTCAGAGAAAATCTCTGAGAAAGAAGAAGCAGCAATGGGCCAACCATAACTACAGTTGCTACATAACTCAGGCCAAGCTTTCCTGAAGACATTTTCTGGACTGTGTAGAAGAAGTTTGGACTGAGATAACTCATGAAAAAAGTAGGTAGGCTCAGAGAAATTTCTCTAGAGCTAAATAACTACACCCAAACTCACACACTATAGAATCTTAATAGATCTGAGTTGTAAGCCTGTGTTATAAAGGCCGAGGGTAGGATCCAAGTGTGGATCTGAGTGTAGGATTCAAGTTTGAATCTGAGTTAGGATCTAGTTGGGATCTGAGGTAGGTAATCAGTTGATCACTGAGTTGCAGGGCTTTTGAGCCTGAGGAAGGAGAGTAATTCTCTTTGAGTTGTAGGGCACTTGTGCCTAAGTTATAGGATACTTTGGATCTGAGGTAAGGATTTTATGTCTGAGAAGTAGGAGAGTCATTCTCTCTGAAGTAGGATCCTTTATGGATCTGAGGTAGGGCTGTCCTCCCAGCCTGAGTGGTAGGGCCTTTGGCCTGAGGTAGGTGATCAGTTGGTTACTGAGTTGTAGGGCTTAGTGTCTGAGAAGTAAGTCTTGGAGGAGGCTGAGAGATCCTGAGGGATCTGAGTTATAAGCTCTTAGGAGCTGAGATTGTAGAAGTGTCTTGTCTAACTAGAAGTTAGAAAGATGGGAGGGAAAGTGGATGTACCCATAATTTGGGGAACCACTATAAATTTATTGTATTGTCTGTGTGATTGTCTTGAAGGCACTACTAACATAATCACATCACTCACATAAGTAAATAAGTTTAAAATATATCATAAGAAACCAATAACCTATTCATCCCCACTCTAAGTAATTTAGCTATCCTTGAAAACAAAGACTTTCAAGTGGTATCAGAGAGAGGTTACTTAAAAAGGACTTAACATTCTGAGTAGACCTCAAAGGATAGCTAAAAGGTTAGTGCTTATGGGTTCAGGAGTGAACCATAAGGATTGGAGCTCAATGAATCTTCAAGTCTTCAGAGTGGAAAAGACCTACAATGGACTGTTGGCAGCTGTTGTAGAAGATGAAGTCTATCCTCCTACCAGGATAGGAATCAGAGCCCCACTTTCCTCAATGTTCGGGAATTGTGGTAAAGTTAATGTCTATCTAGATGCAATGTTAAAGATTAGGGCCCCTCTATCATACTGAGACTATGATTCAGAGGTGGATGTTGATGAGGAAGCTGACTGCAAATGTTATGGGTTGATGGCCATGACAGAAGAAGAATCCTGCCAGGATCAGCCTGGTCCAGATCAGGTTCACACTCCATCTAGCTCATCCTCAATTTTTATATATGAGTCCAGTCTAGACTCTGATGCATCTGCATCAAGTGATGATAAGGGACATGTATCAGAGGAAGATGTCAATCAATTAATTGACATGTATGGTGTACTTATGAATGCTTTCAAATGAAGCAAGTTGTTGGCCAAGATGTAGGCTCAGGAGATTATCTCTCTACAGCTAGCTGCTTCCCAACAGGCTGAGACAACAACCCTACTGGATCAGAAGACTAAGGAAGTCAGCCAACTAAAGGCCAACTCAGTCATCCAACTGGAGAATATAAACTAGAAGGACAAGACCATCTTGGATCTTAAAGAGAGACTCCTAAATGAGAAAAATGTTATGACTGATTTTAAGAAGCCCAAAGCTATATTGCCATAGATTGACTCCTTTATCTCTTAAAAAGATGAGAAAGGTTTAGGGTCTAAGTGGAATTTCAAAGTTGACCTTTCTAAAGGGAAAGACAAAGCTCCTGTAGAGCCTTAGTCAACCCTTCTCAAAGAAATCCTCCCTTCTAACAGGTATGACCAGGACTGCATGTATGGTCACTATTAGAATGAAAATTCTTCTTGTAAGAATACAAGAGTATCTTCCAATGGAAGTAGAAAGGGTAAGGGAATGAGTGCCTTTGAGACCTCCCATGAAGAAATTCAAATGGCCCATCTTATACCATTTGTATTTAGTGCACTAGACCCCTCACACATTAGTAAGGCAATGGCCTTTTCTCAAGATCTCCAAGCACCTACCCTGAACAAGGGCAAGTCTGCCAGCAATCCAGACATAGGTATTTCTGAGGCCATCAACAGTATGTCCTTCGCAAATAAGGCTACTGCTGGTAGACCTCATGAAAGACCAAGCTCTTCTACTACCAGACATATCCTCAGTCTAACTATGACCGAGAGAAACAAGAACAAGGAAGCCGCTCTTCTTTCTGCTCAATCTGTAGTTAATCTAACTGTCAGACCTGCTCAGAAGAGAAGGTATAATATTCATGAGTGCTGGTGATGTGGCAAAGTGGGCCACTTTGCCCTAGATTGTTGGCATAATCCATCTGTGCCCAAAGCAAAAGTTAGTCTTCCTATCAGGAAATCTGCAGGACGACAAGGTCATTTTCATATTAACATGAACCTGGGAGCCTATTCATTTTGGGGTCCTAAGGTAAGATAATTTTATTTTGCAGGATAGTCCAAGTGGCCATACCAATTTATGATCCTTGGACATAGATTGTTCAAGACTTAGGATTAGAACAAGGTGGTCATCTTCAGGATCATACACCTATAGATAGACATGGATGGACAAGCTATTAGCAAAAGATGTCCAAGTCATGTGCAATCATTAAGGGGGAGCTTGATCAGTCTGATATGCTGGACTAGATTGAGTCTTACCAATAAGATTGGTATCAGGAAACCTCCTACAACAAGTGGATCAGCCAGAGAGAGTCAGATACAAATCTATTGCTAAAGAAGAGGAAAGGATCTGGCTCAGCTGAAAGATATTTGCAGGGAGCAAAGAAGTGGTTGTGTATCCATCATCTACTTCAAGACTACAAGACAAAGATAAGTAGAATTCCTCTAGTTGATGATTCTGCTAAATGTTCTCTAAATTGCAAGAAATCCTGCATCTCTTGACAGGACTGCTTTTTAGATAAGACATTTGTATATTAAAAGTATGAGAAGATGTATGAGACAGTAGTCTTAAACTTGTCTCAACAAATGAGCAAGTGGCTCACCTATTCAATGAGCCACTAGATGGAACTAGGTTTAACATCCTCAAGTTTGACATGGGTATGTTGAGTTTGGTTCAAGATCTCCTCTAGTTATATATAGTGTATTTATGTTGTAGGTCAATCTAAATCCCTACAAGATTAGTCAGTCTAATAAGACTAAGGGTTAAAGGCAAATTCATCTGTTTGCGGCTAAGTAAAAGGAATTAATCCCAGCCATTGATCATAACTTGATCCCCCATTAAGTACGCGTCTTTCCCCCTTCTTTCGTAAGAAAAAACTATAAATAGAAGGTCTTATGCATATAACAAAACACATTGTTCCTTGCCCTTCACTTCCTGATAATATGGAGACGACATATCTATTTCGCTTGCTCTCAGAAATTCACAAGCAAGATAGCTCCCAAAGGACTTGATTTCATATTTGAAGGCTCTAAGTTGGTCTAAATGGATTCACAGAGGTACCAGATGAGGTGTAGTATGTTAAGACTATGGTAAGTGGAACGAAGATCAAAATCACCCCGCAGAGGCTTAGCAAGGCTCTACAGTTGCCAAAGGTTGCTGGGGCTAATGACGAAGATGACCTAGAGCTATCTGACGTCAAAGCTACTATGAAGTGGGTCAGTCTATCAAAACACACCAGTGGTTCAATGTTAAGGAAGGAACTGAACCTAAGGGGCAAGTTTCTGGAAGATGTCGTTAAGAAGGCCTCTACTATGCAAAACCGGCTCCCACGATAAAATCTTAAAGAAAATGTTTGAGTTGATGGCTACGATCATTCTTTCAAAGAAAACTAACTGGGGAAGAATCCTGTTTGATAGGATTATAGAATGCATCAATAAGCCAAATCTGGGGAGAATTCTTCCCTGTTTCTACTGCAAATTATTCCAGAGATCCTGAATCTGAGGCTAGGGATAAAAAATCATCACATGATAAAGATGGATATAAGAATGTTGGATAGGTGGGTCAGAATCCGTCACCCCCATGGCCAGCAAGCTGCCAAGAAGAAGGAGAGACAAGCTCCAGTACCAGAGGAAAGAAACACAACTAGTTCTTCTGAAGAATAAGATGAGGAAGACCCTCATGATCCAAATCTGATAGGGTCTGGAGATGAGCCTAGAGAGGACACAGCTGTCCAAGTGTCTGAATTGTTTGACCAGTCCATCAGAAATCAGTTGAGCAGTGCTCAATATGAAGATGCCCAAGTTGAAGATAATCCTGCATCTGAAATTGTTGAAGGAGTGGTAGAGGATATAGTCAACAAAATCTCTACTACAATTGAGGGGGAGGCCTCAAAGACCCTAGCTACTATTGATAATGTATGTTCACCACCACCCCCAAGATCTTCTGGTAGGACATAGTCATTAGAATGAGGGGGAGCAAGTCTCATAGGTTCTTTTCAAGATGCACATGCTGAGCGGGAGAAAAATCTGGTTCAAGTCATGGAGACTCCACTGTCTGAGGGGGAGCAAGTTCAAAATCTTCAGGAGATATCTCAAGAGAATGTTGCTGAAAATCTTCAAGAGAATGCTGAAAATCTTCAAGAGAATGCTTTTGATGATGCTGTTCTGCATGCCAATGATGGCATGTCAGCAGATTAGAGGGAGCTTCACTCTGAACTCCCAGATAATGTTGAAGTGCATGATATAAACTCCTCCATGTCAAAAAAGGAGGAGAGTGCTCCAAAGAAAGCTCAGTCTTCTGCCTTCACTGTGGCTGACTTTGACAAGAGGGCAGCGGTCAGGCCAGCTCTAGAAATAGGTGATGAAGGCACTTCTGCAAGAACAGATCAAATGCCACCTATATTTCTAGCCCAGCTGAAGAGATTGGTGAATGAGCAGAGGAGATCCTTGGAAAATTTTGTGGATGATACTCTAAAATAAATCAGGAAGGAGCTATCTACAAAAATAAAGTCTATCAGATTTGAGGTGAATCTCTTGAAGGGTGAGACTGTAAAATTCTTCACAAGGGCAGCTCCAGTAGTGGATTATACCATGAATAAATTGGATGAAGTAGGCAAGAATATCGTAACAGTCGTAGATAATCAAAACATTCAAGCACAAAATATGTTGGCTATACACAATGCCGACAAAGTATTGCTTGATAAACAGACTGTTGCAATATTCAAAAAGATGGATGGCTGCACAAAATTGTTGGTGTACAACCCCATATTCGCGAAGAGTGGGCCCCAAGCAAAGCACAAGACTTAGTGCACGTTTTTAAGCTTTTTGGGAGTTTTGCACTCCTGGAGGCTAATTTTGGTTGGACCTGTGTAATATACTAGTAGGGGAGGAAATGTTCTCCCCCTAATGCATGTTTTTAAGCTTTCTGTGAGTTTTGCACTCCTGTAGGCCAATTTTGGGCGGACCTGCGTAATATACTAGTAGGGCGAGGAAATATTTGTCTCCCCCCCGGCCCCTTTGAGGAGTGATCGTTTCACTGTACTCGGGTGAACGTTTCACTGTACTCGGGTGAACGTTTCACTGTACTAGGGTGAACGTTTCACTGTACTCGGATGAACGTTTCACTGTACTCCGGTGAACGTTTCACTGTACTTGGATGAACGTTTTACTGTACTTGGGGGACTACCCCTGGTGGACTGTAATTAGCCGCTTATAACCGTGGGATTTGGCTATTGACAGGCCAATCCAAGGGCATTTCGATAATTTTCAGAGCAGTGGAGGATGGTTATTTGCAGGCCATTCCCATAATACTATAAATAGGCCCTTAGGGGTGCCTTGGAGATCACTTCTTCACACTCTCTTCATCCTCCAAGGCACCTAGCTCAGCATTGGTTTGGGAGGTGGAGATCGCGAAGGTCTTCCGGGTGTGAGGTGGGACCTCCATACTAGAGTCGAGGGTCTGTTCCTAGTTTCCTGAGCCTTTGGTCCGTGACATTCGCCTGAGTGCAGTAAGTGTGAGGTCACCCCTTTCAAGGGACCCCGAACTCCACAGAGACCGATTTCTCGGTTTCAACAACCGGATGACCATATGTTATAGGTCAAGAATCAAGTGACTGCTGGATTCAATTATCTTGAATCAGCCAGGAACAAGGCCTGCCTCTTTCAGACCAAACAACTTATTGAATAAGTCAAAAAGTGGGAGAGTAATGCCATAAGAACTAATACTGAGAATATGGTCTGGGCCACAAATGTGATGAGGGGATCTTATGGGATTGAACCTGTCTAGTATGACAACATCACCATGCTTCCCACTTAAGTACAAGAATTCTTTAATCCTGAAATGATCATTCAACATGAAGGCCAACAATAAGATGTAGGTGATCAGTGGAGTGAGCCATATGTTGCTACTGAAGCTCCCCAGTTCAGCCCATATATAGATCAAATAATAAAGGAAAAGACTGGTGCTGAGGAAGAAGAAGAAATGAGGATGAGTAAAAACAGATATTAAGAATAAATAGAAAAGTGACCTGATTTTGAAAAATGGAGTCCTGAATCAAGGACTATTATCTTGACAGCTTGGGAGCAAGTCAAATCCAAGAAGACTGAAATGGGGAAACTCTATAACTCACTTGAATAGAGCAAAATGGAGAAGAGAGATACTGAAAGGAGGATATTCAAAAGAAATAAGAATGCAGGTACTCTTCCTCCAGAAGCCGTTGAGCCAACTAAGTACATACCAAAGCCTTACAGTTACTTCCAGAGGCAGAGAGACAAGAAAGCTGAAGCTGCTGAAGTAGCCAAAGCTGATAAGAAAGGGAAAAAGATAGCTGATGGAGCTGAAAAGGAAGATAGATCCAAAAAGAAGCCTGAGGGCAGTGGCACTGTGATAAGGGGAGTTGAAACTTAAAATGTTTCTTGTTCTACTTATAGCGGTTATGGAATGTGTTATGTTTTGATATATGCACAAAAACATTTATTCATTCTAAGTTAAATGAAAATCATTTTTGATTATGTTCATTATTTTCTCTAAGATTATACAATGTGTCTTGTACTATATATGTTGCATATTTGTGTTAGTGTATACATTGTCTTAGGTTTTGATTTCTTCAAATAGGGGGAGATTGTTGGATCCATTGATCCCAATGTCCTGGATTTGAAGAAGGCCTTGTATACAATGGTATACACATGTTGTAATCTAACATATCCTATAAGTTCTATATATGCAGGGTACCTTCAATGCATTGATTGGACAGGTTGATTGAATTGGCCAAGACAGGTGATGTCTAGGCATGCTAGTGGAAAGATAGAAAACTGTCTAAGTCCGCAGGTGTTGAGAGAAGTCTATTCACTCAACGTTAGGTGGCTAATAGCGCTGAGTTTAGCTTGTATATTCAAAGCCAAAAAATTGGCAAGCTAAAGATGTGGCTAAGTCCATAAGCATTGAGTGAAGTCCACTCACTCGACACCATATAATAAAAAGCTGTGAGACAGGCTAAGACAGTCAAAGCCTAAGAAGAAATTACAAGAAAGTGGCTAAGTCCACAGGAATTGAGTGAAGTCTACTCACTCAACTCCATACTCCATAATTGTCGAGTATTGCTTTATCAGTAAGAACCATAGAAAATCTGTATAGGTATTTGACTAAGTCCACAGGCATTGAGTGAAGCTTAGTCACTCAATGCCATACGATAAAAACCATTGACTAAACCTTAGACAGTCAGAGCCAGTGTTTTCAGATATAGAAAATTGGCTAAGTGTTTTGGCATTGAGTGAAGCTTACTCACTCAACTCCATATGACTAAAATCAAATCCAAGTGTTATGGCATTGAGTGAAGCTTACTCACTCAACGCCAAGTGATAGAACTTCAGTAAAGCAGTTTGGCGTTAAGTGAAGCTCAATCACTCAATGCCTAGAGATAAAAACTTTTCTAAGTGTTTTGGCATTGAGTGAAGGTTACTCACTCAACGCCTAATGACAGAAAATCTGTCTAAGTGTTTTGGCATTGAGTGATACCCACTCACTCAATGCCTATACTAAAGATGCTTGATTTTGGCTAAGTCCACAGATGGTGACGTCAGCAAAGTCAACTGAATTTGAATTTGTTGTGGGAAAGCTACAGTATATGACAAATGTTCCCACTTACCTACAGTACAACCATTAATGTAAAATATGGTAGCTGTCAACAAATTCAAGGTGGGGCCCACTGCTCAAAGAGCCGTTGATGGGCTAATAATAAAAGGCAATGTTCGAGGAAGAAGAAGTAGCTTTTGGAAATACGCTGGACTTCATCATCTTCCTCACCATTATTGTAGAACCTTGAAGGAGAAGTTCGAGCTTCAGATCTAAGAGTTAAAAGAGATAGTTGGTGCCAATGTTACCTGCACTAGTAAGGCTAGAAAGCTTTCTCTTTATGGAAGAAAGAGAAGCAAAGATAACTGGTTTCTGCAGTCAAGAAGTTAGGGCTGAGTTTATCTCAGCTCAGGTTGTAGCAAAGGAATAAACCCTTACTGCAAGCTACTTCACAGTTCCAACAAGCCTAATCTTGAAGATAAATTTCTAGAGCCAAGAAGAAGATAGGACTGAACTTGTGAGTTAGTTCAAGAAGGAGTAGAACAGAAGATCTGCAAGGAAGCGACAAGGTCTATTGCTATAGCAGCTGAAAGATGAAGAAAGATAGCTAGTGTCATTCATTCCTGCACAAGCAAGTTCAGAGGAAATGTCTGAGGAAGAAGAAGCAACAAAGGGCCAACCCTAACTGCAGTTGCTACACAGCTCATGCCAAGCTTTCCTGAAGACATTTTCTGGATTGTGTAGAAGAAGTCTAGACTGAGATAACTCAGGACAGAAGTAGGTAGGCTTAGAGAAATTTCTCTAGAGCCAAATCAACTACACCCAAACTCACACCCTGTAGGATCTTAACAAATTTGAGTTATAAGCCTGTATTATAAAGACATATGGTAGGATCCAAGTGTGGATCTTAGTGTAGGATTGAAGTTTGAATCTGATGTAGGATCCATTTGGGATCTGAGGTAGGTGATCAGTTGATCACTGAGCTATAGGGATTTTGAGTCTGAGGTAGGAGAGTCATTATCTCTGAGTTATAGGGAACTTGTTCCTGAGTTGTATGATCGTTTGGATCTGAGGTAGGGCTTTTGTGTCTGAGAAGTTGGAGAATTATTCTCACTAAAGTAGGATCCTTTGTGGATCTGAGGTAGGACTGTCCTCCCAACCTGAGTTGTAGGGCCTTTGGCCTTAGGTAGGTGATCAGTTGGTCACTGAGTTGTAGGGCTTATTTCATGAGCAGTAGTCCTGGAGAGACTGAGAGATCCTGAGGGATCTGAGGTGTAAGATCTTAGGAGTTGTGATTGGAGAAGTGCCTTGTCTAACTACAAGTTAGAAAGGTGGGAGGGAAAGTGAATGTACCCATAATTTGAGGAATCACTATAAATTTGTTGTTTTGTATGTGTGATTATCTTGAAAGCACTACTAACATAATCAAAGCACTCACATAAGTAAATAAGTTAAAAATATAGCATAAGAAACCAGTAACCTATTCACCCTCTTTAGGTAATTTAGCTATCCTTGAAAACAAAGACTTTCACCACGATTTACCACAAGCAATTTGCAAGCATTTAATTAAAATAATTTAAAGCTAGCACACATCGGGTTTGCGGTGCCTACCCTACTATGCTAAAAAAAATAATTCGAGCCAGCGGCCTTCGACTCAACTGTCAGCAAGGAGCATGATAGCACTTTATTTGGGCTAATTCTGGAGAAATAACTTAACTCTTATTATCCCCAACTAAATCTCAATCTAAAACAATCAACTGCACATCAGAGCAAGACCCGTACTTAAAATGTTAAAACAGTAAATTGCAGGAAATATAAGTACGATAATAAAAGATGTTGAGAATACAGGCTATATAGTTGAAATGTTGAATTAAAATATGACCAGAATGAAATTGGAATGTGCTGAATAGAAAGAATTGAAAGCAAGTACTGAAAGGAACTTGGCCAGTCGAGACTGGATTAGTGTTTAAAAAATGAGCTGAACGGAAAAAAATACGCATGACCAGTTCAAGACTGGAGTACTGAAAAGAAAGTACTGAACTAAAATAAATGATGGAACTGGACTAGTGCAAGACTGTAATAAATAAATAATAAAGTGTTAGTAGTCCAATCACTCCAATCAGGACGCTTCAGTTCCATCTCTGTTCTCAGGAGGAAAGTTCAGTTTCATTTCCGTTCTCAGGAGACAAGTTCAATTCTTTTTTTATTTTTAGGAAGCTTCTTTTGAGTTGTACCCATTATTAGGTTCCAATAATAGTTTAGTTGCACTTTTTAATGATGGCTTAATCAGATTGGGGAAGCTTATTATGGGTTGCACCTTTATAAATCATTCGAGAATAATTATTAACTAATTTGCTCGTGTTTGATCAAATATGAGCATATTTTTAGAGAGCACATTTTCCCTCAAAATTTAATCTCTAAGATCATTTCCAAACGTGAGGGAAATTCGTCCGAGACAAGGTTGGGTATTTCACCTTCCAAGATTACCCCAAAAAATCCGAGAGTTATTTAAAAAATGAGGCGCTCACTGGATTTACAAAAATTCTCGAAATAATCTGAGATCGACATCTTGCTTTGATAAATCTCGTCGATCATTTATTTTGAATTCAATACTCAAAAAAACTTAATCGTGCATGCTTGTTCACTTTTTCCAAAAGATTTAAACGCATAGATTTTTAAGCACGACATTAGAATTCAAGAATTTGGAAAATCTTCAATTTTCACCTCAAAGTCCCCAAATTTTAACACAACATTAAAGAGGGCCTAAAATGAGCCTAACAATTTTTCCAAAATTTTCCGAATATTTTTGTGTCTATAAATTGGCCAAATAATTTTTATTTATAATTTCTAAAACACCAAATCAAATCATAAAATTTACAAAACCTTTTGTGGAGATTTCCCTCATTAACGGAAATAACTTTTGTAACACCCACTGTCTGTCACATAGCATATAACAGTGGGTCGGGCCGGGACTCGACGCCATATACCACAGACAGACCGAAAGGTTACGCAATAAAACCATCCTTCCAATAACCAACCACTACTAGAAAACAGATCTTTTTCCACAGTTTTTTTGCCACGGGGGAAAACTGTGGCCAATAATAAAGTATTAGCCACGATACCTATTCTGTGGCTAATACGTTACTATTAGCCACGAATGACTAATTCGTGGCAAAAAAAAACGTTTTGCCACGGTTTGCCTATTTCGTGGCAAATACTATTAATATTAGCCACAGAAGCCTAATCTGTGGCAAAAAATCGGTATTTTGGGTTTGTATTGCTCATTCCGCAATGAATGTTTGAATTAAGCTGGGCTCGCGGGCAGGCTCGCGGCCTGGCGACCCATGGGACGCGGGCGGCAGGCGGGCGGCGGTGGCGGGCGGCCGGCGGCGAACATCGCTGGTGAAATCTCTTTTTATGTGAGGAAAGAAGGAGTTTTTAGCCACGACAATTGAACCGTGGCAAAAAACAGAGCTTTTAGACACAGTAATTGAACCGTTGCTAATAATTGCTGAAAACAGGCCCTTTAGCCACGATTTTAATTCGTGGCTAAAATTCGTGGCTAAAACGTATTTGCCACAGATTCAGCGTGACTAATACTATTAGCCACGCTCGCATTGCCCACACCCATTTGCCGTGAGTAGGCCGTGGCTAAAAGGCTTTAGCCACGGTTTTGGACTTTTAGCCACGACAATCTGCCGTGGCTAAAAGTCTGTTTTTTAGTAGTGAACGTTCTACATAGAGCACATTATAGAGGAAGCATTTTAAATGTTGCAAAAATAAGAACCCAGCCACAACATGAATGTCCACTAACAATAACCCAAAAGGAATGAACGTACAAAATACACAAAGTACATGGCCTTACAAGAGTTTACTTTAAACAAATAGTGTCTTCCAAACATCGGCACACAGGCCGGTCACACATGAGAATAAAAGTAAACATTCATATATAGGCCTTCGAGGGCCGGCTCAGCAACAATGGCTTTTGCCCGCTATTTGCCACTAGGCTCCATAGCACCTGCAAGCAACAATCCACCGAAGTGCTAGCAAACAAAAGCAATGGTCAGCTAAAGCTAACCAAATTATAACGACCCCTCCCCTAAACTCGGGGCAGTGATGCTCCTTCCCTGTATTTTATTAGAATAGCAATACAGTAGTGAAATTACACTTCATCACAGGCGTAGGCACGCACGGCCACACACTCCGTGCTCTCAGGGCACATTCTCGGTGAACCCGGTCAAAGTTCGCGGTGTCACTACCGCCCCATGGACGGCAAATCACATGAGCATTTTAGTCTTTCCGGACTAAGCCTAAGACCCTCCATCTATGCCAACAAGAGTCCCACGTACTTTAGGTCACTTGTACCGAACGACATAGAGCGGGTACGGTTCCGCCTAACCCTTTGCTCACACGACAACATCAATTTAAGCCATATGCGCAGGTCAAGCTTCCCTGAGTCCCAAACCGATCACACACTTTACATAACCCAATTATGTGCAAGTTGGATCCCAGACCACCAAGATGGCTGAATCACGCATCTGCCTAGTTTTCCAGGTGCACCTTGGAGTTAGTCCCCAAGGTTCCCTGTTGAAATCTACCACGTAGAAAACCTGAAAAACAACCATCGGAGCGGGGTCTTCTCCGGCCATTCATGCAATTAAACATCACCGATCCAAACCAACTTGTCCGGGTAGGCTTCACACAACATGCCTATGTCCGTTCTTCGATTTCAGACTCTACATGCAAAACAACAGGGACTATTCAGGTCTACCCAAAGGAATACCTCACACTCACTGCATACTTGCGAGAGCGGGCTTCCTATGCAAAAAGGAAAGAGGACTTCACATGTCCAAGAAGAGAATCATTACCCTTGTGTTTCTCTTTGGCGCGATGAAGATCTAGACGGATGAAAAGCACCGCAACGGCCTTACCTCCGTATATATGAACTCAGCTTGCGATTTGGGGATCCGAAGCTCCACCGGCGACCGGATCTCTCCTCCTCCTTCTTCCTTGCTCTCCCCTCTCTCTAAGGCTTTTAGAAAGAGAAAAATCAAAAGGAATGAGGGTTTCAAACCCTTTTCCCGGATTTAACCCAGCAAGAACCAGCTTGGGACCTTGGATCCCAAAAGAAGGAAACGGATGGCCACGATTCGCAGTTAAAATCAATTTTTTGGGCCGAACACGGCTTGTGATACCCCAGTGTTCAAGGCCGTGTGCCTCAATCGATGCCGAAACTGTCACATCCCGACCAGGACACGGGCTCTCAACACGCCCGTGTCAAACTTGACACGCCCGTGTCAATCAGTACATACCGGTGTTGTGGGGCGTGTTCCTCAATCGACATAGGACCAAAAACTTCCCAAATAGGACACGGGTTCTCGACACGCCCGTGTCAACTTTGACATGCCCGTGTCAACCCAAACATGCCTGGGATCCAGGCCGTGTTCCTCCCCCGACACAGCTCGGCTAATAGCCCAAGCAGGGCATGACCTGGGACACGCCCGTGTCTCAGGCCGTGTTCGCTGTCTCAACGATCGTCGACTGCATTTTCATTGACCACTTGGCAAGATCATCGAATTCGAGCACGACACGGCTCTGGACACCCCCGTGTCCATGTGACCCCTACCAAGCACCAAACTTGGTTCTAAACGCTGCTCGTCCCTCTTTTGAGTTTTGGGGCATTACAACTTTCATGTTCAAAACTTTTTTTCCTAAAAGCTTAGATTTTTATCAGAAAATCCCAAAGTTTCTGTTAAATATTTGGTCTACAAATAGCAATCAAAGGCTCATCATATGGATGAGATCGAGCTAGACGGGCAATTTCTGCATTCTGTAACTTCAACGGATCGGGCACGGATCGTTGTGGTGTCTAGAAAATAATGGCGGTGTGTAATTTGATGCAGCTGATATCGTTCGATCTTTGTCACTAGATCAGACGGTAGTTGTGCATCGTTGGCAGTGTAGAAGATAACTCTTCGACTACTGCAGGCTGGCAAAATAGAGGTGCCAACACTGCCCTCGATCGGCACATCGTGGGTCTGCGAACTCCTGGATCGTGGTTTGGGGGCCCAGCGTCGTCGGCCACATCCAGATTTCTTCATCCCGAGAGCGGGGTGGCACGACTGCACTGTTGTCGGTGATGTCGCATTACCCCGCCTCTTTGGTGGCTACCTGGCCATGAAACTACCCCCAGCTAGTGCACAGGGGTCGGTCTTCCTTCCGGTAGTGGCCCGACGGCCTGTCGCCGCCGGCCGCCACCGTAGAAAAATAAAACAAAGAAGATAATTACACAGGTGCCGTCGGAGTGGCCAATTTTGGCGGCACCACGACCCTCTATCGATGGGGATTAACACCCCTGGTGGTGAACACCCTCCCAGTTCCACTACCGGCACTACGCAAGGCTAACACCATGCGGCTACCACCCTAGCTGGATCTTGGCTTGGGTGGCGCCAGTGTCGCTCGAGTCGCCGGGAGGTGCATGAGGATCGTTAGATGGGTAGAGAGGAGGATGAGTTTAGTATCCACCTGGAGTTGGTGGGCTTAGGAGGGGCCTAACTAAGATGCCATGGGAGGTGGCAGAGAAGAAGGGTTGTGAAAAATGTTTTGGATGTTTTTTGGCGGGGAGGGGCTCAGATAGGGGGTGGCTTGTGCATGCCTAAGCTGTGTGGGGAGGATATGGGTAATCATGGACTTATATAGAAAGGGGAGGAGGTTGGGTTTGGTTTTAGGGCCAATGTGGGATTAATGCCAATAGGAGGAGGCTCCACTCCTCTCGTCCACTTGGTTGGACTCCTTGTAGACATCAGAAGCAGGGGGTACACCCAAGTGGCCGCATCCACGAGGGTGGGGTTGGGGGTTGCAGAGGGCTCGTGGGCATGGGCTCAAGAAAAGAGATGGAGAGAGAGAGGATTTGATGGGCCTTGGGAAGGTCATACCCCTTGGTTATTGCTAGCATTCAGGCCCAAAAAATGGAGGGGGTGGAGCCCAAGTGAATAAGTGATGAAGGATTGGAATCTCATTTAGAAAAATTTAAAAATTTGGAAAAATTGAGGGTCTAACCAAAGTCAACCCTGGGGTGGGTCCCTCATGCTGGTCAAAGTAAAAGTATGTCTAAGTCATCAGGAGTAGGGTCAAAGTTCGGGTATCGTGCCATAATTGGTGTGCACGTACTTTTCAGTGCACGATAATGCTCGGTTTGACCACAGATTGACCACTTGTCATCGAAATTGACCGGGGCGAACTTCAATGTCATCTATTGACGATACAAATCCAACGCCACTGACCGGGGTCAAATCAGAGTTCGTTTGATAAATACCAAAAATTTGTGCGCTGTGACACACTAAAATGGTCAAATTTCTTGTTTGACTCTGGATTGCAATGCAACAAGTTACAATGTGCTCGTATCGACTATATGATGTCATAAGAACTGATAGAAAATAGATCGGAGTTCCCTAGCTTGGTATACAAAAAACTTGTTTTTGCAACGTTTTACGAGGAACCGTCATATCCACCATATGACCTCAGAATTCAACGGAACAAGATCCAACGCACTCGTATTAACTATACGAGGCCACAAGAACTGGAAGAACTCAAATCAGAGTTTTGTAGCTCAAAATCCCCGACTAGGGTTACCTCTTACCTTGTTATGGGTCTTGGGTAAAGGTTCTGGTCACTTTTATTGGACGCACTAGGGTTCTAGTGACACAATACAAGTCGGAATGTTACAACAAGGTCTCTTATACCTAGAGCTGTCACAGTTCTGGTTCAGTTCTAGTTCTACTAAAATTGTGAACCGAACAGCCATGGTAAAAGTTCATTAAATTAGAACCAAAATATTGTTTGGTTTGACCTGTTCTGTTTCGGGTTCTGGTTCTGGTCCGGTTACGGAATAATATTTAGAGCCATCTTGTCAACAGTTCCAGTTATGGTTCAACAAGAACCAAAAGCAAACTGGTCACTAACAGTTTAGTATAGTTCTATGAGGTTTGGTCCGGTTCCAAGTAGAACCAAAACTAAATTTAGTGAAATGAATGGGGGAGGTCAAATATAAAAAATCGGAGAGGAAATGTAAATCCGCTCATTTTTATAAGGACTTCGTAGTCCGGGGGCCGGGCGTAGGAATTTTGCATTGCTCTAAGAGGGATTACTTTTTTGTATAATATAGTTAGTATCGCTTAAAGTTAAAAAGTGAAATCGCAAAATCACAAAATTGGATCAGACCGTACAGATTTTAAACAACGCCGATTTTGAATCACACTGAATGGTTTTGTTATAGAGCGGCATTCTTGGTTGTAAAACCACTTAGTTTGCAGTGTTGTTTTTGGAGGTGTAATATCGACAAAACTGCGTTGCACCGTCTTCTTTGAGAGGGCCTGATATTCCAATCATCGCCAATGAGTATAAGTTAATTTAATTATTTTTAGAAAAATGTATGTGTAAAAATGAAAATATATTATATAATAGTATAAAAAAAACTTAAACTACAATGCAAAAAATGACTCCAAACTGCACCAATGTCAAACCACACCACATGATTTTGGTGTGGTGCGATTTAGGCCAAACCGCGCCAGTTTCACCCATAATAGTAAGTATAGATATTATAGACGGATTATGAAAAAATAACAATATAATAATAATAATATTATTATTAAATAATAATAATAATAATAATAAATGAGTTGCGGTTCAGTTCTACTTCGGTCTGGTTCGGATCGGGTCTAAAAATCTTAGAACCGCTTGAGACTTGTATGTTACGGTTCTGGTTCCCGTCCGGATAATAAAAATGAAAGAACCATACCCAGACCAATGTTGTTCACGGTTCCTAAATTCAAACCGGAACCCGAATAATTCGCGATTGGTTTGGTTCGGATCTTTGCGGTTCTGGTGCAGTTCCAGTTCGATTTATGGTTTTTGATTTTAAGTGACAGCTCTACTTATACTATAGTGATATAGATACACTATCTCTAATAGTTTTGGCATGAGCAGCTTTAAATCTCCCTCCTTGTAGTATAAACCAGTATCTCTATAACCTATAGCCACCAAAGGCGCTCAAGTGTCCCTCATCACCTATCTTCCCAATTGAAACTAGGTTGAATGGATGTTAGGTACGTGTTGCGCATCCTTTAGAATTAGTAAACCTAATGCTTTAATCTTCTAGTGCATGGCTCCCCTCATGATGACTTTTTATGTGTCGTCATTTTCCATCCTACACACTCCATAGTCGTTAGTGGTATATATAGAAAACAATTCTCTATTGTGGGAGACAAGTGCAGAAGTACCTAATTTCACACTCCGGTTCTTATCATCGTACGAGACTGCAGTAGTGACATCATATACTATAATGATGATATTAATATCCTCTATAGAAGCGGTGGTCATCGTGTAGATGTCCGTCTTCTCATTTTAGGACTCTCCCTTCTTCTTCTGGTCTTTTTTCAGAGTGTAACAAAAACTTTTGAATATGAGCCTTGTTATGTTAGTAATGACACCACACATTCTGGTAGCGGGACCTAGGCTTCCCTCTATTTTTCTCCTCTTGCTTTTCCTTCCTTTACATTTTCTCTTGTCTCTCCCTATGGTTTCAATGTAGAGGACATCAGCTTGTGAAGAACAGTCTGAATGTTCTTGAGATTTTCTTCGCACCTCCTCATTCAGGATACCACTCATGGCAAGCTACATAGTAATAATAATACCAGGAGAGAATTTGATTAGAGAAACTATAATGCAACCACAATGTGTTGGCCTCATCCTCGAATGTCACCTCCATAGTAGTGAGGTAGTCTGTTTAATTTTTTGAAGTCAAAGTGGCAGCCTGAGCGGACTGTCCGTACGGACTGGGAGGACAGAATCTGCATCCTGGGCGGACTGTCCGCACGAACTGGAGGATAGGATTGGCGACTTGCCAGGTCATCCAGTGGTTCTGCAGTCTGCTTATTCTCAAGATGTAACTGAGCGAAAAGAATTGGTATCCGTGGGAGCTGCAGACTTATCTGGAGTTTGTCGAGTCTGACATATTGCAGACACTTCTGGAGCACGCAAGTTCGGCATAGATTTACGCCTTAAACTTGCTTTAGAGTGGTGTGGTGGAAATCGCGGAGTTCGTGGGTTAGTGTGGACTTTTGTTTGAGTCCGCCGGACTGTGTGGACTAGTTCTTGAGTTTGCCAGGTTGGAGTCCGCACTATGGACTCTTGGTGGTGTGGACTTGGTCTTGATTTATACTAAGTCTTATTGTGCTCAGTCCGCAGAGTTCGCCAGGTAGTGCAGACTGCTTTACTCTCTGCCGAGCTTGACAACTTGTCAGCATGGTACCTAGTTGTGGGCTTGGAGTGTGAGGACTGGAGTAGTGTCCGTGGGATGTTGCGGACTGGTAGCGGTATCTGAAGTGTTCGCGTATTCTTGCCTTTGGCGGGATGGCTTATTTGGCCATCGGGGCGACAAGGCGGGCTGGCCGTGTCCGCGCTGTTGGAATATGCTTTGTGCACGCCGCGAGATGGACTGTGTTCCTATCGGCTAGGGTGGTGAACACACTCCTCTCAGCACCTATAAATAGTACCCTTGTCACATCATATAAACAACCGAATGAACAGTAAGTGAGCTCGGTCGGTTGCTGCGGGAGAATTTTTGTTTCTGCGCGGTTTGAGAAGTTGACCGGTTTTTTTCCATGCAGATTGTGCGGAAAGCACTGAGAAGCTAGGGACTTACGAGTAGCTGTTCGCAGATAAAGTTGTCCACTTCTGGCAGTGTGTTCAGTTTAGCATCAACTGCTCGCAGATAATCTAGAGGCTAGGCGACATCGCGGTTAGGCGGCTAGCAGATTGTGGATAGAGTTTTTTAGCATTGTAATAATGGGGTGTCAGCTCGATTAGTTTTTGGTCTGGCGAATTAGTGGCTTCGGCAGACTCCATAGATTAGTTTGGCAGAGTCGGTGGACTCTTTTTTATCCACGCGGCTAGCTTTTGCCTTGTGTTTTCGCTTCTATCAGGTACATTGGCGAATCATGTCTTGCAATGTATGACTCGTACAGTAAAGATTTTTGATAATATAAGATTTACTAGCTCTTTTGTTTGCATCTGGTTTACTTGGCTTGGTTTGGTTGAGTGTTCCTGCGACCTGATTTCCCATTTTCCGCATTTCACAAAATTTTACATGGTATCAGACCGAACAGAGGTTTGAGCACCGATCAACTGTAAGACTTACTTTTTGCTTCTAGAAGTCTAGTAAACAAGTGTTAGTGTAATGGAAGGTGAATCTGCAAGAGGTCTTGGAATTCAACTTTTAACGCCAACCAACTTTAAGAAGTGGAGGTCGCGCATGAAAAGTTATCTTCCAGGTGAGAACCTTTGGGTGGTCATCTACGGAGACGAGAGGCAAGAAGTTACTGCTGCCATTGAAAATACTGAAGCGGTGAGAGCTTGTGGGAATACAAACGCAAATGAGGAGTTTACCCTTAAGCGGGCTATCTCACTGGAGCTCTTTGATTACATCATATGATGTCGGTTTGCTACATAGATTTGGACTTCTCTTGATGGATTGTTCAATAGGAAGAATGTAGCACGGCTACAGTTCCTGGAGAATGAGTTGCTGAGAGCCACTTAGGGAGAATTGTCCATCTCTATGTTCTTCCTGAAGATGAAGAACTTGTGTGCTGAAATTTTGGCATTGGACCCTAATGAGCTGATTTTAGAAGTGAAGCTTAAGAAACACATAATCAGCAGGTTGTGAAAGGAATATGTGGTCTTTGTTACTTCTATTCAAGGCTGGGACACTCAGCCATCATTGCTAGAGCAGGAGAACTTACTGGCTTCGCAGGAAATTCTATCAAGGCAGATGACTAAAGTTACTATCTCTGAAGTAGGTAGTAAGGTGCTCTTCTTAGGGAAGAGGACGAGATGAGACAAGAAGAAAAAGTCATCTACTGGCGATGCCCCTTCAACTTCTTATCAGCAAGAGAGGAGTATTGATCCTAAGCGGGATTGGAAGAAGAAGCAAGGGCTAAGGTTCTACAGATACAACCAACCGGGCCACTTTAAGAAGGACTGTAAAGTTAAGCTACAGCCGGGGTATATTGCAGATAAAGTGGGAGCCAGTTACACTGCTGAGGAAGCAGGATGGGGAAATGCATTCATGATTGGAACGCGTGTTTGTGCTTTGTCTGCCATCGACTACCAAGATGACTGGATCGTGGACTCATGGTGCGGTCACCACCTCACCGGGGATGAGTCAAAGTTCTCTTCTTTGCAAGCATACTCAAGTAATGAAACTATTTTTACTACTGATGACACAGTTCATGTAGTCGAGAAGGAGTGCATCATTTCTTTAGGTTGTGATAAGGGTCCACTCACCTTGAGGAGTGTCTATCACGTACCATGCATGAAGAAGAGCCTCTTCTTTGTGACCAATGTAGTGGATGTTGGCTATCACGTTCTGTTCGATTTGTCAAAAGTGTAGTTTCTCCGCAATGTATCATCAGTGAAAGTTAACATTGCTCATGTAGGGAGAAGGGTAAAGGACATGTTTGTGTTATCAACAAGTTACTATATTGATTAGATGAGAGCCAATGATAGTGCTGCTATATGGCATGAACAACTAGGACATGTTGGGATGGATAAGTTGAAAACTATGGTGGTGAGGAGCCTTGTGAAAGACTTGCCTAGATTGTCATACTTCGACGATGGTCATGTATGTGTGAGGTTTCAATATGGTAAGGCTCATCGTATTCCATTTGATAAGTCGCAAACGAGGTATAAAGCACCATTGGAGTGCATCCATGGTGATATGATGAGACTGACCGTCGCCGCTAGTCTTGGAGGCAGTAGATATATGCTGTTGTTGATTGATGACTATACGAGGTATACTTAGGTGTTTTTTATGAAAGAGAAGTCGGATGTATTCCAATTGTTTGTGGAGTTCAAGGAGCTGGTAGAGGGTCGGCTTGGCCTGCAGATTAAGAAGTTGATAACGGACAATGGAGGTGAGTTCGTTTCAAATGAGTTCCATAACTTCTACAGGAAGCATAGAATCGAGAGAGATCTCACTTGTGCGCATACTCCATAACAAAATTGAAAGTATCTAGTGTCTACCTAAATCACCTATAGGGGTGAATAGGTGATGTCTGTGTCTACTTGCAGAATAAAAATATTTTAAAAATTAGAGCACACAAACACATAGATTTATAGTGGTTCTCCTAGTTGGGTACGTCCACTATCCTGTCTCTCCTATCTACCAAGAAGAGATAGATTCGGCTACTTGACCTTTCTCAGATTTCTATAAATCTTACACCTCGGAGCCACAACTCCTACAACTCGGAGACACTCTCCTACCACTCGATCCACAACCGGATCTACAACTTGATCCACTAACGAATCTACACTCGGTCCACAAACGGATCAACAACTTCGAGATAAATGTACTAGAAATGTAGAAGACAATTACACAAAGTTTTTACAAATGAACTAAATAAGATTTGGAGTCTTTTATTCGTCATTCTTTATTTAGCTCGAACTTGAATATATTAGAGAACACTGTAGAGTCGAAAATCTTAAAGACTTTGAATCTTGAATCGACTAGATCTAGGAGAATAGATGCCTTCGGATTGCAGAGATCCAGTCGAATTGGAAGAAGATCGAATCATGCACTGCTTGTGTCAGCAGAAGGAAGTTCGTGAATCGCACGGGTGCCGATGGGTTCAGTTTTGAAATCTTTTGCGATTTTGAATTTTTAGCAATTAGCACGAATAGGGTTGATGAAAAATCCACCCTAGTTATTTATATGCATCCTAAAAAACAACGGTTATAAATGAATTTCCAAAATAGGACCTGCGAAAATTACTGTGCATGTCCGTCGTCCAGCCCGAGCCGCGATTTGAAAATCAGGCTGAAAAATAACCCAAGTCTTTTTCGCCAAGTATGGATGAGTATACTTGCCGAACTAGTAGTGATATACGACAAAACTGACTTATAGAAAGTCAACTCAAACCAGCTAGCCAATCAAAGCCCAAGCTGAAGTCATACTCAACGAATTCGACGAGTATCGGCTGTATACTCGACGAATTCGACGAGTATTGGCTGGCTGACTCGACACACTCAACACTGTAGACTCACTCGATGCCATCGACATAGTCGATGCAGTCGACGCCATCAACGCAGTCGACGCACTCGACGCCATCGACACAGTCGACACACTCGACGCAAATGCCTTGGAAAAATCAGAGAAGTATTGTCGAGATGATTCGATGAATTTGGCATGTAACAATACGTATATTTGATGAATTCAGCGAGTATCGTTAGATACATTTAACGAATTCGACGATTATACTTGATGATACACAACAAATTTTACTTAACTATTTTTCCACTCTCAGATATTCTACCACAAGTACATATGATGATTTCGATGGGTTCTAGTTATGATATCTGACGAATTTGACGGGTATCAACAAGTATACTCAACGAATTCGACGGGTATCCCTTACAATACTCGATGAATTTTACTAGGGTAAAATTCTGTTCTTTTGAATTTGAATCCGTCTCCTTCCTTGATCCTCCTCATGCACTTGGGATAGAAGTACACCTCAATAGAGAGATTACACGTGAGTTAACATATTATCCTACACAATGAACGATTACATTGTAGAGTACCGTGTTTACTGACTCACTGTAACCTGTCATTGATGTGTACTTAACAATGTAGACCTGCAAGTACATACCTGAAACATAGCATCAGATACAGACTCAACTCATCTTAGCTTAATAGGATCCTTCTTCAAATCAGGATCATTGTGGATATAATACTCAACAATCTCCCCATATTTGAAAAAGTCAAAATCCTATAAGCTAAAGTGAATTACACAACAATAATAATAAAAACATAAAACTGAAATGATATACAAATAAAGAAAATTAAACACAGTCCACATTCTAGTCAAGATATTTAAATCACAAATATATATCAATTAGAGTTCATGTTTGGGGACAACCACAACCACACATAATTATCCAAAACAAATTAACCCATCAGCCATGCTTGCCATGGCTCTTCTGAAGTAGTCTTGAAAAATACGCCTTGGGCTTTAGATAATATCTTGGAGGGGCTGGAGGTGCTGCTGGATCATCATGTTTGTGCTTTCTGACGTGAATTCTTCTCTTCGCGTTCGCCACCTCATACTTATACCACTCATCTCTGTCATAGTGGTCCCACCTACTTTCTCCTCCAATATCGACCATGGTGAAAGAGTCTAAGATAATTCCTCTTGAGATTGGACTTCACACCTCAGCCATCTCTCTAACTGTCTCTTCTATGATGGCCTCTGACCTGACATCAGAGGTATCTTCACCATATCTCCTTCTCTTGTACACTGGAGGATGTATATCTTCAACCACTTGAATCTCTAGAGACACAACAACAGTAGCTGTAATAACAATAGTAGACCTATCCTTAGAAGCATCCCATGTGTTTGTCTAATGTTGAGAATAATCCTCAGTAGGATGAACTTCAACATGAGCAAGCACAACAGGTACTTGAAAGCCTGTGTTATCCTGACCTGGCCTTCCAAACATTTGACCATGTAGTCACACAAAATTATCATAACTGTAGTCATTGACTTGTTGGAAGTTTGCAAGCATTGCAACCTCAACAACATCCACCTTAGCTTGAAGGGCATCATCCTCCTTTCTGACTTCCTCACCTATAGCATTTTCATATGATTTCATTGTCATATCAAAATGAGCCAATGATCGATTGTGTGCATCAATCATGGTTATAGCATTCTTATAAACATTTTGAAGAACTTCCATATTACTCTTTAGCCCGACCATGTTATGACTGGGAGCTTCACGACCCTACGCAAACCAGGAGTCCAACCTTTCATCTATCTTATCGAAACACACCTTGACAGCTGCAAGGCCGTTGTTCATATCTTTCTCTATTTTCTGGACCTTTTTCAGAACTTTTTATATTGAGGAATCAAAGTAGCTTTCTGTTTAGCCAACATGGTCTCTATGGTCTTCAGAATACAGTTATCTGAGCTGGAGCTAGGGACCTCTGTAATAGGAACACTTGGAAGAGAGGGCATATCTTCACTAGAAGACTCATCAACAGTAGCCAGTGCATTCTCAGCAACCTCTGTCAGAATATCCCCTGTCTCTGGAATAGTAATCTCGGCAGCTATAACTAAAACAAGACTCTCTGCAACTGAAGTAACACTCAAGGGCATTGATTCAATTGCCACTTGTGTGTCAGCCTGCTCCCCCTCAATTCCTGCACTCAAACTATCAGGAATTTTACTGGGGTTGGAAGTAGGAATCCTATCAGCAGGATCATCGTCTTCCTCTACCTCGGGCACATCTAGGGCTCCCCCTAGTGTCACAACCCATATTTTCTCTGCATTTAAATAATATATCAGAGTAATAAAAAACACGTGTCATGATTCCACGCCGTATAGGGGATAACTGCAGGCGCTCAGGAAAGAACTCGAACCTAACACTTTGTTTGAAACTCTCAAGTTTATTATGAAGAAAGCTGTAATTTAAGTTAAGTTTTGATGGTTATATCCCTTGGCTCAGTGGATCAACTAGCCCACAAGTGAAAAATATGAATAGACGCTGCAGAAAATACTTTGTTTTTATTGATTAACATCCTACATGAGCATAAACATCCAAATAGGACAACTCATGATATGCATACCTCTAGATTTAATTTAAGTATAGAATAGCTTTTACGCTCGTTAAAATATAGTGACTTTGGTTTAAAACAATGCTATGAATGAGATAGTCATAAAGATACTTTTTATATCTAAAATAACTAACATGCAATCCTAACATAAAACCTTCCCATAGAGCAAGTAAATCTAACAAGTCATCCAGAAGAGACTAAGCAGCTAGCAAGTAACTTAACAATATAAAAACTCTGGTGGGCATCAACAACCTAACACGAACCCACCAAAAAACATGTATATCTAAACTAAACAACAAAACAACAACACTACCTCATAATGGTGAGGGAGAGACGACTGCCACAACTGCAGAAAACCAGCAACCACCAACCCTAGCCGCTCAGCCGGCTACTGCTCCAAACCTGAGGCATTCCAAAGAAAAGAATACCTCAGCAAGAATATACAAGTGGTAAAGAAAAATCAGTTTCAAATGAAAGTAAACGAGTCAAAGGGTTATCAACCCAAACAGGAATAAATGAAATGAAAACATCAACACTAAACCACAAGGTAATAAGTAAGAAAGAACTCACAAAGGGTAGATATCCCAAGCTACACCAAGTGCGATAAAGATATATGCTTTATAAAATATTTATATAAGTGAGTGTATAAATATACATAAGAGTAGCAAACTCATCATATAATGAGCATAAACACCGGCAAAATCTGGCACCCGTGGTGGTGGTCTCCTCCTCCACACACCAACAGTAAAAACTTCACAAGGGCCCTAGGAAAGGTGGTCGTATATCTTGACACACCCAAAACCTGGGAAATACCGACACCTGCAGTGGTGGTCTCCTCCTCCACACACCCAGTCACAAACCCACATCGGGTAAACAGGCCAGGGAAAAGATCCATAAGCTAGCCTTAGGTCGGTGGTCATTTATCCACTGCCAACCATGGGCCACACCAAAATAACATCCATAAAACATCGATAAAACCCCATCAAAAACACAGGATTACTCCAATGACAAAGAGGAAGAAAAAACTCTGAAAATCACCATAAGGTCAAACATGATGAATTGGACTCAATTCGGCAAGAAAATTCTAAGTCCACACTGATTCGTCGAGTATACTCGATGAATATAGTAGACACTCGATGAAATAAACTTAGCAAAAAAGGTTGGTTAACTTGATACACGACGAATCAGCGAAAATGCCCCAAGTCCATGGAAATTCGTCGAGTATACTAGACACCTCGCTAAGTCCACTCAGTTCCCGGACTTAACTCTACAGTTTTACTTCACTCAACGCATTCACTTGATGCCTAGCTGAGTCCACTCAGTGCACTCGATGCCAAAGGCATTAACACTCAAAGCACTCAACGCCGTCTAGTTCACGCGACACTCTCGACCCCAAACTATCAATACTTGACAAATTCGTCAAGATTACATGACAAATTAGACTTAGCCTCACCGGTACTCGATTCTCTCGACGCCAAAACCAAATCACTCAACACCAATCCTGATACTTGATGAATTTGACTTAGACTCACAGATCACTCGACGCTCTCGACGCCAAGTCAAATTCACTCAACGCCACGGCTGATACTCGACGAACTCGATGCCTAAACTCAACTAATGCAGAATCACTCAACACCGAGACTGTTACTCGAAGAATCTGATTTTACTCAATGCTTATACTATTCTACGATTTTGACTTAATCCAAAGACCCATACTTGATGAATTTCACTCAGGCTGACCCCACCATATTCGACGAATTAAAACTTAAGCTAACTATCATATACGACGAATTTTACTTAGTCTAACTGAAACTCACCAAATCTCCCATACTTGAATTAAATCCTTAACCGAGAAATTCTACTCAGTCCCTACTACACATACAATGAATTTTACGACATCCAAAACTCAAACTCGGCAAAGAAAATTTATAGGTCAGTTAGTCTTCTACGCTACCAGGCAGATCTTGACCTAGCCAAACCCTAGACTACCCCTACCTTCTAAGGAAGAAAGAAGTGGAAATAATGATCACAAATAACTTAGCAAGGGGAAGAAATCACCACTTGCCTCAAACTTCCCGAGAACCGGCCACACAAGCTCTCCTCCTCTAAGATCTGGTCATAAGAACACCTAGGCAATGATTCTTGAAACTTTTCAGGAAAAAAGGGTCAAGATCAAAAACCCTAAAGCCAAAAATCTAGAAAACAGGGAAAACTTACTGCACACACGTAGATCTCGGAGAGTGCTTTCCGAATCTACCCTCCAACGACGATTCCGAGCACCAGAACTCCTACAGATAGTGGCTGAAGCCTCGCAATTTCAGCCATTTTCTCTCTTCTATGAAATGGTCTGACGGCTTGGGAAGAATACGATAAATAGGGTTTCTGTCATATCGTAAGGGTATTTATACTTATAATATACTATTATTATAAACGTCCAAACTACCGATAAATCCAATCAACTCGGATTTTTACGAAATTCACACCGAAGCTAAATATCGATGCTACGAATCCAACGGCGAAGTCAAAATCAAAATCTGTCAAACCAAAATCGGTTAAAAACTTCCCGATTTCCAAAACACCGACTATCCCAAAAAGGATATGTTGGGTCCATTGATCCCAATGTCCGGAATTTGAAGGACCAGCAAACAATGTATACACATATTGTGATCTAACATGTGTTCAAGAATAATGATTGCAGATTTTCCTGGTAAGCAATGATGGGACAGGTTGCCTAAGTGGCTAAGTCAGGTAAGTTCTTACCTAAGTGGTGGAAAGACAGAAAATAGTCCAAGTCCAAAGGCGTTGATTGAATATCATTCACTCAACGCCAGATGACTTATAACGCTGAGTAAAGCCTATTCAGTCAAAGCCATGAAGTGGCAAGCTTAGAATGTGGTCCAAGTCCACAAGTATTGAGTGAAGTTAACTCACTCAACACCATACAACAAAAAGCTATGAGTAGGGCTAATATAATCAAAGCCTAAAGAGAAATGACCTGAAAAGTGGCCAATTCCACAGGCGTAGAGTGTAGCTCACTCACTCAACGCCTTAGCTTCAAAATAGTTGAATAGCTGAGCTCAGAGTTTGTCGAGCTGAGCTAATCGTTTGTCAAACTAAGCTTAGAGTTTTAGAATTTGGCTAAGTCTAATTTCGTCAAACTGAGTTCAGAGTTCGTCAAACTAAGTCCTGAGTTCGTCGATCTCTGCTTCCACTTGTTTGTCAAGCTGAACTCTAAAATCGTCGCACTGAGTTTTTACTTATTCGTCGAACTGTGTTCTGAGTTCATCGAACTCAAACTGATTTCTGAAAGAAAAAATCTGCCTCAGGCAGAAAGAATTGAGTGAGGCGTGCTCACTCAACACTCTCAACGCCTTTATTTAGAATGAGTTAAAGCATAAAGCATTGAGTGAGGCATGCTCAATCAATGCACTCAATGCTTAAGTTACTGAAGAAGCAAAAATTGCTAAGACATATAGCGTTGTGTGAGGGATGTTCACTCAACCCTGTCAATGCCTAAAATACATAATGTGGTGAAGGCACATGGCTTTGAGTGAAGTATGTTCACTCAATGCTCTCAATGCCATGCATGCAGAAGTGGCTGCTGAAAGGGTAAGTTAAAAAAACATTGAGTGATCATTACTCACTCAACGCTGTCAACACCTAGATAGACAGAGCTGTCTAAGTACTTTGGCATTGAGTGAAGCTCCTTCACTCAACCCCTATACTACTGATGTTTGAATTTTGAATAAGTCTTTAGGTGCTGATGTCTGCAAGTCAAAAGTCAACAATATTCAAATTATTAGCGGCAATGCCACAATACATGACAAAAAGGCATTGTAGGCCTACAGTACATAAGTTGGGCATTAAAGCAAGGATGCAGTCAATATTAATGGAGTGGGACCCACTGCTAAAAGAGTCGTTGGGTTAAAATAAATATAAGTAAATGCTCTTTACAAGAAGATTTAACTGTTACAGAAGTTCTTCATAATCTCCATTATTGTGGGTGTGACTGAAGAACAGAGAGCCCAAGACAAGCAAGTCTAGTGGTAGATCAAGTTAGCTGTTGAGATCAACATCTTCAACAGCAAGATTGCTGGTGTCATCTTCATCTGCACCAGCTAGCATGCTCACGGTGATTCTCTGAGAAAGAGATAGCAGCCAGGGCCAACCCTTGCTGCAGGTGCTTCATAGATCATGCCAATAATTCTAAAGAACATTCTCTTTGGGCATTGTGAAGAATAAGATAGAGCTGAGCAGTTGGCTCAGTTCAGAAAGGTGCAGAGAAGCTGATCTGCAAGTTGCTTCAAGCTTAAGATAATGCTTTTACATCATTGTTGCTGTGAAGAAGAGAGAGCTGAACCTTTAGTTTAGTTCAGAAAGGGGGCAGAACAGTATTCTACAAGTCACTTCCAGCTCAAGTGGATATGCTTGTTGATGTGAAATAGTTGGGGCTAAGGTGTACTTAGTCCAGTAAAGTAGACACAGGAAAACATTCTGGGTGTCATAGTTGGGGCTGAGTCTAACTCACCCAAGGTTGATTGTCATAGAGGAATTCCTCTTGTGTCCAATCAAGAACCTCATCAACCCACTTCCATCTTGTAGGAACCTTTGTGGATCTAAGAGGTAGGGGCAAATTTGTTCTGAGGTAGGTGATCAGTTGATCACTGAGTGGTAGGGCACTTGTGCCTGAGCTGTAGGAGAGTGTATCTCTCCGAGTTGTAGGAGTAAGTTTACTCTGAGGTAGGGCTATCCTCCATAGCCTGAGTTGATGTAGGCTACGATGTTTAACGCTATAACAGCAAAGGGAGTAACACATACGCCTCTCTATTTCCACTATTACGCTCACACAATAACTAAATGCACCACACCCACGAATAACGTTATCAACTATCACTAACGTACGGTAGCCATGCCGATTAAAGATCGAACAAACGACTAGAGGCCGATGTTCTCTCAAGCTAAAAGGACCAATCTTGGGTCCGACCGAGCGATGGTTGTACCAAAAGAGATCTACCGAAAGGTTCGGTTCGGAAATGGTAGATCTCCCCCAACAAAATGAAAGCGAGGCTCGCCAAACCTCTCGGAAAATTAAACAACTAGAAAGAACAACACACGCGATCGGAAAGATAAACCATGAATGAAAAAACGATTCCAAAGTAACACAAAGGTATTCCACCAAATGAAAATCTAAAGGGATAAGAATCACACAAGAGGTAGAAGATCTCATTACCCAACCGGAATAGATGATTCCGGTTCACTTTCAAGGATTGTTCTTCCACGACTCCGCCGGAGTGTCGCCGGATGGAGAGAAACTTGTCCGCTTCCTTTGCTTCATGCCGGGATGGAGGAAAATAACAAAGGGGGAAAACACCTTTGATCTTGGTCGATTTCACTATGGAAAGGGGCTGATTTGGGGGCTCTTGATGGAGGTCGGGTTTTGTATATGGGAGGGGGTGGTGGTTCGGTTTGGGGTGTGGAAGTGAGGGATGCTCGGGTTTGGTGTTGGTGGAGGAGGCCGGCAGCAAGGGAGGAGTTGTGGTGGTCGGATTTATGAGGGAGGAAAGGAAAGGGAGGAGGAGCTAGAGGGGAAAATCGAGGGGAGCAAAGGAGGAAAGGGGAGGAGGGAAGAGGAGGGAGGCCGAGCAAGAGGAGGGGAGAGGAAGGCCGGCCGACGGCCAAGAGGAAGGGAGGAAGAGGGCGGGCGGCCAAGGAGGAGAAGGGGAAGAGATTTCAAAGGAGGTTTAGGGTTTCTCAATTTTTTTCATTCACTAAGTAAAACCATGAAAGTCCATGTCTATATATAGGCTTTACAAAATGCATAGGCTATGTGCAGCCCACTAAATAAAAATAAATCAACACCTAAAATACTTAAACATTACATGATGAAAATAAAAATGCAAATAGAAATAAACTAAATAATGTTTAAAAGCCTTCATCTCATGTAGCTACACGTCATGCAGTCATCATCTTCAACATGTAGGAGAACGCTGTCGCCGTCGCCGTCATCATCTTCAACTTTAACACGTTGGGGGTTGTCGCCATCAATCCATCATCTTCAACATGTAGGAGAACGCCGTCGCCGCCGCCATCATCATCTTCAACTTGAACACATTGGGGGTTGCCGCCATCAATCCATCATCTTCAACATGTAGGAGAACGCCGTCGCCATTGCCGTCATCATCTTCAAGTTGAACACATTGGGGGTTTCCGCCATCAATCCTCCCCCGCTCAAAATAACTCATCTCCGATGAGTTGGCATGACAGTGCTGGCACCGAAGAACATCATCCAAAAGAACCATCGCCGGGTCCGGAATCCAAGGGTCACCGGAGACCGGGCGAGCACACCATCGTATCACATAACGCTGAATACCACCGCTTGGAGAGGAGAGCAAAACACCCAATATGAACCTGTCCAGCAAAAAGATTGTCCTGGGGAAACTGGGAAAAGCATTAGGCAAATAAAGAGGAAAAATTTCTTCATCAACAGTCAACTTACCTCCGTTGGAGACCAATGGAGAGAACGATCCAAGAACAAGCTCACCCCCCAACCCAAATGAAAATATAGTGGCACCAAACATAGAGTTAGATATTTCAAAAGGTGGAAAAACACAATGCGTGAAATTGGAAACATTTAAACTAGGGGAATTACCCTATTCAGCGGTTAACTTCAACAGATATGTTGTTTCTCCTAATTGATTAAAGATCCGAAAAGTTCTAACTCGCCGACTCGCCAACGTTTCTATAGTTCCCGTAGGCATCCGTTGAGGACGAGTCGCACCAAGAGTAAACCGAAAACCTTATAGGGAGATGCCCTCTTATGTAAGTTAGCGATATATTGATAAGAAGACATGTGTGTGACTAGCGCTTCCTTGCTGTGCTTATGTAATATGAAAGCGTGAGAGGCAAATACTATTGCAGGCAGACTTGACATGTAAAGTAATGATAACGGAACTACTTGAGATGGAACCAAGGGAACTAAATTTGGTGGCGCCAACGGAAAGTAATAGGGTGGCACTAGCGGAACTACATATGGTGCCACCAACCCAACGAGATCTGGTGGTACCAACAGAATACGATCCAGTGGCACAAAAGATGGCCATATCATTAACGTACTCTCAGAGATTTGGTTTGTTTTAGAAAGCCGAGTGGATACCAAATTAATGTGACATCAATCATGACCAAACACGAAATCTAGTATCACACTACGAGACATGTCCCAAGGAGGGTCCAGCATGGATGGTAAAATAACATGACTCAAATTAGGCAAAATAAATGCATGTCCGAAAGGATCCGTTGATCGGGTCAACATATCAGGAGGGAGAGTCAGTAAAGCTAAAACCGGGAGAGAGTTAAGATCGCATTTAAATTCACGCAACGGAGTTAGCATCAGGGGACGCTCATCTGTGTCTACTTCTATGTCGTCTTCCAAAAATATAACTCTCTCGCTAGGACATTCTTCCAACTCATAAATCACGACATCAGTACCAGTACAGATCTCAGGAATGGGGGTATCGATAGATTTCGGAGGAGGGGCTAAGTCATGCCCAATGTCAAAAATACGGATTTATCATCCATGTAAAATCCTCCGGGTGCAAGCCATCAAAATCAAACGGAAAATCAAACAGAAGATTTTGCCTCACAGAAAACTCAACTAGCTCATCAACACCTAACTCACGATCAGAGAAACATTCGCCACAGGGTTACTCTATCAACTCACTAGAAACTTTACTCAAATCAGACGCAGTAATGGTTTCAGAAACATCGACGAGGGGAAGTGGAGATGATTCCTCAGAAGTGGGCACTACAATATGTCTCGGACTAAAAATAACCAGCTCGAGTCCTAACATTTCATCGCTAAATCACGAATGGGTAAGCTCTCAGCATAAGGTAACACTTCCGACTTAGCCGGAATATCAACTAACTTAGGGTCATCAGAAGACTCCATGGAAATCAAGGTAGACAGCGCAGAAGTATCGCCGAAGGGGAGTGGAGATGATTCCTCAGGGGAGAAATCTTCATCCAGGTCACTAGGGTAACCAATCTCTTCAACATCAATACAATCATCAGTAATATCAGCCTCGCCCTCAGTGACAGGCACAGTCCTAGGCATGACCTTAGACTCATCACGGGAGTCTACAACTAAATCAGGCAACTCAGGGGGAGACTCAAAATGGTCTACGGGTGTAATCAGGGTAAGACGCACAATAGAGCCAATACCAGATTCGCCACTAGACTCACATCTAATAATCGTCTGACATGAGGGAACTTTACTCCTAGGAATCTGGTGCTTCTCAATTTCCAAAGCCGTGCAAAAGGTGGTGTCTAGATCGGTGTGACCATATCGCAATAACTTTCCCTGGATGTAGGGGCTCAACCCCCTACGAAACCTGGAAAGGGTGTGATAATACGGTTTATAGTCAATTTTATTAGGGTATTTTCAGGGTTTCAAAGCAAATCATGTCTTGTAAAGTGCTTATTTTGATTCACCTTTGTATATATTTTTGTCGCTAATGTGTTTTTCTGCTTTTTTCAGGTTTTCACGGCTTTCAGCTGAATTTTGCTGTGACATGCCCCCTAGTCACGCCCTACCCGGGCGTGTACCTAGGGCGTATAACCTAGAGGAATGAAGCAATTGGTCCGAAACTACATTCCGTGGAAACTTAGTGTACATGCCCTCTGTCACGCCCGTGTCACATCCGACACGGGCGTGTTCTAGAGGAGTGTCCCCAGGTTCCGAGGAATCTCCGCAACGCGCTCGTTTTTCCCGTTCCACCGTCGCGCCGAATGTGTCACACCCCCGGGTCACGCCCGACCCGGGCGTGACATATGGGCGTGTACTTCAACAACCACGCCCGTCAACTCCAGCAGTTAATTTCAGCATGAAAAAGTCGCACCGACCGTGTCACGCCCCAGGTACACGCCCTACCAGGGCGTGTCAGGGGGCGTGACCCATCCCGAAAAAAAGCTATAAATTGAGCCCTTCCCCAAGGGTTCAGGACACACTTTGGCTGAGAGGTGGAGGTTCTGCCCCTCTGTTTAATGTTCCTTTTATGTTCTTTCTCTCTCGCTTTGTATTTTCCTTAATCCTAGTTAGTTAAGCTTTTGTAATACCTTTTATTAATGCTTTAGTTGCTAATGATAGGGCCAGAATAGGATTTCAATTCCATGCACTTGTAATCTCGTTCAATTTCATGCTGTAAGCTCGTCTTAATTCTAATAAAAGTGCTCTTGTTTTCTTCTCTTTACTACTTTGTGTCTTTATGCTTTACTACTCATCCTCCCTCTTCCACCTCACCATGATTAACTAATCGTCCATGTACTCGATCTTGATGATTTGAGGTTCGAGTGATTAAGTTATGATGCTTTGAATCTTACCTTTCCTTTTTTAGGGTTTAGCCTTGAATTACTCTTGATTTATCACGGGTTGGAGGTATATCATCGATATATACTCTCCACCTTTGCTTCATTCTGGGCTAGCCGAGAGGCCGAAAGTTTGAAATAAGCACTCAAGAGTAAAGGGAGTTGTTCTCACCCCTCGAGAGAGGCAGACGTTCAATTCTCCCGGATTGGAGTAAAATCCAATAGAGGGGTTCGCAGCATAAAGCGGGTTTTAGGCCTCCGATTCGGACGAAAGTTCGGTCAGACCTTCCTAAACTCAGATGGGCATGACTTCGAGAGAAGCATGTTCTTGCTTTTAGAACCTCCGCGGTCAAGGTCTCTTGCCTTATTAATTGAAAAAGTTTATTATTGCATCTTTTGATCAACTTAAGCCGAGGTGATTCTCGATCGAGTACTATCGCTTAATCATCATGTAGCTTTTCTCAAAATTGCAAGTAAAACATTCTCACTTCTCTAATTTAGTAAGCAACCCCAAAACAACTTTTAATTTATAAGATAATAGTAACTCCTTGAAGTAGAAGTACTCAAATCGCCCCGGGTAATACGACCTTGATATTGAACTTAATATCCTATACTATATGCGACAAGGTATACTTGCCTTCATCGAATATAGAATCGGAGAACATCTCACAACTACACTTCCACCTTCTCCTCCCTTAACTTTGTCTTCTCCACGCATAACCCCTTCTCTGCTAAATAAGTTTATATCAAGTTTTTGGCGCCGTTGCCGGGGACCCATGTTTTGATATTTTGAAAAAAGGATAGCTATTAATTTTATCGTTTTTCCTTTTCTCTCGCTCTCGTAACGGTTTTATCTCTCCCCCCTCTTTCTCTCTTTTTAAGTGTATGACCCGAGAAAGCTCATCGATTATTTCTTTTGATCCTGAGATAGAGCGCACCGCTTTGCGTCACCTCCGTTCTCGTGACCAGGAATCGCATTTAGGCATCGAAGAGTCGATCGAGGACACAGCCACAGAAACGATGGATCCTAATACGCCCAACCCAAATGAGTCCCAACAAAGGACTATGTCCTATTATGCGAGGCCGAACCTAGAGGGTACACAATCAAGTATTGTTCGCCCCATAGTGGCAAACAATAACTTTGAGATCAAGTCCAACATCATCCAAATGGTGCAGCAGTCGGTAACCTTCGATGGTCTCCCGGACGAGGATCCAAATTGTCACATTGCAAATTTTCTCGAAATTTGTAATACTTTTAAAATCAATGGAGTCTCAGATGACGCCATTCGATTACGTCTCTTCCCTTTCTCTTTGCGGTCAAAGGCCAAGCAGGGGCTGAGCTCTCTTCCTAGAGGGTCCATCACCACGTGGGCCGAGATGGCAGGGAAATTTCTTACCAAGTATTTCCCGCCTGCGAAGACAGCCAAATTGCGCACGGATATTGCATCCTTCATGCAAATAGACTCGGAGACTCTCTACGATACATGGGAGCGCTTCAAGGAGCTATTGCGAAGGTGCCCACACCACGCACTTCCAATTTGGCAACAAGTGCAAATATTTTATAACGGCCTAAATTCCTTAACAAGGCAAATGATCGACGCGGCCGCTGGGGGAACACTAAATAACAAAACCCCAGAGGCCGCTCAGGAACTTTTTGAGGAAATGGCTATGAATTCATATCAATGGAATGCGCCCCATGTGCGGGCTAACAAACCAGCAGGAGTCTTTGAAATTGACGCTACTTCGAATCTTGCCCTCCAAGTTGAGCGGTTAACAAAGCAGGTGGCGGAGATGACTGCTTCCTCCGCCACTCCTCCTTGGTTTAATAATTTTAATAACTCCGCTTTTACAGAAGAGCACGTTGACTTCATGGGAAATTCTCCTCGGCCCTCCTATAACCCGAACAACGCACCGTATAATAACACTTACAATGCGAGTTATAGGAGCCATCCGAATTTCTCATGGAGCAACCAAGGAAATGCTCAACGCCCCCATAACCCCCTCATAATCATAGCCAAACATTTAATCTAGCTCCCCCCTTAAATTTAAATCCACCTGGTTTCCAACCGCAACAGGCAAAGCCCTCTTCACCTGAAGAGGTCTTTGCCAAATACGTTGCTACAAATGAAACAAATATCAGGAATATTGCCGGGTCCATCAAAAACTTGGAAAACCAAGTGGGACAGCTAGCCAAGATGATCTCTGATCGGCAACAAGGAGCTTTGCTAGGCAATACCAAGCAAAATCCAAGAGAAAGTGCAAACTCCATTACCCTCCGCAGCGGAAAAGAAGTTGCTATACCAAGCGAACCTATGGTACCTCTCCCTTCTCCTCTCTCTCCTCCTGTTATTTTAGCTTCAAATTTGCCTACTACGCCTACGCCACATATGTCTAATCCAAAATTACCGTATCCGTCTAAACTTAAAAATGAACGCGCTGAAGAAAGTTACAAAACAATTTTAGAAATTTTAACAAAAATTCATATAAACGTGTCGTTCTGCGAGGCTATCTCTCAAATGCCGAAATACGCGAAATATCTCAAGGAGATCCTATCAAATAAGAAAAAGCTCGAGGATATTTCGCACATTTCCTTAAATACAGAATGCTCCGCGGTTCTGCTCAACAAATTACCCCGCAAAGAGAATGACCCGGGAAGTTTCTCCATCCCGTGCCTATTCGGTAATTCGTTGGTCAAACATGCGTTGGCGGAATTAGGAGCAAGCATAAATCTCATGCCCTTTTCGCTTTTTAAAAAATTAGGTCTAGGGTCTCCGAACCCCACTCGTATGAGCATACAGCTAGCCGATCGTTCTTTGAAATATCTGATAGGGATTGTGGAGGATGTCTTGGTCAAAGTGGACAAATTCATCTTTCCGGTGGATTTTGTCATCCTAGACATCGAAGATGATGCCGATGTACCCCTGATACTCAGCCGCCCCTTCCTTGCCACCTCCCGCGCTATTATTGATGTTAGTGATGGAAAGCTCCTCCTTCGGGTTGGAGATGATGAAATCACTTTCAACATTAATACCTCCACGCGCAACACCCTAGAGCAAGATGATTCCTGCTTTTATCTAGAGGAATTCTTCGCAAATGAATTTTTTGTGCCTTTGGAATTAATTTCTCCACCATTTGATGAATCTCTTATCACTGAGCTCTTCTGCTTAGAGGAAGTCTCTCGCACTACCCTCCCTGAATCGCTTCCCATGGACACCATAAAATTCAAAACCTCTTACGAGGAACCACCCATATTGGAGCTTAAGAAACTCCCCCCTCATCTGCAGTATTTTTTCCTCGAAAATGACTCTAAGCTACCCGGTTATTATCTCCTCGGATCTGAGCAACTCAGAAATTTCTGAGTTGACTCTAGTTTTGCAAAATCACCGCCATGCAATTGCGTGGCAGTTATCCGATATTAAGGGGATTAGCCCATCATTCTGTACACACAAAATCTTCTTAGATAATAACTTTTGTAGTAATATCCATCCCCAACGACGTTTAAATCCAAACATGAAGGACGTCGTGAAGGCTGAGGTTATTGAGCTTCTAGATGCGGGAATTATCTATCCCATCTCCGATAGTACTTGGGTAAGCCCAGTCCAGGTCGTGCCAAAGAAAGGTGGGGTCACAGTAGTGGCCAATGAAAATAATGAATTAATTCCAACCTGTACTATTACGGGTTGGCAGATGTGCATTGATTACCGCAAACTCAATGATGCCACCCGAAAAGACCACTTCCCGCTCCCCTTTATCGACCAAATTTTAGAACGACTTTTCGGTCACTCCTTCTACTGCTTTCTCGACGGTCTCTAGGGGTACCTCCAAATCCCTATTTCACCTGAAGACCAAGAGAAGACTACCTTTACATGTCCATTTGGCACCTTCGCTTATAGACGGATGCCATTTGGTTTATGTAATGCGCTGGCTACATTTCAGCGATGTATGCTGGCGATTTTCGATGAATTGGTAGAAGAAGTAATGGAGGTTTTTATGGACGACTTCTCGGTGTTTGGTAGTTCTTTTGCGAATTGTTTAAAAAAACTCGAGCGCGTGTTGATTCGTTGTGAGGAAACTAACTTAGCCCTCAACTAGGAGAAATGCCATTTTATGGTCCGAGAGGGATTAGTCCTTGGCCATAAGATTTCGGGCAAGGGGATCGAGGTCGACCGGGCCAAGATCGAAATTATTGAAAAGCTCCCCCCCCTCCAATGAATATTAAAGCCATTCGTAGTTTTCTTGGGCACGCGGGATTTTATCGGCGTTTTATCCAAAATGTTTCCAAAATAACGAAACCGATAACCCATCTTCTCGAGAAAGAGTCACCTTTCAATTTTAACAACGATTGTCTTCTTGCTTTCAATTTAATAAAAGAAAAATTAGTAAACTCTCCAATTCTAGTTGCTCCGGATTGGTCGCTCCCTTTCGAAATCATGTGCGATGCTAGTGATACTGCGGTAGGTGCGGTCTTAGGCCAGCGGGTGGATAAATTCTTCCACCCGATTTATTATGCAAGCAAGACACTCACGTCTGCACAGGCCAACTACACCACCATCGAGAAAGAGCTCCTAGCAATTGTTTTTGCCTTTGATAAGTTTAGGTCTTATATCACCATCTCCAAAGTAATTGTTTTTACGGATCACTTAGCTCTTCGTTTTTTATTTAGCAAAGCGGATGCAAAGCCCCGCCTTTTGCGATGGATCGTCCTCTTGCAGGAGTTTGATTTAGAAATCCAGGACAAAAGAGGGGCCAAAAATTTGGCGGCCGACCATTTATCTCATTTAGAAAACCCTGCCAGCGAATTATTAGTGGAAGACGAAATTAAAGATAAATTCCCTGAAGAGCGCCTCTTCGCTCTCGAAAATTCAAAAGATTATCTCGTGCCCTGGTTCGCCGACTTTGCCAATTATTTAGTGGATCGGGACTTGCCAAAGGAATTCTCAAGTCAGAACAAGAAGAAATTCTTTTCTGATTTAAAGAATTACTTTTGGGAAGACCCTTTCTTATTCAGAATCTTTGTGGATCAGGTAGTGCGGCGTTGCGTTTCGAGTGAAGGAGTGCAAATTTTGGGACATTGCCATGAAGGACCAACAGGTGGTCATTATCAAGCGAACCGCACCGCAAGAAAGGTGCTGGAGGCGGGTTTCTATTGGCCCACGCTATTCAAGGATGCTCACACCCTAGTGAGTACTTGCGATAGTTGCCAGTGGGCAGGCAATATCTCACGGTGGGACGAGATGCCTCAAAATTTTTTCCTCGAATGCGAAATCTTCGATCTTTGGGGCATCGACTTCATTGGCCCCCTTCCCCCCTCTTATCAAAATAAATACATTCTCGTAGCTGTCGAATATGTATCAAGGTGGACGGAAGGACAAGCTCTCCCCACCAACGATGCACGAGTCGTTGTAAAATTTCTAAAAAATTTTTTCTCTCGATTTGGCACGCCACGCATTATAATTAGTGACAGGTGAACCCATTTCTGCAATAGCCAGTTTGCCAAACTTTTTGCAAAATATGGAGTAATGCACAAACTTTCCACCGCCTATCACCCCCAGACGAGCGGTCAAGTCGAGGTTGTTAATCGAGAATTGAAACGTATTTTAGAGAAAATCGTATCCTTAAACAGGAAGGATTGGGCACTAAAACTAGATGATGCCCTATGAGCCTATCGAACGACATATAAGACCGCCATCGGCTGCACGCCGTATCGCTTGGTTTATGGTAAGGCTTGCCACCTTCCAGTTGAGTTAGAGCACCGTGCATTTTGGGCCCTCAAAACATTAAATCTAGATCCAACCCTAACCGCCGAACACCGTAAATTTCAGCTCAATGAACTCGACGAGTGGCGAGTGAACGCTTACGAGAGTAATAGGCTTTATAAAGAGCGAACAAAGTTCTACCATGACAAAAATATTAAATTCCCTAAATCTTTTTCGCTGGGCGATCTCGTCGTTCTTTATAACTCTCGGCTTCGCCTCTTTCCAGGTAAATTAAAATCGCAATGGTCCGACCCCTTTATTGTTAAAGAGGCTTGGCCGAATGGGACGGTTCTCATTTCGCACCCGGATAACGGTGAATTTAAGGTAAATGGTCAGCGATTAAAACTCTATTTGCCTAACGATTTACTTCCTACTGCGACGGAACAATTACTGCTATCGAACTCATGAACTATTTCGTATCTCTTTCATTTAGACTGTAATAATTTAAGACTTTTTATTGTTGGACAATATTCTTTTGGTCGAGCTCAAACGACCTTTATAAACAAAGGGCGCTATTGGGAGGCAACCCAACTCTTTTTTCTGTTTTCTTTACTTTACACTTTTTGCCCCGGACGGCTCCACAAGTTGCGGCTTCAAAAATCACCACCGTCAATGCTGCTTAATCCATCACAAAGTCCAACAAAAGACTTTTCCTAACGATTCAAGCCCAAGCATGGAGGAGCGGCATTACTCCATTTTCGCTGCAAACTAAAACCGAGGAAGTACCTGTTTTTCAATTCTGTCTTTCATTTCTGTACTTTAATTTTCTCTCGATCTCCAACCTCCTTATCCATTGCGGACAATGTAGATTTTAAGCTTGGGGGATGACTTCCTCCTTCTTTTTACCTTTTGTAAATATCTTTTACTTTTCCATAAAAAAAAACTATATAGCTGCATTTTGGTATTTCAATAGTACCCCATGTTTTTGTTCTGCTTTTTCTCAAAACTTTTTATAAACAACGTAGTTAATTATAATTTCTCTAATCATTATTTTTAATCATATTTCACAAGTAAAATGTTGGCCATGCTGTGTTTCTAATTCACAGTGGCATGTTAAGGTGAAATATTTCTCTAAAACGCGCATTTTTATTATGCTTTTTCGTTCTTTATTTTCTTTACTTTCCCTAAAATTCATCATCCACTATTTTCCTTTTCGTTTTTAGATAATTTTTGTAAGAACAACTTTTGAATAACGTATTAGATATGAACGATCCAAGTCACATATTATTTTTATTTTCAAGATAATTTCATCAATCTTATTTTATTATCTCGGACTTGCTTTTTGAAATTTTTCAAATCTATGTTTTAAATAAACTTAAAAAGCGTGAAAATGATGTAGGCCGTTTTTGTTTACGTTTGAGCTTTCCTGCCAACCTAATTCTTTTACCACTAGTTAGCCGCTTTTGAGCCTTTTTTCCAATTTCATTTGATAACTCCACATGGCATTTCATTTTCACCAAAGCCAAAATTCCTACCTATCTAATCACGCTAAATTTTTTGAGTTTCATTCAAAAATTTTTATAATCATGCTAGGAAATTTTGTGTTATCTTTGGACAAATTATTGAAAAAAAAAGTGTACTCAAAAACAATGTTTGATTTTATTTGGCCAATTCAACATGAGAAATTTTTTTTTTATGGCCTTTGTTTTGAAAAAAGAAAAAAATGATGAGAAAAAAATAAATAATAATAAAGAAGAAAAAGAAACAAAATATATATATTTTGTTTAAAATAATTTTTTTTGAAACTCTTTGTTTTGGTTTAGTGTGATTTTAAGCCTCCATATTTATCTTTGAATTTCACTCCTACTCATGATCCTAAACCAAACGTTTCGGTCCTATTAAGTCCTTTTGATTCACGCATTTTTAAATCTTATTTAACAGCTACGAAAAGAAGAAAAGTAAATCAGTTTTAGTTATGGATTTAAACTTAGATTTTTGTTATTTAATTGATATAATTATAATGCGTTGCTTGGATCTACTAACAACTCAATATGTTCTTTTCATTTTTGTTGCCTTGCTTAAATCTATTTAAAGAGTCTCGTCAAAATTCTGGATGATTTATTTTCGTTAAGTAAAGTTTATAAAAGTTAAACCATACCAAAATAATTGTTTTAGATTTATGTTTTACATTCTCCCTACCTGGAATTTCGCATAGTACTTGTGTAAGCATGATTAAAACTTTTTGAATTAGTCACTTTTTATGATTAGCTAGTTTTTATATCTTTGCTTGTTGACAAGCAAAACTTAAGCTTGGGGGAATTTGATAATACAGTTTATAGTCAATTTTATTATGGTATTTTCAGGGTTTCAAAGCAAATCATGTCTTATAAAGTGCTTATTTTGATTCACCTTTGTATATATTTTTGTCGCTAATGCGTTTTTCTGCTTTTTGCAGGTTTCACGGCTTTCAGCCAAATTTTGCTGTGACACGCCCCCTGGTCACGCCCTACCCGGGTGTGTAACCTAGAGGAATGAAGCAATTGGTCCGAAACTGCATTCCGTGGAAACTTAGTGTACACGCCCTCTTTCACGCCCGTGTCACATCCGACACGGGCGTGTTCTAGAGGCGTGTCCCCAGGTTCCGAGGAATCGCCGCAACGCGCTCGTTTTTCCAGCTCCACCGTCGCACCGAATGTGTCACGCCCCCGGGTCACGCTCGACCCGAGCGTGACATATGGGCGTGTACTTCAACAACCCCGCCCGTCAACTCCAGCAGTTAATTTCAGCACGAAAAAGTCGCACCGACCGTGTCACGCCCCAGGTACACGCCCTACCATGGCGTGTCAGGGGGCGTGACCCATCCCGAAAAAAAGCTATAAATTGAGCCCTTCCCCAAGGGTTCAGGACACACTTTGGCTGAGAGGGGGAGGTTCTGCCCCTCTGTTTAATGTTCCTTTTATGCTCTTTCTCTCTCGCTTTGTATTTTCCTTAATCCTAGTTAGTTAAGCTTTTGTAATAGCTTTTATTAATGCTTTAGTTGCTAATGATAGGGCCAGAATAGGATTTCAATTCCATGCACTTGTAATCTCGTTCAATTTCATGTTGTAAGCTCGTCTTAATTCTAATAAAAGTGCTCTTGTTTTCTTCTCTTTACTACTTTGTGTCTTTATTCTTTACTACTCATCCTCCCTCTTCCACCTCACCATGATTAACTAATCCTCCATGTACTCGATCTTGATGATCTGAGGTTCGAGTGATTAAGTTATGATGCTTTGAATCTTACCTTTCCTTTTTAGGGTTTAGCCTTGAATTACTCTTGATTTATAACGGGTTTGAGGTATATCATCGATATATATTCTCCACCTTTGCTTCATTCTGGGCTAGCCGAGAGGCCGAAAGTTTGAAATAAGCACTCAAGAGTAAAGGGAGTTGTTCGCACCCCTCGAGAGAGGCAGACGTTCAATTCTCCCGGATTGGAGTAAAATCCAATAGAGGGGTTCGCAGCATAAATCAGGTTTTAGGCCTCCGATTCGGACGAAAGTTCGGTCAGACCTTCCTAAAATCAGATGGGCATGACTTCAAGAGAAGCATGTTCTTGCTTTTAGAACCTCCGCGGTCAAGGTCTCTTGCCTTACTAATTGAAAAAGTTTATTATTGCATCTTTTGATCAACTTAAGCCGAGGTGATTCTCGATCGAGTACTATCGCTTAATCATCATTTAACTTTTCTCAAAATTGCAAGTAAAACATTCTCACTTCTCTAATTTAGTAAGCAACCCCAAAACAACTTTTAATTGATAAGATAATAGTAACTCCTTGAAGTAGAAGTACTCAAATCGCCCCGGGTAATACGACCTTGATATTGAACTTAATATCCTATACTATATGCGACAAGGTATACTTACCTTCATCGAATATAGAATCGGAGAACATCTCACAACTACACTTCCACCTTCTCCTCCCTTAACTTTATCTTCTCCACGCATAACTCCTTCTCTGCTAAATAATTTTATATCAGGGTGACCTCAGGCGATTCCTTCACACCGCTCCTAACCGTCAAATACTTAAAGAGTTGCATATAATCTGAGACCGACTTATTCCCTTGTTTAAGGGTAGCCAAATCATCAGTTATTTGTCGTTTGGCCTGGGCGTTTGGTTTATCTTCATTCCTAAAGATGGTATGGAACTAGCGCCGTCCGTTGGATAACTAGGGTGTTGCCTTGGGAGAAATGGTACTACTTGGCTAGCCTTTAATTGGCCAATCAACCCCTTAATCTCATCCACAACCGGGCATTGGAATGGCTTTCTAACGTTCCTAATGGAACCTAATGATTTTCCTCGGGAAACATTGACGTCGTAGGCCATATTGTGATAACCGGAGAGAAAACTCGATCCGGAATTTGTGCACATACAATGAGAAATGCTTCTGGCCCAATGAAAATAGGTCTGTCGGAATTGTTCCCGCTTAACCACTAGGGTAATATTAATATAAAATAGATTTTCTTGCAGAATAAAATATGAAGATTATTAATTAATTTTGTTTTTGATTTTTTTGCTGAAAAATAAGAAATTTAAGCCGCTATTGGCAGACCAGAAATATTTTTTTTGATTATTTTGACTCTAAACGTGTATACAAGGTGCGTGTTAACGTTCTAAATAAGAGGGGAGGTTGCCAATTAAAAAATTGACAAGAACCTCCCTCTGATACCAAATTGATGTAGGCTACGGTGTTTGACGCTATAACGACAAAGGGAGTAACACGTACGCCTTTCTATTTCCACTATTACGCTCACACAATAACTAAACGCAACACACCCACGAACAACGTTATCAACTATCGGTAACGTACGGTAGCCACGCAGATTGAAGATCGAACAAACGACTAGAGGACGATGTTCTCTCAAGCTAAAAGGACCAATCTTAGGTCCGACCGAGCGATGGTTGTACCAACAGAGATCTACCGAAAGGTTCGGTTCGGAAATGGTAGATCTCCCCCAACAAAACGAAAGCGAGGCTCGCAAAACCTCTCAGAAAATTAAACAACTAGAAAGAACAACACATGCGATCGTAAAATAAACTACGAATGAAAAAACGATTCCAAAGTAACACAAAGATATTCCACCAAATAAAAATCTAAAGGGATAAGAATCACACAAGAGGTAGAAGATCTCGTTACCCAACCAAAATAGATGATTCCGGTTCACTTTCAAGGATCGTTCTTCTACGACTCCGCCGGAGTGTCGCCAGATGGAGAGAAACTTGTCCGCTTCCTTTGCTTCATGCCGGGATGGAGGAAAACAACAAAGGGGGAAAACACCTTTGATCTTGGTCGATTTCACTATGGAAAGGGGCTGATTTGGGGGAACTTGATGGAGGTCGGGTTTTGGATAAGGGAGAGGGTGGTGGTTCGGTTTGGGGTGTGGAAGTGAGGGGTGCTCGGGTTTGGTGTTGGTGGAGGAGGCTGGCGGCTAGGGAGGAGTTGTGATGGTCGGATTTGTGAGGGAGGAAAGGAAAGGGAGGAGGAGCTAGAGTGGAAAACTGAGGGTAGCAAAGGAGGAAAGGGGAGGAGGGAAGAGGATGGAGGCCGAGCAAGAGGAGTGGAGAGGAAGGGCGGCCGACAGCCAAGAGGAAGGGAGGAAGAGGGTGGGCGACCAAGGAAGAGAAGGGGAAGAGATTTCAAAGGAGGTTTAGGGTTTCTCAAATCTTTTCATTCACTAAGTAAAACCATGAAAGTCCATGCCTATATATAGGCTTTACAGAATGCATAGGCTATGTGCAGTCTACTAAATAAAAATAAATCAACACCTAAAATACTTAAACATTACATGATGAAAATAAAAATGCAAATAGAAATAAACTAAATAATGTTTAAAAGCCTTCATCTCATGTAGCTCCACATCATGTAGTCATCATCTTCAACATGTAGGAGAACGCCGTCGTCGTCGCCGTCATCATCTTCAACTTTAACACGTTGGGGGTTGCCGCCATCAATCCATCATCTTCAACATGTAGGAGAATGTCATCGCCGTCGCCGTCATCATCTTTAACTTTAACACGTTGGGGGTTGCCGCCATCAATCCATCATCTTCAACATGTAGGAGAATGTCATCGCCATCACCGTCATCATCTTCAACTTGAACACGTTGGGGGTTGCCACCATCTTTTTGATGCAGTGGCCTGGCTCTTATACTATGGCCCACTACCGGCCTGCAGGCCATGCACCCCACCCATGACTGCACCTATTCTCGGTGCGGCAGGATGTTGAGGCGGGGTCTCGAACCCACTCCCCCTTGATAAAGAGCTTTCCTAACAGCTCCCATCACCAGTTAGTGGGCCATAGTATAAGAGCCAGGCCACTGCATCAAAAAAAGTGCACCTTTTTTGATTCAGTGTCCTGGCTCTTATACGGTGGCCCACTACCGGCCTGCAGGCCATGCACCCCACCCATGACCGCACCTATTATCAGTGCGGCGGGATGTTGAGGTAGGGTCTCGAACCCACACCCCTTGATAAAGAGCTTTCCTAACAGCTCCCATCACCAACTAAGCTGCAGCTCAGTTGGTGATGGGAGCTGTTAGGAAAGCTCTTTATCAAGGGGGTGTGGGTTCGAGACCCTACCTCAACATCCCGCCGCACTGATAACAGGTGCGGTCATGGGTGGGGTGCATGGCCTGCAGGCCGGTAGTGGGCCACCGTATAAGAGTCAGGCCACTGCATCATGAGTGGTAGGGCATAATTGCCTGAGATAGGTGATACTTGTATCACTGAGTGTAGGCCCTTGTGGTTGAGGTGTAAGTCTTGGAGGAGACTGAAAGATCCTGAGAGATTTGAGGTGTAAGCTCCTTAAAGCATTGGTTTGGAGAAGAGCCTTGACCAATAAGAAGTTTGCAAGGTGGGAGGAGAGTGGATGTACCCAAATATTAGGGAACCAATATAAATCATTGTGTAATTTGTTGTGTTGATTTTCTTTGAGAAGGTAGCTCATCTTGAAAGCAAAAATTAACCAAACACTAAAGCTGCAAACCAAAAGAAAATAAAAGATAGTCACTAAGGACTAAGAAACCTATTCACCCCTCCCCCCTCTAGGTGATTTAGCCTTCCTTGAAATAAAGACTTTCAAGTGGTATTAGAGGTAGGTTACTCAAAAAGGACCTATTAGTCTGAGTTGACCTCCAAGAATAGCTAAAATGTTAAACTTATGTGTTCAAAGATGAACCATAAGGTGTGGAACTCTATGGAGCATCAAATCTACAGAGGGGACAAGAACAACATTGGGCTGTTGGCTTCTCCTTGTGAAGACAAAGTCCTTCCAGATGCAAGAGCAAGGATAAGGGCCCCTCTATCACATTCAGAGAGTGACACAGAGGTGGATGAAGATGAAGAAGGTGAGTGCAGATGCCATGGACTAATTGCTACACCAGAAGAAGAATATTGTCAGGATCAACCTAGTCAAAATAAGGTATATTCCCCATCTTGCTCATCCTCAGAGTCTGGATATGAATCCTGTACAGGCTCTGATGTATCCTAATCAAGTGATGATGAGGGTCCTTTGACAGATGATGACATACATCAATTGATTGACAATCATGCTGCCCTTCTGAAAGCTTTCAAGGAAAGCAAGATGCTTGTTAAGAAACTAATAGAGGAAATAGCCTCCCTACAGAAGACTGCTTCCCAGCAAGATGAAGTTTCATCCTTGCTATGTCTAAAAGAGAGGGAAGTAGCCCATCTGAAGATCATGGTAGAGATCCACTTTATGTCCTTAAAATACAAGGACTCAATTATCAAGAATCTTGAAGAGAAACATGATAGGGAGAGGATAATTGTGGCTAACTTCTCTAAGATAGATTCTATCAAGAGAAGATCTGAATCTGAGTGGATTTCTAAAGTGAGCCAATCTCAGAAAAGATGCCAAGTTCCTATCAGGCCTCAGCCTACCTTTCACAAGATAATTCTCTCTTCCAATAGATATGGCCAAGACCCCAGGGATAGTCACTGGAGGAATGGGAATCTATCTTGTAAGACTACAAATGTCTCTTACAATGGAAGAAGAAAGGACATGAGACTGAGTGCTCAGAAGGTTCCCCATGAAGAAGTGCAAAAGGCCCATCATGGACCTTTTGTATTTAATGCACCAGCTCCATCACTCTTGAGGAAGGCAGTGACATTTTCTCAAAATCTCCCTGCTCACACTCTGACCAAGGGTAAATCTGCCAGGAAACAAGACTTGGAATCTTCTAAGGGCACCAACAACATGTCCTCTACAAAGAGAACTGCTGCTGATAGACCTTGTGAAAAACCAAGCTCTTCTCATGATAGGCCCACTCTCAGTCAGACTATGGCTAAGAGAAATTGGAAAAAAGGAAGCTGCTCTTCCTTTTGTTCAGTCTGCAGTTAACCATATTGTCAGACCTGCTCAGAAAGGAAGATACAATATTCATGAGTGCTGGTGTTGTGGCAAAGTGGCCCACTTTGCCATAGATTATTGGCACAACTCTAGTGTCCCAAGGGCAAGAGAAAGCCTTCTTGACAGGGCTCCAGTAGGTAGATATTTGCATTTTAAAGCTAACATGAACCTAGGACCCAAGTCAGCTTGGTTTTGTATGGTAAGGTAATTCTGTCTTGTAGGACAATCCAAGTGGCCATAACCATTTATGGTCCTTGGACAGAGATATACCCGACCCATGTATGGGTACAAGGGATGATTCACCTTATCATGTAGAAGATGTCAAAGACAAGTGCAATTATTAAGGGGGAGCTTACAAAGGAAATCCAGATGAACTTCAAAGGCTAAAGTTCAGAAGCAAGGTTGTTGTTATGATTCAGAGACTGTGAATCCAGCATGGGCTTCAAGTCTATAGAGCAGAGATAAGTAGAATTCACCTTTCTTTAATTCTACTATTTAAAATGTAAAATTGATTACACATGTATAAGGTAGGGTAAATAAGTATCAAAATTTGGTTCAGTCTATTGAGGGTGGGGGCTAATACAATCTCAGTTGAAATAAATGTAAGGATATTGAAATTATGTCTAATTTCACCTCAATAGAACACATTTTAGAATGTGTACTGCAGTTCTATATTACCCGTGCAAGTTAGGCCAACACAGTTAGGGGCTAGTTGAAAATTTAATTGCTAAAGAAAACTGATGTTGAGCAAAACAAGTCTGCTCAACAAAAATTGTAGAAAAGACGGATTGCAGATGTGTCGGGTTTCAATCTTGTCCATTGATCAATATTAAACATCAAATATAGATTAATGACTTTTCTCCTTCTTTTTAGGAATACCTATAAATAGAAGTGCTTGTGCAATAAGCCAAGTCACTGTTCCTTACCCTCTCCCGCCCGCATTCGTTGAACCGACAAAAAGCCATTTTTGCTAGCCCTCTCAAATTCTCCGGCGAAATGGTGCCCAAGGGATAAGATTTCCTCTTCGAAGGAGCAGAGGTGGTTCGAAATGGATTCGTTGATGCTCCGGAAGAAGTTCACCAGGTGCTTAATCTTCTACATAAATCCAACCTAGCCTTCGTCCTGACAGAACCCTGTCTTCTATGGAAGAGGGAAGTGCTAGAGTTGTTTGCTAACGCCAAAGCAGATGCTTCGATTGGTAAAATTAAGACCATATTAAGCGGGAAGAAGATCAAGATAACTCCCAGAAGGCTCAGTAAGGCTCTGCAGTTGACAAAGCTTTCTGCAACTGATAATGAAGAAGAGTTATTACTGGACAATGTAAAATCGGCAATGAAATGGTGTGAACTTTCCAAGCACACAACCAGATCAATTCTAAGGAAAGAACTTAACCTGAGAGGTAAGTTTTTAGCTGATGTCATTGAGAAAGCTCTGATATGCAAAAATAGGTTCCCATGACAAAATCTCAAAGAGGATGTTTGAACTAATGGCTAGGGTCATACTGTCCAAGAGAACTGATTGGGAAAGAGTGATGTTTGAAAGAATAGTGGACTACATGGCTGAACCAAATTTTGGGAGAATCCTTTCACTATATCTGCAGGAAACGGTCCCAGAAATTTTGAATCTGAATCTTGGTGCAAGAATACACCACATGAGAAGAATGGACATCAGGATGCTTGAGAGATGGAATAGGGTCCTTCAGCCTCATGGTCCAGAAGCTGTGGAAAGGAAAGGAAAGAAAATTGATGTTACTGAGCCGAACTCCTCTACCAGCACATCTGAGGAAGAAGAGCCTCATAATCCTGATCTATCATCATCTGCTAAAGAGTCAAGAAGGGACATAAATATTCAGGTATTTGCCTCTTCTGATCTTACCCCTCTTAATCGTTTAAGCAGACTAGAGTCAGATATTGTTCCTGAAGCTGATGAGACTGCTGCTGAGTTAGCAGGATCTGCTGGAGAGGAAGGAGATGATTTGGCTTCAGCTAAGGATGCTGGGCAAATAACAAAGGAAATTATTAATAAGATCACTGTATAAATGAAGGAAGATGCTTCCAGCAATGTTGATACAGATGATATGCTAAAGCTTCCAGCTCTCAGATTGAGGGGGACCATCTGCTGGAGGAAGTTATGGAAATAGCACTTGCTAAGGAACAGTTTGTAATGGTTGAGGGGGAGCTGATTGTGGAAGCAATAATGCAAGATGCATTAGTTGTGGGGGGAGATTCTTCAGGTACCACCCAAGGATAATCAACTTACTAAAGAAGAAGGTACTACTGCCGATCTGCATGCCAAGGAGGGCATAGCAGGGGTTGAGGGGGAGATTCAATCTGAACTCCCTACTCAGAAGGAAGTTCTTAATATTGATTCCAAAATATCAGGAAGAGAGTCAGATGCTCCATAAAGTGAAACAAGTGCAAATAATCCTGATTCTATTGAGAAGGAAGAGGTCAGGGAAGTTCCTGATGAAGGCACATCAGCTAAACAAATCAGATTCCACCTATCTTCCTTGCACAACTGAAAGGTCTGCTAGATGAGCAAAGGAGGGCACAAAACAATTACGTGGATGATGCCCTCAAGGATATTAGAAATGATCTGGCTATTGAGATCAAATCTATAAGATTTGAACTTAATCTGCTAAAAGAAGAAACAATCAAATTCTTCACAAGAACTGCTGGAGCTGTAGACTTTACAAGGGAGAAGATGGATGTGTAAGGCCAGAACATTGACGTTATCATAGAAAATCAAAAGATTCAGGCCAAGAATAGTGTGACAATCCAAGAAAATGACAAAATTCTGAGAAGTGAACAAAACATCGAAATTTTCACAAAGATGGATGCTTGCACCAAGTTGCTTGATGATCACATGTTGGAAGTCAAGAATGATGTCACAACTAGAGTAAACTACCTGGAAGTAGAAAGAGACAAGGCAAGCAGCTCACAGACCAATACTTTAATTGAAGAAGCCAAAAAGGGGGAGATAGAAGCCATAAGGGCCAATAATGAAAACATGGTCTGGGCAACAAATGTTGTGATAGGCTCATTGGGATTAGAGCTAGTGTAATATGACAATATCCTAATGATGCCTGCTCACATTGTAAGACCCCCCTCCCAGAACACAAAACACGGCACAAAGGGGGTCTTATGCCCAGAATAGCCGCCTTACGGTAGCATTAGCACACAGGCTAACCTGTACCACAGGACGCCTATTCTGCCGGCTACAACCAATATCAATAAATGCCAACCCAACCAAAATATAATTTAGAAGTCAATCCACACATAAACATAATAAGTCCAAAGTACAATAATAAGAGAAGCTACAACAAGCTTCTATAGTATCAGAGTACAATTGAAACATGCCCAAAAGGGCTACATCAAAACCACTCAAAACTCACATCGGTGATCGATGGTAATGACTGCACCATCCCTTCAGGCCCTGTCGTCCCGGGCTGGCTGTCCTGCTGTATAGTCTACGGCTGCTCTACCTGCGGGGTTTCCTCCTAAAAAGGAAGACGTAGCAACCGTTAGTCAAAAAGACTAAGTGGCTTCACATCCACTCCCCCGGCGACTCCTCGGCACCGGGCGGAGAAAGGAATCAGGGTACAATATATAGTAAGTAATATAAGTATGTACAAGCAGGTGGAATAAGTACATGTAATGTGAGCAGTAATAGAGGAAATGTATAACATGATTAATAGCAATATACACTAGCAATTCTACACAAGTTATACCAATCCATCTAGTATAGAGTTCTACAACAGGAAAGTAACTTAACTTATAAGAATGCCCATACAAACTTATAAGTTAAGGATCGGTTTAACATAAAGTAACTCATCGTATATGAGTGCCCATACAAACTTATACGACGAGGGTCTTGTTTTTGCAATCTAATGTAATGGTATGTATACTATGCAATGACTCACCCATGATCACACACATGCAACCGCTATGTCGACACAGACTCATAGTTCCTACTTTTCGAGCAGGTAGCTAACCTCTCAGGCGACAACCGCCATGGTCAGACGGTGACAATAGAGCGGGCTTCTCTACTACTAAGCGGGTATCCACACTACTTCGCTTAGGCCTCTGTATGACTCAACGCTAAGAACACAATAGCGGAGGCCCATGCGTACTACGGCCCAGCGGGAGTCTCGGGTAGATGTGCACCGAGAACTAAGCCTTAAACTGGCCATGTGTGACCTGGAAGGAGCCTCAGAAAATGCACGATGACCAAGCCCAACCAATCACTTGGCACGGAAGGAGCCCTGGGACATGAACACCGAGGACCAAGCCCAACCGCCCAAAGTCTATTTGTCAACTCCTGTCGGTGTGACGACTGACAAGCCCATAGACGTGCCATACTATCCTTAACCCAAGATTACGACACCGCGTGTTGACTCACACCGCATGCAATTCCACATCGCCGTGGCACGGAAGGAGCCTCAGAGAAAGCACGAGGACCAATCCCAACCGTCCACTCGGTACGGAAGGAGCCCCGGGATATGAATACTGAGGACCAAGCCAAACCGTCCGTCTATGTTGCTTCTCAACATTGCCCGAGTCTATGTGGTCTATAAGACTATCTACAATCTATGTTCACATAACTCCAATATTACCGATTACCATGCTTTAATCAAGTTCAATCATTTGTGCGCACATGAATCAAAAATCTAAATAACAACGATCGTTTGTTCATAACCAACACCACCGATCAGGTATACCAATTCGAGTCACTCTTATCAATAATCGACATATTACCGTTATCGTTACATCCTCAATATTACTCTTATTGAAATCATTATAATCTCATCAACACGTCAAAATGTTCGTTCACTAATTTCTACCAAGTAGATTCGTTCATAGCAGTTTCTCTTGAGAAAAGGGGCTTGAAAAGAGAATGAAAACGGCTAGGGTTTTCATTGCCCTTATAAGTGAAAAATGACACGGGTAGGGACACGTCCGTGTCCTTACCCGTGTCCCGCTCGGGCGAAGCATCGTTGACGGTTCGACTGGCGCTTCGATACACAAACACGGGTAGGGAAACGCTTGTGTCCCTACCCGTGTCCCATTGACACAGCCGTGTTTCTGGACGTGTCCTGCTCGGGACACCCTTCATCAAGTTTCACATGTCACACACGGGTAGGGACATGCCCGTGTCTCTACCCGTATCCTCATACACACGGGTAGTGACATGCTTGTGTCACTACCCGTGTCCTTCTCTGGGACAACTCGAGTCAAAGACTCGAGTATTGGCTGGACAGATACGTGTAGGGACACACCCGTGTCCTTCTCGGGGACAATTGGTTGGACATACACAGGTAGGGACATGCCGTGTCCCTACCGTGTCTTCATACATACGGGTAGTGACACGCCCGTGTCACTACCCGTGTCCTTCTCTGGACCTACTCGAGTTGTCGACTCGAGAGCTGGGCTTACACACACGGGTAGGGACACACCCGTGTCTCTACCCGTATCCTATTCTGGATAGAGTTCTCCTCCCAATTACAAGTGCAGCCCAACTGCCAGCACTTCCCTGAGCCCAAGTCAGCTTTCATGACTCAAAAACGCGTACGAGGGGTTAGTGAGAATCGAGACGTTACAAATCCTATAAACAAAATAAAAGATTTCGTCTCCAAAATCAGGCTAAGGCTATGGGGAGAAAAAGCATAACAGAAAAAAAATATGCTTTTTTTTTAAAATTAACTTGAGGAAATAATTTTGGGTAGCATTTTTTCATCAAGTCCACCAGCTCCCACGTATACTCCTCATTCCCATGATTAGACCACATCACCTTCACCAAAGGAACACTTTTGAGGCGCAAAAATCTTGTCTCGTTGTCTACGATCAGCACCGGCTCTAGTCGCACAGACCTATCAGTCTCCACTACACCATTAATGGTGGGGATATATTGATCGGGCCACAATAGCACCTTTCGAAGTGACGACACATGTAACACGTCGTGGAGGTTCTCTAGCTCTGGTGGTAACTCCAACCGATATGCCAAAGGGCCAATTCTTTCCAATATAGTGTAAGGCCCAAAGTACCTTGGGCTGAAAGTTTTCATACTACGCACCCGTGACACTCCATTCATCGGGCGGATTTTCAGAAACACTTTATCACCCACTTGAAATTCCACCATCCGGTGCTTTGCGTTATAATATTTTGCCTGCCGACTTTGAGCCTCAAGCATGCGGTCCGGTAATAGTCTAACCACCGCATCTGTATCATCAATGTACTCAATTACCAAAACCTTCGGGTATTCATCTTGCACCCAAGACAAGAGAGTTCTACACATTCTTCCGTAAAGGGCTTCATGGGGCGCCATGCCGATGCTAGCTTGATGGCTATTGTTATAGGAGAATTCCACCAGTGCTAAGAGCCTTTCCCACGTCTCTCCTCTATCCAACACACACAACCTTAACAGGTCCTCCAATATTCTGATGGTCCTCTCAGACTGCTCGTCCGTCTGAGGATGAAACGCGGTGCTAAAGGTAAGGCGTGAACCAAAATACGCCTGCATAGCCTTCCACTCCTTGGAGGTAAAATGACCATCCTGGTCAGAAACGATTGTCTTTGGCACGCCATGGTACCGTAAAAACTGCTCCACAAAGAGGCATACTAAGACATCCACGTGAGCCTCTTTCTTCATAGGGATGAACCTGGATACTTTTGTCAGGCGATCAACGATCACCCACACTGAATCATTCCTTGAGCGTGAGCGAGGTAACCCATGAATGAAGTCCATGGAGATATCCTCAAACTTCCACTCGGGGATGGGCAATGACGGTAACAAGCCACCGGGGCTCTTGCATTCCGCTTTCACTCTTTGACAGGCCTCGCAATGTGTAACAAAATACCTGACGTCGTTCTTCATTCCCGACCAAGACATGGTCCTTCGCAAGTCAGCGTACATCTTGGCAATACCAGGATGCACTGAATACTGAGAGCAATGCGCTTCCCTCAAGATGTCCTCCCTAATTTTTCCGCCCTTGGGAATGTAGAGCCGGCCATGAAAATGAACGAGGCCATCTTTTAAGGAGTACCTGTCAGTAGTCCCATCCTCAATTGACTTTATCACGAGGGACAGAGCAGCATCTTTCCCTTGCTCTGCCCGGATTCGGTCCCGAATATCACAAACTATGCTCATGGTCGCCAAGTACTCCGTATACTCTTCCAAAGGAGCCTTATGCACCAAAGTAATCTCCATCTCCTCGAGCACCGAAGCTAACTCCATACTCATCAACCGAGACTCTGAGCTCGAGTCCGGTACTTTTCTGCTCAATGCAACAGCCACCGAGTTCGCTTTTCTGGGGTGGTAGTTCAAGGTGAACTCATAATTGCACAGATACTCTGACCACCGCCGTTGTCCCAAATTAAGTTCCTTCTGAGTATGAACATACTTTAAATTTTTATGGTCCAAAAATATCTCGCAATGAACTCCATATAGGTAGTGCCTCCAAACTTTAAGGGCGAACACCACTGCCCCCAATTCTAAATCGTGAACCGGATAATTGAGTTCATGCTTCTTTAGCTGCCTTGAGGCATAGGCAATTACAAGGCTGTGCTGTATCAGTAAAGCTCCCAATCCTTGATAAACTTGAAATCCTTCCTTCCTGGACGGAAGTGCTAGGATGGGGGCAGAGGTAAGTCTATCTTTGAACTCTTGGAACGCAGCCTCAGATTGAGGGGTCCACTCATATGGCAGACCTTTCTTCGTCAAGGTAGTTAGAGGAAGGGCAATCTTTGAGAATCCTTTTATGAACTTGCAATATTACCCAGCAAGTCAAAGGAAGCTCCGCACATCGGCCGCTGACTTCAAGGGTGACCACTCCTTCACGGCATGCACCTTGGCCGGATCCACAGATAGTCTAGCCCCGCTGATAACATGGCCCAAGAAGGCAACCTCCTTAAGTTAGAACTCGCACTTGCTGAACTTGGCAAACAAGGCGTGCTCTTTTAGTTTCTTCAGCACCAAGGTCAGATGTTCGGTATGCTCCTCCTCCGTCTTTGAGTAGACCAAAATGTCATCGATGAAGACGATGACTAAAATGAGTAGATATGGCTCAAACGCCTTGTTCATCAGACTCATCAAAGCCAAAGGGGCATTTGTGAGCCCAAATGGTATTACAGTGAACTCGTACAAACCATACCTTGAGCTGAAAGCCGTTTTCAGGATGTCCTCCTGTCATATCCTCAATTGGTAATACCCCGAGCGTAAATCCAACTTTGAGAAATAATGTGCACATACCAATTGGTTGAACAACTCATCGATCCGGGGTAGCGGATAGGTGTTCCGTACCGTCAATCGATTGAGCTCCTGATAGTCTATGCATAACCGTAAGGTACCATCCTTCTTCTTGACGAACAACACAGGGGCTCCCCAGGGTGACAAGCTGGGGCGAACAAACCCTGACTCCACCAATTCTTGTAGCTAAACTCTAAACTCTTCGAGTTCCTTTGGGGATATCCGGTAAGGGGTCCTAGAGACGGTCTTGGCACCTGGTACTAGATTAATTTAAAAATCAACTTCTCTATGCGGGGGTAATCCTGGCAGTTTCTCCAAAAATACCTTGTGGAAGCCCTGCACTACCCGTACATCTTTCATATCCAATGCTATCTCCTTCAACTCGAAACAAACCAAGAAAACCTCTTCCCCATTCATATGGGCTTTTACAGCCTGAATCAAAGATAACATCATACGAGGTGCGAATATAATACCTTGAAAGATGACATCTGTGTCTCAGTGTCTCAAGTAAATTCGTTTCTCCGCGCTGTCAATCCTTGCGAAGTGCCAGTCCAACCATGCCATGCCCAGAACGAGGTCAATTTTTGGCATCCTCAAGACTGTGGCAGGGGTATCAAAGGCTTTTCCCCCAATGAATATCTCTAACTCGCATTTGGCGGTTGTGGTCATCTCGGAGCCATCTGGGAGGCGTACTCGTCGAGCAATACCAATGAAGTATTGCACTTCTTATACAACTTTAATGAAGTCCTCCGATACGAAAGAGTGCGAGGCACCGGTATTGAATAATGTATAGGCCAGTTTCCCACCGACCACCACAGTGCCTAAGTACCAATATAATATTCAAAGCTAGATATCTAGTACGTCTTAAGCAATTTAATATTTGACAATGAAATTGTGATAACTGACTGTAACATACCTGGAATCACCTCCTGGGGGTTCCGCTCCTGCGTCATGTATAGAGCGAACACTTGATCTCGAGCCGGTCCGTAGTTTCCCCCTCGTGGTCCTCGTCCTCGACCACGCATGTGCCCCCGCCCTCGAGGAGCTGCCGGAGGGAGAGCAAGAGGAGCATTCCCAAATAACTGCGGGCAGTAACGTCGGATGTGGCCCAATTGATTGCATTCTAAGAGCACCCACCAATAACGCCCCTCTAGTCGCTGAAATTGTTGAGGCTGTGGCAGTGGAGGCAACACGGGAGGCTGCGGAACCGGATGCTCCACTCTAAAATTTCGGAGGAAGCGTCTGCCACCTCTTTGATGTCCTCTTCCTCCTCTATAGTCGTGTCTCCTTCTATTGCTAGGGCCGGCTTCCATAACACCCTCAACATGCCTCTTACTACTTCCCAGGTGGTCCACTTCTAGTCTCTTTGCCATGTCAATTATTTCTGCCAAGCTGGAGTCCGCTATAAACAAAAGTGCCTACCTCGGTCCTGCAGCCCTTTATAAAAGTGCTTAGAGTAACCTCTGTCATCCAATTCATATGAGTCCGTAAATCTCGCGAGATGTTGGAACTCACGCTGATACTCTATAACCAACTTCGATCCTTGCGTCAGCAGTCGAAATCTCTCTTCGAGTTCATCTCGTGCGGTCGAGGGAATGAAATGCTCTAAGAAGACTCCTGAGAACTCATTCCAGCAAATCTCCGTGTAAACTTGCCCTTGAAAGGCGGAACCCATAAGAGACTTCCACCACCTCTTTACATGCAGTTCTAGGACGGACACTGCTAAAGTGATAGCCATGTTGACTGGGCAACGGATTCCTGCCAATAGCTCCTACAAAGCATCGAGCCATTCTTCTGTATGCACGGCCGACTCTGTCCCGAGGTAGGCGGGAGGGGAGAGAGCCTGGAAAGTGCTAAACCAGTTTGATCCCGGAGCTTGTTGTTGTACTAGGGTCTGTTGCGACCTAAAGGCATCCAAGATGGCCGTGAGCGTCTGTCCCACTTCAGATTGTTGGAACTGAGTAGGTATGGAAGGGGAAGGAGTTCCATCCATCGTCTCAACATGCATTGAAATCTACACGTAGAGTACAAACTTTGGTCAGGTTGGCTAATCTTAAGGTTAAAGTTGGACATACTTAGTGTGAATTACATATGGGCACACCACTGCTTCCGCTAAGTAAGTTTGTCCCCAAACTGACTAATCTAATGGGGGTGGTACCATTGTTGAATGACTTCTTTAGTTTAAGATCGTGGCAAGTTGATACCATTTGTAAGACCCCCCCTCCCGGAACACAAAACACGGCACAAAGGGGGTCTTATGCCCAAAACAGCCGCCTTGCGGTAGCATTAACACACGAGCTAACCTATATCATAAGACGCCTATTCTACCGGCTACAACCAATATAAATAAATTCCAACCCAACAAAAATATAATGTAGTAGTCAATCCACACATAAGCATAATAAGTCCAAAGTACAATAATAAGAGAAGCTACAACAAGCTTCTATAGTATCAGAGTACAGCTGAAACATGCCCAAAAGGGCTACATCAAAACCACTCAAAACTCACATCGGTGACAGACGGTAATGACGACACCGTCACTTCAGGCCCTATCGTCCTGGCCTGGCTGTCCTGCCGCATAGTCTATGGATGCTCTATCTATGGGGTTTCCTCCTAAAAAGGAAGACATAGCAACCGTTAGTCAAAAAGACTAAGTGGCTTCACATCCGCTCCCCCGGCGACTCCTCGACACCGGGAGGAGAAAGGAATCAGGGTACAATATATAGTAAGTAATATAACCAGGTACAAGCAGGTGGAATAAGTACATGTAATGTGAGAAGTAATAGAGGAAATGTGTAACATGATTAATAGCAGTCTACGCTAGCAATTCTACACAAGTTATACCAATCCATCTAGTATAGAGTTCTACAACAGGAAAGTAACTTAACTTATAAGAATTCCCATACAAACTTATAAGTTAAGGATCAGTTTAACATAACGTAACTCATTGTATAGGACTGCCCATGCAAACTTATACGATGAGGGTCTTGTTTATGCAATGTAATGTAATGGTATGTATGCTATGCAATGACTCACCCATGATCACACACATGCAACCGCTATGTCGACACAGACTCATATTTCCCACTTTTCGAATAGGTAGCTAAACTCTCAGGCGTCAACCGCCATGACCAGGCGGTGACAGTAGAGAGTGCTTCTCTACTACTAAGAGGGTATCCACACTACTTCGCTTAGGCCTATGTACGCCTCAATGCTAAGAACACAACAACAGAGCCCCATGCGTACTACGGCCCAGCGGGAGTCTCGGGTAGATGTACACCGAGAACCAAGCACCGAACTGGCCAAGTGTGACCCGGAAGGGGCCTTGAAAAAAGCACGAGGACCAAGCCCAACCGTTCACTTGGCACGGAAGGAGCCCTGGGACATGAACACCGAGGACCAAGCCCAACCGCCCAAAGTCTATCTGTCAAATCCCGTCGGTGTGACGACTGGCGAGCCCGTAGTCCTGCCACACTATCCTTAACCCAGGATTACTATAGTGCGTATCGACTCACACCGCATGAAATTCCACATCACCGTGGCACGGAAGGAGCCTTGGAGAAAGCACGAGGACCAAGCCCAACCATCCACTCGGTACGGAAGGAGCCTCAGGATATGAACACCGAGGACCAAGCCCAACCGCCCGTCTATGTTGCGTCTCAACATTACCCGAGTCTATGCGGTCTATATGTAACATCCCATTTCCAACTAGACCCCTAAGAGTTATTTTGGCCATGACTAGGTCATGACAAAACCCTAGGAAGCCAGAAATGGGTCAAGAGATAGAAGGCTAAGATGAGGATCACCATGGTGTGCCTATGGCACAACCACATCACCAAATCTATGGTTTGACCTAGGGCTTCACCATGACTCCATGACCCCACCACAACATCACTAACCCATTAGAGGGTCCACTGGAGCCTTAAAGGTCCATTGGAGTCAACCTCAGGTGGCCAATTTGACCTAGGACCACCATAGGCCTAAATAGGGCAAGGTGCCCTAATCAAGGGCAGTTGACCTCTAATGTGCCCAACTAACCCTACCAAGAACTTCCTAGACCTAAAGTGAGGTCAATGGGTCTCTAAGGACCCAAGAAGGGCAGTCCAAGAGGTTAAGTTGACCAAAGTCAACTCTGACCCTAAATAGGTCAAACTGGTCTATATATGGTCAACTGACCTTCCCTAAGCCAAGTGAACCCCACAGTTACCTTCATAACCCTAGTGAGAGGCCAATGGGTCACCAAGGACCCATTGGGACAAATCAAAAAGGTTAATTTGACCAAAGTCAACTCTAGCCCTAAAATGGTCAAGTGCCCTACCTAAGGGTCAAGTGACCTCCAAGGGGCCAAGACAACCCTACCTAGGCCTTAGGGGAGTCCAATGGGTCACCAATGACCCATTAGGGGCAAGCTCAAAGACCAAATTGATCAAGTTCAACCCTAGCCTAAGTTTGGGTCAAGCTAGCCCAAATGGGCCAACTCAAGCTCATGCCCAATTCTCTTGGGCTAACCTTGCTTGGATGGGTGAAATAAACATGTGGGCTGCCTTAGGGTTAGGTAGGAGTCAAAAATTCAGATTGATGAATGGGAGAGAGAAAGTGCTTCAAAGGGAAGAGAGAGAAAGAGAAGAGAAGAGAAGAAATGGAGGAAGACTTGGGCTCATCCTTCCCCTTCCCCAACCTCCCATTCAATTCCCTAAGACCAGAGGAGTGCAACCAGCTACCCATTGACTGGTTTGAGCCACATTTTTCCCCCTACCTACCATGGCCGCCAAGCTTGACCAAGAGCCAATAATGGCAAATGCATTTCCAGCCACCTAACACTCCTTCTCTTCATTTTAAAAGCTTCACTATACTACAAGGAGTCAGTCCCACCCCCTTACCCGAAGGATCCAAGGTGTTTCATAGTGTTGTTGTAGAAATCCGACCACCACCACCACCAAAAATGGCGTCCCGGCGATCGGCAAGGATTCAAGCCACCAAAAAGGTCCTCCTCCACTTCTTCATCCATGGATAGATCATAGAAATGCTTAGGTCCAAGGTTCGGGCTCAATTGAGCCCGATCCAAGTTCAAAATTTCATGGTTTTTCAGAAATTTTTCACCTCTCGGGTTCGCCGGAATAGTGCTCTCCGGCGGCCGTGTCGCCGCCCGGCGATAGCCCCCACCTCAACGAAGGTGGTGGCGGCGGTGGCCGGCCGGGGAGGTGGCCGGATCGCCGGCGGTGGCGTTTGGAAATTGCTCCAGGCGGGAGGAATCCGGACTGTTGGCTGAATGGAGAAGACAAACGGATGCCATCCACAGCTGCTTCAAGATTCGTGCTTTAATAACTTTAAACTTTAGGTTTAATTAATTTGGTTAATTCAAAATCTATCACAATGTTACTATTTAATGTTTTAATTGTTTAAAAATAGATAGAGGCACTGTATGAGAAATTAGTCACCATATGAATTGTAGCCCTTTGAGTCTAATTTATTTTAAAATTAGTTTGAACCACTTTGGCTGCTTGGTTTGACCAGGGCACCCATTTTGGTGGGGCCTACACATAGGGCTAGGCAGAAATTCAATTGAGTGCCCACACTTTATCTTTGATCCCACTGAGCCGTAATTTTGGAAGGGAGTCAATCTAGACCATATCTAGGAGTACACCAAAAATGGGAATTTTTGGGGACAAGTTTTCTATAGTTTTGGAAATTATTTAATTTCTCTATGATAATTTAATTAGGTGGTCTAATGACCTCCAAACCCTCCCAAAGTTTGGTGAGTGGTTCCTGGGCTCATGTTATGTATCTGTATAAAGTTTCACCTAATTTGGATGTGTTTTGAATAGGTATTGACCCAACCCTAACTTTACCTTAATAAGGGTATTTTGGTCAAAAGTGCACTTTTGCTTTTGAGTGTCCAAATCACCTCCACAGAGGCTGACATTTGGGCCACTGACTTGGTATGGAATTTAGCACCTCCCCATGGAATGTGGGGTAGAGTGGAATTGATTTGCCCTAAGTTCCTAGGCCAAACCCTAAGGAAGGACCTTTGTGCCTTGTGAAGGGCATGAGTCCTAAACACCTTGGATGAACTTCAAATTTTGTATGGAGGGTCCTAGGATAAATAAAACCTTCTGGAAAAAATCTTAAAGAATTTTTAAAAAGGGTAGGGCCCACAAAACCCTAACCCTAGCTTAGGTCATAAAACTTCCAGTACTAGTTTAGGTTAGCTAAACTCCTTGAAATATAATAAAATTTGGGTAGTGTGGGAATAAGGATATATTGAGCCTCTAGCAATTTATTTGGGAATTATTGATCAATATTTGTAGCACTTCATTTGTAACCAATAGGATTGCCCTAATTAATAATTTGACTATTGTGATCTCACTGCCCATTGAAAGGTCATGAAAATTTGGCAGAGGTAGTTTTAGACCATATTGATCATATCTGAGTTTTAATAGAATTTTTGAATACATAATTAGTGCATCTACTTCACAAGTGCATTACTTTGGTTACATACTAAATAATTCTTACAAGAGCTCAATACTTGTTGAACAATTATGAAACTTGATACATAGTGTTCCTAGTTCATCATTATCATGTGGGAATTTATTTGGAAATTTTTGATGGATAATTAGTATACTATGTTCATTAACCCATAAACTTGGAATTTCATGAGAAAATCAAGTATAACCTTATTATTAAATTATAAATTATGAAACTTGATCTAGAGTATTTATATGCCATCATAACCATCCTTGAATTTTCTCTGAATTTTTGGATGTATTATTGCTGTAAAATCTTTTAAAATGACTTATTATGAGATATAATTGAAATTAAAATTAAGGGCTTAAACATTGCTGAAAAATTGGAAGACTTAGGCTTTAGAGTTGATTATTCATTTTGTAATTAACATAAATTTAGTGGATTATTATCTTGTCTGAAATTGGTACTTCATGTTCAAAACTTGGGCTTTTTGGATACTAGAATAAATAAATAAATTATCACACAAATTAGGAAAATTATGAATTTCTGGATTTATGCTAAAAAAGTCATTATAGCCCTCTAATAATTATCATAGGGGTACTGGATGATTATTTGATGTACCTCACTTTTTACGAGTCATATAGCTTAAGTGGTCTGCATATAGTAAAAACTACAGAAATCATGTTGGAGTATAATTGGATGCATGTCTTGGGATTAGTGGTAGGCTGGTTTGGATGGATAAAGATAAGTTCATTATTGGTAGTAGCAGGAGTAGAGGGATGGATTGGCTATAGTTAGGCGGTGCCCGGGATCGACGAAAGATCGTCTTCCCCGAGGTGAGGTAGAGTCAAATCACCCTAGGCTTAGCCTATTGTAACATGAGAAGGTAATGGGTAAGGGAATCAACCAATAATAATAATAAGCACCTTGTGAAAGGGAACGCTGAGCGTAATCCCAACATAGTTCCTAGTGCCCCTTGAGAGCCCTTCATAGGGAATACCGGGGGCAGTCCTAGGTTAACGTAAACTGTATTAACAAGCTGAAAAGAGTAACTTAGTAATTAGGGTTGCACATTTCACGAACACAGATAGCACTGGAAGATAGTTGGAAGCTTCGGCTTGGATGGTTAAGAGACAGACATTTGGGTCCGGGGAGCTTCGGCTCGATTGTTTGAGACAGACATTTTGGTCCGGGGAGCTTCGGCTCGGTTTTTGGATACGTTAAATTTGCATGTGCATAAAAGGAAAGGAAATTAAGGTGGTGGGTATTCAGTATTGGAGGGTCGATGCACCGACGCCAATACGCTGACTCGGCAAGTGTGGTTAGAACTTCGCCAATAGAAGTCCGGTGCGCCAGCCGGCAAGAGTACGCAGGAGTCCTCTTCGTGAACCAAGCGTTGAGGCGTACGATAGGTCTGAACGGTAGTGCTTTACTGGTTTAGAGGTGGGCGAGGCCCAACCCACCCCTTCCGTCTACCACTACGGAGGTATCCTGGGAGGTTACGGCTCCAGAAAGGGGGAACTAAAGGTCTGTGTGCACAGAGTCGGGTGTGTGTGTTGCACTTGCCTGTTCCATCATACCCACTTGCATGTCATAGCATAATTGATTCATTTAACCCTGACACCTAAAGTATAAGTGGAATGGGACGTTTATACATTAGGACCTGCAAAACTACCCCTTAGTCTATAAGCTTGTGTGAGCAAGTTTATAAACTAAAGGTTAAATTCTTTATATATATAATGATGTTAATAACCGACACCCCAACGTATAAATTGGTATGGGACTTTTTATATGATGGGAGCCCTGTAAAAGATCCCTTGCTTATACGTTCCGTATAAGTTAAGGTTATTTTTCATACTATGCTTTACTGCCACATGTACTATAAAAATTGCTAGTATAGGTCCGCTGCCATCTGATTCTTGTTTACTCTCCACCTTCAAGTCCTCCACTTTCTTCCTCTCTGCTCGGTGTCTAGGGGCCATGAGGGAAGGGGCGGAGGATGATAGGACTTAGTATTTTAGACTAACGGTTTTTGAACCACATCATTTTAGGGGACCGTGGAGCCCAGCATGGAGGAGCAACCCCAGAGGTCGGCACGCTTGGAGATCGGGCAGTCTAGTTCCGGAGTTCAGACGACAAGGACTGTGTGTCCTGATCGCTACTAGTAGTTATATTATTTTGCTTCCGTGCTGAGAGATTTGTAGTGAGGACATGATGTACTGGGCATGAGCCCAAGATCTTATATTTTTGTATATCTGTGGACACTCCCTTCGTGGAGAATATTTACATATATATGTGATTTCTGTGGACTTGCTTTACCATTTTGCTACAGTTGCGATCGATTTGGCCGGCAGGATCGGCGTTTTGTAGTGATGACCTTCCCGGGTGCGAAGGTGTCACCACAAAACGGCGGTTCTGGGCCTAAGACCCCGGTGTTGAAAAAGAAAAAAAAAGGGAGTCTTACAAGTGGTATCAGAGCAAACCTCGATCGACAAGTAGCAGTCCACAACCCCTGGGTCACCCCTGCAAGGGTTTAGTTTGGGGACAAACTAAGCAGCGGAAGCAGTGGTGTGCCCATATGAGGGGTCACATGTAAATTGTCCACTTTAATTAGGTATTGAGTCGATTACCTACTAATGTAGTTCGTTTTGCAGCCCCCAGCTCAGCCCACCCCACAAGGTGGAGCTCAGCAGACTCCAGACATTGCACCACCTCCCATGGTCCCCACACCTTTCCTTCAGTCAGACATGGGGCAAACCCTTACAGCTATCCTTGAGGCCTTCCGGGCTCAGCAGGCTCCGGCCCAGCAGCCAAACCCAGGGGCCAACTGGATGAGCACCTTCCGAGGACTCTCCCCCCGTCATACTTGGGGACAGAGTCGGCAGTGCGAACAGAGGAGTGGCTGGATGTTATGTACGAGATGTTGACCGGGATACGGTGCCCTTGGGAGGAGAGGGTGGCTTTGGTGGTATCTTGCTTGGAGTCCCACACCAAGAGGTGGTGGAAGACTCTGTTGGACACGACGTATGCCGATAGGGAGATTGTAGAAATTACTTGGGAGGAATTCAGGGCCACGCTGCTGGAGCACTTCGTTCCGCAGTCGGCCAGGGATGAGTTGGAGGAGCGGTTCTTACAGCTGAGGCAGGGCACCAGGATGGTGGTGGAGTACCACCGGGAGTTCGACCATTTGGCCCGATATGCGGGTTCTTACCAGCTAGACGAAGCAGGATATGTCAAGAGATTCTATAAGGTCCTAAAAGAGGAGTTGAGGGAGGCCTTGCTGTTTGTATCTGACGGGCCTATCTCCCGGATTTTGGAGATGGCAAAGAGGATCGAGGCCGATTGGCACACCACTCGGGGCCGGAAGCGGCAAGCGGAGGATCAGGGCCGGAGGGCCCGAAATGATCAGCGGCAAGACATCATACCAGATGGGAGAAGGACAGAGGAGTAGCCTCGTCAGGAGGTGAGGCAGGAGCCGAGAGAGCAGGTGGTTTTGGCCCCTCAACCCCTTCGGATGCAGGAGATGCCGAGACCTAGGGGTATGGCATATCCCCCACCAGAGTGCTTCCATTGTCATCAGGTTGGACACCTCCGGAGAAACTGCCCCATGAGGGGGGACAACCTCCAGCACCACAGGGTGGCCCACCTGCTCAGCATTTCGGACGCCGAGGATGCGGCCGAGGACGTGGTTACCAGGGAGGGGATCGAAGACAGGAAACGGAGCAGGTATATGCTTTGGACCTGGCACAGCCTCGGAACCCAGAGCAGGTCATCACAGGTAAGCCAAGATGTTTAAATTGTTTAAATTGAATTCCCTTTCTCAGTTGCCCAATAAATAGAACTGCACTAGTAGAATGAATAGGAAAGAAAACTTGTAGAAAATACTAAGACAATTAACCGTCCCAGGTATAGTCTTCATCAGTGGCAAGCCCGCTTATACTCTGTTCGACACGGGTGCCTCGCACTCGTTTGTGTCGGAAGCCTTTCTAGAAGGGTTGGAAGGAGTGGAACGGTTCACAGGCCGGATGAGGAGGGTGCGTCTACCCGACGGATCGGAGATACTCACCCCTGCCCACTGCAGCATGAAGGCGGAGATTGGAGGAAAGCCGTTCGAAGTATCGGTAATGGTCCTAAGGATGCCAGTCTTCGAGCTGATCCTGGGCATGACTTGGTTACAATGGAACCATGCCCAGATTGATTGTCAAGCGAAGAGGATCGCCGTGAGGCACGGGGACTCTATCATCATCATCGAAGGTATAAGACCTGCCTCACGTATACCCTTATCGTCAGTACAGGCCGTTAAGGCCTATTTACAGGGGGAGGAGGTCTACGAGGTGCTGTTTGAAATGGCGGAGGCCATGAACTCTATATAGAATATCCCGGTGGTGCGGGATTTTGTGGACGTCTTTCCAGAAAAATTACCCGGATTGCCCCCGCACAGGGAGCAGGACTTCCAGATACAACTGGTGCCGGGGGCCAAGCCGGCATCTAGGTCCCCTTATCGGATGGCCCCGAAGGAGTTGGCAGAGTTCCGAAGTCAGTTGCAGGAACTAGTAGAGGCGGGGTTTGTCCGGCCAAGCTCTTCGCCGTGGGGAGCCCCAGTGCTATTTGTTAAGAAGAAGGACGGAAGTCTCCGCTTGTGTATTGATTACCGAGCACTAAATAGATTGATGATCCGGAATACATACCCACTGCCACGGATTGACGAGTTGTTCGACCAACTGGAAGGAGCACATTTCTTCTCAAAATTAGATTTGAGGTCGGGCTACAACCAGCTTCAGATTCGAGAGGAAGATATTCATAAGACTGCTTTTAGTAACAGATATGGATTATTTGAGTTTACGGTGATGCCCTTCGGGCTCACGAATGCACCATCAGCATTTATGACCCTCATGAACCAGGTTTTCAAGGAGTATCTAGATGTGTTTGTCATTGTGTTTATTGATGACATCCTCTTCTATTCGAGGACGGAGGAGGAGCACACTCGCCATCTGGCACTGACCCTACAGAGACTGCGGGAGAATCATTTATATGCAAAGTTCAGCAAATGCCAGTTCTGGTTGAAGGAGGTGGGCTTCTTAGGCCATATTATCAGTGGAGCCGGGTTGGCAGTGGATCCGGCAAAGATTCAGGCAGTTCGGGATTGGCCACCGTTGAATGCAGCCACCGACGTGCGAAGTTTCCTAGGACTTGCCGGTTATTACCGGAAGTTTGTGGAGGGATTCTCTCGAATCTCCCTCCCACTCACATCTTTTACGAAGAAGGAGGTACCTTTCGTGTGGACCCCACAGTGCCAGGCGGCTTTCCAGGAACTGAAGGATCGACTCACCTCGGCTCCCATACTTGCTCTCCCCTCGGGGAGAGAAGGATTTCAGGTCTACACTAACGCTTCCTACCAGGGTATGGGAGATGTACTGATGCAGAAGGGTCATGTGATTGCGTATGCGTCTCGCCAGTTGAAGAAGCACGAACAGAACTACCCGGTGCACGACCTTGAGATGGGGGCGGTCGTTTTTGCTTTGAAGGTCTGGCGCCAATATCTTTATGGAGTCCACTGCGACATCTACTCCGACCACAAGAACCTGAAATACGTGGACACGCAGAAGGAACTGAACATCAGGCAGAGGCGCTGGGTGGAGTTCTTAGCGGATTACCAGTATGAGATGCACTACCATCCAGGGAAAGCAAATGTGGTGGCCGACGCGTTGAATCAGAGAGCTTCCACTTCGGAAGCTGGGCCCCAGGTTATGTCTATGGAGCTGGTGAGGAGGTTGGAAGATATGCACATCACACTGGTGTCATATGAGGACCCCGAGCTTTACATGGAGTATTTAGCTGTGGTGAGTGCTACAGACGATATCCGGGACCGAGTCAGAGATGGGCAGAGGCGAGATTCTAAATTGGAGCCGATATTCTGGGCCTTGGAGAACGGTACAGCAGGGGATTACACGATGAGGGACGGCGTGGTATGCTTTAGAGGTCGGACTTATATACCGGAAGGAGGCCAGGTCCGGGAAGATATCATGGCGGAGGCCCACCACAGCAGATACTCGGTGTACCCGGGGATCACGAAGATGACTGCGGACTTAAAGAAGACTATAAACTGGCCAGGCATGAAGAAGGATATCACTCAGTTTGTGACCCACTGCGAAGCGTGCCAGCTAGTGAAGGCGGAGTGCAAAAACCCCGCAGGATTGTTGCAACCACTCCCGGTACCGGAGTGGAAGTTTGAAGACATCGCGATGGACTTTATCCATGGACTTCCCCGATCACGGACGGGAAACGACTCGATTTGGGTCATCGTCGATCGGTTGACGAAGGTGGCCAGATTTATTCCGATCAGGAAGGACGACTCTGTGGGAGTATTAGTGCGGAGATTTGTGGAGCAGTTCGTTCGATATCACGGGGTGCCCAAGACGATCATGTCGGATCGGGATGGCCGGTTCACTTCCAGGGAGTGGAGATCCGTGCAGGCTTACTTAGGCACGTGATTGACCTTCAGCACCGCATTCCATCCCCAGATGGATGGGCAGATGGAACACACCAATCGGACGCTGGAAGATATTTTGAGGCTGTGCATTTTGGACCGCGGGGAAACGTGGGAGAAGATCTTACCCCTGGTCGAGTTCTCCTATAACAACAGCTACCAGTCCAACATCAGGATGGCGCCTTACGAAGCTTTGTATGGAAGGAAATGCAGGACCCCGCTTTCTTGGATTCAGGACGAGGATCCGAAGGTGTTGGGATCGGATTTTGTTGAAGACACCGAGGCTCAGGTGAGGCTGATCGGAGACAGGATGCTAGAGGCGCAGAGCAGACAGGCTAAGTACTATGACGCCCGGCATCGTCAGGAAGAGTTTCAGGTGGGGGACCAAGTGTTTCTGAATATCCGGCCTATACATGGAGTTTCACGGGTGCGTGGTCGGAAGAAGAAGCTCATCCCTAGGTATATGGGCCCTTACAGGATCCTTGAGCGGATCGGACCCCTAGCTTATAGGTTGGAGTTGCCACCAGAGCTGGAAGCCTTGCATGATGTGTTCCATATTTCCTCGCTCAGGAGGGCTCTATTACGCCCGGAGCAGCACATTTCGACTACAGATGGACCGGTAGCCTCAGATCGGTCAGTCCGCTTAGAGCCGGTACGGATCGACGACAAAGGAGTACGGATCTTGCGCCGCAAGAAGATACCCTTAGTCAAGGTCTTGTGGAGGAACCACGGCCAGTAAGAGCATACCTGGGAACCGCAAGACCTGATGCGTCAAAAGTACCCAGAGCTGTTCAGTCAGGTATACCTCACAACCTCTCAAGATGTTTAATTTGTTTTCCTGCTTTTTACTAGTAAGGCTGCTCCAGGAAGAGTAGAGGCTAATCTTTTGTTTATTGGGATCTTGATTTGCCAATTGGGCGACTTGGTCATAGATTTAGGTTTCCCTTTAAACCTAATTTAGCAAACATGACGTCGTGATGGGATGTTACAAGTTTCTTTTCTTTGGTAGAAATTCCCGTAGGCTTACCCTTGATTTCGGGGACGAAATCTTTGTTTTGTTTATTGAGATTTGTAACATCTCATTTCCAACTAGACCCCTAAGAGTGGTTTTGGCCATGACTAGGTCATGACAAAACCCTAGGAAGCCAGAAATGGGTCAAGAGATAGAAGGCCAAGATGAGGATCACCATGGTCTGCCTATGGCACAACAACATAACCAAATCTAGGGTTTGACTTAGGGCTTCACCATGACTCCATGACCCCACCACAACATCACTAACCCATTGGAGTCAACCCCAGGTGACTAATTTGACCTAGGACCACCATATGCCTAAATAGGGCAAGGAGCCCTAATCAAGGGCAGTTGACCTCTAATGTGCCCAACTAACCCTACCAAGAACTTCCTAGACCTAAAGTGAGGTCAATGGGTCTCTAAGGACCCAAGAAGGGCAGTCCAAGATGTTAAGTTGACCAAAGTCAACTCTGACCCTAAATAGGTCAAACTGGTCTATATATGGTCAACTGACCTTCCCCAAGCTAAGTGAACCCCACACTTACCTTCATAACCCTAGTGATAGGCCAATGGGTCACCAAGGACCCATTGGGACCAATCAAAAAGGCTAAGTTGACCAAAGTCAACTCTAGCCCTAAAATGGTCAAGTGCCCTACCTAAGGGTCAAGTGACCTCCAAGGGGCCAAGACAACCCTACCTAGGCCTTAGGGGAGTCCAATGGGTCACCAAGGACCCATTAGGGGCAAGATCAAAGACCAAATTGACCAAGTTCAACCCTAGCCTAAGTTTGGGTCAAGCTAGTCCAAATGGGCTAACTCAAGCTCATGTCCAATTCTCTTGGGCTAACCTTGCTTGGATGGGTGAAATAAACATGTGGGCTGCCTTAGGGTTAGGTAGGAGTAAAAAATTCAGATTGGTGAATGGGAGAGAGAAAGTGCTTCAAAGAGAAGAGAGAGAAAGAGAAGAGAAGAAATGGAGGAAGACTTGGGCTCATCCTACCCCTTCCCCAACCTTCCCCAACCTCCCATTCAATTCCCTAAGACCAGAGGAGTGCAACCAGCTACCCATTGACTGGTTTGAGCCACGTTTTTCCCCCTACCTACCATGGCCGCCAAGCTTGACCAAGAGCCAATAATGGCAAATGCATTTCCAGCCACCTAACACCCCTTCTCTTCATTTTAAAAGCTTCACTGGACTCCAAGGAGTCAGTCCCACCCCCTTACCCGAAGGAGCCAAGGTGTTTCATAGTGTTGTTGTAGAAATCCGACCACCACCACCACCAAAAATGGCGTCCCGGCGATCGGCAAGGATTCAAGCCACCAAAAAGGTCCTCCTCCACTTCTTCATCCATGGATAGATCATAGAAATGCTTAGGTCCAAGGTTCGGGCTCAATTGAGCCCGATCCAAGTTCAAAATTTCATGGTTTTTCCGAAATTTTTCACCTCTTGGGTTCGCCGGAATAGTGCTCTCCGGCGGCCGTGCCGCCGCCCGGCGATAGCCCCCACCTCAACGATGGTGGTGGCGGCGGTGGCCGGCCGGGGAGGTGGCCGGATCGCCGGCGGTGGCGTTTGGAAATTGCTCCAGGCGGGAGGAATCCGGACCATTGGCTGAATGGAGAAGACAAACGGATGCCATCCACAGCTGCTTCAAGATTCGTGCTTTATTAACTTTAAACTTTAGGTTTAATTAATTTGGTTAATTCAAAATCTATCACAATGTTACTATTTAATGTTTTAATTGTTTAAAAATAGATAGAGGCACTGTATGAGAAATTAGTCAACATATGAATTGTAGCCCTTTGAGTCTAAGTTATTGTAAAATTGGTTTGAACCACTTTGGGTGCTTGGTTTGACCAGGGCACCCATTTTGGTGGGGCCTACACATAGGGCTAGACAGAAATTCAATTGAGTGCCCACACTTTATCTTTGATCCAACTGAGCTGTAATTTTGGAAGGGAGTCAATCTAGACCATATATAGGAGTACACCAAAAATGGGAATTTTGGGTGACAAGTTTTCTATAGTTTTGGAAATTATTTAATTTCTCTATGATAATTTAATTAGGTGGTCTAATTACCTCCAAACCCTCCCAAATTTTGGTGAGTGGTCCCTGGGGTGATGTTATGTATCTGTATAAAGTTTCACCTAATTTGGATGTGTTTTGAATAGGTATTAACCCAACCCTAACTTTACCTTAATAAGGGTATTTTGGTCAAAAGTGCACTTTTGCTTTTGAGTGTCCAAATCACCTCCACGGAGGCTGAAATTTGGGCCACTGACTTGGTATGGAATTTAGCACCTCCCCATGGAATGTGGGGTAGAGTGGAATTGATTTACCCTAAGTTCCTAGGCCAAACCCTAAGGAAGGACCTTTGTGCCTTGTGAAGGGCATGAGTCCTAAACACCTTGGATGAACTTCAAATTTTGTATGGAGGGTCCTAGGATATATAAAACCTTCTGGTAAAAATCTTAAAGAATTTTGAAAAAGGGTAGGGCACATAAAACCCTAACCCTAGCTTAGGTCATAAAACTTCTAGTACTAGTTTAGGTTAGCTAAACTCCTTGAAATATAATAAAATTTGGGTAGTGTGGGAATAAGGATATATTGAGACTCTAGTAATTTATTTGGGAATTTTTGATCAATATTTGTAGCACTTCATTTGTAACCAATAGGATTGCCCTAATTAATAATTTGACTATTGTGATCTCACTGCCCATTGAAAGGTCATGAAAATTTGGCAGAGGTAGTTTTAGACCATATTGATCATATCTGAGTTTTAGTAGAATTCTTGAATACATAATTAGTGCATCTACTTCACAAGTGCATTACTTTGGTTACATACTAAATAATTCTTACAAGAGCTCAATACTTGTTGAACAATTATGAAACTTGATACATAGTGTTCCTAGTTCATTATTATCATGTGGGAATTTATTTGGAAAGTTTTGATGGATAATTAGTATACTATGTTCATTAACCCATAAACTTGGAATTTCATGAGAAAATCAAGTATAGCCTTATTATTAAATAATAAATTATGAAACTTGATCTAGAGTATTTATATGCCATCATAACCATCCTCGAATTTTCTCTGAATTTGTGGAGGTATTATTGCTGTAAAATCTTTTAAAATGACTTATTATGAGATATACTTGAAATTAAAATTAAGGGCTTAAAAATTGCTGAAAAATTGGAAGACTTAGGCTTTAGAGTTGATTATTCATTTTGTAATTAACATAAATTTAGTGGATTATTATCTTGTCTGAAATTGGTACTTCATGTTCAATACTTGGGTTTTTTGGATACTAGAATAAATAAATAAATTATCAGACAAATTAGGAAAATTATGAATTTCTGAATTTATGCTAAAAATGTCATTATAGCCCTCTAATAATTATCATAGGGGTACTGGATGATTATTTGATGTACCTCACTTTTTACGAGTCATATAGCTTAAGTGGTCTGCATATAGTAAAAACTACAGAAATCATGTTGGAGTATAATTGGATGCATGTCTTGGGATTAGTGGTAGGCTGGTTTGGATGGATAAAGATAAGTTCATTATTGGTAGTAGGAGGAGTAGAGGGATGGATTGGCTAGAGTTAGGCGGTGCCCGGATCGACGAAAGATCGTCTTCCCCGAGGTGAGGTAGAGTCAAATCACCCTAGGCTTAGCCTATTGTAACATGAGAAGGTAATGGATAAGGGAATCAACCAATAATAATAATAAGCACCTTATGAAAGGGAACGCTGGGCGTAATCCCAACATAGTTCCTAGTGCCACTTGAGAGCCCTTCATAGGGAATACCGGGGGCAGTCCTGGGTTAACGTAAACTGTATTAACAAGCTCAAAAGAGTAACTTAGTAATTAGGGTTGCACATTTCACGAACAAAGATAGCACTGGATGATAGTTGGAAGCTTCGGCTTGGATGGTTAAGAGACGGACGTTTGGGTCCGGGGAGCTTCGACTCGATTGTTTGAGACGGACATTTTGGTCCGGGGAGCTTCGGCTCGGTTTTTGGATACGTTAAATTTGCATGTGCATAAAAGGAAAGGATATTAAGGTGGTGGGTCTTCGGTATTGGAAGGTTGATGCACCAACGCCAATACGCTGACTCGGCAAGTGTGGTTAGCACTTCGCCAACAGAAGTCCGGTGCGCCAGCCGGCAAGAGTACGCAGGAGTCCGCTTCGTGCACCAAGCGTTGAGGCGTACGATAGGTCTGACCGGTAGTGCTTTACTGGTTTAGAGGTGGGCGAGGCCCAACCCACCGCTTCCGTCTGCCACTACGGAGGTATCCTGGGAGGTTACAGCTCCAGAAAGGGGGAACTAAAGGTCTATGTGCACAGAGTTGGGTGTGTGTGTTGCACTTGACTGTTCCATCATACCCACTTGCATGTCATAGCATAATCAATTCATTTAACCCTGACACCTAAAGTATAAGTGGAATGGGATGCTTATACATTAGGACCTGCAAAACGACCCCTTAGCCTATAAGCTTGTGTGGGCAAGTTTATAAACTAAAGGTTAAATTCTTTATATATATAATGCTGTTAATAACCGACACCCCAACGTATAAATTGGTTTGAGACTTTTTATACGATGGGAGCCCTGTAAAAGATCCCTTGCTTATACGTTCCGTATAAGTTAAGGTTATTTTTCATACTATGCTTTACTGCCACATGTACTATAAAAATTGCTAGTATAGGTCCGCTGCCATCTGATTCTTGTTTACTCTCCACCTTCAAGTCCTCCCCTTTCTTCCTCTCTGCTCGGTGCCTAGGGGCCATGGGGGAAGGGGCGGAGGATGATAGGACTTAGTCTTTTATATTAACGGTTTTAGAACCACGTCATTTTAGGGGACCGTGGAGCCCAGCATGGAGGAGCAGCCCCAGAGGTCGGCACGCTTGGAGATCAGGCAGTCTAGTTCCGGAGTTCAGACGGCAAGGACTGTGAGTCCTGATCGCTACTAGTAGTTATATTAGTTTGCTTCCGCGTTGAGAGATTTGTAGTGAGGACATGATGTACTGGGCATGAGCCCAAGATCTTATATTTTGTATATCTGTGGACACTCCCTTCGTGGAGAATATTTACATATATATGTGATTTCTGTGAACTTGCTTTACTATTTTGCTACAGTTGCGATCGATTTGGCCGGCAGGATCGGCGTTTTGTAGTGATGACCTTCCCGGGTGCGAAGGTGTCACCGCAAATCGACGGTTCTGGGCCTATGACCCCGGTGTTTTTCAAGAAAAAAAAGGGGGTCTTACACTATAAGACTATCTACAATCTATGTTCACATAACCCTAACATAACTGATTATCATACTTTAATCGAGTTCAATCATTTGTGCGCATATGAATCAATAATCTAAATATCAATGATCGTTTGTTCATAATAATCACCACCGATCGGGTATACCAAATCGAGTCAATCTTATCAATAATCGACATATTACCATTATCGTTACGTCCTCAATATTACTCTTATTGAAATCATTCTAATCTCATTAACACGTCAAAACGTTCGTTAACTAATTTCGACCAAGTAGATTCGTTCATGTGCAATTTACTTCTCCATTTGTTTACGTGTGATCCATCCAACAATTTCATCACTCGTTAGACTATGACATTTAAACATAAGGAATTCTCCAGCCCCTACATCAATTAGTTATAATGTCTCTACCGAATTCAATTCCAATGCTATACCAAACCCAGAATTTCTAAGCACAGAACAACATCAGGATAGTACCTTCGACCGGAGATTCTTGAAGCTATAGAAATCCGGTGAAGGAGTGTAACCCCTCGTTGGAAAGGTACTTATAGTGGCTACAACTTTCGTTTTTAGTCGAAAGCCCAGATCTGGACGTACCACACTTGAAAACAGCCACGAAGATTGCTGCGTGCAAAACATAGATTTCTGCACGCATCTTAAGGCGGAATGAACGGCAGCGGTTCATCTTCCTCCTCAAGTCGATTTACAAAAATCACATCCAGGTTTCCTCCACCCTTATTCTCCCTCAAAAGGCCACTCCTCTTCACGAAACCACCTCCATCATCACATAGAAGAAAGGAGAGGTTGAAGACATCTAAAACCTAGGACACATGTCCTAGCATGGCCATTCCTAGAAAACTTCTGTAACGCCCCGAAACTCAAAGGAGCAAAGGGGGGATGTTTTGGGCCAGTTTGAGTTCTGGCTGCAGGCACACGGCCTGGGACACGGGCGTGTCCCAGGGCGTGTCAAGCCTGTGTCGACACTAAGGCGCGAAGTCGACAATTTGGTGTCGACAATGTGTCGAGACTGGGCACACGGCCTGCGACACGGGCGTGTCGCAGGGCGTGTCGACCCGTGTCGACACTTAGCCGTGAAGTCGACACAGTACTTCGACGTTGTGTCGAGACACGGCACACGGCCTGCGACACGGGCGTGTCGCAGGGCGTGTCAACCCGTGTCGACACTCGTCCCGCGAAGTCGACACTTTGGTGTCGACAATGTGTCGAGACATGGCACACGGCCTGCGACACGGGCGTGTCGCAGGGCGTGTCGACCCGTGTCGACACTTAGCCGCGAAGTGTCGAGACCATGTACACGGCCTGGAGCCCAGGCGTGTCAAGGCGACACGGGCAAGGACACGGGCGTGTCCTAGAACCCGTGCACTGCTCGGGTTGAAAACGGGAGAAAATCATGGGGTACACGGCCAGCTACACGGCCGTGTCAGGTGGAACACGGGCGTGTCAGCTCGAACACGGGCGTGTTCGATACCCGTGTGAGGTTCCAGGTGATTCGATTTTGACGGCGAATGAGGCACACGACCCTGGACACGGGCGTGTGCCAGGCCGTGTTCGGTCCAGATTGGGCATTTCAGCCCCGAATCGAAGCCGTTCATTTCTTTGACTGAAGATCCAACGGCTGGGGGTTGTTCCTGAAGGGATATACCCGGGTTTTGACTTAGAAAACCCTCACTTTTTCCACTTATCCTCTTTCTAAATCCTTGGAGAAAGGAGAGCTAAGGCAAGAAGAAGAGGAGCTAGATCCGCCATTGGAGGAGCTTCGGAGCTCCGAATCGCAAGCCGACTCCGGATCCACGGAGGCGACGCAAGTGCGGTGATTTCCATCCGATTACTTTTCGATGGCGCCAAAGAGGACCGCAAGGGTAACGATCCTCATCTTGAGCATGAGTCGCTCTCTTTCTTTGCATAGGAAGCCCGCTCTCGCGAGTTTGCAGAGAGTTGGAGGCATTCCTTCGGGTAGATATGTGAAGTCCCCGTTGTTTAGAGTCCGTATGCGAGAACGGACATAGGCATTTTGGTTGAAGCCTACCCGGACATGTTAGTTCGGATCGGTGATGTTGCATTGCATAAGGCCGGAGAAGACTCCGTGCTATTGGGTGTTTTTCGGGTTTTCTACGCGGTAGATTGCAGCAGGGAGCCTTGGGGACTAACCCAAAGGTGCACCCGGAAAACTGGGCGGACACGAGGTCTTGCCAACTTGGTGGCCTGAGAGCCAACTTGAACATAACGGGGTTATGTGTCTTGTGGTAGAATGGGACTCGGTGAAAGTTTGACCCGCGCAAATGGCTTAAATTGCCGTTGCGATGTGAGCACGGGTTAGATGGAGCCGTACCCGCTCTATGTCGTTCGGGTTAGAGAGACCTAAAGTTACATGGCACTCGCCATTGGCATAGATGTGAGTCTTCGGCGGTCAATGGCTTAAATTGACGTGACCAATGCCAGGAAGACGAATTGCTCATAGGAATGGCCGTCTAAGTGGCGGTGGTGAGTCCGGAATGTTAATGGCTTTAATTGACGTAACATCGACCGGTTCACCGAGAATGTGCCCTGAGTGCACGGGACGTGTGGCCGTACGAGCCAACGTCTGTGTTGAAATAGCTATGGTTATATGCATTGCTCGCTTGTGCTAATGAAATGCAGGGAAGGAGCATCGCCGCCCCGAGTTGGGGGCGGGATCGTTATAATTTGGTCAGCATTGCTGACCGTTGCCTTGTTTGCCACCGTGCGGTGGTGTGTTGCTTGCAGGTGCAGCTGGACCAAGCGGTCAGTAGCGGGCTAAAGCCCTTTTTGCGAAGCTGGCCCTCGAAGGCTCAAGTGGAAATGTTTTTCTGTTTTATTCATGTATGACCGGCCTGCGTGCCGAGGTTTGTAAATCATGTATTAAACAAGTGGAACGTTCTGTAAGGCCTTAAGGCCGATTTTTGGGTATTTTGTAATAACATTCCTATTATCATATTAGTGGACATTCATGCTTGTTGCTGGGTTCTTGTGTACAACTTATTCAAACTGCTTCCGCTAGAATGCTCTGTGTAGGACGTTGAGATTGGTTGGATGGTTTCCATACGTAACCACCCGGTCTGTCTGTGGTATATGGCGTCGGGCCCCGGCCGGACCTACTGCTATATGCTATGCGACGGATAGGGGGTGTTACAATTTGGTATCAGACTACTGGTTTTGGTCGGGCTTGAATTGAATTCGTGGGCGAATTCTTTTTAAGGGGTAGTGAGCACATTGTGTGCGTCATCGTTATAACAGTAAAAAGAACCCATGAATGTCCACTTAGGAATGAAAATACTCGTGTTTGAGGAACCTGCGTGTTCCTATAATTGCTGTTTGTAATTTATTTGGTCGCTTAACGGTGTTTTGTACCACTATAGGTGACCCGAAGTGGTGTTGGGCCGTCAGAACGCCGAGTTTCTGAGGCAAGTAGTGCACCGGAGGTTGCTCCTGCAACACCGCTATCGGCTGAGAATATTCGACTGGTGGCTGAAGCGGTGTTGGCCGTGATAAATGCGCAGCCTGGGAGGCAAGCGCAGCAGCCCGCTCCTGTGATGGAGCAAGTACCTCTGCAAGAGGCTGAGCCGAGGAGGGTGGAGCAAGTGATTGTGGAACCAATAGTGCCAAGGAGGGCAACTGAGAGGCAGTTGAAGCATGTAATGAGCTTTAACCCTCCGTTATTCTCGGGGTTGGGAACCCCATCTCAGGCTGAAGACTGGCTCTCTAGGGTGAAGAGAGTCATGACAGCGACGGAGACGGAGGAGTGGCAGATGACCACCATTGCTACGTTCCTGCTGGACGGTGAAGCGAGGATGTGGTGGGAAGGTTTGGAGCTGCATCATCTGCGAGGTAGACAACTGATAGACGTTCCGATGGAAGAGTTCTCGGGATTGTTCTTGGCAAGATACCTCCCTTCTACTCAGAGGATTTCAATGGAGAATGAATTCCTGAAGTTGGTGCAGGGTGAGAGGAGCGTGGATGAATATCTCCACGAGTTTACGCGGTTGAGTCGTTATGCTAGCTCCACCATTATGGACGAGGAGCGCAAGACTAATCGTTTTTATGAAGGCTTGAGGGATGAGCTGAGATTGTTACTGTCGGGGCCAATGACGCAGGGTTTCTTAACCTTGGTCAATACTGCCCGGTCCTTGGAGAAGGACATGAAGAACGTGCAGGCGAAGAAAAGCTTGAGTGAAAAGAAATCTGAGTTCAGAGTGCCGACTGCTTCAAAGTCCGGCTATCGGAAGTCTTTCAAGAAGCATAGGACTTCGGGTCCAGCTCCTTCTGGCGCTTCTGGGGCGACTACGGGTCGGACCCCGGGTGCGTGCTTTACGTGTGGAAAGACGGGGCATTTCGCCCGTGATTGTTGGAGCGGACGTCCTAAGTCCGAGAGTAGGCCAGGAGCTACCTACGAAGAGAAGGGAAAGGCGGTGGAGTCGACCGCATCCCATTATGCTCCGGCCCAACCAAGGGTCTACAATCTTGGCCAACAGGAGGCCATTAAACAAGCTGACGTGGTGACAGGTACAGTTTAATTTATAGCAAGTCAATTCCTTTATATGCTTGTTATGCACATGTTACCTTACCACTGCTTGTTTAGGATTCGTATTGATTTGTGAAAATCCGGCACGAGCACTCTTTGATACAGGAGCTTCACACTCCTTCTTGTCCGAAGGATTTATATTACGCATCGGAGTCCCTTCTTCGATGGCGAAGGATAAGTTGGATGTGTTGTTGCCAAATGGGTGTTCGATGCGAGCGAATAGGATCTGCGATGTTAAGATTCGTATTGGAGAGCAGGAGTTTGACCTGCGGGCGTCCTTACTTCCGTTGGTGGAGTTCGACGTCATATTTGGAATGGACTGGCTCTCGGAGCAGCAGGCCCATATAGATTGCGGTAGCAAGGAAGTCAAGCTGGGAGCAAGTCGTGAGACGACTTTTACGGGCTTAAAGGGGTCGAGCAAGACGTTGATGTCTGCTCTTCAGGTGGTGAAGGCGGTTCGTGCCGGAGCAGAACTGTTCTTTACACTAGTGGAGGTTGCAAAGCCGAAGCCCGCGATGGATTGTATTTCAGTGGTGTCGGAATACCCTGATGTGTTCCCCGCAGATCTTCCTGGAGCCCCGCCTCAACGGGAGATAGATTTTACTATCGAGCTAATGCCAGGTGCAAAGCCTGTGTCACGATCTCCGTATCGGCTAGCGCCTAAGGAAATGGCGGAGCTGAAAGTTCAACTGCAAGAGTTGTTGGAGCAAGGGTATGTGCGCCCGAGTTCTTCGCCTTGGAGCGCACCGGTCCTCTTTGTTAAGAAGAAGGACGGAAGCTTGAGGTTATGTATTGATTATCGGGAGCTAAACAAGCTGACTGAGAAGAACAAGTACCCGATCCCCCGGATTGATGATCTCTTCGATCAGTTAGTCGGGTCGACGATGTACTCGAAGTTAGATCTCAAGGCTGGGTACTATCAGCTGCGTATAAGGGAGAGTGATATCCCGAAGACAGCGTTTAGTACGAGATACGGGCATTATGAGTTTACGGTCATGCCGTTTGGGCTGACTAATGCGCCGTCTGTGTTCATGGATTTGATGAACAGGACGTTCAGGGAGTACTTGGACCATTTCGTGATCGTCTTCATCGACGATATTTTGGTGTACTCGCAAAGTGAGGAGGATCACTTCAAGCATCTCCATTTGGTGTTGGAGACACTCAGGAGAAACCAGTTGTATGCCAAGTTCTCGAAGTGCGAGTTTTGGCTATCCTCAGTGGCGTTCCTTGGGCATATAGTGAGTGGAGAGGGTATTGCTGTGGATCCGGCGAAGATTGTTGCGATACGGGAGTGGCCTGAGCTTGCTACGGTAGCAGAAGTCCGGAGCTTTTTGGGGCTTGCCGGCTATTATAGGCGCTTCGTAGAGAACTTCTCGCGGATAGCGCTACCTCTCACTACGTTGACGAGGAAGGAGCATAAGTTCGTTTGGACGCCGGAGTGCGCGCGAGCTTTTGAGGAGTTGAAGTGTCGGTTGACCACGGCGCCTGTGCTGAGTTCGCCGGTTGGAACCGAAGGCTACGAGATATATAGCGATGCTTCGTGCAGCGGTTTGGGTTGCGTGCTATTGCAGCACGGCAGCGTGATAGCTTATGGCTCGAGACAGCTAAAAGTGCACGAGAGGAATTATCCGGTCCATGACTTGGAGTTAGCGGCCGTGATTTTTGCCTTGAAGCTGTGGAGACACTATTTGTACGGTGTGAAGATTGATATCTACACCGATCACAAGAGTCTAAAGTACCTGATTGATCAGAAAGATCTGAATATGCGGCAGCGTAGGTGGATGGAGTTCCTGGGGGACTATACATTCAAGATCCACTACGTGCCTGGCAAAGGGAATGCGGTTGCGGACGCGTTGAGTCGCCGAGCCCTAGCTCAAGCGAATTGGCTATCAGTGCATGATGAGCGGTTGGTGCAGGAGCTGGAGGCGTTGGAGATTGTTTGTGTGGATAGACAATCTAGTGCTGAAGCAGTGCTGAATTGGACTGAAGTCCAATATGACCTGGCTGGTCGGATTCGACAGGCTTTGGATATGGATGCTCAAATGAAGCAGTTCATGATAGAGGCTCTGGATGGGTCAAATTCCCAATTCGTTGTGGAGGACGGATTGCTGTGGAAAGACGGTCGTTTGTGCGTCCCAAGTGTGGGCAATTTACGGGTGGAATTGTTGTACGAGGCACACCATACCAAGTACTCGATTCACCCGGGGAGCACGAAGATGTACCGCGATATGAAAAAGCTATTTTGGTGGCCGGGTTTGAAGAAGGATGTGGCGCTATACGTAGCGAAGTGCCAAACCTGCGCCTTGGTAAAGGCGGAGTGCCAAAAGCCGGGAGGATTTCTTAAGTCCTTGCCTATTCCGGAGTGGAAATTCGACGACATCTCTATAGACTTTGTGCACGGTTTGCCAAGGTCGCAAAAGGGGAACGACGCCATTTGGGTGGTTGTTGATCGATTAACAAAGGTGTCGCATTTTATTCCGCATAGGAAGGATGATCCGGTGGAGAAGTTGGCAAAGCTTTATGTGGATAATATAGTGCGGCTTCATGGTGTGCCCCGCAGCATCGTGAGTGACCGAGATGGGCGGTTCACGTCCAATGATTGGAGGCTGGTGCAGCAAATGTTGGGAACAAAGCTGAAGTTTAGCACAGCCTTCCATCCGCAAACGGATGGGCAGACCGAGAGGGTCAATAGAACCATGGAAGACATGCTTCGCATGTGTGTCTTGGACTTTGGAAAGCAATGGGAGGACCACCTTTATTTGGTGGAGTTCGCATACAACAACAGCTACCAAGCAAGTATTCAGATGGCGCCTTTCGAGGCCCTTTATGGTAGAAGATGTCGCACGCCGTTGTCTTGGTTAGAAACGGGCGAGTCAAAGTTGTATAAGCGATCGGAAGTGGAGGATGCTACTTCTTTGGTAAGGACAATTCGGGAGAGGTTGCTTATCGCTCAGGACCGGCAAGCAAAGTACTATAATGCCAAGCACAGGAACGTGGAGTTCGCTGTGGGCGATTATGTATACTTGAAGATCAAGCCGTTCAAGGGTGTCTCGCGGGTGCGGCGATTGAAAAAGCTAAGCCCGAGGTACCTTGGACCGTTCGAGGTTCTGGAGTGAGTAGGAGAAGCGGCCTATCGGCTGAAGCTTTCAGTGGAGCTAAGTGGTTTACATGATGTATTCCATATTTCGGTGCTTCGGAAGGCGGTGCAAGAGCCTACGCAAGTGATCGCGGTCGATCAAGTGCCGGTGGATAGTGGGCTAACGACAAAGGTCAAGCCCGTGCGAATTGAGGACTCGGAGGTCAAGCGACTACGCAATAAAGAGATCAGGATGGTCAAAGTCCGGTGGGACAATTGCGGTCGTGAGGAGCTCTCTTGGGAGCGAGAGCAGACGATGCTTGACGAATATCCGGAGTTGTTCCGCTCAGGTACAAATTTTGTTTTGTACATGTTTTTCCCTTTATGTAATTTCGTGGGCGAAATTATTTTAAGAGGGGTAGAGTTGTAACGCCCCGAAACTCAAAGGAGCAAAGGGGGGATGTTTTGGGCCAGTTTGAGTTCTGGCTGCAGGCACACGGCCTGGGACACGGGCGTGTCCCAGGGCGTGTCAAGCCTGTGTCGACACTAAGGCGCGAAGTCGACAATTTGGTGTCGACAATGTGTCGAGACTGGGCACACGGCCTGCGACATGGGCGTGTCGCAGGGCGTGTCGACCCGTGTCGACACTTAGCCGTGAAGTCGACACAGTGCTTCGACGTTGTGTCGAGACACGGCACACGGCCTGCGACACGGGCGTATCGCAGGGCGTGTCAACCCGTGTCGACACTCGTCCCGCGAAGTCGACACTTTGGTGTCGACAATGTGTCGAGACATGGCACACGGCCTGTGACACGGGCGTGTCGCAGGGCGTGTCGACCCGTGTCGACACTTAGCCGCGAAGTGTCGAGACCATGTACACGGCCTGGAGCCCAGGCGTGTCAAGGCGACACGGGCAAGGACACGGGCGTATCCTAGAACCCGTGCAGTGCTCGGGTTGAAAACGGGAGAAAATCATGGGGTACACGGCCAGCTACACGGCCGTGTCAGGTGGAACACGGGCGTGTCAACTCGAACACGGGCGTGTTCGATACCCGTGTGAGGTTCCAGGTGATTCGATTTTGACGGCGAATGAGGCACACGGCCCTGGACACGGGCGTGCGCCAGGCCGTGTTCGGTCCAGATTGGGCATTTCAGCCCCGAATCGAAGCCGTTCATTTCTTTGACTGAAGATCCAACGGCTGGGGGTTGTTCCTGAAGGGATATACCCGGGTTTTGACTTAGAAAACCCTCACTTTTTCCACTTATCCTCTTTCTAAATCCTTGGAGAAAGGAGAGCTAAGGCAAGAAGAAGAGGAGCTAGATCCGCCATTGGAGGAGCTTCGGAGCTCCGAATCGCAAGCCGACTCCGGATCCACGGAGGCGACGCAAGTGCGGTGATTTCCATCCGATTACTTTTCGATGGCGCCAAAGAGGACCGCAAGGGTAACGATCCTCATCTTGAGCATGAGTCGCTCTCTTTCTTTGCATAGGAAGCCCGCTCTCGCGAGTTTGCGGAGAGTTGGAGGCGTTCCTTCGGGTAGATATGTGAAGTCCCCGTTGTTTAGAGTCCGTATGCGAGAACGGACATAGGCATTTTGGTTGAAGCCTACCCGGACATGTTAGTTCGGATCGGTGATGTTGCATTGCATAAGGCCGGAGAAGACTCCGTGCTATTGGGTGTTTTTCGGGTTTTCTACGCGGTAGATTGCAGCAGGGAGCCTTGGGGACTAACCCAAAGGTGCACCCGAAAAACTGGGCGGACATGAGGTCTTGCGAACTTGGTGGCCTGAGAGCCAACTTGAACATAACGGGGTTATGTGTCTTGCGGTAGAATGGGACTCGGTGAAAGTTTGACCCGCGCAAATGGCTTAAATTGCCGTTGCGATGTGAGCACGGGTTAGATGGAGCCGTACCCGCTCTATGTCGTTCGGGTTAGAGAGACCTAAAGTTACATGGCACTCGCCGTTGGCATAGATGTGAGTCTTCGGCGGTCAATGGCTTAAATTGACGTGACCAATGCCAGGAAGACGAATTGCTCATAGGAATGGCCGTCTAAGTGGCGGTGGTGAGTCCGGAATGTTAATGGCTTTAATTGACGTAACATCGACCGGTTCACCGAGAATGTGCCCTGAGTGCACGGGACGTGTGGCCGTACGAGCCAAAGTCTGTGTTGAAATAGCTATGGTTATATGCATTGCTCGCTTGTGCTAATGAAATGCAGGGAAGGAGCATCGCCGCCCCGAGTTGGGGGCGGGATCGTTATAATTTGGTCAGCATTGCTGACCGTTGCCTTGTTTGCCACCGTGCGGTGGTGTGTTGCTTGCAGGTGCAGCTGGACCAAGCGGTCAGTAGCGGGCTAAAGCCCTTTTTGCGAAGCTGGCCCTCGAAGGCTCAAGTGGAAATGTTTTTCTGTTTTATTCATGTATGACCGGCCTGCGTGCCGAGGTTTGTAAATCATGTATTAAACAAGTGGAACGTTCTGTAAGGCCTTAAGGCCGATTTTTGGGTATTTTGTAATAACATTCCTATTATCATATTAGTGGACATTCATGCTTGTTGCTGGGTTCTTGTGTACAACTTATTCAAACTGCTTCCGCTAGAATGCTCTGTGTAGGACGTTGAGATTGGTTGGATGGTTTCCATACGTAACCACCCGGTCTGTCTGTGGTATATGGCGTCGGGCCCCTGCCGGACCTACTGCTATATGCTATGCGACGGATAGGGGGTGTTACAACTTCTTCTTTCCATCAAGACTCTCTTGAGTCGATGTCTCTCCTAAGAAATAACTAGAGATCTAGCACCAAGGGAGAGGGGAGGAAGCTCACCTCGTTTTTGGCGTTTCCACCATTTTCGGCAAAGAATCGTGTAACTCTTCTCGGCCGCATCTTCTCCTCCTCGGCAGCGGCGCATCTTCACCTCTTGGACTTGCTCCAGCACCTTATTCCTCCATAGCAGTTTCTCTAGAGAAAAGAGGCTTGAAAAGAGAATGACAACAACTAGGGTTTTCATTTCCCTTATAAGTGAAAAATGATACGGGTAGGGACACGCCCGAATCCTTACATGTGTCCCACTCGGGCGAAGCGTAGTCGATGGTTCGACTGGCACTTCGATACACAAACACGGGTAGGTACACGCCCGTGTCCCTACCTGTGTCCCATTTACACGACTGTATTTCTGGCCGTGTCCTGCTCGGGACATACTTCGTCGAGTTTCACTTGTCACACACGGGTAGGGACACGCCCATGTCTCTATCCGTGTCCTCATACACACGGGTAGTGACACGCCTGCGTCACAACCCGTGTCCTTCTCTGGGATAACTCGAGCCGTCGAATTGAGTGTTGGCTGGACAGACACGGGTAGGGACACGCCCATGTGTCTACCCGTGTCCTTCTCGGGGACAACTGGTTGGACATACACGGGGATAGGGACACATCGTGTCCCTACCATGTCTTCATATACACGGGTAGTGACACGCCCGTATCACTACCCGTGTCCTTCTCTGGACCTACTCGAGTTGTAAACTCGAGATATGGCCTTACACATACGGGTAGGGACACGCCCGTGTTTCTACCCGTGTCCTATTCTAGACAGACTTCTCCTCCCAATTACAAGTGCAGCCCAGCTGCCAGCACATACATGATCCCAAGTCAGCTTTCCTGACTCAAAAACATGCACGAGGGGCCTAGGGCGAATCAGAACGTTACACAAGTACTAGAAACTTTGAATAAAGAACCTGCTCAAGACATTCAAGAGTATGGGATGTATTTAGAAGATCATGATAGTGCCGGTAATCAGTGGAGAGTGCAGCTCACTGCTGCTGAAATTCCCTCCTTCAACCACACTATAGACCTGACACTACAGACAAGAGAAATGACTGTTGAAACTGTTGAAACAGAAGAAGTCAGGATGAGAAAGAGAAAATACAGAGAAGAAATGGAAAAAACGACCTGATTTCGAGCAAAGGAGCCTAGAGTTCAGATCCATCATCTTGCTAGCTTGGGATTAGGTCAAGAATAAGAAATCAGACAGAGGTAAATGGTATAGCAAGACCGAATGGGATAAGATAGAAAAGAGGGACACAGAAAGAAGGATTTTTTTGGAGGAACAAAAAGGCAAATCTTCTCACTCCTGATGCTGTGGAACCATCTAAATACTTCCCCAAGCCATTCAGCTATTTTGAGAGATAAAAGGATAATGCTGAAGCTGGAGCTACTAAGGCTAAGGCTGATGATGAAGCTGATAAGAAGGGAAAGAAGATAGCTGGAGCTGAAGACAAGTCGACAAAAAATCCAGAAGCACTAGCATCATGATAAGGGAACCTGAAACTTAAAATGTTTCAAGTTCTGCTTACAGGGCTAAGGATGTAACATTTTGCTTAAATTGCACAAACATTTATTCCCTATATGATTAAATAGAACAATCGTTTGCTATAATTATGATCTGTCTAACTCATCAATTGCTATGATTTTGACTTATCTGCTACATCATTTGATATGCCTATGATTTAACTGAATTATGCTGTGATGATATGTTTTATATATATAACATAGGTATGTTAGTGTATACATTGGCTTAGGTTTTGACTTTTTCAAATAGGGGGAGATTGTTGGGTCATTTGATCCCAATGTACTGAATTTGAAGAAGGACTAGCAAACAATATATACATATGTTGTGATCTAACTTGTGTTGAAGATTAATGATTGCTGATTGTCCTCATATACAATGATGGGATAGGTAGCCTAAGTGGCTAAGTCAGGTAAGATCATACCTAAGTGGTGGAAAGACAGAAAACTGTCCAAGTCCACAGGCATTTAGTGAAAATCATTCACTCAATGCCAGATGACTTATAACATTGAGTAAAGCCTATTCAGTCAAATGCATGAGTAGAAAGCTTATAATATGGCCAAGTCCATAGGAATTGAGTGAGTCAACTCACTCAATGCCATACAGAAAAAATCTATGAGTTGGGCTAATATAGTCAAAGCCTAAAGAGAAATGAGCTAAAAAGTGTCCAAGTCCACAGGCGTTGAGTGTAGCTCACTCACTCAATGCCTTAGCTTCAAAATAGTTGAATAGCTGAGCTCGGAGTTTATCGAGCCGAGCTAATCGTTCGTCGAACTAAGCTGAGAGTTTTCGAATTTGGCTAAGCCCAATTTCATCGAACTGAGTATCGAACTAAGTCTTGAGTTCGTCGATCTTAGCTTTCACTTGTTCGTCAAGCTGAACTCTAAAATTGTTGAACTGATTTTTTACATTTTCGTCAAACTGAGTTTGTCGAACTCAAACTGATTTCTGAAACAAAAAATCTGGCTAAGGCAGAAAGCGTTGAGTGAGGCGTGCTTACTCAACACTCTCAACACCTTTATACAGAATGAGTTAAGCATAAAGCATTGAGTGAGGCATGCTCACTCAACGCTCTCAATGCTTAAGTTGTTGAAGAAGCAAAAATGACTAAGGCAAATAGCGTTGAGTGAGGGATGTTCGCTCAACACTCTCAATGCCTAAAATGCAGAATGTGGTGAAGGCACATGGCGTTGAGTGAAGTAAGTTCACTCAACGCTCTCAATGTCACGCATGTAGAAGAGGCTGCTGAAAGGGTTAAGGTAAAAAGAATTGAGTGAGCATTACTCAATCAATGCTGTCAACGCCTAGATAGACAGAACTGTCAAAGTACTTTGGAGTTGAGTGAAGCTACTTCACTCAACGCATATACTACTGATGTTTTAATTTTGACTAAGTCTTCAGGTGCTGAGGTCAGCAAGTCAAAAAGTCAACAATATTCAAATTGTTAGTGGCAATGCCATAGTACATGACAAAAGGCGCCGTAGGACTACTCTATGCCAGTTGGGCATTAAAGCAAGGATACAACCAGCATTAATGGAGTGGGACCTACTGCTAAAAGAGCCGTTGGGTTACAATAAATATAAGGAAATACTCTTTACAGGAAGAGTTAACTGTTACAGAATTTCTTCACAATCGTCATTGTTGTGGGCGTGGCTGAAGAATACAGAGCCCAAAATAAGCAAGTCTAGTGGCATATCAAGTTAGTTGTTGAGATCAACATCTTCAACAACAAGATTGCTGGTGCCATCTTCATTTGTACCAGCTAGCATGCTCAGGGTGATTCTTTGAGAAATAGATAGCAGCTAGGGCAAACCCTTGTTGTAGGTGCTTTAAAAATCCAACCAATAAATTTTAAAGAACATTCTCTTGGGGAGATGTGAAGAAGAAGATAGAGCTGAGCATTTGGCTTAGTTCAGAAATGTGCAGAGAAGCTGATTTGCAAGTTGCTTCTAGCATAAGCCAATGCTTCTACATCATTGTTACTATGAAGAAGAGAGAGTTGAACCTTTGGTTCAGTTCAGAAAGGGGGCAGAACATTATTCTGCAAGTCACTTCAAGCTCAAGTGGATATAATTGTTGTTGTGAAGTAGTTGGTGCTATGGTTCACTTAGTCCAGTAAAGTAGACACAGGAAAACATTCTTGGTGTCATAGTGGGGGCTGAGTCTAACTCACCCAAGGTTGATTGTCACAGAGGAATTCCTCTTATTTCCAATCAAGAACCTCATCAACCCACTTCCATATTGTAGGATCCTTTGTGGATCTGAGAGGTAGGAGCAAACTTGCTCTGATGTAGGTGATCAGTTGATCACTAAGTGGTAGGGCACTTGTGCCTGAGCTGTAGGAGAGTGTATCTCTCTGAGTTGTAGAGCAAGTTTGCTCTGAGGTAGGGCTATCTTCCATAGCCTGAGTGGTAGAGCTTAATTGCCTGAGTTAGGTGATACTTGTATCACTGAGTGTAGGACCTTGTTGCTGAGGTGTAAGTTTTGGAGGAGACTAAGAGATCCTGAGGGATCTGAGGTGTAAGCTCCTTGGAGCATTGGTTTGGAGAAGAGCCTTGATCAATAGGAAGTTGGCAAGGTGGGAGGAGAGTGGATGTACCCAAAGATTGGTGAACCACTATAAATCATTGTGTACTCTGTTGTGTTGATTTTCTTTGTGCAGGTAGCACATCTTGAAAGCAGAAATTAACGAACCACTAAAGCTGCAAACTAAAAGAAAATAAAAGATAGTCACCAAGGACTAATAAACCTATTCGCCTTGCCGCCCTCTAGGTGATTTAGCTATTCTTGAAATAATAACTTTCAGGATATACCGAGTTCCTAAACAAACCTGTCCCATAAGGGAAATCTCAAAAACGCACTAGAAATTAGCCATGATAATATTCTAGGTCAAAACCTCAGATAGCAAATGAGCAAAAGTCACAATCCAACAATGATACCCATCAACTATTCATCAACGTAACACACTGATGTCAAAAATATACCACTAAAGGAATTAAAATAAACATCGAAAAATCAGGGGCGTTACACATGGCCTTAAAATCATCCTATCCCACCTTGAGAATATTTATGAATCGATTTTCTTTAGGTGATGGATAGGCACACCTTTGGTCATATCAAACTTGTCTTTGTCCATTTGATTCAAGAACAAGATGATAATCCTTTCAAAGTTGGGAGTGCTGAGACAGTCTTTGATCTTAGTAAACAGTAGTGCACCCCAATCCATTCTCTTTCTATAGATGATCGCCACTAAAATCTTGAACATCTCTAAAGAGAGGTAGTCATGCGAAACAATCATGCAGAGCAGAACTTTACCAATGATATCGGAGAGTAGCTTTCCTCCCTTGTTCATCCATTTCCTCTTAACTGCTTTTGTGCCTCTGGGTAGTCCAAAAAACAATAGAGCTCTAGTGAAGTCCTCTTCTTTGAAGTAATCTGCTTCTTCACAAGTAGGAAATGACAAATACCTTGTCAGGATAGAAGCCTTCACCTTGACCTTGGTCGAACGAACTTTGCTCTTGATAACAGAATCTTCCCTGTGAAGCTTGGCATGCTGACAGGACTTGAGAATGTCCTTGTCCAAAATCTTGCACGGGTGTTGTAAGACAAAAGAAAGGTCTACAGTTTCCAACATGAGAATGACATTTCCGAACTCATCTGAAGCAGATGCAAGTACTGTCCAAACTAGTTCTCCACCACCTAGCAAACCGCTGGTGGTTTTAGGAGCCATGAAGAATCATATAACACACAGGATGAGGAAACGACTCTGGATTTATCTGTCGGACTAGAACTGATTTCTTCTGACTGAAACAACGAGAACGGGCCGACGGTGGGATCACAAGTTTGGATGAAATCACTGGGAGATGATGCTAGAATATATGAACTTGCTTGAACGGCTTATCCTGACCTAATCAAAGAAGAACGAAACCAGTACGATGGGCGGGAGACGATGAATAGTACCCGAAAAGAGAATCGTCGGGAGGAATACAGTTCGGCGGAATCTAGAGACTCTTTCGATGAGTGGAGTGGTTTCCCCTAAACCTTAATTTATATATATATAATTCAAAATTTGGCACGGGAAAGGCATGTACCTGATAAGTCGTGACGCTTCAGATCCAATATAGGAAAGCAATTTTTGAGCTAAATAAAATTCAGCGAAATTGATTGGACGCAAAGTAAAATTCGTCGAGATTGGCCGTGTATATTCGACGAATCGCCAAGTTATGCTGACCGATATTCGACGAATTTGCCTTAGACATATTTTTCTTCTTTCTGAATAATTTCTCGAGTGAATTCCTGTCTTCTTGGCCATCTTCACGAGTCCTTGTTTAGCATGCCTAGTTCCGTTTTGAAAAATGAGAACTTGTATTCGTCCAATGGCTTCATGAAAATAGTTGTGACCTGCTTATCCATCGGGACGTTGCTAAGGCTATGTCCTTGTTCTCCACATGCTCCTGGGTGAAGTGATATCGAACTTCAATGTGCTTTGTCATGTTGTGAGAGACTAGATTATTTGCGATTGCTATAACACTGGAGGGGTAGCAGAACATTGGGATTTCTTTGAACTTTAGGTTATAATCCTCAAGTTGATTCCTGATCCATAGAAGCTGTGCGCAATAACTACCCGTAGAGATATACTCTAACTCAGTAGTTGAAGTTGCCACACAATTCTATTTCTTACTGCTCCATGAAATAAGGCTTCTTCCAAGGAATTGACACGTTCCAGAAGTGCTTTTTCTGTCATCCCTACTACCTAGAAAATCAGCATCTGAAAATCCAATTAGCTCAACATCATTACTTCTTCGAGTACCATAAGCCAAGATTAGGTGTACCATTATGGTATCTTAAAATTCTCTTTGTAGTGACATAATGAGATTCCTTCGTGTTCACCTGAAATCTAGCACAGACACATGTCGAGAACATTATGTATGGTCTACTGGCAGTGAGGTAGATTAAGGATCCAATTGTGCTTCTGTACTTGGTTTCATCAAAAGGTTTCTCTTTCTCATCCTTGTGTAGAGACATAGTTGAACCCATTGTAGTCCTCATCGAGGTTGCGTTCTCCATTCCGAATTTCTTTAGTAACTCCTTGGTGAACTTCGTCTGAGAGATGAAATTTCCATATTCAGATTGTTTCACCTGACATCTTATGAAATACTTCAGCTCTCCTATACTGCTAATTTCAAACTTCTCTTGCATAAGTTTGGAAAACTTGTTGCAAAGGTTGTCTTCTGTAGAGCCAAAGATAATGTCGTCGACATAGATTTGCACTACCAAAATCTTGTCTTTTACTTCCGTAAGAAATAATGTCTTGTCTATCTTTCCTCTTGTTAACTTATTCTCAAGAAGAAAGCTAGAAAACATCTCGTACTAAGCTCGGGGAGCTTGTTTTAAGCTGTAAAGAGCTTTATTGAGAAAGTAAATATAGTCAGGGAATGTAGAATTGACAAAACCTAGGGGTTGTGCTACGTATACTTCCTCTTTCAGATTTTTGTTGAGGAATGCTGACTTCGCGTCCATTTGATATACCTTGAAGCCTTTGAGGGCAACATACACAAGAAACAACCTGATCGCCTCGAGCCTAGCCACTATAGCAAAGGCCTAGTCGAAGTCGATCCCTTCTTCTTATTTATACCCTTGAGATACAAGCCTGTCTGTGTTCTTTATGATTACACCATTCTCGTCCAACTTGTTTCTAAAAATTCAATTGTTGTTGATCATATTCTGTCCTTTGGGTATGGGCACCAACTCCCAGAATTTGCACCATTCAAACTGGTGAGCTCCTCTTACATTGCCAAGATCCAAGAAGCATCCTTGTTTGCTTCTTCAAACTTCTTTGGATGAACCGGAGATAGAAAACTAAGATGTAAGATCTCGTTAGTTGTACCTCTTCTGGTTCTAAGTCCTTCTGGCTCTCCAATGATCTGATCAGTTAGGTGATCTCTAAGGTGTCTGAACACTAGGCTTCTTCCTCTAACACCAGCAGGTTCTGCCGTATTAGGTGCATCCTCGGTGTTTGGTTCTGATGCATTGAACGACAGGTGTACCGGTCGCACAAGTAATATAAAATGGGTGTCTTTCCCAAGTATCGATCTCTTCAAGGAACATAGTAAGTGGGGAGTTAATATCGAGGAGGACTTAAGATTGAAGTCTTTAGGTCGGAGTTTATGATGGGGGTTTTGATGGTTGCGGAAATAGAAAATAAAACACTATCAACTACTTCTATGCAACGCCGCTATGCGATGCTTCACCAGGCGGGATGGAAGACTACACAAGCCGCTATGCACCGAATCGCTAGGCGGATGGCCGAGTAGGCAAGCGTAAGAACCAAACGAACCGAGGAATATGAGGGTCATAAGCACCTCTTCGCTACGCACTCCACTAACAATTGCTAGTACAACAAGAACAGATGGATGGCAGATGGAAAATAAGGGTGCACCTCAAGCAAATAACATAAATATGAAATCATATAGACATGATTACACATAAACGTATATTATAATAAGTATACTTCATCAAATATAAGAGATCAACTATACTATCAACAACAAGAGAAGAAAAGTGTGCAAAATCGACCGGATCTGAAGTCTTGCTGAGGATTCACGGTAGGATTCGCCGGGTTGTCATTCCGCGTCCTAGCTCGGCCCTCAACTGCATCTGGGGTAGAGGAGGCTGTTACTCACTCCTAATGGACCCGTCTTCTTCGTGTCATGAGTCGGTGGAGGATGGCACAACTTATCTAGCTTGATGGAGAAAGCTAGATAAAACCCTTCTTGAAGCTCAAGGATGAAGGAGGAGGCCGAGAGGAAGCTCGGGCTTGAATATGGCGTTGAATGCTTGCTCGGAGCACCTCCATAAGGTGGAAGATGAAGGGAAATGGCAGAACCCTTCCATGGAGGCAGAAAACGGCGGAGGAGAAAAAGTTGTTCGAGTTGTCGTCCAATGGCTGAAAATCTACACTTAAATAGAAAAAGATCAGAAAAATGGACACACACGGTCCCGCACACGATCGTGCGCTAACCGTGCGTTATTAACTTTCAAATTTGGATCATAGAAGAATATGCATTAACCCATGAGTTTTACTGGCGCACGGGCGATTCCACCCGTATGTGAAGGAAATCGCACGGGTAAACACAGAGCGCAGGAATGCAGGAGAAAACAGTGGAACCTTGCGTTTTACTCGCGCACGGGCGCTTTTGCCAGTGCGTGAAGGAAATCGTACGGGTAGCGCCAGAAAGCAGGAAAGCAGGGAAATACGGTGGAACCGTGCATTTTACTCGTGCACGGGCACTACCGCCCGTGCGTGAACAAATCGCACGATTAACCGCAGAATGCAAAAATAAGAAGCTACAGGAAATCCGTGTGTTTCCTTCACGCACGGTTCCGAAGAAACCGTGCGTTAACAGTGTGTTAAGATTGTCGACCTCAGTTCATCGAGCTCAGCTCGACGTTCCTCCTGCACAAACAAAATTCACGATCACAAAGGACCGTGTGCTAAGAAAATGCACGACCGTGCGTTTTCCTCAAAACTGCATAGCAGCCTTGGGGAAAATGCACTACCTGCATACAAACCAATAAAACGAAAGAGAGCCCTCCAGCATCACAGAAATGTAAAGAAAAACATCTAGAAAGAGCCCTTGGGGAGTACCATGTGCTTACCCCAAACAACAGAATGCGTAATTGCACACCCCTGGGCCCAAAACAAAGCACTATTGGTGAAGTGAAGCCCTAAACAAAAATATAACTTTTCCAATTGAAAATGTAGTGCACATGCAAGAAAATAAGCCTAGATGAGTCCTAAAAACCTTATATAAATCAGACACATCAGGTTCTTATAGTTGTTCTTCATTCACCATACTTGGATCGACGAACTTGACTGAGCTTGGAGTATCTTCCTTGACTGCATCATCCAAGCTTAGTTCCTCAAACCTGGTACCTGCATCTGCACCAACAACACTAGACGAGCTGCTATGGAGCATGCTTGTCTCATCAAATACAACATTGATAGACTCCTCTACAACCATGGTTTTCTTATTGAAAATCCTATATGCCTTACTATGACTACTATAACCTACGAAAATACATTCAAAACATTTTTCACTAAACTTCGTGTGGTAATACTTCTCATTATTAAGTACAAAGCATTTACTTCCAAAGATTCTAAAGTAGGACACAGTCGATTTTATGCCTTTTAATAGTTCATAGGGAGTCATACGATGGTGTTCTTTAATTAGTGCTCTTTTTTGCATGTGACAAGTTGTGTTGACTGCTTCAGCCTAGAAGTACTTTGGTAGTGAAGGGTCATTTAACATAGTTGTACATGCTTCAATTAGGGTTATATTCCTTCTCTCAGAAACTCCATTTTGTTGTGGAGTGTGCGTGGAGGAAAACTCGTGAAAGATAGCTTGACATCCAAATAATTCTGTCATGGAACCAGACTCAAATTCTATTCTGTGATCACATCTAATTTTGACCTTTAAGCAGTTTAATTCTTTATGAATTTGGCAGAAAAAAATTAGTGAATGACTCAAAGGTGTCTGACTTGTGTTTCAGAAAGAACACCGAAGTAAAACAAAAGTAGTCATCGATAATTACCAACATATATACTTAACCTCCTAAACTGTGAATTGGCATAGGACCAAATAAGTCCATATGAAGTAAGTATAAACTTCTTGAAGAATCTTTTTCAGAAATGCTCCTGAAGGTGGCCCTTGTCTGCTTACCAATCTGGCATGCGTGACATTGACTCTCTTTAAGGCACTTAATGTTGGGGACATCACACACTAAGTTGTGAGAAAATAACATATTTATCATTTTGAAATTAATATGTGCTACTCTTTTATGTCATTGGTCACAAAACGATGCACTACTTTTAGTCAAAAAGCACACTGGTGTAGAGTTATCTAGACATAGAAAATTTAAACAAAAGATATTTTGACTCCGAGTGCCTATTAAGGATCATCTCCAAATTTGTAAACTATTTTATAAAACACTTGTCCTTATAGAACTCAACGATATAGACTTTGTCACATAGTTGGCTTATGCTTATCAGATTATATTATAATCCTTCAACATAAGTCATGTTTGTGAATGAGACTATGTCGTTTGAAATCATATCGTAGCCTTTAGTGATTCCCATGTCTGACCCTCCAAAGATGACCTTTCGACCGTATTCAACTGAGATAAATTCTCATAGTAGGCTTCTTGTCCCGGTCATATGCCGAGAGCATCCACTGTTCAAACACCAGATTAGAGTTTCATTGGCCTTTGGACATACCTGCTGATGTAGGGGTATCCGGAATCGGATATCTCCACGATGCTAACGCTCTATCTACGCACTACACGTCGTAGATCTACCGCACCTACACAGCACCTATCGCCCACAATAGTTTCTCGTCGCAAGAATGCAGCACAAATAACAAAGGAGGAATGGTCGACTTGAAAACAACGATCGGAAATTTGAGTCGGAATATTCCCCAAGAAAAACACAATGGTTGCCACTCCTTTTTGAGAGCAAGACCAAGGCTATAGGCCAAGATCCGCTCAGGCAAATAGGATCCACCCAATCCGGAATTAAAAAGCCTAGCAACGGCGATTTCGATCCAAAACTTGCAGCGATTAAATTAAATTTTTGGAGAAAACGAGTGCGAAACCACCACAACTAAAGAAGAGAATCACACAAGGGAGAGGGGAGGGATTACCCAACCGGAAAGCTTTTCACACAAGATAACTGTGGGAGAATTACTCTCTCCACGGATCCACCGACGTCACACCGAAGGGTTTGCAACCTTCTTCCAAGGAGTCGCACCGAAGGAAGCCGCACCGGAGTCGCACCGAACGGATGGAGGGAGCAAGGGGGGCGGCGGCTTCACACCACAAGCAAGGCGGGGGGGGGGGGGGGGGGGGGGCTTGGAGAGACTCCTTTTGGCCGAAATTCTCAAGGAGAAAGTTAGGGTTAAATCTTTTCTAATTATCTCATAAGGAAGCCTCCTTATATAGGAGTTACGAACAAACCTTAACCATTCATGATGGAGATGTAATCTCATCCATCCGAATGGCTAAATGCACACCAACATTAAAATTGTTCAAAATTAAAAATAACAAAACATGCAATGAATATAAAATTATCACATAAACATAGGATAATTGTATATTCCAAATAAAAAATAGAGTTCAAGAAAAGGAAATAAATAAGGCTAATTCTTTGCAGTGGCTGTAGCACGCCGCGGGCGGAAGTTGTAGCGTAGCCTTCCGTTAGCGTCATCGTGCCGCCTCAAGTCCTTGAGTTGTATTGCCTTATCAACCGGATCATCATCAGCATCGTCAGCATCGTATTCAAACGGTGGAGGAGGGGGCATGCCATCAATCCTCCCCCGCTCAAATGCACGCATCTCCGTTGCGTGGTCCAAGCGATAGCGGTGAAGGAGATCGACATCCAAATTTTGCAGCTCCATCTCGAGTACCCAAGAGTCATCCGAAGGGGGCCGATCATGCCAACAGATGAGAGAGCAGTGGGTGTCGCCATCAGCAGTGGTAACATGCTTAACATCAAGTATCATCTCTGGAGTGGAGAACGTCCGTGGAAACCTGGGGAACATATTAGCAGTAGGCAGGAAAGAAGGCAACTTACCATCCGATGATATACCTGTGGGGACCGAAAGAGAGAGATCATCCGTACTACCACTCCCCAACCCATGAGAATTTTGAGTGGGAGAAGAAGACGATAAAGAAATCAACTCTTGTGGTGGTGACACAAACATCGTTAAATCTGAAACGTTAAAAATGGGGGAGATACCCCAATCAGCAGGCAAGTCCAAAACGAAAGCATTGTCACCTAACTTCTTAATAATCCGAAAAGGGCCGGCGCGCTTTGGTGCTAACTTTTTAACGGTGCCAGCTGGCAAGCGTTCGGGAACCAAACGGACTAAAACTAGATCGCCAATTTTGAAGTTTCACACTCTCCTATGTAAATTAGCGTGCGCTTGATAAGAGTCGTATTGCGTAGTCAAGGTGGCCCGTATACGTGCGTGTAAATCATGGATGTGCTGGGCGAAGGATTGTGCAAACTGACTTGCCTTATACGTGGGGGGCAACGACACCAAGTCAAGTGGCACAGGAGCCTTATATCCGTGGACATTCTCATTCGGAGACAGACCCGTAGACCTATTCTTGGAATTATTGTAGGCTAATTGGGCATGGGGAAGGAGAAGATCCCAACTACGCTTGTGATCACTCACAAGGCATTGTAACAAATTTCCTAAGCTCCGATTAACCACTTCCGTCTGCCCATCAGTTTGGGGATGATAGGCGAAGGAAAACAATAATTTCGTTCCCATTAATATCCAAAGAGTTTTCCAAAAATAACTAGTGAATTTTACGTCCCTATCCGATACTATGGTCTGTGGCACTCCATGGTGACTAACGACTTCTTTACAATATAGTTTAGCGACGTGAGACGCATCGTTTGTCCTACTGCACGGGATGAAATAAGCCATCTTTGAAAACCTATCCAGAACTACAAAAACTGAGTCATGACGGCGTAGGGTAATGGGGAGGCCTAGTACAAAATCGATACTAACGTCTACCCAAGGCATGGAGGGAATAGGCAAGGGTGTATATAATCCTACGTTGGTTTTACTACCCTTAGACACCAGACACGTGCGGCAGCTACTCACTACCTGTCCCACCATAACCTTAAGTTTTGGCCAATATAATTTGTCCTCGACTAACGTAATGGTCTTATCTCTACCGAAGTGGCCACTCAATCCTCCGCTATGCAACTCCCATATGATATGTAGTCGTACCGATGACTGCGAAATACATAGCTTCCCGTTCCTAAACAGGTAACCGTCCTTGATGACGTATGCAGATATCATCGTGGGGGAGCTATACTGGGCAGATAAATAGAAGTCCTGGAAGTCAGGACATGTGGCGTACTCATCCTTAACCTGCTCAAATCCTACGACATGTACTTCCATAGAGGTGAGTAAAATAGTAAGACGACTAAGGGCGTCCGCGACTTGGTTATCAGCTCCCTTAAGGTGCTTGAGATTAAACGTGTAACCTTGTAAGAAAGCTACCCACTTAGCGTGTCGTGGGATGATCTTATGCTGGCTGTTGATGAAACGTAAAGCCTCATGATCGGAGAGGATCACAAACTCCTTGGAGAGGAGATAGTGCCTCCAATGGTGTAGACATCGGACTACAACATAAAATTTCATATCGTAATTTGAATAGTTCAGCTTAGGACCAGACAACTTCTCTCTAAAATAACTAACGGGATGACCCTCCTGGCTTAAGACACCTCCAATCCCTACCCCAGACGCATCACATGTGAGCTCAAAGACTTTAGCAAAGTCGGGTAGACGTAAGACAGGTGCCTCAGTCATAAGCTCCTTTATTCGTTCAAAAGCATAGGTGGCGGACTTCGTCCATGTAAACTCTCCCTTCTTCATACAGTCTGTGATAGGCGCCATAATACTACTGAAGTCTCGCATGAAACGACGATAAAACGTGGCTAACCCATGGAAACTACGCACTTCACATAGGGTTGTTGGCACGGTCCAGTCCTTAATGACTTGAACCTTGCCCGGATCAACTCGAATGCCCTCAGAGACGACTATATAACCTAAGAACTCTACCTCCGAGGCATTGAAAGTGCATTTCTTAAGATTGAGAAACAAATCCTCCTTCCGCAGGGTGTAAAGGATCACTCTCATGTGGGAGATGTGCTCAGTAGTAGAGGTGCTATAAATCAGAATATCGTCAAAGTAGACGACAACGAACTTCCCCATGAATGGCTGAAAGACATGTGTCATCATCTGGGAGAAGGTACTAGGGGCATTGGATAACCCAAAGGGTATCACAAGCCATTCGTACAGACCATCCTTCGACTTAAACGCCGTCTTCCACTCGTCGCCCTCTCATATCCTAATCTGGTGATAGCCACTCCGAAGATCTAATTTGGAGAATACGGTGGCTCCAGACAAAACATACAACAAATCATCTAGGCGGGGAATGGGGAACCTATACTTGATGGTGATTTTGTTGATAGCCCGGCTATCAACGCACATCCTCCATGTACCATCCTTCTTGTGGGCAAGTAGGGCTGGTACAGCACATGGACTCATACTAGACCTAATAAAACCTTTCTCAAGCAAGCCCTCTATCTGGGACTGCAACTCCAGGTGAGCTGCGGGGTGGAGTCGATAATGGAGCTGATTTGGCAAGGACGACCCCGGGATGAGATCTATCGCATGCTGGATATTCCTAAGCGGGGGTAACGTGGGCGGCAACTCATCCGGGTACACGTCCCTATACTCCTCCAACAGTACCCGTAGCTCACTAGGTAACTCATCCAAAATGCTAAAATCGGGCTTCGCACTTAGGAGGACTAGCGCATACATAAATCCATCAAAGAACGGACCCCTCTCAAACTCTTTCCTACCAACTAGATTCAACGCTTTCCGTTCTACCGGAATCGTGGTGTCCTTAGCCAAGAATACGGGCTCCTTTGGGATGGTCGGCCTCAAAGTGATGGTTTTGCCATTGAATTTGAATTCATAAGTGTTGGCTCTACCAAAATGTGTAACATCACGGTTGTATAGCCAAGGGCGGCCTAACAACACATGACAAATGTCCATAGGAAGGACATCACACCACACCTCATCAATGTAGGATTTGAATGAGAGTGGGACCAGACATCGCTTGGTAACGGGTACAGAGATCTTGTTGATCCAAGCGATGATGCCTGGTAACGGGTATAAAGATCTTGTTGATCCAAGCGACCTGATATGGGGTCAGGTGTGGTTCCGTGTTCAAGGACATACGTGCAACGACATTCTCAGATACGACATTCACGCAGCTACCACTATCAACAATCAGCTTGCAAAGCTTCTTGCCACTCTTAAAAATCAGAGAAAATATGCTCGTCCTCTTCGAATCATCTAATGGACGAGGAGTGGTCAATATACAACGCATCACCATAAGGGGGTGATCGTCCTCTAAGTCACTAGGGACTCCCTCGGGGTCACTCTCCTCTGCAGCCTCGTATAAATAATCGTCAGGGTCGGTAGTTAGCTCTAATAAGGCTAGGGTTTTCGTCTTTGTTGGGCATTCGTAGGCATAATGGCCTTGAATGCCGCAAGAGTAACAAGTGGTGTTAGCCTTGATAACCTTCCCTATAGGGACACGCTCACTCGCAGGGTTCTTGGTGTTCCTAGCAGTGATCACGATTGACTTCGACTCGGTGGATTTAAAATTTCCCTAATCAGGGTATGTGGAAGAAGATGCCCCGGTGGTGGACTTGTTATTCGCATGAGCATAACGGGAGTGAGCCTTAGAGGCTAGGTGTTTTTCAATGTCCAAGGCGGCGTTGAAAGTCATGTTCAAGTCCGTATGCCCATATCGCAAGAGCTTCCTTTGGATATCGGGGTGAAGCCCCTTTCGAAATCTAGATAAAGTGACTTCGGGGATCTCCCTAAGGTCACATCGCACCATATGGTCCTTAAGTTCACCCATATATTCAGCTACCGAGTTGGAGCCCTGCCGCAGAGTGGCAAGCTCATCGAACATCTGTGTCCGATGGTACGCGGGAACGTACTGATCGGTCAACAGGTTTTTCATTACTGGCCAACCTATAAGCGGGGCTTCGTGTCCGGTTCCTAACCTTCGCTCCTCATTCAGCCAAAACGTCTTTGCACAACCTGTTAACTTCATCCGGACAACTTGGACCTTTTGGGGATCTGTCAGGTTGTGCCACTTGAAGTAACACTCCATGTCTACAGTCCAGTTAAGGAAGATTTAGGGATCTCCCATGCCATCATAAGTGGGGGCATTTATCTTAATGACCCTAGTAATATCAATGTCTCGCTCGGGGCGGTGTCCTCTAGGGGGCACCCGTGGGGAGTCCCCATCAGAATCCGAATCAGAATTATGTTGGTGCCGGTTGGGCCAGTCAACATTAACGGGTGGCGGGGGTGGCCTAGCTTGATTTTTTAGGATCTGTGTTAACATGTCCCTAAGCTCCGTTATTTCGTTACGCAGCCCTGCTATGGCCTCGGTGTTGGGATCCCCACGCTCATTCACAGTCATCCTAGACGTAGATGGAGTTGAATATTCCGATCCGAGCCTAGTGCGCATTCAGGTTTAGAAAAATCTTGGAAAGATGATTTTTCCTAGGGCTGTAGCTATACTGGAAATAAGATATTTTTATAGATTCCCAACGTGAATAACACGTAGATCGTTAAACAAGTTTTTTTTTGAAATTTCGCTGAAAAATACGGATTTTACAGCGCTATTGGCAGACTAGTTAATTTTTTTTTGCTTGTGTTTTTGTGGTTTGTGTTGTGCGTGCCGACAGAACTCAAGCGAGGACGTTTCAATTAGGAAATTGATACGACCGCCTCTGATACCAAATTGATGTAGAGGTATCCGTAATCGGATATCTCCACGAAGCTAACGCTCTATCTACGCACTACACGTCGTAGATCTACCGCACCTACACAGCACCTATTGTAAGACCCCCTCCCCCTTACCAAGGAGGGCTACCAGGTCTTATGCCCAGAACCGCCGTCTTACGGTGGCACTAACGCACTGGTTAGCCGACACATCAACACGCCGATTCTGCCGGCTATTACCATCATATACATAACCTATAGGCCAATATGAGAAAAGAAGTATAGCAGTGTAACAAATCTACTAGTCCACAAGTCACAGAGTACATATCATATATATGGAATGAAAAGTACAGAAACATAGTCCACAATGAGTACAAAATGAAAGAGTAATAAGGGCTTATGCCCAGTACATCATATCAACTCTCTCTCTCAAATAAAAGCGGAAGCTATACTAATACATCAGAACTCGTCCCACTTGAGGACGCACATTAGTGGTAGTAGCCTGCTGTAGCGGTATCTGCTCCTCAAGTCCTGTCTCCTCGACGTGCTGGTGCTCCATCTCCACGGGCTCCTAAAAATAATATGGTCACCGACCATTAGTCAAAAAGACTAAGTCGTTTCCTCCGCACCTCGTCCCACAACTCCTAGGTACCGAGCGGGAGGACGAAGCGGAGGACAACAAGGGGTAGCAAAGGTAGAAACAGGTGACAAGATCTAACTAGCAGTTATAATAGATATTATAAATTCTACTCTAGCAGTTCTAAATATGGTACAAGTAAGTAAAGAGCAGTATTAGTAAAGGAAGTAAAGAACAACAAGTAAGAGCATGTAAATAAAAACTATTCTACCACTATACTACCATCACAAAAGTACCCTAACTTATATAAATGCCCATACAAATACATAAGTTAGGATTTCCATGAAATTTAACTTATCATATAAAAGAGCCCATACTAGTTTATATGATAAGGATCTATGAAGCGTATGACCTAATATGAATGAATGTTATGATGCAATTTTATACACAGGCAAGTGCAACTCACACACAACGACTCTGTGATCACAGACCTTTAGTTCCCACTTTTTGAGAGCTAGCATCACTCTCGGGTACCATCGCTGTGGCTACGGCAGCAGCGGAGCGGGCGTCTCCGCTTCTAGGCCGGTATGCACACTACCAAGCCTTAGACCCCTCTCATACACCTCTGTACACGTCCAAGGTGCACTCTAGAGTCTCGCGTACATACTTTGTTGACAACCCGTCAGTCTTGTTGGGTCGGATGTGCGTTATCGGGGGTCGTCCTCCAGATCGCAGTGTAAAACAACCCACTGGCCCCTCTAACCCTCACAACCGCCTGGTGCACCGTACTGCCATCGGTGTGACGAACAGCCAATACTGCATGCCCCGCCACTATATTTATGCACATGCACGTATTTCATTCTGAGCCTTCCGCTCGCAGGACCAAACCCGTCCTGAAAACCCTCAAACCCAACCCAGGTGAGAATGCACATTAGTGTCTTTATACCAAATCCCTCAAACCCTACACGGGTGAGCATATATCATGAATCTCTCCAACCCTACACGAGTGAGAAGGTACCACAAATGTCTTAACCTATTAGACTACTCTTGTCTACGGGTTATTATACTTAGTGATTTAAGGTTAATCCCAGGAATGCCTAGGGTATACCCGATGAAGGGCTCTCGAGGGCACTAGGAACTACGATGGGATTACGCCCAAAGTTCCCTTTCGCAAGGATATTTACTTTAGTTGATGACTACCCATGTTTCACCCCAGCTCTCATTGTTGCTCTGGAACAATCCTAGTGACTTAAGATATTACCGGGAAACCGACGGTCTTCCGTCGACCTCCACTCCAGTTGCTACCTAAAGACTTGCACTTTTACTCCCGTCATTAAGACAATACTACTCATCAGGGATTATTCATATTGCACCCTTTATTTCTTCCGATAATCAATCCTCTGGTAATCCCCTAAAGCATACCCTATTTATGCTATATGCAGACTGTGTCCTATTATTACCCCAAAAATGGAATCTTCCAATCCTTTGGGACTCTTGCCATTAAATATTTATCCTAGGGTAGTATGGGCTAATGGAACTATCATATGGGTTCTCATAATTTTCCTTGGCCAATTAATCCCTTAATTAAATCTTTTAAACTAATTCCTAGGTCACTTTACACATGAAGTAGTATGATTTAAACTCCACTGACCTAGGTAATTTTTCCTGAGATGTATAATGATAAAATATTTCTGTCTTCAGGGTTTCACAATTTTCCTTTGATTATTTGTACCAATTCTTTATTTAATATCAAACCTACATAATTTCCATTTTTCCAAATGAAGTACAAGAAATATGTAATCCAAAATTCCAGGAAAATTATAGAACATATAAAATATTAATTTATGACTATTTGCAGAGTTTTATCAACTTTTATAGTGTAATGGCCTAACAATTCCCATTCTTACATATTTACCAAAATGCCATTATATTAATTTTAAAACTATCAGCACACCCATAAATTCTGAAATAATTATACAAGACTAATAATACAATTTTACAACACTAAAAATATTTCCAAATTTTTCTGAGGTGTATATCCATCAATTCAAGAATAAATAAAATAAGGGTAAAATGGGCATTTCAAGATATTTTACTCCAAAAGTTCTTCAAACAGAAAGATCAAATTTTCCTAAGTCAAATATAACCGTATTTTCAACTTGGAAAAGTTTGAAGATTTTTACTTGAGGAAAACCTATTTTTCAAATTTATTTTCAAAAGGAGCTATGTTTTTAAAAATTCCAATTAATGGGATTTTTTGATTCCAAAAATCCCATAATTATCTGAGGGGTGAACTTTACCATAATGACCACTGGAATCAAATCCATGATTTTTGAATGCCTCCACTAGGCTGAATGCACAATATTTAAATTATTGTTATTGGCACCCCAAGGCAATATATACAGCAACACATGCAAGTGGATTTTCCAACATGAAGTGATCCAAATGTGCTGAAGTTTTTATCATGCACCAATGATGTCCCCATGGACCTAACACCAAAATTTGGGGTTATGAGGAGTCATATAACTCCAAATATTTCATTTATTTAGTTTTTGTAATTATGACCAAAACTATAGAAACAGTTATTTCAAAAATTCCTCATTTTTGGCAGGGGCTAAGTATGACCTAATCATGAATGTACCCAACGTTTGGAGCCATGGTGATTGCTGGTTTGACTTGGGCATCCAAATGACTTTCTGCCCTTGTCTAGGACCAGTCCTATGAGAAATGTCCTACAGGCCAACATACAGAACCAAAGTTAATTATTAAGATGTCAAATTAAATTTAACAGGCAAGGCTACATTTTTCATTCAGGGATCCGTTTCTGGAAATGCCTCTAAGAGGCCCAAAATTAGCTTGCAAGTGACAGTAAAAACAGGGACAGAAAATTAAATTTTGATGTAGCACGAATCTTAAAGCAGAATGGAGGGCATCTATTCATCTTCCTCCTCCAGCCAATGATCGAGATTTGCCCGACCTAGAGCTCATTTTAGGGCCATTTCCCGGCCATCCAGCCACCTCCCTTGCCGGGCACCACCACCACCACCTCCGTTGAGGTGAGGGCTAACGTTCGGCGTTGACTTGGCCGCCGGAGGCGGCGGTTTCCGGCGAACTTACACTCCATCAAAAATCCGAAATTCATGAAAAAGCTCACCTTGGATCTGGCTCATTTGAGCCCGATGTCTTGCCTAATAGATCTAGGAAACTAGTACGGGTAGAGGTGAGGTGAAACGGACCTTGATCGGAGCCCGATGGCGGCGGTGGCGGTGGTTGGCCATGAAATTTCTCCTCTCCGGCGAGCTTGCTCCCGAACCCGATTCTCCATCAAAAGCTTCGATCCAGGTATCGAATTCCACTCCTTTGGACCTTCTAAAGCTAATGGGATGGTTGGTTTTGGATGATATGGCTTGTATATAGAGATGCCATGATGGGAATTTCGGCCATGAGCTTTGTTTTCTCCTCCTTTGCTCCAAGTGGCATGAAATTGGGTTTGAAAGGATGATAATTGATGTGTGGGTTCAGATGTGTGCTTGGGAAGAGAGGAGGAGGGCCACATGGCCTTCATCCCCATTTTCCCTCTCTTCTCTCTCCTCTTTTTCCCCCAATTTCCAAAACTACCCCCTTGCATGCAATCTCTCTCCAATTTCAGGAGGGTAGGGGCTGTCATTAACCATTAAGGCTGGTCATGGGTCTTGGTTCATGGGCTTAGCCCATTGGAAATGAGCTTGACACTCATTTTCTCTCTTTAGGCCTTATATTGACCAAATTGACTTTTAAGGTTGACTTGATCAACTTGATGAATGGGCTGGCCCCACTTGATGGTCATGAACCCCATGTCACCACCTAACATGGGTTGGGTCATGGCTCAAGGCCTTAGCCCATTAGGAATGAACTTGGTCTTCAAATTTACTTAAATAGACCTATGGTTGACCAAGTTGACTTTTAGGGTTGACCTGGTCAACTTGATGAGTGGGCTGACCCCACTTGATGATCATGAGCCTTATGGCATCACCCAACATGGTTGGGCCATGATGATGCCCAACTTGGGCTAATTGGGCCTATATGTGTGAATTTTACCAAATTAGGGTTATGCTCGACTTGGGTCAACTTGGGTCAATGGTTGACCCAATAATACGGCTTTTGGTTCAATTAGATTGCTTTTAGGGTTAGGGCAATGTGGTGGGGTCATGGTATGGTTAGGGTCCTTATTTAGGCTAGTTTGACCTAGTTTGACTTGGGCCCTATGGTGGGCCCCACATGACTTCACTCACCTACTAGGGTCAAACCTAGCTAAATACCCCTATCACCCACTCCATGTCTAACCCAATCTAAGTTAAGGGTCCTATAAGTAACATGGGATGTTACAATTCCAATAAACAAAAAAAATAATTTCGTCCCCGAAATTTAAGTTCGGGTCCACGGGGTTCTACTCGTAATAATTTAAGTAATTTTAAAACATAATTTACAGTATACCTGAAGTAAACAGCTCTGGGTGTTGCTCCAAGATCAGGTCCCTTGGTTCCCAGGTGTGTTCCTCCCGTCCATGGTTGGACCACAATACCTTCACAAGAGGGACCTTCTTCATCCGCAACACTCAGACATCTGTATCATCAATCCGGATCGGCTTCAAACGAACTGATCTATCAGATGCTAGCGGGCCAGCTGTAGTAGTAATGTGCTGCTCTGGCAGAAGGAGAGCTATCCAAAGTAAGGAGACATGGAAGACGTCGTGCAAAGTCCTAACTCTGGGGGTAGCTCCAAGCCAAAGGACCGATCCGCTCCAGGATCATGAATGGTCCTATAAATTAAGGGCTGAGCTTCTTGTGCCTCCGCACCCGCGAGGCACCTTGCACCGAACGTATCTTCAAAAACACTTTGTCCCCCATTTGGAACTCCACCTTTGTATGTCTCGCATCGTAGTACTTGGACTGCCTACTTTATGTCTTCAACACTGATCCCTGATTAGTCGTATCTGAGCATCCACATTATCAATATATTCTGATCCAAGTGCCCTACGGTCCTCATCCTGAACCAAGGATAGCGGCGTCTGACACTCCTTATCATATAGAGCTCCATAAGGACTCATTCCAATGCTTGCCTTGTGGTTGTTCTTTATAAGACAACTCTATCAGAGGTAACAGTTCCCTTTAAGTGTATTTTCATTATACTTTGTAGTATTCATAATCAAGATTATGTGGGCATATTTTTAAGTCTTCCGACATATTATCATTAATTAAACCTTAATCATATGTTAGTTCGGAGTCTCTTACGAGCAATGATCACCAAGTACGCGAAAATCAACAATCATAAGTAGAGATCTTTTCTATTCATGTCCACCTAGATTATTACCTATCACCCAACGTGAACTTACAATCACCCCAAAATATCATGCACATTAGACTAACACTATTATGTATAGTAGTTAACTCACTTCCGAGATCATGATGTGATGAAAAGATCATCATTTTGTTTCTCCCAAATTCAAGAGTTATTACATCTCTACATAAATCGTAATTCATAATTCATAGAGTGTTCATATTTCAAGCATACATCAAACGATCATTACTGATATTGATGTTGATACAGATGACTCCCAATTACTTTTCACATGTAGTCTAATTCATAAATTTATAAGCATATCTTTTCAAATATGGTGAGGTCTGATACAAATCGATTTCATCATAAAGAGAATCTTATTAAACACTCATTACTCATCGTGTAATTTTACTGTATACACCTTTGCAAATCAAAATCTATATCTCATTGTCATGAATCCTCCTAACGGTGACTATAATGTTATTAATGTATGTATCCCGGTTCTGGATGCCATTATAATCATTAGTCATATATATATGTGTACAACTTTAATTAAACATCCACCCCTTTTTAAATTTGCTGAATCGTTACATTTCCAATGTTATGTTATAACAAATTAATCTTATGTGTCATAACGTTAACTTAATTCAATTCTTAAGTTTCCAATATAATGACCTTTTTTTACTGAGTCATTCAAAGTAATAGTTCACAATTTTAATCAAGTGACTTGACTATATCAGGTAAGCGTAGATAGTGATGATACATCATCATTATGATTAATTCTCCAAATCCCATCCACTTTTGGGATCAAACAAGATTGTATTAAATCATACCAACCATAGTAAAATTAATTATTACATTCTAAACGCAAGAAATTGTCTTATCAAAATTTCCGATTATACCTTAAACTATCTTCCAAAGTATAAGGGTAAATAATCATTCAAGTTGAAAGGGGTTGATTCTTTGATAGAATACACCATTTGTAAATCATCTTCGAATCCCTTAAAGTGCCAAAATTCTGACTTGCAGTAATCTGATTCCAAACCACAAATTCCATGATGCGATATAATTGTCCTAGACAACTAGACTTGGCAACCCCGTGTCTTGACTAAAATCAGATATCTTTTGACCCATTATGTTTAATAGTTTGTCCCGATAATAATATAGATCATCATTTCGAGATTGAGTAGAAGAATCAAAAGTACCATGTATCTCGCAAGGGAATCTTTATATTTGTTCATGTCTTAAGACCATGAGCACCTATAGCTATGTTCTATCTTTATCCAATCTTTATCCGGCATAAACTTATACATAATTCATACTCCACATCATTTGTTTTTTTTTCTTGCGATCTACATGAGTTGGTAAATCAATCCGTAAACAATCAGTATAACACTATTCGTGCATTACCATAATTAGGTTAGGGTATTAGATCACTTAGGAATATGCTTGGTTGAGGCAATCGACAAAGCACATCCTTAATTGTATGTAAATTCTTCTACAACCAATACTGATTCTAATTCAGGTCTTTTGAATGCAAATTGCTCCGATTTCACATGTATATGTAAACGATTCACACCGTGTCTATATTAAGGAAATCACGAGTGCTCCTTAGATTGTGTACTAAGTAGTTACTTACTTCATTAAACTCAAAAATTGAGAACTTTCCTGAAGACTTATATGATCTCCCTTGATTTAAGAGTCACATATACATATCACTAGGCGAACATTTATGTATATCTCAAAGAATTAATTTACTACTCTCCTTGTTTACTTATCCGCATAGCCTTGGAGCGATAAGGAGAATGAATAATCATTCTTGAAATGCTCTACTTTCCTATTTCGCTCGTGAATTTGTAGCATTCACAGCTTGGCATTAATAATCCATGTCACTTAAGATGAAACAATTCTTTGAGGGTCCTAATCTTTTAGGGTGGATTGATCATCATACCGATCATGTATATAAAACGTCTCATCTTTACTTGAGCCATCTTGAATAAATGAAAACTACAAGGTTACTATGTTCGCGGCTCAATTTTGTTTTTTCCAAACAAGATCTATGGAAATTCAAATCTTTATCAAATTAGCTCAATAAATAAAAGGATAAGCCCTCATACCTTTTGGGCTAAATTCCTTTAATATCTAGTGCATTCTTCTTATATGTGCACTCAATCCTTAGGTTTAACAATCTTAGACCTGGATTTCCACCTTAATTGATATGTTACATACCTTAGGCCTTCAAGGTTACTATACGACAAACTTTTCAAGGTCGACATGTGATCCAACCAAAATAATGGTTCTTCGGAAACTTGAATTCTTATTCGACCTTCGGTATTTTCCACTATGGTTATCTCAGCGTAATCAAGCCATCGGCATGAGGGTTAAGTTTACGAGTACCCTATTATTTCACTGATATATTATAGGCACCAGTTCTCCTTGAGGCGGTCCTATTAGTTTGGGTAAGAATTGATAATATCACTTGATAGGTGGAGTTGGGACATCGAAGTTTAAAAACTTAAGTAGTGACTCTTGCATTAAATTATTTCCTTAGTCAAGTTGGGTATCCTCGAACCTTATCTAATCTATATCCGAGGTCGATTTTAGACTATGGTACGACTCAAAATTGTCTTGGTAAGTCAAACTAAGTGGTGTTCTAATTGAATTGGCCTAACTCATTGCTTAAATGGACTGTTTTATGTGACTTTTTTTACATATGGGCACACCATTGCTTCCGCTGCATAGTTTGTCCGCAAACTAATGCTCGAGCGGGGTGTTCTATGGTTGTGGACTTCTTTCTCATATGATCGTTTGTTCAACTGATACCAGTTTGTAAGACCCCCTCCCCCTTACCAAGGAGGGCTACCGGGTCTTATGCCCAGAACCGCCGTCTTACGGTGGCACTAACGCACGGGTTAGCCGACACCGCAACACGCCGATTCTGCCAGCTATTACGATCATATACATAACCTGTAGGCCAATATGAGAAAAGAAGTATAGTAGTGTAACAAATCTACTAGTCCACAAGTCACAGAGTACATATCATATATATGGAATGAAAAGTACAGAAACATAGTCCACAATGAGTACAAAATGAAAGAGTAATAAGGGCTTATGCCCAGTACATCATATCAACTCTCTCTCTCTCAAATAAAAGCAGAAGCTATACTAATACATCAGAACTCGTCCCACCTGAGGACGCACATTAGTGGTAGTAGCCTGCTGTAGCGGTATCTGCTCCTCAAGTCCTATCTCCTCGACGTGCTGGTGCTCCATCTCCACGGGCTCCTAAAAATAGTATGGTCACCGACCATTAGTCAAGAAGACTAAGTCGTTTCCTCCGCACCTCGCCCCGCAACTCCTAGGCACCGAGCGGGAGGACGAAGCGGAGGACAACAAAGGGTAGCAAAGGTAGAAACAGGTGACAAGATCTAACTAGCAGTTATAATAAATATTATAAATTCTACTCTAGCAGTTCTAAATATGGTACAAGTAAGTAAAGAGCAGTACTAGTAAAGGAAGTAAAGAACAACAAGTAAGAGCATGTAAATAAAAACTATTCTACCACTATACTACCATCACAAAAGTACCCTAACTTATATAAATGCCCATACAAATATATAAGTTAGGATTTCCATGAAATTTAACTTATCATATAAAAGAGCCCATACTAGTTTATATGATAAGGATCTATGAAGCGTATGACCTAATATGAATGAATGTTATGATGCAATTTTATGCACAGGCAAGTGCAACTCACACACAACGACTCTGTGATCACAGACCTTTAGTTCCCACTTTTTGAGAGCAAGCATCACTCTCGGGTACCACCGCTGTGGCTACGGCAGCAGCGGAGCGGGCGTCTCCGCTTCTAGGCCGGTATGCACACTACCAAGCCTTAGACCCATCTCATACGCCTCTGTACACGTCCAAGGTGCACTCTAGAGTCTCGCGTACGTACTTTGCTGACAACCCGTCAGTCTTGTTGGGTCGGATGTGCGTTATCGGGGGTCGTCCTCCAGACCGCAGTGTAAAACAACCCACTGGCCCCTCTAACCCTCACAACCGCCTGGTACACCGTACTGCCATTGGTGTGACGAATGGCCAGTACCGTATGCCCCACCACTATATTTATGCACATGCAAGTATTCCATTCCGAGCCTCCCGCTCGCAGGACCAAACCCATCCTGAAAACCCTCAAACCCAACCCGGGTGAGAACGCACATTAGTGTCTTTATACCAATTCCCTCAAACCCTACACGGGTGAGCATATATCATGAATCTCTCCAACCCTACACGGGTGAGAAGGTACCACAAATGTCTTAACATATTAGACTACTCTTGTCTACGGGTTATTATACTTAGTGATTTAAGGTTAATCCCAGGACTGCCCAGGGTATACCCGGTGAAGGGCTCTCGGGGGCACTAGGAACTACGATGGGATTACACCCAAAGTTCCCTTTCGTAAGGATATTTACTTTAGTTGATGACTACCTATGTTTCACCCCAGCTCTCATTGTTGCTCTGGAACAATCCTAGTGACTTAAGATATTACCGGGAAACCGACGGTCTTCCGTCGACCTCCACTCCAATTGCTACCTAGAGACTTGCACTTTTACTCCCGTCACTAAGACAATACTACTCACCAGGGATTATTCATATTACACCCTTTTTTTCTTCCGATAATCAATCCTCTGGTAATCCCCTAAAGCATACCCTATTTATGCTATATGCAGACTGTGTCCTATTATTACCCCAAAAATGGAATCTTCCAATCCTTTGGGACTCTTGCCATTAAATATTTATCCTAGGATAGTATGGGCTAATGGAACTATCATATGGGTTCTCATAATTTTCCTTGGCCAATTAATCCCTTAATTAAATCTTTTAAACTAATTCCTAGGTCACTTTACACATGAATTAGTATGATTTAAAATCCACTGACCTAGGTAATTTTTCCTGAGATGTATAATGATAAAATATTTCTGTTTTCAGGGTTTCACAATTTTCCTTTGATTATTTGTACCAATTCTTTATTTAAAATCAAACCTACATAATTTCCATTTTTCCAAATGAAGTACAAGAAATATGTAATCCAAAATTCCAGGAAAATTACAGAACATATAAAATATTAATTTATGACTATTTGCAGAGTTTCATCAACGTTTATAGTGTAATGGCCTAACAATTCCCATTCTTACATATTTACCAAAATGCCATTATATTAATTTTAAAACTATCAGCACACCCATAAATTCTGAAATACTTATGCAAGACTAATAATATAATTTTACAACACTAAAAATATTTCCAAATTTTTCTGAGGTGTATATCCATCAATTCAAGAATAAATGAAATAAGGGTAAAATGAGCATTTCAAGATATTTTACTCCAAAAGTTCTTCAAACAGAAAGATCAAATTTTCCAAAGTCAAATATAACCTTATTTTCAAGTTGGCAAAGTTTGAGGATTTTTACTTGAGGAAAACCTATTTTTCAAATTTATTTTCAAAAGGAGCTATGTTTTTAAAAATTCCAATTAATGGGATTTTTTGATTCCAAAAATCCCATAATTAATCTGAGGGGTGAACTTTACCATAATGAACCACTGGAATCAAATCCATGATTTTTGAATGCCTCCACTAGGCTGAATGCACAATATTTAAATTATTGCTATTGGCACCCCAAGGCAATATATACACCAACACATGCAAGTGGATTTTCCAACATGCAGTGATCCAAATGTGCTGAAATTTATATCATGCACCAATGATGTCCCCAAGGACTTACCACCAAAATTTGGGGTCATGAGGAGTCATATAACTCCAAATATTTCATTTATTTAGGTTTTGTAATTATGACCAAAACTATAGAAAAAGTTATTTCAAAAATTCCTCATTTTTGGCAGGGGCTACGTATGACCTAATCATGAATGTACCCAAAGTTTGGAGCCATGGTGATTGTTGGTTTGACTTGGGCATCCAAATGACTTTCTGCCCTTGTCTAGGACCAGTCCTAGGAGAAATGTCCTACAGGCCAGAATACTGGACCAAAGTTAATGATTAAGATGTCAAATTAACGTTAATAGGCAAGGCTACATGTTTCATTCAGGGATCAGTTTCTGGAAATGCATGTAAGAGGCCTACAATTAGCTTGCAAATGACAGAAAAAACAGGGACAGAAAAATAAATTTTGATGTAGCACGAATCTTAAAGCAGAATGGAGGGCATCTGTTCATCTTCCTCCTCCAGCCAATGACCGAGATTTGCCCGACCTGGAGCTCATTTTGGGGCCATTTCCCGACCATCCAGCCACCTCCCTGGCCGGGCACCACCACCACCACCTCCGTTGAGGTGAGGGCTAACGTTCGGCGGTGACTTGGCCGCCGAAGGCGGCGGTTTCCGGCGAACTTACACTCCATCAAAAATCCGAAATTCATGAAAAAGCTCACCTTGGATCTGGCTCATTTGAGCCCGATGTCTCGCCTAATAGATCTAGGAAACTAGTACGGGTAGAGGTGAGGTGAAACAGACCTTGATCGGAGCCCGACGGCGGCGGTGGCAGTGGTTGGCCATGAAATTTCTCCTCTCCGGCGAGCTTGCTCCCGAACCCGATTCTCCATCAAAAGCTTCGATCTAGGTATCGAATTCCACTCCTTTGGACCTTCTGAAGCTAATGGGATGGTTGGTTTTGGCTGATATGGCTTGTATACAGAGATGCCATGATGGGAATTTCGGCCATGAGCTTTGGTTTCTCCTCATTGGCTCCAAGTGGCATGAAATTGGGTTGGAAAGGATGATAATTGATGTGTGGGTTCAGATGTGTGCTTGGGAAGAGAGGAGGAGGGCCACATGGCCTTCATCCCCATTTTCCCTCTCTTCTCTCTCCTCTTTTTCCCCCAATTTCCAAAACTACCCCCTTGCATGCAATCTCTCTCCAATTTCAGGAGGGTAGGGGCTGTCATTAACCATTAAGGCTGGTCATGGGTCTTGGTTCATGGGTTTAGCCCATTGGAAATGCGCTTGACACTCATTTTCTCTCTTTAGGCCTTATATTGACCAAATTGACTTTTAGGGTTGACTTGGTCAACTTGATGAATGGGCTGGCCCCACTTGATGGTCATGAACCCCATGTCACCACCTAACATGGGTTGGGTCATGGCTCAAGGCCTTAGCCCATTAGGAATGAACTTGGTCTTCAAATTTACTTAAATAGACCTATGGTTGACCAAGTTGACTTTTAGGGTTGACCTGGTCAACTTGATGAGTGGACTGACCCCACTTGATGATCATGAGCCTTATGGCATCACCCAACATGGGTTGGGCCATGGTGATGCCCAACTTGGGCTAATTGGGCCTATATGTGTGGATTTTACCAAATTAGGGTTATGCTCGACTTGGGTCAACTTGGGTCAATGGTTGACCCAATAATGTGGCTTTTGGTTCAATTAGATTGCTTTTAGGGTTAGGGCAATGTGGTGGGGTCATGGTATGGTTAGGGTCCTTATTTAGGCTAGTTTGACCTAGTTTGACTTGGGCCCTATGGTGGGCCCCACATGGCTTCACTCACCTACTAGGGTCAAACCTAGCTAAATACCCATATCACCCACTCCATGTCTAACCCAATCTAAGTTAAGGGGCCTAGACGTAACATGGGATGTTACACCTATCGCCCATAATAGTTTCTCGTCGCAAGAACGCAACACAAATAACAAAGGAGGAATGGTCGACTCGAAGACAACGATCAGAAATTTGAGTTGGAATATTCCCCAAGAAAAACACACAGGTTGTCACTCCTTTTTGAGAGTAAGACCAAGGTTACAGGCTAAGATCCGCTCAGGCAAATAGGATCCACCCGATACAGAATTAAAAAGCCTAGTAACGGCGATTTCGATCCAAAACTTGCAGCGATTAAATTAAATTTTCGGAGAAAACGAGTGCGAAACCACCACAACTAAAGAAGAGAATCACACAAGGGAGAGGGGAGGGATTACCCAACCAGAAAGCTTTTCACACAAGATAACTGTGGGAGAATCACTCTCTCCACGGATCCACCGGCGTCAAACCGAAGGGTTTGCAACCTTCTTCCAAGGAGTCGCACCAAAGGAAGCCGCACCGGAGTCACACCGAACGGATGGAGGGAGCAAGGGGGCGGTGACTTCACACCACAAGCAAGTGGGGCGGCGGCTTGGAGAGACTCCTCTTGGCCGAAATTCTCAAGGAGAAAGTTAGGGTTAAATTTTTTCTAATTATCTCATAAGGAAGCCTCCTTATATAGGAGTTACAAACAACCCTTAACCATTCATGATGGAGATGTAATCTCATCCATCCGAATGGCTAAATGCACACCAACATTAAAATTGTTCAAAATTAAAAATAACAAAACATGCAATGAATATAAAATTATCACATAAACATAGGATAATTGTATATTCCAAATAAAAAATAGAGTTCAAGAAAAGGAAATAAATAAGGCTAATTCTTTGTAGTGGCTATAGCACGCCGCGGGCGGAAGTTGTAGTGTAGCCTTCCGTTAGCGTCATCGTGCCGCCTCAAGTCCTTGAGTTGTATTGCCTTATCAACCGGATCATCATCAGCATCGTCAGCATCGTCTTCAAATGGTGGAGGGGGCATGCCATCACCTGCATCCATAAATCATTTTACCTTAGGAACCCAAACATATTTGGGTACTGTGTTCTTTGATAGCTTGACACCACTAGGAGCGTTAATATTGCGAGTGGTTGGTCTCGCGCTGTTAACTCGTGGAGCTTTAAAATTAGTAGGGTTAAACCAATAATCTGCGCCAAAATGAACAATTTTGTCGCAGCACCAACAGTTAAACCTATTGTACCTTATCTTGTATTCCTACCTTACCTTTTGTATGGGAGGTATAGTAGGGGCGACATACTTGGAGGTGGAAGCCTCCTGATGACAGCACACACAAGGCGTCTCAGTTACCTTGGCCTTAGGTACGACAGTTTTGGCTTTCGGTGTCTTCTTAAAATTATGTCCATGAACATAAGGACCATACTCTTTTAGACTTATCGCTTCATAATGAGCTTTAAACACACTTGCCCCAAAGTCTCGGGGACATTTCCATCCTTGACAGTGCTTCTTCGGCTCTACATAGGTAGGCCTAGCGAAGTGCCCATATGACGTCTCAGAGTCATATCTATTCATGGGGAAAATATCCTTCTTAAAAGTGGACTGACTCTGAGGTGCCTTCCCTTTACCTTTAACGGCGACTTTCTTAGCAACCTTGCCTTTTTCAGCTATGTGTCCAAGACCACTACCCTTCTTTGGAGTGGAAACTCATCGATGAGAGGGAGAATAGTTCTCGGTTTATAGTAGCTTTCAAAAAGTTTCCTCTCCACCAAGAGCTTTTCTTCTAGATCATCTAAGTATTTCTCCTTTAGGCTTAATATCTCATCCAGGCATTTTGATTCCTCTTTCAAGGAGTGGACTTCATCTCTGAGAGGAAGTAATTTTGTAAGTTCTGAAAGTGAGGGTTAGACCTGAAATACTCTAGAGGGGGGGGGGGGGGGTGAATAGAGTATCTTTAAAACTTTAAATCTTTTTGCTGTAAATAAAAACCACTTCAGAATAGGGTAGCTATATGATACCAAATTGCTGTAAATAAAAGTGAAATCCTAAGATAAATCAATCTACCACAGCCAAATCAAAAATTAAACTAACTAATCACAGGCACAGCAAACCTAACTAACACAGACACAACAAGAATAGAGGAAAAAGGGCAACCAAACAACACAAGACTTTTTATAGCGGTTCCCCAACCTGGGTACATCCACTCTTCTACCACCCTGGTAGGAATCCACTAACAGGTTTTGATCAGGTGAATGCCACCAATGAGCTTTTGATCAGGTGCTCAAAAACCAACCCAAGTCTTTTGATCAGGTGACTTGCAACCAATGGAATAACATTTGAAGGGAGTTAAAGAACCCTTTGTATAGTGAGGGGGTGAGAGAGTGATGGGGTCTTCTCTTTCTCAAATACAACTGAGAAGACTTAGTGGATATTTGATGTTAACAAAGCTCCCCTTGAGTTATAGAGTTGTTCAGGAAGATTGAGCTTTGCTTCAGGGTGAGTAGGTCTTCAATCTTTTAGCTTTGACCAGAGGAGTTCCATGAACTTCTTGACTGATGGAGATTATGTTGTTCTTGAAGAATCTTGGAATGAAGAATAAAAAAGACTCTTGATTTGAATGTGTGTTCTTCTTCTTCTTCAGTATCTTGTATTGTTTCTCTGGTCTTGTCTTCTTGTTTCTTGACTCTATTATTGTATATTGTTTTTTATATTTCTTGTTGTCTCTGTTCTTACCATCGAGAAGGAGGAAGAAATCCCTTTTATATTTTCTATGAAATTTTCCTTTGAATTTTTGAATTTCTTCCTGCATTGATTGCTGACGGCCTGGAGAATGTCTGCATTAATTGATTTCCCCAACTGTCCCTTTGAAAAGCGGCAAGTAATAATCCTGATGAATGTCATAATCAATGCTGCTTCTAATGGTAATATTCAGAGAATATTAAGCATTGATTATTCAGGAATTACTGCAATAGAATAAGGACAGAAGGAAGAAGAAGTCCAAGTCTGGATCTGCACAGAAATTGTTGAGCAATGAACAGAATTCATCGACCTGGTTCCAGAGTTCGTCAAGGTGAGAAGTCATGTTTGTCGACCAGATAATTGTTGTTTGTCGACCTGAGATCCAAGATAGCAGACTAGAGAACTGCTAACAGCCACTTGATAAAACTTGTCAATACTGTGGTCTAAGTTCGTCGAGCTGAGGACATAAATTCATCGACTGGAGTTTAGAGAAAGGAATTCTGGACTTAGAATGTTAAAGTAGAGTATCTAGAAATCGTCGACCTGAGAACTAAGTTCGTCGAGCTCAACTCAGAGAATTGTCTCTGAGTTCATCGAGCTGAGTTCAACGGACGTCGAACTCATTTTCCCTAGTCTTTGAAATTTCTCTAAGTCTTGAGTCTTCTACAGTCTGTGGATGGCTGGTCCATGCAAAGATGACTCCAAGGTCATGGCCTAGACTCTAGGACACAGAAATGACCCTGAATATACATGTTGGGTCAAATGATCCTAGTTTAGTGAACCTAGCCCAAATCCAACTAGAGATCCAACAAGTTCCTCCTCCAGACTTATTTCCACTACCTTAAGGGAGGCAATCTCTTTTGCTTGCTTTTTGACTACCTTGAGGCATTTGTCAAAAGCTATCAAAAGTTCCTGACGCTGAGCCATCAAGTCGGAAACATCTTCCTCGGAAGAATAGCCTTCATGACCATTTGTTGATGTTTCCGGTTTAGAGAGTATCGTGTACGAATTTACCTTCCCTTGATAGTCGGAGTCGCCAACCTCCTCATCTAATCGAGCCATAAGCCTGAAATAAGCTTCCTCATTCTCTGAACTAGACTCACTCGAGTCACTATCGCTGAGAGTCTTAGACTTCTTGGCGACGAAGCACTTTTCTTCTTTCCTCTTGCCCTTGAAGGATCTCTTCTCCTCTTTCTTGGATCCTTTCTTCTTTTTGTACGAACACTCAACAATCATGTTTCCTATCTTATTACAACAATATCACACAATGTTAGAGAAAGAATGTTTTTTCGGTTTAGATTTATACATGTCATCTTTGTTGTAGCTTTTCTTGGAGCGATCACCATCACGATGTGATCTTCTGAAGTCAGATGAGGAAGACTGATTTTTCATCTATCTCCTCTTGTTGAGAAGTCTCTTGAACTATTTGGAGATGAGTGAGAATTCTCCATCAGATAGCTCAGAGCCTAACCTGCTTGGCTCAAAGTCTTCTGGAGAATCTGGAGCTTGTGTCCTCACTAGTGACATAGCTTTGGATTTTCTTGAACCTTTAGTATTCAGAGCAACTGACTTCTCTCTGCTTGAAGTCCTGCTACTTTGATCCTCCTTCATCCTAGTAGTCATTTAAGGCTCGTAGGAGAGTAGCTTTCTGAAGAGGTTCCGGGGATCAATCTCCCGCAACTTCTCAAACTCTCTAATGGCTATAACTTTAATATCCCAATCCTTTGTCAAGGATCTGATGAATTTGTTGTTTAATTCACCATTAGTGAAGGTGAGGTCGTAGTTTCTGAGACCGTTGACTATCGTGAAGAATTTCTTGAAGCTATATGCAATGGTATCACTTGATCCTTGCATGAATGCTTCGTACTCTTGATTTAGCAATGATCTGTAGTCATCTCTGACTTCTTCAGTTCCTCCCATGAGAACAACTAGACAGTCCATATCTCCTTGGCTGATTTGTAGTGGAATAAATTTTGAAGCACAGAATCGTCCACTACACTTGCAATAATGTTCTTTGCATTATTATCTAGGGAGATTAAGGTAATTTCATCCTTAGTTAAATCCATCATTTTCTTAGGGATCATGATTGCTAAATTCAGGGCAGAGGCTTGTATTGTAATATGCGGTCCTTCTATAATCTGAAAAATCCTTGGATCTGCTGCTTCCATGAAGAATAAGACTCGCTCTTTCCACATAGGAAAGTTTTATTTGGTGCACATCGGCAACTTCATAGAAGACATGTCCTTGCTTTTATCCATAGCCACGAAGCGGAATCTCTTGACACTAGATGGGAGATCTTGTTCAAGGTGTTAACCTTATACCGAACAACCTCCCTCTGATACCAATTGAAAGTATCTTGTGTCTACCTAAATCACCCAAAGGATGGTGAATAGGTGATGTCTGTGTCTATTTGCAGAATAAAAATACTTTAAAAATAAGAGCACACAGACACAGATATTTATAGTGGTTCCCTGAGTTGAGCACTTTGGAGCCGCAACTCCTACAACTCGGAGACACTTCTCCTACCACTCGATCTACAACCGGATCTACAACTCGATCCACAAATGGATCTACAACTCGATCCACAAACGGAACTACAACTCGGAGATAAATCTCCTACAAATGTAAAAGACAATTACATAAAGGTCTTACAAATGAACTAAATAAGATTTGTAGTCTTCTATTCGTTGTTCTTCATTTAGGTCGAACTTGAATATCTTGGAGAACACGGTAGTATCGAAAATCTTGAAGACTTTGAATCTTGAATCGACTAGATCTAGGAGAATAGATGCCTTCAGATTGCAGAGATCTAGTCGAATCGGAAGAAGATCGAATCTTGCACAGCTTGCGTCGGCAGAAGGAAGTTCGCAAATCCCACGGGTGCCGCTGGGGTCGATTTTGGAATCTTTTGTGATTTTGAATTTTTACAATTGGAACGATTAGGGTTGATGAAAAATCAACCCTGGGTATTTATAGGTATCCGCAAAAGCAATAGTTATAAAAGAATTTCCAAAACAGGACATGCAAAAATTATTGTGCATGTCCGTCGTCCTACTCGAGCCGCGATTTGAAAATCATGCTGAAAAATAACCCAAGTCTTTTTCATCGAGTATCGTCGAGTCTGACCGTGTATACTCGCCGAACTAGTAGTGATATACGACAAAATTGACTTAGAGAAAGTCAACTCAAACCAGCTAGCCACTCAAAGCCTAAGATGAAGTCATACTCGATGAATTCGATGAGTATCAGCTGTATACTCGATGAATTCTACGAGTATTGGCTGGCTTACTCGGCTCACTCGACGCCATCGACACAGTCGAAGCACTCGATGCCATCGACGCAGTCGATGCACTCAACATCATCGACGCACTCGACATCGTCGACGCACTCGACATCGTCGACGCACTCAACATCGTCGACACACTCAACGCCATCAAGAAAGTCTACGCAATCATGCAAATGCCTTGGAAAAAATCAGAGAAGTAGCCTCGAGATGATTCGACAAATTCAGCATGTAACTATATCTATATTCAACGAATTCAGTGAGTATCGTTAGATACATTCGACGAATTCGACGAGTATACTTGATGATACACGACAAATTTTACTTAACTATTTTTCCACTCTCAGATATTCTACCACAAGTACATATGATGAATTCGACGGGTGCTAGTAATGATATCTGACGAATTCGACGAGTATCAACAAGTATACTCGATGAATTCGACGGGTATCGCTTACAATACTCGACGAATTTTACTTGGGTAAAATTCTGTTCTTCTGAATCTGAATCGTTCTCCTTCCTTGATCCTCCTCATGCACTTCAGATAGAAGTGCACCCTAATAGAGAGATTACACGTGAGTCAACACATAGGCCTACACAATGAAGGATTACATTATATAGTCCTGTGTTTACTGACCCACTATAACCTGACATTGGTGTGTACTTAGCAATATAGACTTGCAAGTACATACCTAAAATGGAGCATCAGATATAGACTCAATTCATCTTAGCTTAATGAGACCATTCTTCAAATCAGGGTCATTATGGATACAATACCCAACAAAATTTGAGTAGCAGAGCGGAATATCCATCATTTGATGGAGACCTACAAGTATTAGCTTTATGACAAAGGCATTCCTAGGGCCTTCTGGGCAGAAGGGATGGCCTGCGCAACATATGTCATCAATCAGATGACTCTAAGTCCGATCAACATGAGGTCTCATCATAAGATGATGTTTATGGATAAGCCTAGTGTTGGACACAATCGGGTGTTCAGGTCGACCTGCTATGTACATGTTCCCAATGCTCTCAGGACTAAACTGGATGCGAAGGCGAGAAAGTTTCTCTTCGTAGGCTATGCCGAGATGAAGAAGAGATGGAAGCGTATAGGCCATATGATGAAGAAGTTCGTCATCTCCAGACACATGGTCTTTGACAAATTGACGTCATATGGAGGTGGCTCATCTGTGGAGCTACAGAAAATAAGGTCGGACAACGGGCAGGAGGAAGCTACTAAGGATCTTCTGGTGGAGCTGCTTATGTCACTAGGAGCTCCAAGTGTTTCTAGCTCCTGGGTGGGGGCTTCTAATTCAGGAATGAGGGGGAACGATGCTCCAATTATGCCGGGATGGGAGCAGATTCAGAAGAAGCAGCAGAGGTGCTGAGCCATGGTCAGGTTCATCAGAGGTCAAAGAGGACAATCAAGCCACCGGCTCGATACATCAAAGGGAATATAGTGAGCTTCGTATATTGTTTCTTCGCAGGCCCTCTGAATGAGCGAGAGACCTTTAGCTTTGAAGATGCCACTGGAGTCAAGGATTGGGATGATGCCATGGATGAGGAGATAGCTGCCCTCAAAAGGAACGAGATTTGGGATCTTTGTTGGATCCATAGTTGGATTTGGACTAGGTTCACTAATTAGGATGTTTTACCCACCATGTATAGACATGATCATGTCTTTGAGTCCTAGAAATTTATACTGAGTTATTAGATTCAACCATACATGGACCAGCTAGCAGAAGACCTAAGAAGACTCAAGACTTAGAGAAAATCAAGTTCAGAAGAATGAGTTCGACGTTCGTCAAACTCAGCTCGACGATAGTCGCTCTCCACTCGACGAACTCAGAGTTAATTCTCTGAGTAGAGCTTGACGATATTTGAGCTCAGGTCAACGAAGTCTTGATTTCAACTTCAACACATTCTTTCAGAAAACTTTCTCTTAACTCAGGTCGACGAAGACAAGTTATCAGCTCGACAAACTTTGACCATAGTATTGGCAAGTTATTCACAGAATGCAGTTCTCTGAACACAGGTCGACGAAGACAAGTTATCAGCTCGACACACTTTGGCCACAGTATTAGCAAGTTATTCACAGAATGCAGTTCTCTGAACTCAGGTCGACAAACTTGGATCTCAGGTCGACAAACATTATTTCTCTGATCGACAAACTTTGGTCTCAGGTCGACGAAATTTGTTCTCTGGTCGACGATTTCCGTGAAGTTCCAGACTTAGAATTTTCCCTCTTTTTTGTCCTATTCCATATATTATTTAGCAATAATTCCTGAGTAATTAATGCATATATTCTCTGAATATAGCCGTTATTTGCAGCATTAATTTTGGTCTTCATCAGGTTAATTATTTGCTTGATTTATCGGGACAGTTGGGAAACTCATTAATGACATTATTCTCTAGCCGTATTTCATTCTCCAGGCAATCAACATTCAATGCAATAGAATTCAAAATTCAAAGGAGAATTCAACTGAAGATATAAAAGAGATTTTCTTTTCAGTCGACAAAAACAAGGTAGAAAAAGAGAAGCAACAGAGCAATACAGAGAACACAGAAACAACTCTCAGAAATTCTCTGTGCATAAAACATTTTGTTTTCTCCTTGATCTTACTGAAGAAGAAGAAGAACAACCATCACAATCAAGAGTCTTCTTCAACTTCTACTCCAGGATTCTTCAAGGACAACAAACCTCTATCAGTCATAAGTTCCTGAATTACATCAAATCAAGGCTAAAGACCTACATCTTGTGCAAGGTTCCAAGTTATATTGAAAGGCGTCTTGACAAACAACAATTCACTAAGGGTCCGTTCGGCGCGCAGGTATTGGCTTTCTGGAATTGGCTTTGCCATCCAGAAAGCCAATTCTCTTGTTCGGCGTGTCAGAATTAGACGGGCATTGGTTTTCACTTGAAAACCATGGGTTTTCCTATATACCTAAAAATCCAGTCCCCCAAAACTTACCTCCCACTGCAGGTTTTCCAGATTTTCACCGCTACCATGCCCCGACCCCGACCCAGACCCCGCTCCCGACCCCGCCCCCACTCCCATGACCCGACCCCTACCCCGCTCCCGTGCCCCGACCCCGACCCCGATCCAGCTCCCGTGCCCCGAATCTGATCCCTCTCCCGTGCCCCGACCTCGACGCTCCGACGTCGACTGCGCGACGTCGACGACGTCGAAGCTCCGACATCGACGCTCTGACGCCGACTCCTCCCACGCCACTGGAATATATGTACGCTCCGACGCCGACTCCTCCTCCGTGCCGCTGGAATATATGTATGCTCCAATCTTCTTCCTCTTCCTCTTGAGATTGTGACAGTTATACAGATCTAAATTGGATAGTGATGTGTGTTTAGTGTGCATACTTGTTAGTTGATTCCTCATCTTTCTATCTTGTGTGTTGTTGTCATCAAAAATAACTTATAAATTTAGAGTTTTATCCAAATGTTATATCTGTGTGTTGTTGCTTCTCATGGAATAGGATTTCTGTGGTCCTTGATACTCGGCATTCCTGTCGGATTGGTTCTGGTGTTAAGATTCGTCTTCGCGTAGAACGCCCGGGCCAAGCGGCACTGGGAGATGGTAATCTTAAGTATGGCCGCCTCCTCTCTCGTTTTTTTTTTAAATTTGCGTGCTCAAGCACAACGTGCGTTGATCCTGGATACATAGAGGTGGAATACACTGCAATGATAAAAAAATGATGTCGAGGTTGAGTAGTTTCTTGAACCCTAGTGGCGATTCAGGGATGACAAAAATAGTTCCTAAAAATTGTAATTCCAGAAAGCCAATTCTAGTGTGCAGCCGAATAGCTTTTACATATCAATGTCAATTCTGTTCACTGAAAACCATCCTGCAGCCGAACAACATAATTGGTTTTCTGTACAAAACCAATTCCTGCAGATATTGGTTTTCTGGCCAAAGCCAATTCCAGAAAGCCAATACCTGCGCGCCGAACGGACCCTAAGTCTTCTCGGTTGTTTGAGAAAGAGAAGACACCATCAATTTCTCACCCCCTCCTGTATAAAGGGTTTCTTAACTCCCTTGAAAAGTTTATTTGGTTTTTAGACACCTGATCAAAAGCTCAAAGGTGGCAGTCACCTGATCAAAACCTGCTAGTGGATTCCTACTAGGGTGGTAGAAAAGTGGATGTACCCAGGTTGGGGAACCACTATAAATTCTTGTGTTGTCTAGTTACCCTTTTTCTTATTGTTCTTGTTGTGGCTGTGATAGGCCAGTTATGTTGTGGTAGTTTAGTTTAGATCATTTTCTTTTATCTGTTACTAATACTGGTATCATACATTACTCTGAAATAAAAATGTATCTTAAACAACCAAAAGTTTTAAAAATACTCTTTTCACCCCTCCTAGAGTTAATCAAATCTAACCCCCTTCTTTTAATTGGTATCAGTGTACAACCTTAGGCTCGCGAGAGGCGGTCCAACGAGCGAGAATGGGAGACTGGCGAGATGATAGGATGCCCACCGGCAGGAGGCGAGAGGGGGGATCCTCTGAAGTGGGCGAGACCTCCTAGTGGGCGAGACCTCCTAGTGTGCGAGATCATTCTAAGAGGTGAGAGAGTCCACAGGCCGAGAGGGCGGCGAGACAGACAGGACGGTCGTCTCGCCCGACAGTGCTTACTCCACTCGCCGCATGGGAGAAAGGATGCCTTTACCCTTTTACCCCCAAAGGGGGGATTTTACCTTTGTGCCCCAGGTAATTTTACACTTCTACCCCTGGAGGTCTGCGTATAGCCCTCCAGAACAGCGGAGTTTGGCTCTTGGCAGACCCAGCCCATGGTGTTTTAGTCATTTCAGGTTGATTCAGAAGTGTTATTTGCAGATCAAATTCAGAGGCCTATAAATAGACCGATAAGGTGCCTGACATGGTTGTTGAACCTTTCCACTATCTTCCTCACAGGCACCTAGCTCAGCATTGGCTAGGGAGGGGATTTTTAGTTCTTCCAAGAAAGAGGTGGGACCTCCGAGCTGAGACCCCTCGGTCTATTTTCAGGCCTCCGACTCTCGTCAGGGGGATAGCACAGGGAGAGTACCTGTGGGCTGCATCCTGTTTCGAACTTTAGGAGGAAGTAGAAAGCTGGTTCCAACAATCAGAGCTGGTTTCTTTAGTTGTACAAGCTAACCCTTGAACCAAAAGATCCTTTGGTAGATTTAATCTTAGTTTTATTTATTACACAGCATGACACAGAATAAAGACTATGCAAACACCAGACCTCCAGTCTGTAATTTGAATAAATTTGCAATCTAGAAGGCAAGAATCAGGCTGTATATGAATTCCATTGATGAGGACATCTATAATTCTATTTTTACAGGTCCTCCTCAACCAACAGCTGCTACTACATCTAATTCAACATCAAGCACACATGTTGTTCCACCTCCTGAGTGGATAGATGCTCAGAAAAAGGCCAAGATTGCAGATGCAAAGGCCATGAATATACTGGCTCAGACTATGTCAGATGACATATTCCAAAAGGTGGCTGAAAGCACTTCTGCAAAAGCAATCTGGGACTCTCTAAACCAGATGGTTGCTGGCTCAGCTGATGAAAGAAAGGATAGAAGATCAACTTTCATCTCCTAGTATGAGAACTTCAAGAAGGAAGATATAGAATCTGTTGGTGACATGCACAACAGATTAAGTGCAATCATCCGTAAACTGAAGACCTTGGACAAAGACATCTCTCTCACTGAGATCAATGACAAGATCCTCATTTTCTTCCTAAGCTCATGGAATTCCAGGATATGGCCAATTAAGGAGGCCAGAAGTTTGAATGAGATTTCCACAGAATCTCTCCTGGTAAAGCTCAAATCTTATGAGCTGTTGATCAAGTCCAGAGAGACTGCAGAACAAAGGACTCTTCCACCAGCAAGAAAAGAGCAGAATATAGCTTTTAAAGCTGCTGAAGAAATTGAAGTTCCAACATCAAATGAAGAACTCCTGAGCCTCTTAGCCAAGAGATTTTACAAAATGACAAAGAAGGACTTCAGGAGAAAGTCATCCAGGCATGATGATAAACCCAAGTATGACAAAACAGCCACTAAAGAAAATGTGTATTTTGGATGCAGAAAGCCAGGACATTTCATGTAATAACCCCATCCGTTCATATAATATATACTAGAAGGTCCGGCCGGGGCCCCACAATATATACCACAAAACAAACGATGAAGCTACGGAGTGATACCAGAGTAGTGCAGCACACATTGCATTCTAGCGGAAGCCGATACACTTGCACTGCTCTCTTGAATGTCCAACATATAAAACTCCACATTTTATAGATTATAGGAATGTCTTACAACATGTAACAGCGTTGGCCTTATGGCCTTACAGGGCTTTTAAACAGTGGCCCAAACTTTGGCACGCAGGCCAGCCACATCAAAGAAAACATAACATGTACATTCACAATTGCCTTCAAGGACTAGCAGCGGCAGCAGCAAAAGTAGTAGGGACTTCAACCCTTATGTGTCCCGCTCGGTTCTCCAGCACCTGCACAGGGACATTCCACCCAAGGGTGGCAAACAGGGGCAACGGTCAGCATTCAACTGACCAAATTATAACGACCCTACCCCTTTTCTCGGGGCAGCGGTAATCTTCCCTGCAGGCATAGCATATCACAAACATGGCAATCTATCTCATCTAATGTGCTTTCACGCACACATACCATCATAACCGTCAGCCACCCGACCCAATGATCCGTGCACTCAGGGCACATTCTTGGTGGACTAGCAAATCAGTTGCCCACCATCATATCAGGGTCACAGCCCAACGACAACTCACTTGAGCATTTCCTCCATGGCGTGCAGCCGGATTTTTATAGTCTTAGTGAACTGGGATTGGCCCGTAGCCCCCTATTGTATCACGACACTTAGGCCTAAGACTCTTGCTATGCGCTCCAATAGACCGCACCTTCTGGTATTATGTCGGACGGACATAACGCAGGTCGGATCCTCCACCCATCGTTGCTCAAATCGCCTTGCCATCACCAAGTACGGCGTACTCGCGGCTAAATAAAGGCGTGGGTAGGTTTCACCGATCCTGTTCTGGCATTCAAGACTTGGCATAATCCTTACACCCATTCTCTCACAATATTAGCGGGTCTTTCTTGGGCACACCAGTACTTCCTGCTACTCTCTTCGCAGGCGGACACCGCAAATAGCACAAATGTCAGGGGTCTTTCCTGACTACCATGCCAGTACTTCCTGTTACTCTCTTCACAGGTATACTCCCTATGAACATTAAGAATTACAAAGGGTATTTCCTGGAATTCCAATCCAGTACTTCCTGCTACATCCGTTCACAGGTCAAACCCAATAGCACAAGAAGCACAATCATTTTACGGGTATTTTCCTGGACTACCACTCCAGTACTTCCTGCTACTTCCTTTCACAGGTCCAACCCGTCGACTCCTAAACTATGCATTTATCACGGAGTCTTCTCCGGTTTGTATATGCAACATCACCAATCCAGATCAACCTGTTCAGATGGGCTTCACACAACATGCTTATTCGGTACTCCATTTCCGGATATATATGCCAACAAAGGGGATTCCATGAATCAACTCAAAGACTCCCAAAATCAGCCACCTTTTGGTGGGGGAATCACAGACATATGTCACAAGGAAGCCTTCACATGGCTAGGAAGAAAGGTCGTTACCCTTGAAGACCGTTTTGGTGCCATTAACACCTAGCTGGCTCGAAAGAACCGCAAAAGCTTTGCCTCCGCAACGCCGGCCTCGGATTTCTCGTCGGAATTCCGCAGTACCACCGATGTCCAGCCCCTCTTCTTCCTCCTCCCTCCTCCTCTCCCTTTCTCTCTCTAAAAGTGGAGAAAGAGGAAAGCCACTTAACAAATGAGTTCTTTTAACCCATTCCCGGCCTTAAGGACACAGGGAGGAAGCTCAGCACTTAGATCTCAGCTGAAGGAATGGATGGCCACAATTTGACAACAAAATCATACTTTTTTGCCTGACACAGCCTGTGATACGCCTGTGTCCATGGCCGTGTTCCCTAAGCGGTGCTCAACCTACTTATCCAACCCAGTGACACGCCCATGTGACACGCCCGTGTCATGGGCCGTGTCACCCGACACGCCTTCACACACGCCCGTGTCTGTGGCTGTGTTCATCAGGCTGAAAAATCTCAAAATCACCCGAGACTCACACGGCCTGTGACATGCCCGTGTTCCAGGCCGTGTGCCCATACAAGGCACAAGACACGCCCCAGCTCAAATTCATCGGGCTGAGTTCATCGACCACGCTGACACGCCCTGTGACACGCCCGTGTCACAGGCCGTGTCCTAAGCACTCGACGATCGTCGACCACTCGTCGACTGTTCACCCAGGAAGGACACGCCCTGGGACACGCCCATGTCCCAGGCCGTGTCACCTGAAAAACTTTGGATGCTGAAAAATGGGTTGTTAAAACCCTCCCCTCCTACAAGAAATTTCGTCTTCGAAATTCGGATACAGGAAGGCAACTAGCAATCAAAAAGTTATAACATCAAAAGATCTTATTACAACAAAAGTTTCACGATCCAATTGCTACACAAATAGCTCGGGAAACTCCGCTCGCATGGTCTGCTCTCGCTCCCATGTCCGCACGGCCGCAATTGTCCAATCGGATTTTAACTATCCCGATCGTCTTGTTTCGCAACTATTTCTCGGCTCGATCCTCGATCTGAATGGGTCTAACTCTCGTTGTTAGTCCATACTCCACCGGCACAAGATCATCAGTGATCACTTGAGCTGGATCTTTAACGTCCTTTCGAAGCACCGCGATGTGAAACACATCATGTAGTCCACCCAAGTCTACCGAAGAGCTAGCCGATACGCAGCTTCTCCTATTCGCTCAACTACTCAAATGGACCCAAATATCTTGGACTCAACTTTTTCAAACGTCGAATCCGGGATACGCCTTTGAAGGGTTTGACCTTCAAGTAGACCCAATCGCCTATCGTGAACTCCATGTTCCGGTGCTTGGCTGTTGGGTCCGGCGTTCCTTCACTTGACCCGTGGCGCTCTTCCACTTATTTAAGAAATTAAGTAGCACCCTTTCCAACAGTCCGGGATTTTGGTGCAGTTGGGTATGCGCTTGATCCTTCAATTGGTATCAGAGCAGGTCACGGGTTCAAGACCGGGGGGGGGGGGGGGGGGCGCTATTAAATCCTGATTTTTCCCTTCTACCTGTGTGGGTCTGGCAGGTCAGGCAACCGTGGACATGTGGTAACCCCACCTCTGAGCTGTGTAACCGTGGACATGTGGTAACCCCACCTCTGAGCCGTGTGGGCCATGTGGTAACCCCACATATGAGCCATGTGGGCCATGTGTTAACTCCACCTCTGAGCCGTGTGGGCCATGTGTTAACCCCACCTCTGAGCCATGTGGGCCATGTGGTAACTACACCTCTGAGCCGACGGGTTGTGCTGGACGCCAGAGGGGGGGGGATTGTTGGGTCCGACGTTCCTTCACTTGACCCGTGGCGCTCTTCCACTTATTTAAGAAATTAAGTAGCACCCTTTCCAACAGTCCGGGCTTTTGGTGCAGTTGGGTATGCGCTTGATCCTTCATTGGCGTTATAGTACTTTGCTTGACGATCTTGGGCTATGAGTAGCCTTTCTCGAATCGCACGAATGGTTGAGTTTGCTTCATCGACTTCATTACGATTGTACACTCTAGCTTCGCCCGCTTCTACCCAAGCCAAGGGAATACGGCACTTCCGTGCATATAGAGCTTCATACGGTGCCGTTCCGATGCTCGTCTGGTAGTTGTTTATAAGCAAACTCCACCATGTAGAGATGATCTTCCCATCTCTTTCCGATGTCTAGGGCATACATCCTGAGCATGTACTCCATCGTTCTGTTGGTTTATTCAGTTTGGCCATCCGTTTGGGGATGAAAGGCCGTCCTGAAAGTCAACTTCGTGCCCAACAGCTGGTGAACTAGCCTCCAATCCTTTGACATGAATCGCTCATCTCGATCACTTACAATGCTCCGAGGAACACCGTGAAGCCGTACAATCTGTTCCACGTACAGCTTTGCCAAACTTTCTACCGAATCATTGCGCTTGTTTGGTAGAAAATGTGCCACGTTTGTTTGCCGATCAACAATCACCCAGATGGAATTGTTTCTGTGCTGAGATCTCGGTGACCCGTGCACGAAATCCTTAGAAATATCATCAAATTGCCACTCTGGAATCGGCAACAACTTCAAATAACCACCCGGTTTCTGGTATTCCGCCTTTACCCTAGCATAGGTTGGCATTTGGTAACATAAAGAGCAATATCTGTCTTTAGCCCTGGCTAGTAAAATAGCGTTTTCATATCGCTAAACATCTTCGTGCTCCCTGGGTTGATTGAGTACTGCGTATAATGTGCTTCATACACCAGTTCTTCCATCAACTTACCCACATTTAGGACGCACAAACGACCCTCTTTCCGCAAAAGACCGTTATTCCAGGAGAATTTCCCTTCTGGCCCAGCTTTCGCATAACGTAGGAGATCGTCAGCCAACTCCGTTGCCCATCGAACTCGGTCCGCAATGTCACATTGCACCTCCGTCCAGTTCAAACATGCATTGGCAGTGACATTCTTGTTAATACAAGAAATCTCTAACGCTTTCAGCTCCTGGATGAGATGTTCATCATGCTTTTGCAACCAAGCTGCTCTTACCGGAGTCCGCCGACTCAAGGCATCCGCGACAACATTCCCCTTCCCGGTAGTATAGTGAATCTCAAAGGTGTAGTCCCCGAGGAACTCCAACCACCTTCGTTGTCGCATATGCAAGTCCGTCTGCTCCAATCTGTACTTCAGGCTCTTGTGATCTGTATAGATCTCCACCTTCACACCATAAAGATAGTGTCGCCAAAGCTTTAGTGAAATGATCACCGCCGCCAACTCAAGATCATGGACTGGATAATTCCGCTCGTGCACTTTCAGCTGGAGTGAGCCATAAGCAATCACCTTTCCGTTTTGCAGAAGCACGTAGCCTAAGTCGCTCCCAAAAACATCACTGTAGATTACAAATCCATCGGTACCACATGGTGATGACAACACATGCACCATGGTCAACCGAATCTAAAGCTCGCGCGCACTCTGGCGACCAAACGAACTTCTGTTCTTTTTGCGTCAACGTGGTTAGCGGCAAAGCAATCCGTGAGAAGTTTTCAACAAATCTTTGGTAGTAGTCTGCTAGTACAAGGAAACTCCGGACCTCGGCCACTGAAGACCACTCTGGCCACTCTTCTATGGCCCTTATCTTCTCTGGATCCACATCGATGCCCGCTCCACGCACCACATGGCCCAGAAAAGCCACCGATGATAGCCAAAACTCACACGTCGAGAACTTAGCATAGAGCTGCTTCTGCCTCAATTTAGTCAACACCAACCACAAATGTTTCTCATGATCCGCTTCCGATTTCGAGTACACCAGGATATCATCAATGAACACTATTACGAACAGATTCAGGTACTCGCGTTATAGTCGATGCATCAAGTTTATAAATACCGAGGGCGCATTACACAGCCCAAACTGCTTGATTGTGAACTTGTAGTGCCCGTACCTTGTTCCAAATGCGGTTTTGGGAATATCTTCTTCCTGGATTCTTAATTGGTAATAACCAGAATTTAAGTCCAACTTCGGGTAGATGGACAATCCCACTAGCTGATCAAACAGCTCATCAATCTGTGGAATCAGATATTATTCTTCTCGGCCCGCTTATTTCGTTCGCGGTAATCACTACATAATCGCAAGTCACTGTCAAAAGCACAAGGGTGCTCCAAGGAGACATACTTGGGCGTATATAACCCTGCTCCATCAATTCTTGCAGTTGGACTTTCAGCTCTGCCATTTCCTTTGGCGCGACGCGATAAGGCGAGCGGGCCACAGGTTTCGTACCTGTCACCAACTCGATTGTGAAGTCAATCTCACGCTGGGGTGGTAGCCTAGGGAGATCATTGGGAAACACATCTACAAATTCCGACACAATCGGAATATCACGCACACTGGCCTTTGGCTCAACAACCTGACTCAGAGTGAAGTAGCACTCCGCACCCTTCCGAACAACCTTAAAGACTTGTAGTGCAGACAACAACATCAATCAAGGCATGCTACTCCGCAAGCCAATCCATACCAAATATCACGTCGAATTCCGATATTGGCAATACAGATGCAGTCAAACTGAAATCCCGACTTCCTACTTGGACCGCCACATCACAAGCTTGATTCACAAGCATCCAACAACCATTTAGCAACACCATTCTGACACTATCTATCTGCATGTGACTAGGTATCCCACGCCGTGCTAGAAACTCGCTAGACAGAAAAGAATACGCAGCATCCGTATCAAACAGTGCTTGTGTGTTCTGACTCATCGCAAAGCCTGTGGTGCACATAACACACACAAGCAACATACACAAGAGGCAAACAAAGCAAGCAATACGATTATCACGCCCTCATAACACTTAGGATTGCGCCTGGGATGCAGAGGACTCCACCACTGCTTTTTCTGTCTTCAAATAAGATACTCCGATTTCCTGCTCAACCAGACATCGACGACTCTTAACAAGGTTGGGCACAAGTGTCCCCATGGCATAAAACATCAACAATCTAGTCATGTTCATAGCGATTGTCCAAAAACGTTAATTCCACACATCCAACTATCATCCAAAACGGCTTACTGTACATATAACACATGCATAAACCACCATACATGAGGAGCCCAATTATTTATGTACATCATTATGTCGACATTTCTTTCTTCTTTCTTGCCCGCTACCAGCCAACGCGGCAATCTCGGGCTTTATGTCCTGCTTTACCACACGAATAGCACTTGTATTGCTTCTTTGGCTACTGTGCACCATCCCAACAGTCACAAGCGAGGTGTCCTACCTGACCACAAGCATAACAAGTACGCCTCTCAAGTCTTTGCCTCTTACGGTGAGCAGACTTTCGAACCCTTGGAGTGCGCACTTTCCTGGTCACAGGCATCTGATGGGCTCTCATCAAGTCCATTTCCAACAGTATAGCTGCCTCCACCAGTGGTTGGAATCCCAAGAACTAAGGACCCATCAACAAGAAACGGAGTTCCTGACATAGCCCATCATAAAACCGATTGATCTTCATCCCCTCGATTTCAAACACAAACTCGGGTTATTGTCTCATTGCAACAAATGCCTGAAAATAATCCTCAACCATGTCCTCTCCTTGGCTCAAACACACGTTCACCAACGAAGCTAAGGCACTTTCCCTTGCCGCCTGCTCAAGTTCACTACCCGGCATAGGACGCATTACCAGATCAGAGGGTTGAATCTGTCCCTCCTGGTAAGCCTTGAGCGTTGCAAAAACAACATCAGCAATCAGTCGAGCCGTTTCTATCGATGGAGGAGATGTTGGTACCCCAGTTGATATCATGCTTCCCATCGAGTGTTGGGGTTCCTGCTGCCATTCCATCGCACCCATCGCCTACATTCGGAAAATTACACAAGTAAGCAACAAGATAGGAACGCGCAGGTTCCTCAAACACAAAAATTTGCATGCCTAGCATGAACATTCAGGAGTTCAAACGTATTACCTAGCATGAACATTCAGGAGTTCAAACGTATTACCGTGGTTCGCACAGACACGTGCTCGCCACCCCACAAAAGAAGTAGACCACGACTTTGAGAGGGCAAGACCAAGAGCTCTGATACCAAAAATGTAACAACCCCAATCCGTTCATATAATATATACTAGAAGGTCCGGCCGGGGCCCCACAGCATATACCACAAAACAGACGATGAAGCTACGGAGTGATACCAGAGTAGCGCCGTGCACATTGCATTCTAGCAGAAGTCGATACACTTGAACTCCTCTCTTGAATGTCCAACATATAAAACTCCACATTTTATAGATTATAGGAATGTCTTATAACATGTAACAGCGTTGGCCTCATGGCCTTATAGGGCTTTCAAATAGTGGCCCAAACTTTGGCACGCAGGCCGGCCACATCAAAGAAAACATAACATGTACATTCACAATAGCCTTCAAGGACTAGCAGCGGTAACAGAAAAAGCAGTAGGGACTTCAACCCTTATGTGTCCCACTCGGTTCTCCAGCACCTGCACAGGGACATTCCACCCAAGGGTGGCAAACATAGGCAACGGTCAGCATTCAGCTGACGAAATTATAACGGCCCTACCCCTTTTCTCGGGGCAGCGGTAATCTTCCCTGCAGGCATAGCATATCACAAACATGGCAATCTATCTCATCTAATGTGCTTTCACGCATAAATACCATCACAGCCGTCAGCCACCCGGCCCAACGGTCCGTGCACTCAGGGCATATTCTTGGTGGACTAGCAAATCAGTTGCCCACCATCGTATCAGGGTCACAACCCAACGACAACTCACTTGAGCATTTCCTCCATGGCATGCAGCCGGAGTTTTTTAGTCTTAGTGAACCGGGATTGGCCCATAGCCCCCCATTGTATCACGACACTTAGGCCTAAGACTCTTGTTATGCGCTCCAACAGACCGCACCTTTTGGTATCACGTCAGACAAACATAACACAGGTCGGATCCTCCACCCCCCGTTGCTCAAATCGCCTTGCCATCACCAAGTACGGCGTACTCGCGGCTAAATAAAGGTGCGGGTAGGTCTCACCGATCCTGTTCTAGCATTCAAGCCTGGGCATAATCCTTACACCCATTCTCTCACAACATTAGCGGGTCTTTCTTGGGCACACCAGTACTTCCTGCTTCTCTCTTCGCAGGTGGACACCGCAAATAGCACAAATATCAGGGGTCTTTCCTAGCTACCATGCCAGTATTTCCTGTTACTCTCTTCACAGGTGGACTCCCTATGAACATTAAGCATTACAAAGCGTATTTCATGGAATTCCAATCCAGTACTTCTTGCTACGTCCGTTCACAGGTCAAACCAAATAGCACAAGAAGCACAATCATTTTACGGGTATTTTCTTTGACTACCACTCCAGTACTTCCAGCTACTTCCTTTCACAGGTCCAACCCGTCGACTCCTAAACTATGTGTTTATCACAGAGTCTTCTGCGGTTCGTATATGCAACATCACCAATCCAGACCAACCTGTCCAGATGGGCTTCACACTGCATGCCTATTCCGTACTCCATTTCCGGATCTATATGCCAACAAATGGGATTCCATGAATCAACCCAAAGACTCCCAAAATCAGCCACCTTTTGGTGGGGGAATCACAGACATATGCTAAAAAGGAAGCCTTCATATGGCTAGGAAGAAAAGGTTGTTACCCTTGAAGACCATTTTGGTGCCATGAACGCCTAGCTGGCTCGAAAGAACCACAAAAGCTTTGCCTCCGCAACGCCGACCTCAGATTTCTCGTCGGAATTACATAGTACCACCGATGACCATCCCCTCTTCTTCCTCCTCCCTCTTCCTCTCCCTTTCTCTCTCTAAAAGTGTAGAAAGACGAAAGCCACTTAACAAATGAGTTCTTTCAACTCATTCCCGGCCTTAAGGACGCAGGGAGGCAGCTCAGCCCTTAGATCTCAGCTAAAGTAATGGATGGCCATGATTTGACAACAAAATCATAATTTTTTCCTAACACGGTCTGTGACACGCCCGTGTCCATGGCCGTGTTCCCTATGTGGTGCTCAACCGACTTATCCAACCCAGTGACACGCCCATGTGACACGCCCATATCATAGGCCGTGTCACCCGACACGCCTTCAGACATGCCCGTGTCTGTGGCCGTGTTCATCAGGCTGAAAAAATCTCAAAATCACCCGAGACTCACACGGCCTGTGACACGCCCGTGTTCCAGGCCGTGTGCCCATACACGGCACGAGACACGCCCCAGATCAAATTTATCGGGCTGAGTTCGTCTACTGCGCTGACACACCTTGTGACACGCCCGTGTCACAACTCGTGTCCTAAGCACTCGATGATCGTCGACCAAATCTTATTGACCAGTCGTCGACTATTCACCCAGGAAGGACATGCCCTGGGACACACCTGTGTCCCAGGCCGTGTCACCCGAAAAACTTTGGCTGCTGAAAAATGGGCTGTTACATTTCATTTCAGAGTGTCCTGAGAATCAAAAGAAGGAGAAAAGAAAAGAAAAAGACTCCAGGAAGCATCAATACAGCAAGCCCTCCTCTAGCAAGTGTAAAAGAAAGGAGAAAGGCTTTGTAGCTGAAACTTGGAGTGACACAGAAGAAGAATCTTCATCTTCCAGCTCCAGTGAAGATGAAGAAGAGGCTAAGGTAAGGGAAGTTTGTCTTATGGCAATCAATGCCTCCTGCAGCCAATTTGATGCTGAAGAACAAGTAGAACATTCAGATGATGAAGAATCTGAATCAGAAGCTGATCATGTATTATCATCTTTTGATTATAATTCTGATAATTTAAAACTTGAATTTAAATCCTTATGTATAGATTTAATAAACTCTGAAAAAGAAATCAAAATGCTTAGGGAAAAGTTATTTGAACATGAAAACTATATTTCTGAAAACATTAAATTAAAAGATGAATTAACATTTGCTCAAGAACAAATAATATAATTAAAATCTGAATTAGCTGAGGCTAGGAAACCTGAAGAATCCCTAAATGGGAGAAGCATCAAGTTGATGGACATCACAAGCACAGTCAATATCAGACTTAATTGAAAGATGGGCTTAGGTACTTCATCAAGCCAACCCCTACGAATTTAGAAAAATATATTGACAACACCTATAAAATTTGTCTCTGAAAAAGGAAAAAAAAAGATAGACAATGATAACAATGTTAAACAAACAGAACCAAAACCTAAGAATAAGAAAAATAAAAATAAAAAGAAAAATCCTAACTATAACAATGTTCAACAGTTTTTGTCGAACGCAAAATGACGAAATGTGTACAGTTCGTCAAACTCCAGTTGACGAACTCCGAACGCAGATTTCTATTATAATAATTCGTTGAACTACGATCGACAAAACCTGTATGGTTCGTTGAACCAAGATCGACGATTTTGGGGCCTAGAGAATGGATATTCTCATTCTCTGAGTGGAGTTCGATGAACTCACCCCCATTCGTTGAACTCAGATCGACTAACTCACTTGAATTCAAAGAACCCAGTTCAACTTAACAGAAATTTTAATTCTTTCAAAACTTATAATCAACCAAGATCATCGATAAACCAATTTAATCAATAGATTATACCGCCTAGAAAATATCACCCTTTAGGTTATAAATTCCAACCTGAATATTCATTTATTTCCAGTTTTAACTATGTGAAGAAAGAAGGACCCAAGGTAACTTGGGTCAGGAATGGCTAATCTGTTTTATTGTAGGTGAAAGACTATCCTAGCACAGAGCAACAATGGTATCTAGATAGTGGCTGTTCTAAGCACATGATTGTAAATAAGGCCAACTTAACTCATTACAAGTCAAAGCTAGGACCAAAAGTAATATTTGGTTACTCCAATTGTGTCCAGACTGAAGGCTATGGAAAAGTCAAGATTGGAGCTGTCACCATCAGGAAGGTAGCCTATATAAGTGGACTAAAGCACAACCTTATCTCCATAAGTCAATTATGTGATGAAAGGTTTCAAATATCATTTAGTAAAATCTCATGCATTATTACTTCTTTAGATAACCATGTAGTTTTGACAGGCACAAGAGCAGGAAATATTTATATATTTAATTTTAATTCTTCCAAAATAGAAATATGTTTGTTTAATTCAACCAGCAACGATAATGACCTTTGACATAGGAGATTAGGTCATGTAAACTTGAAAAACATTGTCAAATTATCTAGGGACAACCTTGTTAGAGGATTGCCTTCTTGCCCCTATAAGAAGGAAAGTCTCTGCAGGGCTTGTCAATTAGGCAAGCAAACTAAAAGTAGCTTTAAATCATTAAACAAAAGTGACTCACCTAGATCATTGTACTTGCTACATATGGACCTTTTTGTCCCTATTATTGTACAAAATCTAAGAGGGAAATCTTATACTTTAGTGATTGTAGATGACTTCTCTAGATTCACTTGTGTATTCTTTCTGAGATCTAAGTCTGATAACTTCAAGGTTCTTACAGATTTTCTCAAGAAGATACAGATTGAGTACTCTACTCCAGTTGCATTGATCAGAAGTGATCATGTTACTAAGTTTGAGTCTCTTATTATGCAAGAGTTCTATGAGAAGGAAGGTATTAGGCACTGCTTCTTAACTCATAGAACACATCAACAAAATGGTGTTGCTGAAAGGAAGAATAGAACCCTAATTGAATCAGTAGGCACATTACTTGCAGATGCTCATTTGCCCATATCCTTTTGGGCAGAGGCTGTAAGCACATCAAATTATGTACTGAACAGAAGTCTTATACACAAGCTTAAGAATAAGACTCCTTATGAGCTACTTAAAGGAAAGAAACCTAAAGTAGACTATGTCAAAATATTTGGCTGTTTATGCTACATTCACAACATTAATAAGAAACACATTAGAAAATTTGAAGTCAAGGCTGAAATGAGAACTTTTCTTGGATATTCCCAAGTAAGCAAGACTTATAGGGTGTTTAATAAATTGGTGGGCCAAAACCCGAACAGGCAAGCGTACCTGTCGAATCATAGTACCAAGGTCGTATTTAAACACGTGGCTGTCAATTACTTCTACTCACGCTCTAACTATTATCCTACCGGAAAACTAATGGGATTTTGAGAATTTTTTAGAATAAAACAAAAGACAACTTGCGAGACGAAAAACTTATAATAAAAAGCTAGCATTCGATCAATGATTCACCATGAAATTAGATGAGAGAGATAAAAATAAAGATAGTTTTAATTTTGCAAATCATACTCGACCGTGACGGATCCGAAAATAAGACAAAATCTCGCTAGAGCATTAGGTCTCCTAACTTATAGACTCTTCGATCGAAATCTCTTTACAAACCAAAGAAGCCTAAAGTTGCATTATCGAGGTGATCCGCACTATTGGATTTGACTCCATTCCGGAGGATTTACGTCGTCCTATCTCTAGGATTGCGTTCAACTCCTTCCTTCTTTGAGTGATCTTTCACATTCATGAGCCTCTCAGCTACTCAAATATGAGATACCAAGCCTACAACCGTATACCGGAAATACGGAGTCGACAAAAAAATAAATCAAATAAGGATCGAGCATGAAATAACAAAAATAAAACTAAGAAAAAAAATAAACTCTCATCTCACTTCATGGATCCTCACGATCGAATGCTATAGGAAATTAGCTACGCATAATTGAAGGGGAAGACAAAACAAAATAAGAGAGAAACATTTTCATTATTATGCAAAAAGAAGTACACAAAATATAACAAAGACAAGATTATGATATGAAGAAACTTGCACTAATGGAAAAGAAAACTAATATAATAATGAAACTAACAACAACTCACAAGCACTCTCCTCTCTCCAACTCAACACTCACATTCAACTTGAAACTTTACTTCTCAAAATTTTTCTCCCTTTGGCTTGAGGGATGGGGTGGCTTTTATAGGAGATGGAGAAGGATCTAGAATGAAATGAAGAGGAGGAGGCCAAGGGGGGTGGCCGGCCATGTAAGGAGAGAAGTGCATGCATGACATTAAATGAGGTGGAGAGAATTCATGCATGATATTTAATTAGGTGGAGAGAAAGAGGTGGGTTCAATGCATGGACTTTAAGGGAATGATTTGGAAAATATAAAATAGAAAAGAGGAATGAATAAGAAATAAAGAAAGAGAGAGAGAGGGGTTGAATGTAGAATAATAAAAACAAGAAATAAAAGAGGAGGAAAGAGTGTGGCCGGCCATGTAGAGGGATTCATGCATTTGAAATTAATGAGGAGGGGAGAGAGAGGGCATGAGGTGGCCGGCCATGCATGGGCCTTAAATGGACCAAACAATGGAGAGAGTGGGCTGCACTTGAAGGGGACGGGCTGCTCCAATGTGGGTTGCATCTTGAAGTTGGGAAGAGGCCGACCATGCAATTTGTGGGCTGCTCCAATGAAGAGGGCTGCATGGATGTTGAAGTGGTTGGGCTGCATCATGTAGGCTGCATGGTTGTTGACGGGCTGCTTGGGTTTCACTTGAAGGAGAAGCTTGGGCTGCATGGTTGCATTTACGTACAAGGGCTGCTCCATGTTGCATGCATTTGGGCCATGATCCTACAAATAACAACACAAAATAATCATTAGAAACAAAATATTATTCATGAGCATAAAATTATAACAAATAAGACTAAACATAAAATAGAATAATATATATATTAATAAGACTAATCATAGCAACAAATATTAAAACTAAAGTAAACATAACACAACAAAAAATATAAAACACAAGATAAATTTAGAAATTATCATAACATACGCGAAATAAAACAAAACAGACATAAAACAAACTAAACTTAGGAATTTAGGTTTATAAATTATACCAAAAACGATGACTAAAAGTAGTCATCAAATTCCCCCATGCTAGAGTATTTGCTTGCCCTCAGGCAAATAAAACTTAAAGAACTAGAGAATGAAAACAAAGAAGATGTAGGTTGCATAATTAAGAAAAACAAAACATGAAAAATTAAACTATCCTAATTCCTATGTTAACAACTAGTGGGGTGAGAAGTGCACAATAGAAAATTTGAAAATGGAACCCTAAAAATCTCATTAAAACATAAGAAAAGTCTACTAATTTCTAAATCTTAAAACAAGGCATCCAAAATAAATGAAAATAAGGAAAACAAAAGTAGAGGTTCTAAATAAACGGCGCATTAACAAACTACTCGGTTGCTAGATAAACATTAACCCTAAAACACTCCAAGATAACCTCCAAAGAAATCCATCAATGATGGTGGCCATAGGCTTGTACGTTCACACTTTCTAAACTCTGCGAATTTACGTTCTAAGATCAATAGGACTTCTACTAGGCATTAAAACTTGGCTTAGGTAAATGATTAGGAAGTGGAATCAAAGATAAACATGAAGGTTTTAGGCACTAAACCAAGGTGAGCTCAAAAATAAACAAAGCACAAAAAAATGAGAAATAACGAGTATGTCATTTCTCCAATATGAAACTACAAAAACAAGGCCATGAAAATTTTTCTTTTATAAACTTGGCCAAACATAAACTTTTTGCATTCATTTTTTTTGATTTTGTAATGAAATTTTTTTTTTCTTTCTCAATTTTTCCTTTTGAATAGCATTTGATAAGAAAGCTCCAAAAATAAACTTGAGAATTTCCTATTCATTTCAAAAAGAATACCCTTCCCACAAAAAATAAATTTTAAGCTCAAATTTTTAGTGCAAAAATAGGAAAGATTTTTGGCTTTGGTGAATATAATGAAATGAAAGGTGGAGCTAAAACAAGGAAAAAAAAGGAAAAGGCCCAAAATTGTTTTGCAAGGGTTTTGTTTTTGGTGGGCAAGAAAAGCTCAAACTATTCAAATGGTGGCCTAAATCATTTCTAAAAAACGTAAAAACGGCGCAAATGCTTCGAGAGTAGCTTGGTACAAGTTCTAGACACCAAGAAAGACTACCCCGCAAATGAAAAAGAGATAACATTACCTAGCAACCATTCGTAAGCAACTAACCGAATAAAAAGACATAACTACAAATTGCTAACTTAAAACGTAAAAATTGGATGCCTATATTTAAGAAAAAGAAACTAGTAAAACTAAGCTATGTTAAACTAATAAATTTAGAAAACCAATTCAAAGAAATCTAAATAGAACTACAAAAATCGCACGGGCCTACACTTCACTAGAAGAAACATGAAAATAAAGATAGAAATAATTTTAGATTTTGTTTTTCAAATCGTTTTAAGCACAACTTTTTTTTAATTAATTTTTGTTTTTCTAATTTTTTTGGGTTTTATATTTTATAATTTTTGGTTGGATTTTGATGACATAACATAAACTACTATACTAATATAAAACATAATATTATGTTTTTTTTCTTTTGAAAGAAGAAAAACAGAAAGAAAAGACCAAAAGAAACTAGACCCCCCCATGCTTAAATTCTTCATTGCCCTCAATGAAGAAAACATAAAGAAAAAGAGAAGGGGACTGAGAAGAAGAGAAAAAGAAAAATGCAGGAAAAATAAATAAATAAGAACAGGACTTCCCCGGGTTCGTGAGATGAAGGCGGATGTCACTCCCCCATGCTTGCTTTTTAGAGTACTTGATCGTCAGCAGGTATGACTTGATCCATCTGATATCAGCAGCGGCGGAGCGGCGACCACGATCATGGACTTGATTGGCCTCCGGTAGAAAGAGCAAAATAAAAGAAAAATAGATAGAGTCCATGGGTAGATGCCCGATAATGTTTTTTTTTATTACAACAATCCAAATAAAAGAGTTTCATAAAAAAATAGTAGTCCAAAAATAAAAATGTCCATCAGAAAATAAAAAACTAAGGATCAAAAAGAAGATTCTCCTTTGCAGGAGTCACAGAATCATTAGAGAAATAGAGTTTAAGTCTATGGCCATTAACTTTAAAATCACCCTTATCGGGGTGCGAAAGCAACACAGTTCCATCAGAATAAACTTCCTTGACCGTAAACGGTCCAGTCCATCGAGATTTAATGTGTTCGAAGAAAATACGTAAGCGTGAATTAAAAAGAAGAACTTGATCGCCAGGTTTAAAAATTTTATGTTGGCCCAAGTTCTTATCGTGATCGACTTTAGTTTCAGGGTCGGGTGATTTTGCATATGAATTTTTCAGATTTTTGTCTTCTTCAAAAAAAAAGATTTTCAAGATTCTTTTGTTTAAAAACAGTTTCATTTTCAAAATTTATTTGCATGGGCATAACCGTATTTTTAAAAATATTGGGAGAAAGTTCAGAAGAAGAAGACGAAAAATCATTTGGAGAAATATAGGAGTCTTCGTTTAATTCATCAAGAAAAAAACAAGTGTCATCATTTTGCAAAGAATTTCTCATAGATTGATTAATATCAAAAGTAACCTCTTCATCTCCCACACGTAGAGAAAGTCTTCCGTCACTCACATTTATGATTGCTCGAGCGGTGGCTAGGAAGGGACGACCAAGGATAAGAGGGACCTCGACGTCCTCTTCAATATCGAGAATGACAAAATCCACCGGGAAGATGAATTTGTCGACCTTCACTAGCACATCCTCAACGATACCTAACGGATACTTAATCGATCGATCAGCCAATTGAATACTCATACGCGTAGGGATGAGAGGGCCCAATCCTAGCTTTTTAAACAATGAAAAAGGCATCAAGTTGATGCTCGCACCTAGATCCGCTAGCGCATGTTGTATAAAAAGATCACCAAAAACGCAAGGAATTGAAAAACTACCCGGATCGTGTATTTTTTTAGGCAAGTTAGAGTTTTTAACGACCGCCGAGCACTCTTCATTTAACGTTACGTGAGAAAGATTTTCCAATTTCTTTTTATTCGTTAATGTTAAAAGTAGCGAATAGAAAAGAACAAATGGATAGAATTTTGAATAATTGAAATTTTATTATCCAAAAAAGGTATCTATTACAAAGGTATGCCCTCCTTTATATAGAATGGAGGAGAGATGAGAGAATACAAATAAGAGATGTGGGACTATAATTTACAGGACTAAGCGGACTATACAAACCAAACCGCACAAGCCGCGCGGTTAGACAGCAGGGCTAACCGCACGGCTACCATCAGAGAGGAAGAGAGACTGCCAGGGTAGACCGCCAGACCGCCCGGTCTCGAAGCCGGCTGAGACAAACCGCCAGACCGCGCGGTCTTCAACCCGCCAAGACAAACCGCCAGACCGCCCGATCACCAACTTCAACACTCCCCCTCAAGCTGGAGCATATATATCGATCATGCCCAGCTTGTCGCAGATGTGGAAAAAGGAAGCGGACACCGGCTTGGTGAAGACATCTGCCAACTCGTTGTCGGAAGTGACAAATGGAGTGCAAATCTGTTTCTTCAATATTTCTTCCCGAATAAAATGACAGTCGACTTCTATGTGTTTTGTTCTCTCATGAAAGACCGGATTTTTGGAAATGTGTATCGCGGCCTTATTGTCACAGAACATAGGAAGAGGATAGTTGTAAACCTCTCCTAAGTCAAGCATGAGAGCCCGCAACCACTTCAACTCACATGTAGTCGATGCCATGCTGCGATATTCCGCCTCTGCACTAGACCTGGAAACGACAGACTGTTTCTTGCTCTTCCAACTCACAAGATTGCCTCCAACAAATGTGCAGAAACCTGAAGTAGATTTGCGGTCCCCTTTGTCATCCGCATAGCTTGAATCAGAGTACGCTTCAACCCTAAGGTGACCATTTTTCTGAAATAGGAGTCCTTTCCCTGGAGCAGCTTTAATATACTCTAGTATCCTCAGAGCAGATTGTAGATGACACTCCCTCGGAGCTTGCATGAACTGGCTCACCTTGCCAACAACGTAAGAGATGTCGGGTCTGGTTACCGTGAGATATATGAGCTTGCCCACCAGATGCCGGTATCTCGTAAGATCGGAGAGAAGAGGTGAGTCATCTGTCCAAGTTTTGTCTTCTCCAACAGCCATAGGACAACGTGCAAGTTTAGCACCAGTCAGTCCTGCCTCCTTTAAAAGATCAAGAGCATACTTCCGTTGTGAAAGGACCATGGAGTTGGGCTTTCTAGAGATTTCAATCCCCAGAAAGTATTTCGGGGAGCCCATATCCTTTGTGACCAGATGTTGACGAAGGTGTTTCTTGGTCATCAATACCCCATCCTGGTCATCGCCAGTAAGAAAAATGTCATCAACATAAACTGCATGAACAACAAGACCAGAGGCGGTTTTCCGAACAAACAAGGAGTGATCTGCTGAGCTTCTTGTAAAACCAATGGCCGCAACAATGCCACTGAACTTGTCAAACCAGGCACGAGGACTCTGCTTGAGGCCATAGATAGCCTTCTTTAGCCGGCATACCCGTGTCTCCCCCTGAGCAACATACCCAGGAGGTTGCTCCATGTAAACATCCTCCTGCAGATCACCATAGAGGAAGGCATTCTTAATATCTAGCTGCGAGATGGGCCAATCCCTGTTGACAGCCACGGAGAGAAGAACCCGAATAGTGCTGAGATGAGCCACGAGAGAGAAAGTGTCAAAGTAATCAATCCCATATGTTTGGGTAAAACACTTGGCAACCAGGCGAGCCTTATAACGATCCACACTGCCATCCGGGAGAAACTTCACCACGAAGACCCAGCGACAGCCAACAACATCTGTGCCGAAAGGAGGAGGAACAAGGGTCCAGGTACCCCGTTCAGTGAGAGTAGCAATCTCCTCATCCATGGCAACTTTCCAATGAGGAATAGTAAGGGCCTCCTGGTAGGAATGGGGGGTGCCAGTGGCCGAGATAGCTAGTGCAAAAGCTCTGCGAGCAGGGGTAAGACGATCATAGGAAACAACTGCAGCAAGCGGGTGTTGGGTACAGGCCCGAACCCCTTTGCGAAGAGCAATCGGGAGATCCAGGTCAGTAGGTGCCTCAGTATCCGGAGTATCCGTGGTGGAGAGAGCTGGCCCGGGAGTAGAGAGAGATGACAGCAGAGTGGAGGGAGAAAGCGGAGTAGAGGGTGGAGATGATGAGGATGGGGAAGACGGTGGAGTGGGTGGAGAGGGCGGAACATCAGTGGGAGCAGAGGGAATGGATGGGTTGGTATGAGAAGTAGGATCAGGAGGAGTAGAAGAGGATGCGGGAGAGAAGTAAGAGGCATTGGCAAAGAAGGTGACATCCGCAGAGACAAATTGCTTGCGTGTAACAGGGTCAAAGCAGCAATATCCTTTCTGAGTGGGAGAGTAGCCCAGAAAGACACATTTGGTGGCACATGGTGAGAGTTTATCACGGGTGGCGGCGGGAGAGTGCACAAAAGCGGTGCACCCAAAGATGTGTAGAGGAAGAGGAAAGGGATCCTTGTCTGGATAAAGAATGGAGAAGGGGGTAGCACCGTGGAGAACTGTGGAGGGAAGGCGATTGATGAGATAGCATGAGAGGAGGACAACATATCCCCAATAGGAGCGAGGAACATGCATTTGAGTCATCATAGTGCGAGCGACATCAAGGAGGTGACGGTTTTTGTGTTCCGCCACCCCATTTTGTTGGGATGTGTAGACACAACTTGTTTGACGAATAACACCATGGTGAATACAAAAGGAGGAGAATTTGTGGCTAAGATACTCCTTAGCATTGTCAGAACGAAAGAGTTTAATAGATGTATCAAACTGAGTCTTAACCATAGAATAAAAGGAGGTCCAAACAGAGAACAGCTCGGAGCGATCTTTGAGAAGATATACCCACGTACATCGAGAGAAATCATCAATGAAGGTGACAAAATAGGAACTACCCCGACCGATGGTGAGGTTAGGAGCGGGACCCCATATGTCAGAGTGAACGAGGTCGAACGGACGGGAAGAGCCCCGACTTTGCGTTGGTGGGAAGGATGAGCGGTGATGTTTGCCAAGTTGACATGCATCACAGTTTAGAGGAGGATGATGAGGAGGGAGGTGCGGCAGGAGCTGGCGGAGAATTCGGGGAGGAGCATGTCCAAGGTGAAGATGCCATTGGAGAAGATCTGTAGAGGAGGAGGAGAAGGCAGATAGAGCAGAAACGTTGTCGAGGAAGTAGAGGCCACCACTCTCAGTCCCGGTAGCAATCGTCCGTTGGGAGTCCGGATCCTGAAAAACACAAGAGCTAGGGGTGAATATGACAGAACACCGTAGTTGCTTGCATAAAGAAGTAACCGATAATAAATTGCACGGAAACTTGGGCACATAGAGGGTATCAGCCAGGCAGAGAGATGGAGTGACTTGAACCATGCCCGTCCCATGGACCGGGGAGGGAGATCCATCAGCAACAATGACCGGGGGCAACTGAGCATGTGTGTCAAGAAGAGAGAAATATTGAGGATTGCCTGTCATATGATTGGTTGCACCAGAGTCGATGAGCCATCTTCCGCGAGTAACAACATGAGCACTACCAGAAGAGGTGACCACGGAGGCGGACAGGCTAGAGGAGGGGAAAGCCATGGAAGCAAGAGAGGAGCAAGCCGCGACGATAAGAACAAGCCACGAGAAGAGAAAAGAGCACCAAGCCGGGCGAACAGAAAACAGGTCGGGCGGCTAGGAAGGACGCTACCAAGAAGCAGAGCAAAGCAGAGGGAAAGAAGTCGCACGGCTTGAAAAAGTCGGGCGAACAGAGGAGAACAGGTCGCACGGCAAAAGATGAGGCCGGTGCGACTAGCAAGCAGGAGCGGGTAGAAGGCAACAACAAGTAGAGCGCGAACAGTAGCGGCTAGCAAGAGGTCAAAGGCACAGCAGGGAAGAGGTCGCGCGGACTGAAAAGGCCGAGCGAACAGAAGAGAGGAGAAGAGCAGGTGACCGCGACCAAGATGCGGGTGAGAAAGGAACAACCCGCACGGTCAGGCAGATCACAGCAGCAAACCGCGAGTATAGGGACAAGCGGATATGGGGAAAGCAGAAGCGGACAGGGAGAAGAAGTCCGCAGCGGGTAGACACAAGCCGCAAAGACAAGGAAGTCGGAGAGGCAAGAAAGAGCAAGGAGCGCGGCGACAAGGAAACAGGTCGCTGCGACGAATAGCAGTAGGAGAAGAGAACCAAGAAGCAAGCCGCGAGAACAGGGCAGCGGACAGAAACAAGCCGATCGAACAGGGCGGCGGACAGAAGAGCAGGCAAGCCGCGAGAGAGGTCGCGGATAGTGGAAAACAAGCCGCTAGAAGCAGAGAGCGCACAGAATCAGGAGGAAATGACCGTGTCCTCTGATACCATGTTAAAAGTAGCAAATAGAAAAGAACAAACGGATAGACTTTTGAATAATTGAAATTTTATTATCCAAAAAAGGTATCTATTACAAAGGTATGCCCTCCTTTATATAGAATGGAGGAGAGATGAGAGAATACAAATAAGAGATGTGGGACTATAATTTACAGGACTAAGCGGACTATACAAACCAAACCGCACAAGCCGCGCGGTTAGACAGCAGGGCTAACCGCACGGCTACCACCAAAGAGGAAGAGAGACTGCCAGGGTAGACCGCCAGACCGCCCGGTCTCGAAGCCGGCTGAGACAAACCGCCAGACCGCGCGGTCTTCAACCCGCCAAGACAAACCGCCAGACCGCCCGGTCACCAACTTCAACAGTTAATAAATCCTTGAGATATTTGGCGTATTTCGGCATTTGGCTAATGGCTTCGTGAAATGGCAAATTTATATGAATTTGTTTAAACATTTCAAGAAAGCGTGAATATTGATCATCTAATTTTTCCTTCCTAAGCCTAGCCGGATAAGGAGGTGGCTGAAATGCCTTTATAATTGTCGGAGCATCATTTTGAAAATCGTTAACTTCTTTTTCAAAAATAGGCTTTTCTTTTTCAAAATTAGATTTGTCTTTTTCTTTTTCAAAAATTTTATCATTCGATTCCGTAACGATAATATTTTCAGTAGTAGGAGAGGCAATCACCTCTGGCTCTTCCCTTGTGGTGGGCTTGTTAATAACTTTACCGCTCCGAAGGGAAATCGCATTCACGTGTTCCCTTGGGTTAGGTTCAGTGTTTGAGGGAAGAGCCCCGGGTGGCCTCTCGGAGATGACCTTGGCAAGTTGCCCGACCTGGTTCTCTAAATTTTTCACGGAGCCAGTTAGACTTCTAATGATAGCATCATTCGAGCTTATATATTTAGAAAGTATTTCCTCCAAAGATGGAGTTTTTTGAAAATTTTTGTTTTGATATTGTGGTGGTGGTGATGGTACGAAATTGTGTGGTGGGCGTGCAGTATTAGCAGGGTTACTCCAAGAAAAATTAGGATGGTTACGCCATCCAGGATTATAAGAGTTCGAAGATTAAAACTAGGAGGTGCAGAAAAATTAGAAAAAGCAGAAAAATTATTGGCAGAATTATTTTGAGCAGGCCTGGGTATGTTCCCCAGATAATCCACCTGCTCGGCAGCAGCAACATTCACATTTTCATATACCTTAGCGGCGGAGGAAGCAGTCATCTTCGAAATCTTCTTGTTCAGCATTTCCACTTGCAACGCTAGTTGCAAAACCGAGTCCACTTCATAGATACCTGCAGGTTTAGATGGGCGAGTCCTAGACGAATTCCACTGATAAGTGTTCATCGCCATGTCCTCGATAAGCTCAAGAGCGGCTTCCGGAGTTTTGCGGTCCAAGGAACCAGTGGAAGCGGCATCTATCATTTGCTTAGTTTCTTGATTTAGCCCATTATAAAATGTCTGGACCTGTAACCATACAGGCAGAGCATGATGAGTGCATCTTCTCAAAAGTTCTTTGAACCTCTCCCAAGTGTCATAGAGGGTCTCAGAAGCAATTTGAGAATAAGAATTTATATCATTTCTTAACTTAGCAGTTTTAGCGGGAGGGAAATATCTAGCAAGAAATTTTTCAGTTAAAATGTTCCAAGTAGTGATTGAGCCTCTTGGAAGAGAACTCAACCACTGTTTGGCTTTAGTTCTTAAGGAGAAGGGGAAGAGTCTTAGCCTTATAGCATCGTCTGAGACACCATTTATTTTAAAGGTGTCACAGATTTCAAGAAAATTGGCAATATGCAAGTTCGGATCTTCATCTTGTAATCCGTCGAACTGTACATATTGCTGCACCATTTGTATGATGCTAGGCTTAAGCTCGAAGTTATTGTTCGCAATTGCAGGTCGAACAATACTCGTTTCAGTCCCCTCCAGGTTGGGTCGAGCATAATCAGACATGGTCCTTTGCTGAGCCATTCCTGGGTTGGGATCTCCCATTTCGGAAAAATTACAATCCCCGAAGGAATCCTCAACCGCTGTTTGAGAAGTGGAAGCCCCGAATCGTAGTTGTCTCCGAAAGGAGCGTTCGATTTCCGGGTCCAAATCAACAAGTAGCGACGGATTCGCTCGGGTCATGCACTAGCAAAGAAAACGAGGGAAGATGAAAATGAAAACTTGGAAAAGAAAGAAAAAGAGGAAAAGAAAGGAAATTGTTTTTTTGTTTTTTTTTTGAAAAAAAATTTTTTTTTTTTTTAGACGGCTTGGCCCTCGAACTTCCCGAGGACTACCCGGTGAAGGGTTCGCCCGGTACTAGGTAAAATGGTGGCGCTTAAAGCCCCTTACCCTTTTCGAGAGATTTTAGGTGGGGTAGAAATAAGGTGAAGTGGGTTGATTATAAATATTTAAATATATAAATTAAATTTTTTTTTGATTTTTGGAGAAGTAATAGCGCAAGCGTTTTCAAAATATTGACGAAGAAGTCCCCGGCAATGGCGCCAAAAACTTGGTGGGCCAAAACCCGAACAGGCAAGCGTACCTGTCGAATCGTAGTACCAAGGTCGTATTTAAACACGGGGCTGTCAATTACTTCTACTCACGCTCTAACTATTATCCTACCGGAAAACTAATGGGATTTTGAGAATTTTTTAGAATAAAACAAAAGACAACTTGCGAGACGAAAAACTTATAATAAAAAGCTAGCATTCGATCAATGATTCACCATGAAATTAGATGAGAGATATAAAAATAAAGATAGTTTTAATTTTGCAAATCATACTCGACCGTGACGGATCCGAAAATAAGACAAAATCTCGCTAGAGCATTAGGTCTCCTAACTTATAGACTCTTCGATCGAAATCTCTTTACAAACCAAAGAAGCCTAAAGTTGCATTATCGAGGTGATCCGCACTATTGGATTTGACTCCAATCCGGAGGATTTACGTCATCCTATCTCTAGGATTGCGTTCAACTCCTTCCTTCTTTGAGTGATCTTTCACATTCATGAGCCTCTCGGCTACTCAAATATGAGATCCCAAGCCTACAACCGTATACCGGAAATATAGAGTCGACAAAAAAATAAATCAAAGAAGGATCGAGCATGAAATAACAAAAATAAAACTAAGAAAAAAAAAATAAACTCTCATCTCACTTCATGGATCCTCACGATCGAATGCTATAGGAAATTAGCTACGCATAATTGAAGGGGAAGACAAAACAAAATAAGAGAGAAACATTTTCATTATTATGCAAAAAGAAGTACACAAAATATAACAAAGACAAGATTATGCTATGAAGAAACTTGCACTAATGGAAAAGAAAACTAATATAATAATGAAACTAACAACAACTCACAAGCACTCTCCTCTCTCCAACTCAACACTCACATTCAACTTGAAACTTTACTTCTCAAAATTTTTCTCCCTTTGGCTTGAGGGATGGGGTGGCTTTTATAGGAGATGGAGAAGGATCTAGAATGAAATGAAGAGGAGGAGGCCAAGGGGGGTGGCCGGCCATGTAAGGAGAGAAGTGCATGCATGGCATTAAATGAGGTGGAGAGAATTCATGCATGATATTTAATTAGGTGGAGAGAAAGAGGTGGGTTCAATGCATGGACTTTAAGGGAATGATTTGGAAAATATAAAATAGAAAAGGGGAATGAATAAGAAATAAAGAAAGAGAGAGAGAGAGGGGTTGAATGTAGAATAATAAAAACAAGAAATAAAAGAGGAGGAAAGAGTGTGGCCGGCCATGTAGAGGGATTCATGCATTTGAAATTAATGAGGAGGGGAGAGAGAGGGCATGAGGTGGCCGGCCATGCATGGGCCTTAAATGGACCAAACAATGGAGAGTGTGGGCTGCACTTGAAGGGGACGGGCTGCTCCAATGTGGGTTGCATCTTGAAGTTGGGAAGAGGCCGACCATGCAATTTGTGGGCTGCTCCAATGAAGAGGGCTGCATGGATGTTGAAGTGGTTGGGCTGCATCATGTAGGCTGCATGGTTGTTGACGGGCTGCTTGGGTTTCACTTGAAGGAGAAGCTTGGGCTACATGGTTGCATTTACGTACAAGGGCTGCTCCATGTTGCATGCATTTGGGCCATGATCCTACAAATAACAACACAAAATAATCATTAGAAACAAAATATTATTCATGAGCATAAAATTATAACAAATAAGACTAAACATAAAATAGAATAATATATATATTAATAAGACTAATCATAGCAACAAATATTAAAACTAAAGTAAACATAACACAACAAAAAATATAAAACACAAGATAAATTTAGAAATTATCATAACATACGCGAAATAAAACAAAACAGACATAAAATAAACTAAACTTAGGAATTTAGGTTTATAAATTATACCAAAAACGATGACTAAAAGTAGTCATCAAATTCCCCCATGCTAGAGTATTTGCTTGCCCTCAGGCAAATAAAACTTAAAGAACTAGAGAATGAAAACAAAGAAGATGTAGGTTGCATAATTAAGAAAAACAAAACATGAAAAATTAAACTATCCTAATTCCTATGTTAACAACTAGTGGGGTGAGAAGTGCACAATAGAAAATTTGAAAATGGAACCCTAAAAATCTCATTAAAACATAAGAAAAGTCTACTAATTTCTAAATCTTAAAACAAGGCATCCAAAATAAATGAAAATAAGGAAAACAAAAGTAGAGGTTCTAAATAAACGGCGCATTAATAAACTACTCGGTTGCTAGATAAACATTAACCCTAAAACACTCCAAGATAACCTCCAAAGAAATCCATCAATGATGGTGACCATAGGCTTGTACGTTCACACTTTCTCCACTACGCGAATTTACGTTCTAAGATCAATAGGACTTCTACTAGGCAATAAAACTTGGCTTAGGTAAATGATTAGGAAGTGGAATCAAAGATAAACATGAAGGTTTTAGGCACTAAACCAAGGTGAGCTCAAAAATAAACAAAGCATAAAAAAATGAGAACTAACGAGTATGTCATTTCTCCAATATGAAACTACAAAAACAAGGCCATGAAAATTTTTCTTTTATAAACTTGGCCAAACATAAACTTTTTGCATTCATTTTTTTTGATTTTGTAATGAAATTTTTTTTCTTTCTCAATTTTTCCTTTTGAATAGCATTTGATAAGAAAGCTCCAAAAATAAGCTTGAGAATTTCCTATTCATTTCAAAAAGAATACCCTTCCCACAAAAAATAATTTTTAAGCTCAAATTTATAGTGCAAAAATAGGAAAGATTTTTGGCTTTGGTGAATATAATGAAATGAAAGGTGGAGCTAAAACAAGGAAAAAAAAGGAAAAGGCCCAAAATTGTTTTGCAAGGGTTTTATTTTTGGTGGGCAAGAAAAGCTCAAACTATTCAAATGGTGGCCTAAATCATTTCTAAAAAACGTAAAAACGGCGCAAATGCTTCGAGAGTAGCTTGGTACAAGTTCTAGACACCAAGAAAGACTACCCCGCAAATGAAAAAGAGATAACATTACCTAGCAACCATTCGTAAGCAACTAACCGAATAAAAAGACATAACTACAAATTGCTAACTTAAAACGTAAAAATTGGATGCCTATATTTAAGAAAAAGAAACTAGTAAAACTAAGCTATGTTAAACTAATAAATTTAGAAAACCAATTCAAAGAAATCTAAATAGAACTACAAAAACCGCACGGGCCTACACTTCACTAGAAGAAACATGAAAATAAAGATAAAAATAAATTTAGATTTTGTTTTTCAAATCGTTTTAAGCACAACTTTTTTTTAATTAATTTTTGTTTTTCTATTTTTTTTGGGTTTTATATTTTATAATTTTTGGTTGGATTTTGATGACATAACATAAACTACTATACTAATATAAAACATAATATTATGTTTTTTTTCTTTTGAAAGAAGAAAAACAGAAAGAAAAGACTAAAAGAAACTAGACCCCCCCATGCTTAAATTCTTCATTGCCCTCAATGAAGAAAACATAAAGAAAAAGAGAAGGGGACTGAGAAGAAGAGAAAAAGAAAAATGCAGGAAAAATAAATAAATAAGAACAGGACTTCCCCGGGTTCGTGAGATGAAGGCGGATGTCGCTCCCCCATGCTTGCTTTTTAGAGTACTTGATCGTCAGCAGGTATGACTTGATCCATCTGATATCAGCAGCGGCGGAGCGGCGACCACGATCATGGACTTGATTGGCCTCCGGTAGAAAGAGCAAAATAAAAGAAAAATAAATAGAGTCCATGGGCAGATGCCCGATAATGTTTTTTTTTATTACAACAGTCCAAATAAAAGAGTTTCATAAAAAATAGTAGTCCAAAAATAAAAATGTCCATCAGAAAATAAAAAACTAAGGATCAAAAAGAAGATTCTCCTTTGTAGGAGTCACAGAATCATTAGAGAAATAGAGTTTAAGTCTATGGCCATTAACTTTAAAATCACCCTTATCGGGGTGCGAAAGCAACACAGTTCCATCATAATAAACTTCCTTGACCGTAAACGGTCCAGTCCATCGAGATTTAATGTGTTCGAAGAAAATACGTAAGCGTGAATTAAAAAGAAGAACTTGATCGCCAGGTTTAAAAATTTTATGTTGGCCCAAGTTCTTATCGTGATTGACTTTAGTTTCAGGGTCGGGTGATTTTGCATATGAATTTTTCAGATTTTTGTCTTCTTCAAAAAAAAGATTTTCAAGATTCTTTTGTTTAAAAACAGTTTCATTTTCAAAATTTATTTGCATGGACATAACCGTATTTTTAAAAATATTGGGAGAAAGTTCAGAAGAAGAAGACGAAAAATCATTTGGAGAAATATAGGAGTCTTCGTTTAATTCATCAAGAAAAAAACAAGTGTCATCATTTTGCAAAGAATTTCTCATAGATTGATTAATATCAAAAGTAACCTCTTCATCTCCCACACGTAGAGAAAGTCTTCCATCACTCACATTTATGATTGCTCGAGCGGTGGCTAGGAAGGGACGACCAAGGATAAGAGGGACCTCGACGTCCTCTTCAATATCGAGAATGACAAAATCCACCGGGAAGATGAATTTGTCGACCTTTACTAGCACATCCTCAATGATACCTAAAGGATACTTAATCGATCAATCAGCCAATTGAATACTCATACGCGTAGGGCTGAGAGTGCCCAATCCTAGCTTTTTAAACAATGAAAAAGGCATCAAGTTGATGCTCGCACCTAGATCCGCTAGCGCATGTTTTATAAAAAGATCACCAAAACCGCAAGGAATTGAAAAACTACCCCGATCGTGTATTTTTTTAGGCAAGTTAGAGTTTTTAACGACCGCCGAGCACTCTTCATTTAACGTTACGTGAGAAAGATTTTCCAATTTCTTTTTATTCGTTAATAAATCCTTGAGATATTTGGCGTATTTCGGCATTTGGCTAATGGCTTCGTGAAATGCCAAATTTATATGAATTTGTTTAAACATTTCAAGAAAGCGTGAATATTGATCATCTAATTTTTCCTTCCTAAGCCTAGCCGGATAAGGAGGTGGCTGAAATTCCTTTATAATTGTCGGAGCATCATTTTGAAAATCGTTAACTTCTTTTTCAAAAATAGGCTTTTCTTTTTCAAAATTAGATTTGTCTTTTTCTTTTTCAAAAATTCTATCATTCGATTCCGTAACGATAATATTTTCAGTAGTAGGAGAGGCAATCACCTCTGGCTCTTCCCTTGTGGTGGGCTCGTTAATAACTTTACCGCTCCGAAGGGAAATCGCATTCACGTGTTCCCTTGGGTTAGGTTCAGTGTTTGAGGGAAGAGCCCCGGGTGGCCTCTCGGAGATGACCTTGGCAAGTTGCCCGACCTGGTTCTCTAAATTTTTCACGGAGCCAGTTAGACTTCTAATGGTAGCATCATTCAAGCTTATATATTTAGAAAGTATTTCCTCCAAAGATGGAGTTTTTTGAAAATTTTGGTTTTGATATTGTGGTGGTGGTGGTGGTACGAAATCGTGTGGTGGGCGTGCAGCATTAGCAGGGTTACTCCAAGAAAAATTAGGATGGTTACGCCATCCAGGATTGTAAGAGTTCGAAGAAGAAATAAAACCAGGAGGTGTAGAAAAATTAGAAAAAGCAGAAAAATTATTGGCAGAATTATTTTGAGCAGGCCTGGGTATGTTCCCCAGATAATCCACATGCTCGGCAGCAGCAGCATTCGCATTTTCATATACCTTAGCGGCGGAGGAAGCAGTCATCTCCGAAATCTTCTTGTTCAGCATTTCCACTTGCAGCGCCAGTTGCGAAACCGAGTCCACTTCATAGATACCTGCAGGTTTAGATGGGCGAGTCCTAGACGAATTCCACTATTAAGTGTTCATCGCCATGTCCTCGATAAGCTCAAGAGCGGCTTCCGGAGTTTTGCGGTCCAAGGAACCAGCGGAAGCGGCATCTATCATTTGCTTAGTTTCTTGATTTAGCCCATTATAAAATGTCTGGACCTGTAACCATACAGGCAGAGCATGATGAGGGCATCTTGTCAAAAGTTCTTTGAACCTCTCCCAAATGTCATAGAGGGTCTCAGAAGCAATTTGAGAATAAGAAGTTATATGATTTCTTAACTTAGCAGTTTTAGCAGGAGGGAAATATCTAGCAAGAAATGTTTCAGTTAAAATGTTCCAAGTAGTGATTGAGCCTCTTGGAAGAGAACTCAACCACTGTTTGGCTTTAGTTCTTAAGGAGAAGGGGAAGAGTCTTAGCCTTATAGCATCGTCTGAGACACCATTTATTTTAAAGGTGTCACAGATTTCAAGAAAATTGGCAATATGCAAGTTCTGATCTTCATCTTGTAATCCGTCGAACTGTACATATTGCTGCACCATTTGTATGATGCTAGGCTTAAGCTCGAAGTTATTGTTCGCAATTGCAGGTCGAACAATACTCGTTTCAGTCCCCTCCAGGTTGGGTCTAGCATAATCGGACATGGTCCTTTGCTGAGCCATTCCTGGGTTGGGATCTCCCATTTCGGAAAAGTTACAATCCCCGAAGGAATCCTCAACCGCTGTTTGAGAAGTGGAAGCCCCGAATCGTAGTTGTCTTCGAAAGGAGCGTTCGATTTCCGGGTCCAAATCAACAAGTAGCGACGGATTCGCTCGGGTCATGCACTAGCAAAGAAAACGAGGGAAGATGAAAATGAAAACTTGGAAAAGAAAGAAAAAGAGGAAAAGAAAGGAAATTGTTTTTTTGTTTTTTTTTTTGAAAAAAAGATTTTTTTTTTAGACGGCTTGGCCCTCGAACTTCTCGAGGACTACCCGGTGAAGGGTTCGCCCGGTACTAGGTAAAATGGTGGCGCTTAAAGCCCCTTACCCTTTTCGAGAGATTTTAGGTGGGGTAGAAATAAGGTGAAGTGGGTTGATTATAAATATTTAAATATATAAATTAAATTTTTTTTTGATTTTTGGAGAAGTAATAGCGCAAGCGTTTTCAAAATATTGACGAAGAAGTCCCCGACAACGGCGCCAAAAACTTGGTGGGCCAAAACCCGAACAGGCAAGCGTACCTATCGAATCGTAGTACCAAGGTCGTATTTAAACACGGGACTGTCAATTACTTCTACTCACGCTCTAACTATTATCCTACCGGAAAACTAATGGGATTTTGAGAATTTTTTAGAATAAAACAAAAGACAACTTGCGAGACGAAAAACTTATAATAAAAAGCTAGCATTCGATCAATGATTCACCATGAAATTAGATGAGAGAGATAAAAATAAAGATAGTTTTAATTTTGCAAATCATACTCGACCGTGACGGATCCGAAAATAAGACAAAATCTCGCTAGAGCATTAGGTCTCCTAACTTATAGACTCTTCGATCGAAATCTCTTTACAAACCAAAGAAGCCTAAAGTTGCATTATCGAGGTGATCCGCACTATTGGATTTGACTCTAATCCGGAGGATTTACGTCGTCCTATCTCTAGGATTGCGTTCAACTCCTTCCTTCTTTGAGTGATCTTTCACATTCATGAGCCTCTCGGCTACTCAAATATGAGATCCCAAGCCTACAACCGTATACCGAAAATACGGAGTCGACAAAAAAATAAATCAAAGAAGAATCGAGCATGAAATAACAAAAATAAAACTAAGAAAAAAAATAAACTCTCATCTCACTTTATGGATCCTCACGATCGAATGCTATAGGAAATTAGCTACGCATAATTGAAGGGGAAGACAAAACAAAATAAGAGAGAAACATTTTCATTATTATGCAAAAAGAAGTACACAAAATATAACAAAGACAAGATTATGCTATGAAGAAACTTGCACTAATGGAAAAGAGAACTAATATAATAATGAAACTAACAACAACTCACAAGCACTCTCCTCTCTCCAACTCAACACTCACATTCAACTTGAAACTTTACTTCTCAAAATTTTTCTCCCTTTGGCTTGAGGGATGGGGTGGATTTTATAGGAGATGGAGAAGGATCTAGAATGAAATGAAGAGGAGGAGGCCAAGGCGGGTGGCCGGCCATGTAAGGAGAGAAGTGCATGCATGTCATTAAATGAGGTGGAGAGAATTCATGCATGATATTTAATTAGGTGGAGAGAAAGAGGTGGGTTCAATGCATGGACTTTAAGGGAATGATTTGGAAAATATAAAATAGAAAAGGGGAATGAATAAGAAATAAAGAAAGAGAGAGAGAGAGGGGTTGAATGTAGAATAATAAAAACAAGAAATAAAAGAGGAGGAAAGAGTGTGGCCAGCCATGTAGAGGGATTCATGCATTTGAAATTAATGAGGAGGGGAGAGAGAGGGCATGAGGTGGCCGGCCATGCATGGGCCTTAAATGGACCAAACAATGGAGAGAGTGGGCTGCACTTGAAGGGGACGGGCTGCTCCAATGTGGGTTGCATCTTGAAGTTGGGAAGAGGCCGACCATGCAATTTGTGGGCTGCTCCAATGAAGAGGGCTGTATGGATGTTGAAGTGGTTGGGCTGCATCATGTAGGCTGCATGGTTGTTGACGGGCTGCTTGGGTTTCACTTGAAGGAGAAGCTTGGGCTGCATGGTTGCATTTACGTACAAGGGCTGCTCCATGTTGCATGCATTTGGGCCATGATCCTACAAATAACAACACAAAATAATCATTAGAAACAAAATATTATTCATGAGCATAAAATTATAACAAATAAGACTAAACATAAAATAGAATAATATATATATTAATAAGACTAATCATAGCAACAAATATTAAAACTAAAGTAAACATAACACAACATAAAATATAAAACACAAGATAAATTTAGAAATTATCATAACATACGCGAAATAAAACAAAACAGACATAAAATAAACTAAACTTAGGAATTTAGGTTTATAAATTATACCAAAAACGATGACTAAAAGTAGTCATCATAAATCAACCTTGAAAATTGAAGAATCTATCCATGTTTCTTTTGATGAAACTAATATATTTTACAAGGAGAAGATTCCATCTACCAGTAATTCTTTACTGGAACCAAACTTGTGTGAGAAGCTAAATGTACTGACCCTCACCAATGAGGCAGTTAGCCATCCCTCTCCATAAATTGCTGAAGACAATGAAGTTGAAGACAGTGAAAATAAAGACACTGAAAATAGTGAAGAACCTCCAACAGCTAATATAATTCCACAAGAGGAATTTATTCACCAAGCTGTTGCACAACCAACTCCACCTACTGAATTTGTCACACTTAGAGATCACCATGTATCTCAACTGATTAGAGACATTTTAGTTGGTGTGTAGACAAGGCATCAACTCAACCAAGACTTGATGCATGCTTGCTTCATATCTCAAATTGAGCCCCAATCCATTAAAGATGCAGAGCAAGATCCGCACTGGATTGCTGCAATGTAAGAGGAGCTCAACCAATTTGAGAGATACAGAGTATGGGATTTAGTTCCAAGACCCAAAGAATACCCAGTCATTGGAACTAAATGGGTATATAGGAATAAGCTTGATGCCTAAGGAGTCATAATAAGGAACAAAGCAAGGCTGGTTGCTCAAGGCTATAGACAAGAGGACGGTATTGATTATGAACAGACTTTTGCACATGTTATAAGGTTGGAAGCAATCAGAATTTTCCTCGCATATGCTGCCTACAAGAAATTCAAGGTTTATCAAATGGATGTCAAGAGTGCATTTCTGAATGGAGAACTTAAAAAAGAGGTTTATGTTGAACAACCTCCAGGTTTTATCTCTCCTACCTATCTTTCTTATATTTTTAAACTGCATAAAGCTCTCTATGGTCTAAAGCAAGCTCCAAGAGCTTGGTATGAAACCTTAGCAAGCTTTTTTTAGAGTATAAATTTTCTAGAGGTATTATGGATAGGATATTATTCACTAGACACCATAAGGATAAAATTTTGTTAGTACAAATTTATGCAGATGATATTATATTTGGGTCTACAGATTCCAAACTATGCAAGAGGTTCTTTGACCTCAAGCATTCAAAGTTTGAAATGAGTAGCATGGGTGAGCTCTCCTACTTCCTTGGTCTCCAAGTGAAGTAGTTACCTGATGGCATCTTCATTTCCCAGGCTAAGTATGCTAATGAGCTTATCAAAAAGTTTGGGATGGCTGATGCCTCAGCAAAGAAAACGCCCATGGCCACTAATGTTGTAATTGACTCTGATGAACATGACAAGCCTGTTGATTAGAAAATATATAGGGGCATTGTTGGGTCCCTGTTATATCTTATAGCAATTAGACTGTAAGACCCCATTTTTTTTCTTTTAAAACCCCGGGGTCTTATGCTCAGAACTGCCATTTTGCGGTGACACTGACACTCGAGAAGGTCGCCACTACAAAACGCCGATCCTGCCGGTCTTTATGACCACCAAAAAGAAAGAGAAGTATACACATAGTTTGGATAAAACTAAGGCACATGTAATATATGTAAAGGAAAATCACATTAAGTCCACATATAATAAAAGTACCGAAATAAAACAGTACAAGGAAATATAAACGGGCTCAAGCCCGACACCTCAAATCCTCACTACAACCACTCACAAAAGCAAAGTAAACTAATCACTCACGGAACCAGTAGCTAGTGCTCCTATGCTAGACTGTCCCAACTCCATGAGCACCATACTCCGCTGGTGCTGTATCCCCTGCTGCTCCCTACCTCCAATCCGGAGTCCCTGGAATGTTGTGGTCTGAAAACCGTTAGTCAAAAGACTAAGTCCTATCATCCCCTACCCCTCCCCCATGGCTCCTAGGCACCGAGTGGGGAGGAGGAAAGGGAAGCTATGAAGGTGGATAGTAAGTAAAGGAGGTGATGGTGGAACTATTTTAGCTGTTAATTATAATGTATATAATGTTAAGGAAGAAAGGTACAAGCTAGCAGTTGTATGATTGTAAGCACTAAGGTAGACAAGTAGAACAAGCAGCATATGTAAGAAAGACATACTAAGAAGTAAGTAACCTTAACTTATATGAATGCCCATACAAACGTATAAGTTAATGGGTCTTCTACAAGGCTCCCATCGTATAAAAAGTCCCATACCGATTTATACGATAGGGTGTCAGGTTTAAATGCAAGTATGAGTGTAGTGCTATGTTATGTCATAATTCATGCAACTACAACTCACGCACACGACTCTATGCGCACAGACCTTTAGTTCCCCCCATTTGGGCAGCTTGCTTCACTCCTAAGGACCTCCATAGTGGTAAACGGAGACAGTGGGTCGGGCTCCCCACTCCTAGGCGGGTATCCATACTACCAGGTCTAGCCCTTACGTATGCCTCTAGAAGGACACAACCTAGAGTCTCCACGTACTAGCACTGACCATATCCACCAGACTTTCTTTGGCTAAGTGTCAACCACACCCGCCGATTCAGCGTATCGATGTCGGTGTGAACGAACGTCCGATACCGAAGACCCACCACCTTATTTATGTATCCAAATCCTTCCGAGCCACCGGCTCCGCGGACTATCCTGTCCGTTACATCCACCTTCCGAACCTACCATTCAGATGTCTAATCAAACCAGCCTAACCAAACTCCTGAGCTACCGGTGTGTGTAAATTGTGAAACCCTACTTATACTAATTGTTGTTAAGCATTGATTTTACTTACGGTTTAGGTTAGCCCAGGAATGCCCAAGGTATTCCCCGTGAAGGGCTCTCGATGACACTAAGAACTACGATGGGCTGAATCCCAAAGCTCCCTTTCAAAAGGCACATACTGTTATTAGTTAACACCCAATTCCCGATCCCTTTTAATATTACTCTGGATATAACCCTATCGTGTTTTGACTCTCTCTCTCCCTCCCTCCATAGGAAGGACGATCGTTCGTCGATCCCAAGCACCTCCTAACTCTAGCCAACTCTACAACCCACACATCCCAGCTTCCAATGGTATACTGCAATCCAATTCACTAAAATCAGTAAACCACAATCCCATCACCCTACGACCATTCCCATGTTAACTCGATTTTCGCAATTATACTAAATACATACCACCTTATGCTATATGACGTGCATGATAAGAGGTACTCTAAATACTCATCCAAACACCCTAAGATAATTAATGGAGGCCTATCATGACATTTATAGTCTAAATCCAGAAACTTGGAATTTTCCTAATTAACTCAGTATTTATTTAATTTCTCCTAAAAATCGAAATGCCCTAGGTTGTATATGAAGTGGCCCTTACTTTCATGCAAAATGCTTCATAAAATTATGATAAAATAATAGGTAGTTAATTAACAGTAAATTCAGGTCTCACAAATTTTTTGCAAGGTTTAAACCCCTGATCCATAATTTTAAATATAATTACATTATTAATAGCTAAAGAAGCAAGTACTGTAAACAAGCTTCCAAAAATTTTAAGAAAATTAAAGCATAACTATAATGCCATAAAAACACTCCTGGCCAAGTTTCCAAATTTTTCAGTCGATAATAAACTCTAATTTTAATTTTGGTCTGAATCTATTTTTGAACATAATAACATAATTGTGAGTTTGTGAAGGAAGTACTGATAATATTCATCTAAAATTATAACAAAATTCAGGTATGATTAAAATGATGAAAAACTTCCTCTGCCCAATTTTCATAATTTACTAATGGGCAGTGAGTCCAAAATAAATAAATGACTATCAAGGGCATATTCATTTAATACAATGGAGGTACCAAATATATTGTTCCAATATTCCCACTAAAATTACCAGGGGCTCATATTAACCCTATGACCATCCTACCCAAGTTTCATAGCTTTTCATTAAGTTTTGATGGCCTATATTACATGTATAACTTTTGTGGCCTAAACTAGGGTTAGGGTTTTGGGAGTCTAACAGCCTCTAAATCCCATGATATTTTTACCAGAGGACCTTGACAACCCTAAAGTCCTCTCCAAGAAGTTACAAGTCATTTCAAGGTCATTTGATCACTTAACCATCAAACCATAGGTTTGCACACATAGGACCTACCCTAGTGTCCTAGGACTCTACCCTTCAACTCCACCCCATAATAGTGGAGTGGGTATTTTGTGTGCTAACATAGCCAAGTGCCAAGATCCACCACCTTTGGGTGAGGTTGGCCAACTCTAGGTCACTTATGGCACTTAGCCCTAATTTGACCTAAAATGGTCAACCTTTGGCTACACATTTACCCTATCAAATCAAACTCAAAAGGGATAAAATTATTATCAAAGCCCTAAAATACTCTCCAAGATCACCACCCAAAAGTTTGGGGGTTTTTGCGGTGTTTAAGAAACCTAATTAATTAGTACATGATTTATTAAATGTTTTACAAAACTATAGGAAAAGTATCTCCAAAAATTCCCATTTTGGGACAGGACCTAGATATAGGTTAGAATGACTATTTGTCCAAATTTCAGGTCATTTGGATAAGAGATGAAGTGGGGGAACACCTTTTAGTCCCTAACTATCCCTAGGTATAGTCCCCACCAAAATGAGTGCCCTGCTCAAACCATATATCCAAATTGGTTCAAACCAATTTTAAATTAACGTACACCCCTAGGAATACAACTTTGATGTTTACTATTTTTTGACTAGAGAGATATAGGTAATTTTAATAATTAAAAGCATTGACAGTAAAAAGTGTGACAGAAAAATACAAATGCTATAGTTTGATTTGATAAAATCCCGCACAAATCTTGGCGCAGGATCGGACGGGGCTGGGTCATCTTCTACCTCCAGCCGATGGCCCCGATTGCATCTTCCTGGAGCAACTTCCAAGCACTGCTGCCGGCCACCCAGCCACCTCCCCGACTGGCAACCGCCACCACCACCTCCGTCGAGGTGGTGGCTATCGCCAGGCGGCGGCACAGCCGCCAGAGGGGTGGATTCCGGCGATGCCGAGAGTTCGATTTTTCATGAAAAACCAAGAAAACTACTTTCCCGATCGGGCTCAATTGAGCACGATTTTTATCCCTAATGATTGCTACAATCTTCCCATAGAGAGAGGAGGAGGGGAGGACCTTGTTGGTGGTCTAAAGACGAGCCGATCTTCGGGTTTCCATGGTGGTGGTGCTGCCGGCCGGATTTCTGCAGCCACACTGTGGGATGCCTTGTCTTCTTCAGGTAAAACATTTAAACGACTCCCCTGAGTCCAGTGGAGCTTTTAAAACCACCAGGTGAGGATGAGGGAGGGTGTGGGCTGAATGGCCACTTATGGAGATTAAGGCCATTCTCGGCCATGGTGGTGGGGGGAAGAATCTAGCTTGGGGTGGCTAGGAAATGGCTGGAAACTCCTCCTCTTCCCCAGAGGAGTTGAATCCAGCCATCAAAGGTGGCTTTGGCCTCCCTAAGCCATGAATGGCTCCTCCCTCCCTCTTTCTCTCTCCTTCATTATGGGGAAATTGAAGCTTTCTCTCTCCTGCCCCCTCATGGCCGAAATTGTTCATCCCACTAGCCTAATTACAAGCCATTAATTCCCAATATTAGATGATTAAGATGTGGCTAGCCCAAGTAAGTGGGGCTTGAGCTTGGGTTAGCCCTTTTGGCCTAAGTTGACCTAATCCTAGACTAGGGTTGACCTTGGTCATTTTGACCTTTTGGGTTAACCTCTATGTATCCTTGGTGACCCATTGGAGTGCCCTAGGGTCTAGGTTGGGCTAGGTAGGGTTGTCTTGGCACTTTGGAGGTCACCTTCCCTTAGGAAAAGTACATTGACCAAATTAGGGTTAGGATTGACTTTGGTCAACTTAGCCTTTTGGTTGACCCCAATGGGTCCTTGGTGACCCATTAACCTCATTTTATGGTTAGGAGGGCATGTGTGGGGTCCTCTTGGTTAAGGAAGGGTCAAATGACCCCAAGTCGGCCAGTTTGACCCATTTAGGGTTAGGGTGGACTTAAGCCAACTTGGCCACTTTGTCTGTCCATATTGGGTCCTTAGTGGCCCTAAGGACCACTCAAGGGAGTTTAGGGTGTTGTGATGGGGTCATGAAGTCAAGCTGAAGCCCTAAGGTCAAACCCTATGTCTGGTGGTGAGGTTGTGCTATAGGCAGACCAAGGTGATTTTCACCTTCCCCTTGTTCACTTGGTCCTTTGAGCTTCTTATGGTTTAGTGTTGGGTACATTGGAATTTGTGTACCTGATTTGGAGAAGCCTCACCTAACTCAATGAAATATATCAGGTTTTATTTGATGGAGATTGAGTTAGTTTGTGTCGGCAGAAGAATGGAGAAAATATTCTAAGTACAAAAGTGTCAAGACAATTGTTTTTATGTCGACACCTTTGAAGGAGTTATCTTGAGACAAGAAGCAAGTCTGTGTCAAAACACAGGACTTGTGTCAACACTTAGAAGCTAAGTCAACATCAACTGTGTCGACACTTATAACTTGTGTCGAAATACTTAAACTATTGAGTTGACAAGTGTAAAGAGGCAACTATATCGACATCCAGGACTTGGGTCGACACTTAGAGGCTGTTTCCACACACAGGACTTGTGTCGACACATTCTACAAAAGCTGTGTCATGAAATTAATAAAGAGGTTGTGTCGACACACAAGACTTATGTCGACACATTCTACAAAAGCTGTGTCGAGAACTTGATAAAGAGCTGTGTCGTCATTTGCTGAAGTATGTCGACACATTCTACAAAGGCTGCGTGTCGAGAACTTGATGAATAACTATGTCGACTATTTTCTGAAGTCTGTCGACATAGTCTACAAAGACAGCGCTGAGACTAAGTGAAGAGCTATGTTGACAGTTGTTGTTGTTTGTCGACAACGCCAAAGGAAGTGTGTCGACAGTCAGGTAATTGTGTCGACACATATTGTCCTTGTGTCTCGACACATTTAGCTGAGTTAAATATCTCTAAGTACCAAATCTCAAGACCGAAGACTTGACAGCTGCCAGAATTATCACGGCCTATTAGACATGACAGAACTGTCAGATGTCGGTCAACTACCGGATTAGCCGGTTGCCACTAATGTAAACTATAAATAGGGTCGGTACTATCAGAGAAAAATAACAACTGAAGATGGAGAGAAATTAAAGAGGAATTCTCCAAGAAGAATTCACGGATTCTAGTACAGCAGAAGATTCTGATTCAAAATCAGAGAAGGAGATTGCTTCACAGCAGATCTTTTGAAGATTGCAGAATTAATTCAGCAAGGTGGGAGAAGCTGGATCTACTCAAACTTCTCAAGAAGATTCAACCTAAGTTCTCTCTTTCAAGAAGCTTTGAATAAGCTAAGTCAGGTTGAATCATATTCATTACTGTAAAGAACAGTTGAAAGCAGATCCAACAAGATCTTTTCAAGATTCCTTCATCTCTTTCAGAGTGAAGGAAGAAACATCTTCTTAATCAAATTTCTGTAGGATCTATTCTAGATCTGAGTGTAAGAGATTAAGTTCTCTGAGTTATAAGCCTGTAACTATAAAGGCTGAGGTGGGGCTGTTTGCCTGAGGTAGGAGATTGGTTTCTTTGAGCTGTAGGCCTGTTGAAAAGGCTGACGTAGGGCTTGATTGTTTGAGTGGTAGGAGTGGAGATTCACTCTAAGGTAGGGTTCTTGGGAAGAGCCTGAGTTGTAGCACTTGTTGAAGTGTGAGCTGTAAGAACCAATTTGGGTTCTAAGTTATAAGATCTGAGGATCTGAGAAGGTGGAAGGAAGTTAGTCCGAATCTAGTATACTGCTAGATAGGTGAAGGGGGAAAACAGATGTACCAATCATTTAGGTAACCACTATAAAACCTGTGTGTATGTTGTGATTGGTTGTTTGTGTGGTATGGTAATTGTAGATTTTATCTGTACTGTGATCAAATTAATTACTGTTTTAGTAGAAAAATAATTGAACCTATTCACCCCCACCCTTCTAGGTGTTTAGACAATCTTGAAACCAATTCTTTCAAGTGGTATTGGAGCCACGTTACTCAAAATAAAACTTAACAGTCTGAATGTATCTCTAAGACAGTAATTAGATAGCCAAGATGGGTTCATGTGAAAATCATAGAGAACTTGGATCCATGAAACTTCCCATTTTCATGAAAGAAACATTTGGCATATGGAAAGAAAGGGTCAGATTATTCATGGAGGCATCTGATCCAAGAATATACATCACAGTTCAAGAAGGGTCATTCATCCCCATGAAGACATCTATTTTAGATGCAAATCTGAGGACTACAAAGAATTATTCTGAGATGACCAAAGATGAGATCACCTTAGCCACTTTAGACAAGAGGGCACAGAACATAATTGTCAGTGTCATTGATGATTCTACATTTCAGAATTTAGTCCACTACAAAACTTCAAAGGAAATGTGGGACACCTTAACTGTCTACATGGAGGGGACTGAAGAAGTAAGAGAGGATAGGAAATCCATGTTCAATCAAGAATATGAAAGTTTCAGACAAGCCAAGACAGATAACATAATTATAAGCAATGAAAAGTTCTTTAAAATTATCAATGAGCTGATGACCTATGGAAGAGTCTTCAGCACTTATGAACTTAATGACAAGTTTCTCAGATCCTTAACCAAGGATTGGGATACCAAAGTCTGTGCCATCAGAGAAGTGGATAAACATGCAGATACTCCTCCATCAACTTTGTTTGAAAAATTGCTATCCTATGAGATGCAGTTGATTGTCAGAAAGGAAGAGGAAAAGTCCAGTAGGTTTTATGGCAAAGATAAGTCTGTGGCCTTCAAAGTTGAAGCTACAAAGAAGGGCAGGAGAAAGTCTCCTTCTCCTCCCAGAAATGTTACTGATACTGAGACAGATAGTTCAGATACTAGCACAATAGATGGCCATAATTCTGATGAGGAGTTTGCTGCCTTTTCTAGGAAATTCCAGAAGTTTCTGAAGAAAAAGAATTGAAGGAGAAGACCTTCCTCTTCCTCTCACTCCAAGGATGACAGCTACAAGGGAAAGAAGAAAACCTCTAAGGAGGAAAGGTATGGATCTAAACCTAGTAAACAAATATCTACTAAAATTGTCTATTATTATTGCAGAAAGCCAGGACATGTCATAACAGACTGTCCTGTCAAAAGAAAGGAGTCTGGTGAGAAAAAAAAAACTCCAGTATAAAGGCAAAAAGGAAAAAGCCTTTGTGGCCAAGGAGAAAAGCTGGACTGACTTTTCTTCAACAGAGTCAGAAAATGAAGAGGATGTTGAGGCCTACATTGGGCTATTCTCTGCTGAGGAAGATTCTGTAGAAACAGAATTCCTGTAGATGCTGGATGATATCAATAAAATAGAAGACATCAAATGTATAGGGCTGATGGCTATAACTGAGGATGAACACAGCCAGGAGCTTCCTGGTCCTAGTAAGGTACAGTCCTCACCTTCAGTGTCAGATTATGTTACTATCCCAGACTCAGAAGCATCTTCTTCAAGAGATAAAGATGGATCTGTATCAGAAGGATACATCACTCAACTGATTGATGACTATGGTGAGCTCCTGCAAGCCTTTAAGGAAAGCAAGCTTTTAGCCAAACAGCTGGCAAAGGAAAATGTCAGTCTGAAGTTGGCTGCCTCAGACTCATCAAAAGTGTTGGATCTGAAGCTAAAAGAAATTAGCAAACTGAAGAACATAACTGTTATTCAGATGGATACCATTACTTTCAAGAACAATCATATTAAGAATCTTGAAAGTAGACTCCAAAAGGAGAGGGAGCTAGTGGCCAAGTTTTCTAAACCTAGTTCTGTGTTACCTTTGATAGATTCCTTTTCTTCCCAAAAGGGTAAGAAGGGTTTAGGTTTCAAATGAAGAACAAGAGATGCCAATTCCAAAATCAAAGGCAATGCTCCAACTCAGCCACTTGCTTCAAGGCCTCAAATTTCTTTTAAAAAGGTGGTACAACCTTCTAACAGGTATGATCATGATAGTATCTATGGTCACCATAAGCAAGGCAGAAGAAATGGCAAGGGTGCAAGTGCCTATTGGGCAACCCATGAGAAAACCAAAATGGCACAAAATGAACCATTTATGTTTGGTGCACCAGCCCCAACACTCAAGAATAAGGTGTCAGCTGATTTACAAGGTCTGCCAGCTAAATGGCAAGCTAAGGAAAAGTATGTTAGCAAAACAAACTTGTGTATATCTGAAGCTATCGAGAGTATGCTTTCTGAAAAGAAGGTAGCTGCAGATAGGCTTCAAGATATCCCAAGTACTTCTGCTACCAGACATGTCCCTAAGCAATTTGTGGCTGAAAGACCTAGGAAAAGAACTGATGTACCGATAGGGTTGAGAGCTGCAAACAATATTGTAGTAAAGCCAGTTCTTAAAAGAAGGTACAATGAGCATGAGTGCTGGTGCTGTGGCAAGGTGGGCCACTATACTATTGATTGCTGGCACAATGAGAGTGTTCAGAGAAGTATTGGTGGCTTACTTATCAGAAGAACTGCAGGTAGGCATGTTCAGTTTAATTCTAACTTGCACCTAAGACCCAATCAGATTTGGGGTCCTAAGGTTAGATAATATATTTGTTGCAGCTAAGTCCAAGTGACCATACCCCTACATGGTACTTGGACAGTGGATGTTCCAGGCACATGACTGGAACAAGGAGCATTCTAAAGGAATACACTCCTATTCTGAATGGTCCCAGAGTTACCTTTGGGGGCTCAGAAAAAGGAGTAATAAAAGGTTTGGGTAAGATAACAAATGGCATAGTAACAATCACATAAGTAGCTTATGTAAAAGGTTTGTAACATAACCTTATAAGCATGAGTCAACTATGTGATTTGGGCTATGACATCTCTTTCCTCAAGGATAAGTGTCAAATTAGAAGGTCAAGTGATCAAGGAGTTATCTTGACTAGCACTAGGAGAGGAAATGTTTACTGTCTGGACTTTGAGTGTGAGAGAAAAGACTCTCCTATATATCTAGTTGTAGATGAGAAAGTTTCTTATTGTGTCAAATGGCACAAGATACTAGATCACCTAAACTACAAGACTATAGGTAGACTCTTTACTGAAGAGTTGGTAAGGAATGGTCCTAAAGTTAAGTGCATTAGGGAGGGAATTTGCTCAGCTTGTCAAAAGGGCAAGCAGACTAGGTCTTCCTTCCAAAGTCTTGATACCAAGGACTCAGTGAGGTGTTTATATCTCCTACATAAGGATCTATTTGGTTCTATGCTAGTTCATAGTCTAGGTAGGAAAGTCTATACTCTTGTGGTGGTTGATGATTTTTCCAGGTTTGCTTGGGAATTCTTCTTATGGAAAAAATCTGAAACCCCAGATATCTTTCAGACTTTTGTAAAGCAAATTTAGAATGAATTTAATAGTTCTGTAGTCAAGATCAGAAGTGATCATGAGACTGAGTTTCAGTCTGAATGCATGACAAAGTTCTGTGAAGGGCTTGGGATTCATCAAGAATTTTCCTCACCTAGAACTCCCCAGCAAAATGGACTTGCTGAAAGAAAGAACAGAACTTTGATTGAGGCATGTAGAACTTTGTTAAGTGACACTTCTCTCCTAGAATATTTTTGGGCTAAGGCAGTTAATACTGCTTGTCATGTTCTCAATAGAGCTTCCATCACTAAAAGCCACAAAAAAACTCCATATGAGATTCTGAAAGGCAGAAAACCAAACTTATCCTATTTTAAGATTTTTGGTAGTAAGTGTTATGTACTAAACAATGATAAATCTCATTTGACTAAGTTTGTTTCCAAGTCCCAAGAAGGGATATTTGTTGGGTACAACAACAATAGTAGAGCATATAGGATCTATAACTTGACTACACAAGTTGTAGAAGAGTCTGTCCATGTAGTCTTTGATGAGTCCAAATTAATTAACTGTGAGTTACCAAGCACTTCTTCTAGTCCTGCAGGTTTAAAAGATAAGATGAAAAATCTGACCATCGGGGAAGATAAACCAGCAAGCCAAGAGAATGAAGATGGTGGATACTGTCTAGGGGAGCTCAAGACTTTCAAGCTGAAAATGTGGAACAGTCAGCTGAAGACATGGAAGATCAACAAGTTGAAGAAAGATTACCACTAGCCTTGAGACATTTAAGAGATCATCCAGCTCATCAAATCATTGGTGATGCTAGTCAAGGTGTAATGACCAGGAGCAAGAGCTTGAACTCAGCATTATGTTCAAGCTTTCTGTCCCAAATGGAACCAAAGAAGTTTGAAGAGGCCATTCTAGATTCATTCTGGATTGATGCAATGCAGGATGAGCTGAATCAATTTAAGAGATGCCAAGTTTGGAAACTGGTCCCCAGGTCTAAAGGATATAATGTGATAGGGACCAAATGGATCTACAGAAATAAGTTAGATGAAAATGGAATTATTGTCAAGAACAAGGCTAGATTGGTTGCAAAAGGCTATAGGTAGGAAGAAGGAATAGACTTTGACCAGACCTTTGCCCCAGTAGCAAAGCTAGAAGCAATAAGAGTATTCCTTGCCTATGCAGCCTATAAAGAATTCAAGGTCATTCAAATGGATGTCAAGTCAGCATTCCTGAATATAGACCTAAAAGAGGAAGTATATGTGGACCAGCCATCAGGTCTTGTAGATCCACACTTTCCTGATCATGTCTCTAGATTTAAGAAAGCTTTATATGGGTTAAAACAAGCACTAGTGCTTGGTATGAGACATTGTCTACTTTTCTTATTGAGAACAAGATCTCAAGGGAGAAAATAGACAAGACCCTATTCCTGAGGGAATCCAAGGGCAAGATCATCCTAGTACAGATATATGTTGATGACATAATCTTTGGATCTACTGAGAACAACCTTTACAGGAATTTTGCCAAACTTATGCAAGGGAAGTTTGAGATGAACAACATGGGTGAGCTAAAGTTCTTTTTGGGACTTCAAGTAAAACAAACTGATGATGGATTGTCCATATCCCGGTCTAAGTTCACCAGGGAGTTGATTAAAAAGTATGGCATGGAGATAGCTTCCACCATGAAAATTCCAATGGGGACAAGTATGTAAGAGCCCTCCCCTTACCAAGGATTTAACCCGGTCTTATGCCCAGAACCGCCATCTTACGGTGGCACTAACACACGGATTAGTCGACACCACAACACACCGATCCTGCCGGCTAGTACGATCATATAACTTGTTCAGCCAAAAGAGAGTATGAAGTAAAAGCAGTATAAAGCAACAACTAGTCCACAAGTCACAACACTAGCTCATAATAAATAAGAGTACAACAGTCCATAATGAGTTCATAAAAAATAGAGAAAAGGGCTTATGTCTAGTACATAATGACAAATATCTCTCTCATAAATGACAACATGCGGAAGCTACACAATCATCAGAAGACGCATCCCACCTAATGCCAGGCTGTAGTAGTAGTAATAGGTAGTGGTGGTATCAGCTCCTCACATCCTGCCACCAAGTCCTGCTGGTAATCCCTCTCCTAGAGCTCCTAAAATGATTGGTCATACCAACCGTTAGTCAAAAGACTAAGTCGTTTCCTCCACACCTCGCCACAAAACTCCTAGGCACCGGGCGGGAGGACAAAGCGGAGGACAACAAGGGGTAAAACAAGGAGCAGGTGACAATGGAACTATACTATCAAGTATATATGAATCCAATATTTCTACTCTAGCAGTTCTATATATATACAGTGCAGGAAAGTAAGAAGAACTGAACAGAACAAGTATATGTAGTAAGTAAACAGTACTGGAAGTAAGCTGAGAAAAGACAGCAAGTAAATAAGCTACTACTAACATCACAGAAGTACCTTAACTTATATGAATGTCCATACAAACATATAAGTTAAGGTTTTTAGAAATATAACTTATCATATAAAAGATCCCATACTAATTTATATGATAAGGATTCATGGTGTGTATGACCTAGTTATGAATGTATTATTTGTATGCGTGTTATGGTTCATGCAAGTGCAACTCACACACACGACTCTGTGATCACAGACCTTTAGTTCCCACTTTTCGGTGCTAGCATCACTCTCTGGTACCACCATTGTGGCTACGGCAGCAGTGGAGCGGGCATCTCTACTCCTAGGAGGGTATACACACTATCAGGCCTAGACCTCCCATACACCTCTGTACACGTCCTAGGTGCACTCTAGAGTCTCTATGTACTATTTGTTGGCTACCCACCAGACTTTTTGGTCGTGTGTGCGTTTTTGGGGATCGTCCTCCAGATCGCAGCGTAAACAACCCACTGGCCCCTCAAACCATCACACCTCTCCAGAGTCATTGTACTGCCATCGGTGTGACGATTAGCCCAGTACCGCATGACCCGAAACAAGTTTATGCACATGCAAGATATTCCAACCCGAGCCTCCAGCTCGCAGGACCAACCCGTCCCAAATCCCTCTATCCCATCGCGGGTGAGATTGCACATAGTGCTTTAATTCAAAATCCCTCAAACCCATCACGGGTGAAATTGCACATAGTGCCTTTATCAAAATCCCTCAAACCCATCACGGGTGAGAATGGACCACAATGTCTTAACCTATTATACTACTCTTGTCTACTATTAGTTACACCTAGCAGTTTAGGGTTGATCCCAGGACTGCCCAAGGCATGCCCGATGAAGGCCTCTCAGGGGCACTAGGAACTACGATGGGCTGAATCCCAAAGTTCCCTTTCTCAAGGATATTTACTTTTATTGATATCTACCCATGATCCATATTCTGCTCTCATTATTACTCTGGAGTGGACCTAATGACTTGAGATGTTAATAGAAGGACGGCGGTCTTCCGCCGGCCTTTGTTATACTTACTAGCCTAGGACTTGCGCTTTATCGCTCGTAACCTAGAAATGACCTATAGTAGACCGACTAGGGTTTATTCTCCCAAAAAAATTACCATCTCGATGTCTATTCTTACCCCCCTACGGTCCTAGTAGTATATACTATCTGAGCTAGACGCAACCCATGACCTAATACCACCCGTAAAGTACGACTTCCAATTTCTTATCCAAAGTGACCCTAACTATTTATCATGGGATGGTATGATATATGATATTGATTATGTGGAGTTTTCACTATTTTTCTAAGACATAAAGACCCTAAATTAAATCCTTTAATTAAGTGCCCTATCACTTTTCACAAGAAGTACTATATCAAATGATCCCCCTGATCTAATAAATTTTCTTGATGATCATCTAGGCTAATTATGTCTGGTTTCCAAGAATTATAATTTTCCCATTTATATTTCCATTTAATTTCATTTAAAGTTAAATCCATGAATTGGCCACTTTACAAATGAAGTACATTAAATATGTTTCTAAAAATTCTAGGAAAATTACTGCAGATGTAAATTGCTGAAATAATACCAAATACAAAATTTCATAGTCCTAAACAGTAATTTGGTTTACCAACACTCATATGACAAATATAACGCAAATGTCATTTATTGGATTTTAAACTTATAGAAGCATCCAAAAATATCAAGAAAATTACACAAGGTCACAAACACATAATTAAATTATTAGAAATTTTTCAATAATATTCCTACTGTAATTTCCATCATTTTTAAATAATTTCCATAAAGGGGCAAAATTGTAAATTCTACATAATTCCAACATATGTTCTTCTAACAGACCCATAAAATTTTTCCAGGGGTTAAATATGACTCTCTTGAGTTCTTAACAAAATTTGAGAATTTTAACTCATCAGTAACCCTATTTTCAAAGTTCTATCTTTAAATGGCCTAATACTCAAAAATTCCAAATAATGAGATTTTTGATCCCAAAAATCTCATTACTCATGTTGAAGGTATATTTCACCCTAATAATCCTCTGACCAAGATTTCATAGACTTTTAATGTTCCAAATGGGCTAAGTCCCCATTATATAGATTTTTTTTTGCTAAAGGCACTCCAAGCCTATATTCATCATACACATGCAAGTGGGTTTACCCAACATACAGAGGCCCAAAGAAGCTGAAATTTATATCATGGGCTTATATTACCCAAAGGCCATGCCACCAAAATTTGGGGTCATTTGGAGTTGTATTTCTCCACATATTCAATTAATTTAAATAAGTGAATTTTACTAAAAACTATAGGAAATATTTTTTCCAAAAATTCCAATGTTTGGTCAGTAACTAAGTATGTCAGTCTCATACATGACCAAAAGTTCAGGTCATGAGGACTTATAATTTGGCCTAGGCACACATTTGAATATCTGCCCTAGCCAAGGACCAGTCTGGGTAGAATGTCCCTACAGGGAGCCCTACTTCTCCAAATCTCAAGTTTAGGATGGCAAAATGAAGGTAAGACCTAGGCCTATAATTTTCATGTTGATGTCTGGTTCTAAAATTGCATTTAAGAGGCCTATTATTAGCATACAATAACTATGTAAAAGTGTGACATATATTTACTGTTCATATCAAATTAATTCATTAATCATATGAAATCAAACGGACGGCATCCGTTTATCTCCTACCTCCAGCCAACGGCTGGAATGAGCCAGACCTGGATCAACTTGATTTCCCATTTTCGACCACTTGGGCCGGCGCCACCACCAGCGATTATTGCCACCACCTTCGTTGAGGTGGTGGTTGGCGTTTCTCGGCGGTGAGGCTGCCGGAGGCGGCTCCTCCGGTGATCCCGAGCAAGGAGGAAAAGCTCGGAATTTTGCTCTCGGCTCACATGGTATCGGGCTCAATTGAGCCCGATGTCTCTCCTAGTCGATCTAGAATTCTAGTACGGTGAGAGGTGAAGTGAAACGAACCGGAATTGAGGTTTGGCGGCGAGTATGGCGGTGGTGAGCCATGGCCGAGCTTGCTCCGGCGAATCCTTCCCGTTTCCTGGTTTCTCCAGCAATTTCCTTGTTCCAGCACTCAAAGTGCACTCGTTTCCTCCTTCTGAAGCTAATGGTGGGGGTAGTTTTAGCTGAGAGTGGATGTATAAGGAGTTAACTCCAAGGTGAGGCTCGACCAAGCTTAGGATGCTTCACCTATGGTGCCAAGTGGCCATCCAGCAACATATTCACTCTAGAATGAGCTGGGGAAGCTTGCCAGGTGTCTTGGACAGAAGGAAGGAGGGCCACATGGCCCTCATTTTCTTTTCTCTGCCTTCTCTCTCCTAAAATTCCCATTTTACCCCCATGCTTGCATTCTCTCTCCTAATTCAGAGGGGTAGGAGCTGTCTTTGACCACTTGGGCTGGTCATGGGCCATGGTTAGTGGGCTTTGCCCGTTGGGAATGGGCTTGACCTTCCTTTTTCTTCCTTTAGGCTTCACATTGACTTTGTTGACTTTTAGGGTTGACTTGGTCAACTTGATGAGTGTGCTGACCCCACTTGAAGGTCATGGACCCTATGACACCACCAAACTTGGGTTGGGCCATGGTGGTGCCCCACTTGGACTTATTGGGCCTTTAAGTGTTGGTTTGACCAAATTAGGATTAGGGTTGACTTGGGTCAACTCTAGTCAATAGGTTACTTTGTGATATGGCTTATGGTTCCCTCAAGTTGGTGTTAGGGTTAGGGGTGCAGTGGTGGAATCAATGTGTGGCTAGGACCCCAATTTGGGCTGGTTTGACTTAGATTACCTTGGGCCCTGTTGTGAGCCCCATATGACTAAACCCAAATCCCATGGTTCACCCTAGTCTAAACTTATGTCCCCACCACATGTCCTAACCCAATCTACGTAGAGGGGTCTAATTGAAAGTGAGATGTTACAAAGTATGCCTTTAGGCAAAGATGAGGCAGGGAAAACTATTGATGAGTTCTTCTATAGAGGGATAATTGGCTCCTTACTATACCTGACTGCAAGTAGGTCTGACATCATGATTCTACATGTGTCTGTACTAGATACCAGGCATGTCTTAAAGAGTCTCATTATTCTGCTGCCAAGAGAATTTTAAGATATCTTAAGGGCACACCAGATCTTGGTATATGGTACCCTAGGAATAGAAATTTTCTACAAACAGGCTTTTCAGATGCAGACTTTGCAGGCTGCAAAGAAGACAGGAAAAGTACCACAGGTACATGCCAATTCCTAGGAGGAAGACTGGTGTCATGGAACAGCAAAAAGCAGATAAGTGTTGCTATATCCATAGCAGAGTCAGAATATATTATAAATCGAAGTTGCTGTGCTCAGTTGCAATGGATACAACATCAACTGGAGGACTATGACATCAAGATAAGTATAACTCCTCTATATTGCGATTCTACTAGTGTTATATCAATTGCTAGAAACTCTATTTCACATAGTAGAACTAAACGCATTGAAATTAGGTACCATTTTATAAGAGAACATGTTGAGAAAGAGGACTTAACTTTAGAGTTTATTTCTACTGATACTCAAGTAGCTGATATATTCACTAAACCTCTAGATGAAACAAAATTCAATTACATTAAAATTGAATTAGGCATGTTGAACATGGAATAGAATGGTAAATTAAGAAAAATTCTACTTAAAATATGACTAATTAAATTTGTGTCGACACGAAGTATTTTGTGTCGACACTTAGTAGTTGTTGTCGACACATAAAGAAGATTTTGTCGACACTCAAGATTTGGTGTCGACACATAGAATTATTTTCCCTGAGATGTTAGTGTCGACACATAAAGAAGATTTTGTCGACACTCAGAATTTGGTGTCGACATATAGATTTATTGACACTTAGATATTGGTGTCGATACATACAGTCGTCTGTGTCGACACACAGAAATTAGTGTTGTCTCTTAAGGTCGTCAGTGTCGACACACAAAAATTGGTGTCGATACATAGTGTTATCCTGACTCTAAATTCTCTGTCAAGACTTTAGTAGTCTGTGTCGACACAATCCAAACAATGTCGACATATGAAACTAATTTATGCCTGCCTTTTGGCCTTCCCTATTAGAAAAGTATAAATAGGTGTCAATGAGACCTTGTCGACTACGCTCTCACGAATATTGAGACTAAACCGTCTGTGTCGACAAGAAGATCATCTTCCTTCTCTTTAATTTTCTCTCTCTCTCTCATCTCCAATGGTGCCTAAAATGGACAATAATGTGAACGAAGGTTATTAGCTCATCCAGGGGCATTTACTGCTGCTGCAGATGAAATCAAGATGGTTGTAGGCCTAGTCCAGGAAACCGGACTGGAATATTTGATTTCAGAATCAACCAAAATCTGGAAGAAGGAAGTTCTCGAGTTCTATTCCAACGCTTCGTTGAACTCGAAGGGGAACAAAATTAAATCAACTGTTCATGGCGAGAAGCTCAAAATAACCTACAAAAGTCTGAGTAAAATCCTTCATCTTACAAGGATAAAAGAAGAGATAGAGGTTGATACCAATTTGACTTCTGAAGCCCTTAAGTGGTGTGGGCTGGCCGCAATAACTAACATCGGATCGTCCATGACAAGGAAAGGAATGAACTCCCGAGGGAAATTTCTCTCTGAAATCATTGGCAAGGTAGTACTCTGCAAGACTTGGGGGCATGATAGGGTCTCTTAGTACATGTTCAGCCTTATGACCAGAGTCATCTTCCAGGTGAAGACTAACTGGAGTGCAGTAATTTTCAACAAGATTAAGGAAAACATCAAAAAACCAAATCTGGGAAGAATATTAAGTTTGTATCTCGCTGAAAACATACCTGAGGTGATAAATCAAATTGCTGACACCAAGATTAATCGTATAAGTCGAATGAACATAAGGATCCTATCAAGGTGGGACAGAGTTCTGTCCAAAGAAGACCCAACACCAAAGCAGCCATCCAAATAGGTCATATCTTCCAAGAAAGATCAAGTGCAAGCTTAGGAGTCTTCTAGTGACTCTGAAGAGAGAGTCGAATTCAGTTCTGATGAAGAGACAAATAACCTACCCAGGATGTCTCCAACCCATACATCTGGAACTGAAGCTTAGATCCAGGGGGAGGCTATCCATCAGGAGATTATTCCTGAGATATCAGTCCCAGCAGATACTATCATTGAAGCTCAGCTTGACAGTGAGACTGTGAACCTCACCATCATGGAGGTGGTTCAAGACATCAACAAAACTACTAATCCTTCTGATATAGAGGCACATGATGTACATACTCCTGATTTGCCAGATAAATATCAGGCTACTAAAATAGAAGTACTTCAAGACTTGGTAAGTGACTTCCAGAAGGAGCAAGAAGAAGTACACCAAGAAGAGATGTCTATAGATGCACCAGCTGCTACAAGGATTAAGGGGGAGGCACCAGACCTAGCCCCTCAACTGTTTGAAGATATTCTAGACCACACAATGGAACATGAAATCTCATCTTATACTGAAGATGAGGAGGCAGCCACAATACTTAAGAAAAGAAAATTAATGGAATTAAAGAAAAAAGAGTGCTGGGTATAAGAAAGCCTTCAAGGCTGGCTCCTCCTCTACTGCGTCTCCCATAGATTTCAGTTCTCTATTAGTACAGCTCTAAGTCAAGCTTGATGAGCAAAGACAAGCACTAGAAAATTATGTAGATGAAAGCCACAAGGAGCTGCAGTTCAATTTGGCCCAAGCTATCAAGTCTATTTGATTTGAGATCAACATGCTGAAGAAGGACAAGTCAGATTGCTTCCACAAGGGAGGAAATGCTATGGTGTACCTTGCTAAACAATAACAAACCACTAAGACTGAAATAGATGATCTTGTGGTCAAGCAAGGAATTGTTCTGGAAAATCAAGAGAATGAATGAAAACTTGATGGAACTACACACCATCTCTCTGACTAAGTTGGTTGAACAAACTACTTCCCTTCAAGCCAATATGACCACCCAAGTCTCTGCTATAGAAAAACAGATTCAACTCGACTTGGCAATAGTTTCTACTGCAATAAAGACTTCTGAATCTGCAATTTCTGCCCTTCTCAAGAAATTCAAAGACTACTACACCACTGGAAATTATCATGTCATAGATCAAATCAGATTTCAAAAGAATGATATCAGAGATCATATCTATAGAGAAGTCATAAAGGGGGAGAGGGTACTAGTTCAAGCTAGATCTGACCATGCAAAATGGGTAACAAATAGTATCAGAGCTACCTTGTGATATCCACCCCAATATGATGATAATAACACTGTCAAATCTGGATGCCAGCCTGAGTTCTTGGAGGGGATGCAACAAGAGGTATCTCAAGTCATATATCCCCCTTCTGGGTTTGAAGAAATACAACAGACTGTTCAGACTATGTACAACCATCCACAGGACAAAATGCCAGTAATTTCTGAGGAGGTTAATATGGCTGACCCAGTACTACTGAAAGTACAAGAGGCTCAAATGTCTAAGAAGAGATTTAGAGAACAAGCTGAGGCTAGGCTTGCTTTTGAAAATGGAGTCCAACCTCTAGAAGTATCATCTTAACAACATGGAATGCAATTGCTGAAAATCAGTATGATAGAGGAATGTGGTACTCTAAACAAGAATGGGATAAATATCTTGCTCAACAAGAGAAGATTCATAAATTCAGGAAGGACTTGAAGGCTGGAAGAATCCCTGCAAACTCCATTGAGCCCTGCAAGTACTTCCCTAAACCATTTAATTATTTTGAGAGGCAAAAGCTGAAAGCTGCACAACTCAAGGCCAAAGACATTAAAGGAAAGTTGTCTGCTACTTATACTAAAGCTGATGTCAAAGCAACCATTCAGCCAGGCAAAGGGATAGTCATTAAGGAATCTAGTCAACTTTAACCTTAGATTGACTAGAATTTGAAAAACTTTGTATTTTTTGTTCTTAAGGAAACATTAACCTTGTAATCTCACCTTAATTATATGGGAATGAAATTCTAAGTGGACAATTGTTTATATATCTATATCTCTGAGTTACATGTTTTTCCTTATGTTATTTCATTTCTGAACATTTGTGTGTAACATGATGTCTTTGTTCTTAAATAAATTTGGTTGGAATATCTGGATATATCATGCTTATCATTTGTTTTTGTTATATGGTGTATATAATTGACTATGGGTTATGACTTCTCCAAAAAGGGGGAGATTGTTGGGTACGTTGGAATTTGTGTACCTGATTTGGAGAAACCTCACCTAACTCAATGATATACATCATGTTGTATTTGATGGTGTATTAAGTTAGTTTCTGCAGGCAGAATAATGGAGAAAATATTCTAAGTATAAAAGTGTCGAGACAATTGATTTTGTGTCGACACCTTTGAAGGAGCTGTGTCGAGATAAGAAGCAAGTCTGTGTCGACACACAGGACTTCTGTCAACACTCAGAAGCTTAGTCGACATCAACTGTGTCGACACTTATAACTTGTGTCGACATACTTAGACTGTTGAGCTGACAAGTGTAAAGAGGCAACTATGTCGACATCCAGGACTTGGGTCGACACTTAGAGAGGCTATGTCGACACACAGGACTTGTGTTGACACATTCTATAAAATTTGTGTCTTGAACTTAATAAAGAGGTTGTATCGACACACAGGACTTATGTCGACACATTCTACAAAAGCTGTGTCGAGAACCTTATAAAGAGCTGTGTCAACATTTGTTGAAGTATGTCGACACATTCTACAAAGGCTGCATGTAGAGAACTTGATGAAGAACTGTGTCGACTACTTTCTGAAGTGTGTCGACACAGTCTACAAAGGCAGTGTTGAGACTAAGTGAAGAGCTAGGTTGACAGTTGATGTTGTTTGTCGACAATGCCAAAGGAAGTGTGTCGACACCCGGGTAATTGTGTCGACACAAACTCCATCTGTATCGACACATATTGTCCTTATGTCTCGACACATTCAGCTGAGTTAAATATATCTAAGTACCAAATATCAAGACTAAATACTTGGCAGCTGCCAGAATTATCACGGCCTATTAGACATGACGGAACTGTCAGATGTAGGTCAACTACCGGATCAGCTGGTTGCCACTGATGTAAACTATAAATAGGTCCGGCGCTATCAGAGAAAAACAACAACTGAATACGGAGAAAAATTAAAGAGGAATTCTCCAAGAAGATTTCATGGATTCCAGTATAGCAGAAGATTCTGATTCAAAATCAGAGAAGGAGATTGCTTCATAGCAGATCTTTTGAAGATTGCAAAATTAATTTAGCAAGGTGGGAGAAGCTGGATCTACTCAAACTTCTCAAGAAGATTCAACCTATGTTCTCTCTTTCAAGAAGCTTTGAATAAGCTAAGTCAGGTTGAATCATATTCATTACTACAAAGAACAGTTGAAAGTAGATCCAACAAGATATGTTCAAGATTCCTTCATCTCTTTCAGAGTGAAGGAAGAAACATCTTCTTAATCAAATTCCTATAGGATCTATTCTAGATCTTGTTGAATCCTGTGAAGTGAAAGTGGGTGAATGGAAGGCTTGGGAAACCTATCCGCGCGGACTACGCGGACTGGGTTGGCGGACTGCTAGGTCGGCAGGGATGTTGCAGACGGTTTGCTCTGTGGCGGCCTGGGCGGTCTGTTCGCGCAGACTGCGCGGACAGCAGCGGCGGTCTGACAGGCCAGTGTATGCTCAGCAGGCGGTCTACTCCCAGGAAGTAACCGGGCGGATAGGAATGTTATCCGCGGAGTCCGGCTTGAAGCGGACTGAAGGACTGGAGCTCGGCAGACCGGTTTGGCAGATGCCTTGGTCTTGCTCTAGTGAAGCGGCAAGTGGAAGCCGTGGAGACCGCCGGTCAGCGCGGACAGGAATTGGAGGTCGCCCGGTATGGCGGGCTAGATCCAGTGTCCGCCTGTAAGTGCGGACTGGCCCTTGCGGCCAGTGGGCTGGACTTGGTGGGAATTGAACCAAGTCCAGGTTGGCTCAGTCCGGGGAGATCGCGCAGTGGAGCGCAGGCTGCTTCTCAGTCCGCCAAGCTTGGTGGAAGTGCAGTTGCCTTGTTTGCTAGCTTGGGGATATGCGGACTGGAGGCTTGCTTGTGCAGGAGCGTGCGGACTGGAGCTATTGTCCGCTGAGTCCGGTTTAGCCTTGTGATGAGGTTATGGACTCAGGGAAGCGGACTGGAGTTCGCTGTATACGCGGACTGGGGTCTGCTGTTAGCGGACTGGATTGGCGTGTCCGCTAAGTCCGGAGGTGCCTTGGCAATGAGGTAATGGACTTGGGATATGCGGACGATAGCTGGGTATCCGCTCAGTCCGGCAGGTGCCTTGATGGCGTGGTTGCGGGCTCAGGTTTTGCGGGCTGATGCCTTGTCCGCAGAATGGCGGATACGGCTGTTGTGGAGTCCGGCTGTGGTGGTCCTGGCTTGGTCTCTGGCGGCAAGGCGGACTGGATATTGGAGTCCGGCCTTGGAGAAGCTGGGGCGGACTGGCTATCTGCACAGGGCGGCGAACTGGCATGTGTGTCCGCGGGCTGGCGGACACATAAGTTCTTGCTGCGGGTTGTGGCGGTGATCCTATCGGGAAGGGCGGTGACCATACTCATCGTCGTGCCTATAAATAGGACCCATGTCACATCAGAAAAAAAAACCGGGGAACCTAGACCAAAGTAAGTGAACAGTATTTGAGCTCGCGTAAGTTGCTGCGGTCTGGACTTGGTGTCCGCGCGGATAGAGTTGACTCGGTTGTGCTGTGCAGGTTGTGCGGATAGCGCTGGAAAGCCAGGACTTGGCTCTGATTGCGGTCAGGGACAGTGCGGACTCTGCGGTTAAGCAACAGGCGGTAAACAGCAGGTCGCGGATAGCGGCCAGGCGGTCTTCTCTTTGGCGACTTGGTTCGGGGTTCAGGAAGTCGCCGGTTTCTGGCGGACTGTTCCATTCGGTGGCGCAGCTTGTGCGGTCTGGCGGCGTGCAGACCGGCGGTGAAGAGCTAAGCATTGGAGTAAGGGTGAGTCCGCGCGGCTTGGGTTGCGGTCTGGCGACCTGGCGGACTGAGCGGACTCCACAGCAGTAGGTCGGCGGCTTGATTGTTTGAGTCCGCGCGACTTGTTTTTTGTTCTTGTCTTTGTAACTGTCTCTGCTCTCCCGGTGTTGGGTTTTGGTGAAGCATGTCTCGCCTTGTAAAGAAGTTTGCTCTTGATCAATAAAGAAGCTTGTGCTGCATGTGTTGCTGGTTGTTACTGCTTTGTTGAGATAACCACTGTTAACTCCACGATCCGGGAAAACTTTCAACATATAAGTGGGCGTATTCTCCTTCGGTTTGTTGAGTTTTCAGCAGGGTATCCAAGGGGGCGTCTGCGGTTTGTTGAATTTTAACATGGTATCAGAGCGAGGTTGTTGGAGTGGTCAAGCAGTGCTCAATGGAAGTAGTTGCTCATCTGAAGAGGAAACCAGTGGTAGAACCATGGCAGTGGAGGATGCAAGTTGTCTTGGTATTGATCTTCTTACAGAGGCGAACTGTGAACGGTGGAAGTCCTGTATGAAGAGCTTTCTTCTTGGCGAGGACCTTTGGGAGGTTGTATGCGGAGCAGGAAGACAAGAGGGTACTGCTGGCAATGCTGAGGCGATGAGAGCTTGGAAGGAGGCAAATGCGAAAGCGGAGTCTATTCTCAAGCAGGTGATCTCATCGGAGCTCTTGGACCACATCAGTGGATGTCGGTCAGCTGCGGAGGTCTGGACTTCCCTTGATGGGTTGTTCAGGAAGAAGGTGAAGGAGGTTGCTGCTGATGATGGTCCCTCTACTTCATATCAGGAAGAAAGGAGTGTTTCTCCTAGGCGTGATAGGAAGAGGAAGGAAGGACCACGGTGCTATAAATGCAAGCAGCAAGGTCATCTTCGGAAGGAGTGCAAGGTTACCTTGCTCTCGGCGAACGTTGCTCAGGTAGGGAGGAAGGAGAAGAACGTAGTTGGGACTTCAACTAGTTCTGGATCTGATCGGCTGGATGCCAATGATAGTGCAGCTATCTGGCATGAAAGACTGGGGCATGTAGGGATGGACAAGCTGAAAGCAATGGCGGAAAGAAGACTCGTAAGAGGCTTGCCTAGATTGTCATCCTATGGCAATGGTCGGGGGTGTGCGGGATGTCAGGAAAGTGGAGCCTATCGCTTCATGGTCGACAAAGCACAAGCCAGGAGTAATGCACCATTGGCGGTTGTCCATTGTGCTCTGGTGGGACCGACCGTCACGGCCAGTCTTGGAGGCAGCAGGTTCATGCTGATATTGGTTGATGACTATTCTGGGTATACTTGGGTATACTTTATGAAGACGAAGTCCAGCATGGTACGCTTGTTTGTGGAGTTCAAGAAGCTTGTCGAAGGCCAGCTTGGCCGGAGGATCAAGGTGTTGAGGACAGGTTTCGGTGGTGAGTTTGACTCAACCAAGTTCTCACGCTTTTGCAGGAAGCAAGGGATCCGGATGGAGCTTTCTTGTGGACATACTTCACAACAGGGTAGTGTTGCAGCTCGGATGATCCGTTGGTTAACGGAGACCTGCAAGTGTTGGCTTCGGAGTAAAGGCGTTCCAAAGGCTCTTTGGGCGGAAGGAATGGCCTGTGCTGCTCATGTCATCAACCGGATGCCTCTTAGCCCGATCATAGTGAAGACTCCTTATGAGCTAATGTTCGGAGTGAAGCCCTCAGTGAAGCACCTTCGGGTGTTTGGATCTACCTGCTATATACACTCTCCGGGTGCTCTCAAAATAAAGCTAGTCTTTGTAGGGTATGATGAGCAGAGAAGAAGATGGAGGTGTATGGATCCTGCGACGAAGAAACTCATAGTGTCGAGAGACATTGTTTTCGATGAGTTGACGCCGTATTGGGGTAGCTCTTATGTGGAGCTAGAGATAAGCAGGTCAGATGGTGGGCTGAAGGAGGCTGCTGCTAAGGAAGTGGAGTTTCCTGAGTCACCAGGTGCTCCAGGTTGTTCTAGCTCCGGGGCAAAGGCGTCAGAGTCGGGAAGAAGGGGAGCGATGCTCCAGGACCTTCTGGCTCAAAGGCGGAGGCTTCCTGTTCAGGAAGCAAGGGGAGCGATGCTCTAGGCAGTTCATGTTCAAGAGGGGAGTCTTCTGGTTCAGGTAGCAGGGGGAGCGTTGCTCCAGGTGCTCTTGGTTCCAGTAAGGAGGCGTCTTGTTCAGGGAGCAAAGGGAGCATTGTTCCGGGTTTGCCCGGGAACGGAGCTGGTTCAAAAGCAGCGGAGGTGGTTAGCCATGATCAGGTTCTTCGGAGATCGAAGAGGATCAGTAAGCCACCAGCTCGATATAGTGAAGGGAACACGGCGGACTTGGTCCCGTGTTTCCTTGTTAGACCTCAGGTCGAGCAAGGGACTTCTGGCTGTGATGACCCCACTAGAATCAAGGAGGTGGTTGACACCAAGTCTGATGAGGTGACTTCTCTCGGAGGCAACGAGGCTTGGGCTTCTGGGTCCAAGGAAGTTGGTGATACTCCTGTGATGCATGAGTGGAGGTTGAAGCTGAAGAAGGCAGAGGGAAGCATGACTCCTTTTGGGAGATGCTGGAGGGCTCCCTCATGGTCCATGATATGCGGGGCGAGGACTATGTCTTGGACATCTCTTCGTAGATGCTATCGGAAGGACCAGGTGCAAGGTTACGGGAGCTGCTGGAGTTATTCACCACTTCTCACTTCAAGGGGGAGTGTTGAATCCTGTGAAGTGAAAGTGGGTGAATGGAAGGCTTGGGAAACCTATCCGCACGGACTACGCGGACTGGGTTGGCGGACTGCTAGGTCGGCAGGGATGTTGCAGACGGTTTGCTCTGTGGCGGCCTGGGCGGTCTGTTCGCGCGGACTGCGCGGACAGCAGCGGCGGTCTGACAGGCCAGTGTATGCTCAGCAGGCGGTCTACTCCCAGGAAGTAACCGGGCGGATAGGAATGTTATCCGCGGAGTCCGGCTTGAAGCGGACTGAAGGACTGGAGCTCGGCAGACCGGTTTGGCAGATGCCTTGGTCTTGCTCTAGTGAAGCGGCAAGTGGAAGCCGTGGAGACCGCCGGTCAGCGCGGACAGGAATTGGAGGTCGCCCGGTATGGCGGGCTAGATCCAGTGTCCGCCTGTAAGTGCGGACTGGCCCTTGCGGCCAGTGGGCTGGACTTGGTGGGAATTGAACCAAGTCCAGGTTGGCTCAGTCCGGGGAGATCGCGCAGTGGAGCGCGGGCTGCTTCTCAGTCCGCCAAGCTTGGTGGAAGTGCAGTTGCCTTGTTTGCTAGCTTGGGGATATGCGGACTGGAGGCTTGCTTGTGCAGGAGCGTGCGGACTGGAGCTGTTGTCCGCTGAGTCCGGTTTAGCCTTGTGATGAGGTTATGGACTCAGGGAAGCGGACTGGAGTTCGCTGTATACGCGGACTGGGGTCTGCTGTTAGCGGACTGGATTGGCGTGTCCGCTAAGTCCGGAGGTGCCTTGGCAATGAGGTAATGGACTTGGGATATGCGGACGATAGCTGGGTATCCGCTGAGTCCGGCAGGTGCCTTGATGGCGCGGTTGCGGGCTCGGGTTTTGCGGGCTGATGCCTTGTCCGCAGAATGGCGGATACGGCTGTTGTGGAGTCCGGCTGTGGTGGTCCTGGCTTGGTCTCTGGCGGCAAGGCGGACTGGATATTGGAGTCCGGCCTTGGAGAAGCTGGGGCGGACTGGCTATCTGCACAGGGCGGCGAACTGGCATGTGTGTCCGCGGGCTGGCGGACACATAAGTTCTTGCTGCGGGTTGTGGCGGTGATCCTATCGGGAAGGGAGGTGACCATACTCATCGTCATGCCTATAAATAGGACCCATGTCACATCAGAAAAAAAACCGGGGAACCTAGACCGAAGTAAGTGAACAGTATTTGAGCTCGCGTAAGTTGCTGCGGTCTGGACTTGGTGTCCGCGCGGATAGAGTTGACCCGGTTGTGCTGTGCAGGTTGTGCGGATAGCGCTGGAAAGCCAGGACTTGGCTCTGATTGCGGTCAGGGACAGTGCGGACTCTGCGGTTAAGCAACAGGCGGTAAACAGCAGGTCGCGGATAGCGGCCAGGCGGTCTTCTCTTTGGCGACTTGGTTCGGGGTTCAGGAAGTCGCCGGTTTCTGGCGGACTGTTCCATTCGGTGGCGCAGCTTGTGCGGTCTGGCGGCGTGCAGACCGGCGGTGAAGAGCTAAGCATTGGAGTAAGGGTGAGTCCGCGCGGCTTGGGTTGCGGTCTGGCGACCTGGCGGACTGAGCGGACTCCACAGCAGTAGGTCGGCGGCTTGATTGTTTGAGTCCGCGCGACTTGTTTTTTGTTCTTGTCTTTGTAACTGTCTCTGCTCTCCCGGTGTTGGGTTTTGGTGAAGCATGTCTCGCCTTGTAAAGAAGTTTGCTCTTGATCAATAAAGAAGCTTGTGCTGCATGTGTTGCTGGTTGTTACTGCTTTGTTGAGATAACCACTGTTAACTCCACGATCCGGGAAAACTTTCAACATATAAGTGGGCGTATTCTCCTTCGGTTTGTTGAGTTTTCAGCAGGGTATCCAAGGGGGCGTCTGCGGTTTGTTGAATTTTAACAGATCTGAGTGTAAGAGATTAAGTTCTCTGAGTTGTAAGCCTGTAACTATAAAGGCTGAGGTAGGGCTATTTGCCTGAGGTAGGAGATTGGTTTCTCTGAGCTGGGCCTGTTGAAAAGGCTGAGGTAGGGCTTGATTGCATGAGTGGTAGGAGTGGAGATTCACTCTGAGGTAGGGTTCTTGGGAAGAGCCTGAGTTGTAGCACTTGTTGAAGTGTAAGCTGTAAGAACCAATTTGGGTTCTGAGTTGTAAGATCTGATGATCTGAGAAGGTGGAAGGAAGTTAGGCCGAATCTAGTATACTGCTAGATAGGCGAAGGGGGAAAGTGGATGTACCCATCATTTGGGGAACCACTATAAAACTTGTGTGTATGTTGTGATTGGTTGTTTGTGTGCTGTGGTAACTGTAGATTTTATCTATGCTGTGATCAAATTAATTACTGTCTAATTAAAAAAAGAATTGAACCTATTCACCCCCTCTAAGTGTTTAAACAATCTTGAAACCAATTCTTTCATTTAGTCATGACCTAGTCATGACAAAACCATTCCTAGAGGTCTAGGTGTTTGAGGGATGTTATAAATCCCAATATATAAAAATAAAAATTTCATCCCCAAAATTAAAGTTGAGCCTACGGGGTTTCTACGGAAGTAAAAGTATGTAACATCCCTAGTAGTTGAAGGTATACCTGAGTCGAAGAGTTCCAGGTACTTTTGTTGCATCAAGTCCTGTGGCTCCCAAGTGTGCTCCTCCTGCCGATGGTTTCTCCAAGAACCTTGACTAGCGGGACCTTCTTGCGGCGCAAGACCCACATCGTCGTATCGTCGATCCTGATCGGCTCCATACTGACTGATCGATCTGGGGCCACCGGGTCATCTGCAGTGGAAATCAGTTGCATAGGGCGTAGTAGAGCCCTCCTAAGTGATGAGACATGGAAGACGTCGTGCAATACCGCCAACTTCGGCTGCAGTACCAGTCTATAAGCCAAGGGGCCGATTCGCTCCAGGATCCTATAAGGCCCCACATATCTCGTACTCGGCTTCTTCCGCCCATGAACCCGCGAGACTCCGTACATCGGTCGTATCTTCAGGAAAACCGGGTCTCCCACCTGGTACTCCACCTGACGATGTCGCGCATCGTAATATTTGTCCTGCCTGCTCTGGGCTTCCAACATCCTGTCTCGGATCAAATTTACCTGAGCGTTAGTGTCCTATACAAACTCTGAGCAGAGTGCCCTCGGATCCTCATCCTGAACCCAAGATAGAGGGGTCTTGCACCTTTGTCCGTATAATGCCTCATATGGGGCCATGTATATGCTGGACTAATGGTTGTTATTGTACGAGAACTCGATTAGTGGTAGCAGTCACCCCAAGGATCGACGCGGTCCAAAATGCATATTCGTAGAAGTTATTCCAGTGTTCAATTGGTGCGCTCCGTCTGTCCATCTGTCTCGGTGTGGAAAATCGTCTTGAACGTCAACCGAGAACCCTGGTGAGCCTGGACTGACTTCCACTCCTTAGACGTAAACCATCCGTCCCGATTTGACACGATTGTCTTGGGCACCCCATGATAGCACACAAACTGCTCGACAAACCTTCGTAATAGTACGCGGACCGGAGCATCCTTCGCAATCGGAATGAACATGTCCACCTTCATCAGTCTATCGACAATCACCGAGATCGAATCTTTCCCCACACGAGATTGGGGTAGCCCATGTATAAAATCCATGGCTATGTCCTCAAACTACCACTCTGGCACTAGAAGTGGCTGTAGTAACCCGACCGAATTCTTGCACTCCGCCTTTACGAGCTAACAAGCCTCACAATGCGTCACAAAATATGTAATATCCTTCTTCATACCGACCAATACATCGTCCTTTTAAGGTCTGCTGTCATCTTAGTGATCCCCGGGTGCACTGAGTATCTGCTATAGTGTGCCTCCGACATGATGAAAGTGTTTAGTCATCTGCCTAAATCACCTAGAGGGGGTTGAATAGGTGAGATGTGCGCCTTTTTGCGGAATAAAAAATTTAGATCTATGCACATAACTATCTACCAATCAATCACAGACGAACCAAGATTTATAGTGGTTCCCCAATCTTGGGTACATCCACTTTCCCTCACCGATCTAGTAATAAACTAGACTCGGCTACACCACTATCTCGGATTGAAAACCAATCCTACGCCTCGGAACAAAGTTCCTACAATCTCGATCCACAAAATGGATCTACACTCGGAAGATAAAACTTCCTACAGTCTCGGAGACAAAGGCTCCTACACTCGGAGAAAATTATCCTACAAGAATGAAATAGAACGTATGTAGAAATACAAATAATGAATCTTTATCAGATCTGCAAACAATTGGCCTGGATCTTCCTTTTTTAAACTTTGCGGCTTTATCAGAGATGTGAAGAAAATCTCGGAAAACCAGATCTGGACTTCCTTGGCTTCACACGATCGGATAGAAGATAAGGAATTGTGTGGCGATCTCGATCTATAAACCTTCTTGATCTGAATCCTCTGAAATCGAAAACCCTAGCTGGATGTGAACGATGAAGATCGGCGGCGGCAGCTTTCGCTTCTTGGAGAGAGAGAGAGATTCAGAGAACTTCGAAAATAATCGACTGCAAAACTTTCGGGTTAGGGTTTGTCGGTTTGACAAGACCTTATATAGGATCTGCGATAACAGTCATGATTAAATCTTAATGAGGTACACGCGGTCCAATCACATCAGGGCTCATTAAGAAATCGGTCAATTTTTGACTTAACGAATTTTCAGAAAAATGAAGCTGATATACTTGAGTGAAGAAATGACTACTCGAGTACTATAGAAAACTACTCGAGTAAACTGAAGATAACTACTCGAGTAAATAATTAAAAGTGAAGATCATCAACTCGAGTACTTAAGCAGATACACGTGAAGTGGAGTTGTGAGTACTCGAGTACAAGAAATACTACTCGAGTTAATGGGAATAAACTACTTGAGAGTTGGAGGAACTACTCGAGTCAGGGACATAGAATATTTTCTGGAATGGAATTTTGGACTACACGAGTAGTGAAACTGAACTACTCGAGTGGTTAAGAGCTACTCGAGTATGTAGGCGTAGTTACTCGAGTAATGGACTAAGAGAAAATCTGAGAGAGGAAATATAGTTACTCGAGTATAAACCATAGACTACTCGAGTAGTGGATGAACTACTCGAGTACATGACTTAGACTACTCGAGTGAAGAGAAAGAACACGAGACACAGACTTTTGTTACTCGAGAAAGAAGGTATAAACTACTCGAGTATCTATATGGCTACTCTATTATTTTACTTAGAAAATATTTGGAGAAGAAATTCTGTAAACTCGAGAATGAGACGGAATCTACTCGAGTAGTTAACTTAGCTACTCCAGAGCTATTACTTGACTACTCGAGTTCTAACTTCCTTACTCGAGTATAAAGATTTTTACTCGAGTTTAAACTGAGCAATTCACTCGAGTAGGTATAGATTTACGTGAGTAAAATACTTAGTAAATTCTCTTAATAGAAATCTCTTCTTCTTTGGTGAAACCAGCATCAAATCTTTTTCAATTAGTCATAGTGCTTGAATATGAAGTGTATTCCAATAGAGTGGCTACACATGAGTCAACACCTTGGATCACACAATGAGGGATTACATTGTATGGTCTTGTGTTTGGTGACCCATTGTAGAGTGACATTGGTCTACACTTGGCATTAGAATCCTGCAAACACATAACTCAAACAAAGCATCAAATACAACTTAATTCATCTTAGTTCAAGGGTGACTTCATCAAATTTGAGTTAATGTGGATACAATACCCAACAATCTTCCCCTATTTGTAGAAGTCAGAACCCTTTACACTAAGGTGAATTATAGACATAGAAAGTGCTAAATAGATAAATCAGTGTAAGAAAGCATAAGACTATAAACAAGATTATATGATCAAAAACTTCGAATTATATAAATGTGATTTTCCAAAGTATCCTTTCTACAAAAGATCATTTCCACATTCTAATATGTCTCTAAACTTGATGTTGTTGTTGCTTGTCTTTCTTCTCTTGTTGTCTCCTCTGGTAGTTGTATGGCTTGGGATAGTATTTGGGAGGCTTGGCAGGGGCATATGGGTTGTTCCTGCCATGCTCTCTATCATAGAGTCTCCTCTTTGTCATGGACTTCTCATATAATTACCATTCCTATGAGCTATAATGATCATTCCTGCTTTCATTGTAATCCAAAACAAGTTTGAGAGTATCTAGGATAAGGGACTTAGAGGTAGGAGACCATATCTCTCCAAAATCAGGATCCTTCCTCTTATCAGCGTCAGAAAATGGAATTGACCGGCTGGCAGAGGGACCTTCACCATACTTCCTTTTCTTGGGAATGTGAATTTCTGGAGGGGTCTTGAGAAAGATGTCAGTAGTGTCAGCTTCCCAATCTCGAGCATATGATTCTGGAGGAGCAACTGAGTCTCCAGGCCTTGGAGAGAAGGTAGGTTGTTGAGGTTGAGCAGGAGCATCAATAGCTAGAAGGTTGAGATGATGAGGAATGTAGTTGGAATCTTTGGCAAACTCAGGAAGGATCTGATTATGCATCCAGACAGTAGTGTCATATGTATGTAATTTGACACTCTGAATTTGTCCTAAGATATCAGCATGAATCTCTTTCATTTTATCTTCCCAAAGCTCTTGCTTGAGTGCATCTGATTTTCCTAAATATTCTTTCACCAAACTCTCCCCCTTTCTGACTTATATAGTCAGTAGATTGATGGCATCATCTTTGAAAGTTCCAACCTCTTCACAGATCTTCATTTTAGTAGCCTCAGCTCTTTTGTCCAATTCCATCTGATTTTGAGCAAGTGTTACACCTTGCTCCATAACTTGACCAACACTAGTAATAATGTGATCTAGAGCCTTTCCACCAATTTGGAAGAGGTGTCTTAGCTGATCAGTGTTATGTTAGATTTCTGCAAATCCCCTACACATTTCAGTCTCTAGATCAGTGACTTTATCAGTAATAGCTTTAAGAGAAGCATCAAAGTAGGTTCTTTGCTCTTGAAGTATAAGCATAAACAGATTCATCAAATTAGTGGGGGAGGCTGCAGCAACAGCAGGAGGAGCACTAGTAGAGGGAACTGGAGGAGGAGGAGCAACCCATGGAGCTATTTTTGAAATTTATACAGAGCTCTTTGCTCTAGTAGTGTGAATCAGGGCATCCCCTTCATCAGTGACTATGGGGATGGTGAAGTCCAAATTCCTTAAAGGAGCTTCAACTTGCTCAGGGGATTGCTCATCTGAAATGAAAATTATTTCAACTTGCTCGTGGTGTGCAGCAGGAGATTTTGTTGGAGAAGGAGTATGTCTTGGAGATGGCACTGGAGTGGATTCCTTGGGTATTTCAGTGGCAGTTTCCTTTGGAGAGAGGGGAGGAGGTTCATCTGTTGTCAGTTCTTCAATCATTTCATAGATTGCAGCTTCTGTGGTCAGTAGGGCTTCTTGAGGTTGTTGTTCAGATGGTGTTTCTTCTAGAGTTTGAGGATGGGGGGAGTTACTGCTGGAGGTGTAGGAATCCTTGCTGGGATAGAAGGAGCAGGCTCCCCCTCAATAGATGCACTAGAGGAGCTTGCAATCTCATGTGGAGAGGGAGATGGGGTCCTGGCCTCTGTTACTGGAACCTCTGGAGCCTTGGCAGCCTGAGTGGGATTCTGCAGTTTCACTTCCCATATTTGAATGGAGGATATGGAAACTTTTTCATGTGATGAAGAACAGTCCCTTTTGAGAAATTGAACACTTCTGGATTGTTTTCATGGAGGAGCAGAGAGATAATTCTGGCATAATTTGGGGCTTTAACGCTGGCTTTGATCTTATCCAAGATCATCATTCCAAATTGGAATTTCTTCCTGCAGACTATAGCTTGCATAATATCAAAGAATGAGAGAGAGATATCTCTGATAGAATTTGTTTTGCAGAAGAGGACTTTCCCTATAATATCCACAAGTAATTTTCCTTCAGGATTCATGTAATGCCCCAAAACTCAAAGGAGCGACGGGAGGCATTTTGGGCCAAATCTGGTATTTGGCAGGGGGCACACGGCCTGGGACACAGGCGTGTCCAAGGGCATGTTAGGCTCGAGTCGACGATCGGCCTGGGGAGTCGACATTTTCGCTCGACGATGTGTCGAGACAGGGAACACGGCTTAGGACACGGGAGTGTCCAAGGCCGTGTCGGGTGGTCCATGAACATTGCTCGACAAAGTGTCGAGACTGTGAATATGGCCTGGAGCCCAGGCGTGTTCGGGTTTGAACATGGGCATGTGTCGATGGGGGCACACGGCCAACCACACGGCCGTATCAGTTGGAACATGGGCGTGTCAAGTTAAACACGGGCATGTTGGGACCCGTGTAAGTTCTTAACGCGTTGATTTTGACGGTGAATGAGAGACACGGCCCTGAATACGGGCGTGTAGCAGGCCGTGTTCGTCCCAGATTCTGCATTTTTTGATCTGGATCGTGGCCGTTCGTTTCTTTAATTCGGGATCTGACGGCTGGGGGTTGTTAGTGCTTGGATATACCCAGGATTGGACCCTTGAAACCCTCATTTCACTTGAGTGGTTCTCTTTCTAAAGTATAGAGAGAGAGGAGAGCAAAGGAGGAATAAGAAGCCTAGATCCGGTCACCGCGGAGCTTCGGAGCTCCAAATCGCGAACCGACTTCGGATCTATGGAGGCAAGGAGAGTGCGGAGCTTTTCATCCGCTTATATTTCCATGGCACTAAGGAAGAACGCTAGGGTAACGATCCTCTACTTGAGCATGTGAAGCTCTCCTTCGTTTGCATAGGAAGTCCGCTCTCGCTAGTTTGTAGTGAGTTTGAGGCATTCCTTCGGGTAGATATGTAAAGTCCTCGTTGTTTAGAGTCCGTATTTGAGAACGGACATAGGCATGATGTGTGAAGCCTACCCGGACAAGTTGGTCTAGATCGGTGACGTTGCATTGCATAAATGGCCGGAGAAGACTCCGTGCGAATGTGTGTTTTTCGGGTTTTCTACGTGGTAGATTGCAACAGGGAGCCATGGGGATTAACCCCAAGGTGCACCCGAAAAACTGGGCAGATGCGTGATTCTGCCAACTTGATGGACTGGGAGCCAACTTGAACATAACCGGGTTATGTGAAGTTTGTAACGGAAACGGGACTCGGGAGAAGTTTGACCCGCGCATATGGCTTAAATTTTCGTTTCGATGTGAGCACGGGTTAGACGGAACCGTACCCGCTCTATATCGTTCGGTGTGAGCCGTTGGCATTGATGATGGTCTTCGGCGGTCTATGGATTAAATTGACATGACCCATGCCGGGAAGACAAAATGCTCATTGTTTGGCCATCAAATTGGCGGTGGTGTGACCGGGGTGTCTATAGCTTAAATTGACGTGATATTGACCGGTTCACCAAGAATGTGCCCTGATTGCACGGGGCGTATGGCCGTACGTGCCAACGCCTATGATGCAATGTATATTTATATACTGCTTGGTTATGCTAATAAACTGCAGGGAAGGAGCATCGCCGCCCCGAATTGGGGGCGAGATCGTTATAATTTGGTCAGTATGGCTGACCGTTGCTTTAGTTTGCCACTGTTGCAGTGGATTATGCTTGCAGGTGCTCCGGAGCCGAGCGGTAAATAGCGGGCTAAAACCCAAGTTGCTGAGCCGGCCCTCAAAGGCCTAAATTTTGAGTGTTTTCTTTTATTCATGTATGGCCGGCATGCGTGCCGAGGTTTGGAAAACATGTAATTTGAGGAAAACAATTTTAAGGCCTTAAGGCCTGTACTTGTGTATTTGTACTTCATTCCTTTTGGCTTATTAGTGGACATTCATGCTAGTGTTAGGTTCTTTGTTAATGCAACAATTTTAATTGCTTCCGCTAGAATGCTCTGTGTAGGACGTTGTTATTGGTTGGATGGTTTCCATTGAGTAACCACCCGCCCTATCTGTGGTATATGGCGTCGGGCCCCGGCCGGACCTACTGCAATATGCTATGCGACCGATAGGGGGTGTTATAATTTGGTATCAGACTACTGGTTTCGGTCTGACTTAAACTGAGTTCATGGTCGAATTCTTTTAAGGGGTGGTGAGTACATGTATGTGCGTCATCGTTATAACATCAAAAGAACCCATGAATGTCCACTTAGGAATGAAAATACATGTGTTTAAGGAACCTGCGTGTTTCTATAATTGCTTTTTGCAATTTTGTATGGTCGCTTAACGGTGTTTTGTACCACTATAGGTTACCAAAAGCGGTGCTGGGCTGTCAGAATACCGAGTTTCTAAGGCCAGTAGTGCACCAAATGATGCTCCTGCAACACCTCCATCGGCTGAGACCATACGATTGGTGGCCGAAGCAGTGTTTGCCATGATCAATGTGAAGCCTGGAAGGCAAATGCAGCACCCCGCTCCTGCGATGGAGCGGGTACCTCTTCCAGAGGTTTAGCCGAGAAGAGTGGAGCAGGTAGTAGTGGAGCTGTTGGTGCCAAGGAGGGCAACCGAGAGATAGCTCAAACATGTCATGAGCTTTAATCCTCCGGTATTTTCGGGGTTGTGAACCCCATCTCAAGCTGAATACTGGCTCTCCCATTTGAAGAGAGTCTTGATAGCGACGGAGACGGAGGAGTGGCAGATGACCACTATAGCTACGTTCCTGTTGGATGGAGACGCTAGGCTGTGGTGGGAGGGTTTGGAGATGCATCTATTGAGATCAAGGCAACTTACAGACATCTCGATGGAGGAGTTCTCGAGACTGTTCTTGGCTAGGTACCTCCCTTCGACTCAAAGGATAGCTTTGGAGAATGAGTTCCAGAGGTTGGTACAAGGAGAGAGTAGCGTGGATGAGTATATCCACGAGTTTACTAGGTTGGGTCGGTATGCTAGCTCTACCATCGCGGATAAGGAGCGTAAGACCAACCATTTCTACGAAGGTCTAAGAGATGTCTTGAGGCTACTATTCTCGGGGCCGATGACGCAGGGTTTCTTGACTTTGGTCAACACGGCCCGATCCTTGGAGAAGGACATGAAGAATGTTCAAGCGAAGAAAAGCTTGGGTGATAAGAAATCTGAGTTCAAGGTGCTGACTACCTCAAAGTCTGGGTACCATAAATTCTTTAAGAAGGCTAGGATTTTGGGTCCAGCTCCTTCTTCCGGTGCTTCTGGGGCGACTATGGGTCGGACCCCGGGTGCATGTTTTACTTGTGGGAAGCCGGGGCACTTTGCCCGTGATTGTTGGAGCGGACGTCCCAAGTCCGAGAGAAAGCCGAGAGCAACTTATGAAGAGAAGGGCAAGGCGGTGGAGTCAACCGCGTCCCATTATGCTCCGGCTCAACCAAGGGTTTATAATCTTGGCCAATAGGAGGCCATCAAACAAGCAGATATGGTGACATGTACGGTTTAATTTGTAGCAAGTTAAAATTCTTTAAATACTTGTGATGAACATGTTACCTTACCACTGCATGTTTAGGATTTGTTTTGATTTGTGAAAATCTGGCAAGAGCACTCTCTGATACGGGAGCTTCACACTCCTTCTTGTCCGAAGGATTCATATCGCGCATTGGAGTACCTTGTTCGATGGCAAACAACAAGTTGGATGTGTTGTTACCGAATGGGTGTTCGATGCGCGCAGATAAAATCTGCGGTGTTAATATTTGCATTGGGAATCGAGAGTTCGATCTGCAAGCGTCGTTACTACCGTTGGTGGAGTTCGACGTTATATTTGGCATGGACTGTCTCTCTGAGCAGCAAGCCTATATTGATTGCGGTCGCAAGGAAGTCAAGTTGGGAGCAAGTCAAGAGATGACTTTTACGGGCTTGAAAGGGTCGAGCAAGACGTTGATGTCTGCTATTCAGGTGGTGAAGGTGGTTCGTGCTGGTGCAGAGCTGTTCTTTACACTAGTGGAGGTTGCAAAGCCAAAGCCTACGTTGGATAGTATTTCAGTGGTAGCTGAGTACTCTGATGTGTTCCCCGCCGATCTTCCTGGAGCCCCGCCTCAATGGGAGATAGATTTCACTATTGAACTAGTGCTAGGTGCGAAGCCTGTGTCACGATCTCTGTATTGGCTAGCGCCTAAGGAAATGGCGGAGCTGAAGGTGCAACTTCAGGAGTTGTTGGAGCAAGGGTTTGTGCATCCAAGTTTGTCACCTTGGAGCGCACCGGTCCTATTTGTAAATAAGAAGGACGGGAGCTTGAGACTCTATATTGATTATCGGGAGCTAAACAAGCTAATAAAAAAGAACAAGTACCCAATCCCAAGGATCGATGATCTTTTTGATCAGTTGGTCGGTTCGACGGTGTACTCTAAGATGGACCTCAAGTCTGGTTACAACAACTGAGGATAAGGGAGAGTGATGTCCCAAAGACAGCGTTCAGTACAAGATACGAGCATTACAAGTTTACGGTCATGCCATTTGGGTTGACGAATGCATCGTCAGTGTTCATGGATTTGATGAACAGGACCTTCAGGGAGTACTTGGACCATTTTGTGATCGTCTTCATCGACGATATTTTGGTGTACTCGCAGAGTGAGGAAGATCACTTCAGATATCTTCATTTGGTTTTGGAGAAGCTAAGTAGGAATCAATTGTACGCCGAGTTCTCGAAGTGCGAGTTTTGGTTGTCCTCAGTGGCGTTCCTCGGTCATATAGTGAGTGGGGAAGGTATTGCAGTGGATCCGGCGAAGATTGTTGCGATACGAGAGTGGCTTGAGCTTTCTACTATAGCAGAAGTCCGGAGCTTTCTGGGGCTTGCCGGCTATTATAGGCGCTTCGTAGAGAACTTCTCGCAGATAGCGTTACCTCTCACTACTTTGACGAGGAAGGAGCAGAAGTTTGTTTGGAAGCCGGAGTGCGCGCAAGCTTTTGAGGAGTTGAAATGTCGGTTGACCACGACGCCGGTGTTGAGTTCGCCGAGTGGGACCTAAAGTTATGAGATTTATAGCGATGCTTCGGGCAGTGGTTTGGGTTGTGTGCTGTTACAGTATGGAAGCGTTATAGCATATGGATTGAGACAGCTGAAGGTGCACGAGAGGAACTATCTGGTCCTTGACTTGGAGTTAGCGGCCGTGATTTTTGCCTTGAAGCTGCGGAGACATTATTTATACGGTGTGAAGATTGATATCTACACCGATCATAAGAGCCTGAAGTATTTGATTGATCAGAAAGAACTGAACATGCGACAGCGTAGATGGATGGAGTTCCTGGGGGACTATACATTCAAGATCCACTACGTTCCTGGTAAAGGTAATGCGATTGCGGACATGTTGAGTCGCCGGGACCCAGCTCAAGCCAATTGGCTGTCGGTCCATGACGAGCGGTTGGTTCGGGAGATAGAGGCGTTGGAGATCTTTCGGGTTGATAAGCAATCAAGTGCTGAAGCATTATTGAATTGGACTGAAGTCCAATATGACCTGTCTGATCGGATTCGGCAGGCGTTGGATATGGATGTCCACATGAAGTAACTCATGATAGAGGATCTGGATGGGTCAAATTCCCAATTCGTTGTGGAGGACGGATTACGCTGGAAAGACAGTCGTCTGTGCGTCCGAAGTGTGGGCAGTTTGCGGGTGGAATTGTTGTACGAGCTGCATCATACCAAGTAATCAATTCACCTGGGGAGCACGAAGATGTACCACGATGTTAAGAAATTGTTCTGGTGGCCCGGACTGAAAAAGGATGTGGCGCTCTACGTGGCGAAGTGTCAAACTTGCGTGGTGAAGGCGGAATGCCAAAAACCGGGAGGATTCTTGAAATCCTTGCCTATTCCGGAGTGGAAGTTCGACGACATTACTATGGACTTTGTGCATGGGTTGCCAAGGTCGCAAAAGGGGAACGACGCTATTTGGGTGGTCGTAGATCATCTAACGAAGGTGTCGCATTTCATTCCGCATAGGAATGATGATCCGGTTGAGAAATTGGCAAAGCTATATGTGAATAATATTGTACGGCTTCATGGTCTGCCCCGCAGCATCGTGAGTGACCGAGATTGGCGGTTCATATCCAATGATTGGAGGCTGGAGCAGCAAATATTGGAAACAAAGCTGAGTTTTAGCACAGCCTTTCATCCGTAAACGGATTGGCAGACTGAGAGGGTCAATAGGACAATGGAAGACATGCTTCGCATGTGTGTCCTGGACTTTGAAAAGCAATGGGAAGATCACCTATACTTGGTGGAATTCGCTTACAACAATAGCTACCAGACGAGCATTCAAATGGCGCCCTTCGAGGCCCTTTATGGTAGAAAATGTTGCACGTTATTGTCCTGGTTGGAAACAGGTGAATCAAAGTTGTATAAGCGAATAGAAGTGGAGGATGCTACTTCTTTGGTGAGAACCATTCGGGAGAGGTTGCTAATCGCTCAGGACCGTCAGGCTAAGTACTATAATGCCAAGCACAGGAATGTGGAGTTCGCTGTTGGCGATTGGGTGTACTTGAAGATCAAGCCGTTCAAGGGTGTCTCGTGGGCGCGGCGCTTGAAGAAGCTAAGCCTGAGGTACCTTGGACCGTTTGAGGTTCTAGAGCGGATTGGTGAAGCAGCGTACCGGTTGAAGCTGTCTGTAGAGCATAGTAGTCTACATGATATATTCCATATATCAGTGCTACGGAAGGTGGTGCAAGAGCCTACGCAAGTGATCGTGGTCGATCAAGTGCCGGTTGATAGTGGGTTGACGACGAAGGTCAAGCCCGTACGTATTGAAGACTCAGAAGTCAAGTGGCTACGCAATAAAGAGATCAGGATGGTCAAGGTCCGTTGGGATAATTGCGGTCGAGAGGAGCTCTCTTGGGAGCGAGAGCAGACTATGCTTGAGGAGTACCCGGAGTTGTTTCACTCAGGTACCATTTAAGTTTTATGTTTCTTTCCTTTATGAAATTTCGAGGACGAAATTCTTTTAAGAGGGGGAGAGTTGTAACGCCACAAAACTCAAAGGAGCGACGGGAGGCATTTTGGGCCAAATCTGGTATTTGGTAGGGGGCACACGGCCTGGGACACGGGCGTGTCAGGCTCGAGTCGACGATCGGCCCGGGGAGTCGACATTTTTGCTCGACGATGTGTCGAGACAGGGAACACGGCTTAGGATGCTGACCAAGAATGTGCCCTGAGTGCACGGGACGTATGGCCGTGCGTGCTAATGTCTGTGATGCAATGTATATTTATATACTGCTTGGTTATGCTAATAAACTGCAGGGAAGGAGCATCGTTGCCCCGAATTGGGGGCGGGATCGTTATAATTTGGTCAGCATGGCTGACCATTGCTTTGGTTTGCCACCGTTGCGGTGGATTGTGCTTGCAGGTGCTGCGGAGCCGAGCGGTAAATAGCGGGCTAAAGCCCAAGTTGCTGAGCCGGCCCTCGAAGGCCTAATTTTTGAGTGTTTTCTTTTATTCATGTATGACCGGCCTGCGTGCCGAGGTTTGGAAAACATGTAATTTGAGGAAAACAATTGTAAGGCCTTAAGGCCTGTAATTGTGTATTTGTACTTCATTCCTTTTGGCGTATTAGTGGACATTCATGCTAGTGTTGGCTTCTTTTTTAATGCAATAATTTTAATTTCTTCCGCTAGAATGCTCTGTGTAGGACGTTGTTATTGGTTGGATGGTTTCCATTGAGTAACCAGCCGGTCTGTCTATGGTATATGGCATCGGGCCCCGGCCGGGCCTTCTGCTATATGCTATGCGACGGATAGGGGGTGTTACAAGTCATCTGAGACCGTTTGATGTACTCTTCATCAGGAGAAATTCCACAAAACAAACATGTTTTGTCAGACTCATCAGGGCCTAGTTCATCTTCTTCATCTACAATCGGCAGTCGAAGAAGTTGAGAGACAGAGGTCTTTGTAAGCTCGATTTTGATTCCTCTGACTTTTGACTTGAGAACGGCACCATGTCGCTTAACCTTGACATTTCGAAAGAACTCGGCAACATCTGGAAAGAAGATTTTGCAGGGTTCTTGGAGAATGAAGGTAAGTCCGGCGGTGTCGAGAACGATCATTGGATGATGAAAATCATTGGAAAGTTCTGCAATTCCAGCGACAACCAGTTCAGAACTGATGCCAATTTTTGAAGAAGCGGCCATGATCCAGAAACTCTTGGAAAAACAGCGACGGGGAGGAAGAAGACGCGGCTCTACAACTTCTTGACGGAAGGCGAAGCGACATTTGGCTTACTCGAGAGAGGAAATGATGTGTAGAAAATAATTTTGGAATTTCCAATTTATATAACCCTAGGTTAATGTCTAATTAAGAGATAAATGATGGAATCATACCTTAGAAGTGGCAGCATAAGTCTCGGGTTGCAAATAAGAAAATTTGAATCAAGGAATAAAAGATGGCTTGCACATACTCGAGATACTTAGTATTACTCGAGTGAAGTGATTGAGATACTCGAGTAGATAGTCAGTAAGTAATCGAGTGATGTCCGGAAGTACTTGAGTAGTTGGGTTGAAGTACTCGAGTAGTTGTGCTAAAGTACTCATGTAGTTTTACTGAGGTACTTGAGTGAAGTTTTACTCCTCGAGTAGGTGATTTGACTACTCGAGTAAGCCATTCTACTACTCAAGTAGGTTACTCGAGTGGCTTATAAGGCACTCGAGTGGGTCAAGTTTACTACTCGAGTAGGTCATTTTCTTACTCGTGTACTTTACTTCTTACTCGAGTCAAAGAGTTAGAAATCTATAGAATTCCAACTTTTGACTGTGATGAATTGTAAATATACGTATTTTTGTGCACATTAATTTAGTCATTTTCATTTATTTTCGTCGTTTTTACTTATTTTTGTTTAATAAAATGCTCATATTCTTGTAAATTTACTACTAACTTGTTTTATTTTATTTTTCAGAAAACTTTCAAAAATCTGCCAAAAATTCCAACGTCACGTCCGTGACATATTGGTCACGCCCGTGACCAAGGCGTGACACGTCAAATTCCAGTGAAATTGCAAAATTCGGAAGAGAAAAGCTCGACACGCCTGGCGTCACGCCCGTGTCACCCGACACAGGGCGTGACAGCAGCCCGTGTCCCCTCCACTCGACGAATTCTATTCAACGATTGTCGAACCCGCGTCACGCCCAGAGTCACGCCCATGACCTAGGGCGTGACTCAATCTCAGCTCAACGATTTCAACTCGACACTTTCCGCTCGACATTCGTCGAGTTTCGACACCAACTGACACGCCCAGAGTCACGCCCGTGACCTGGGGCGTGACCTTTCCAGCTAGCCCGACAAGATGCTGCCGAAGACTTTCGGCGCAACCCGCGCCAGGTTCTACCCCCCCCGACACGCCCAGAGTCACGCCCGTGACCTGGGGCGTGACTGCCGCGAACTCAGCCCGAAGTCAACTTTCCTGTCCAATCGACGGCCGCCTTCATGAATAGTACTGACACGCCCCCCCTACACGCCTGTGACGGAGGGCGTGTACTTAGAATTTTTTGCCTATAAATTGCCCATTTCTGTAAGGTCCAAGGGTTCAGATTTTTGGGCCATTTTAGTGTCTTTTTGTGGGCTGCATCCGTGATTTCCTTGCTATGTAAGGAGATTTCTTTCCCCTTTTTCTTTCAATTTTGTCTTTGCTTTAGCATTTTCTTTGTAATAGCTTGTAATAGTTTCCTTTAATCAATAAAATGTTAGATTTTCTCTTCATATTTGGCTTTGGAATGAACACTTGTGCCCACTTTCCTTCTCCTTTTTATCCTTGGTTTCATCTTTGTTCTTAATTTATGAAATGTGTGTGTGTGTGTATGAGTGTAATTTATTTACTTTACATGCTTTTATTTTGTCTCATGATAGGTTTTGTTAGAAATTTATGAAATGATGAATTAGCTTTTTCTCTTTTTCTTCATGTCTTCTTTTAATGTTTTCAACATCTTCACTCTTATGAATGTGTAAAAGAGTTACTAAAGTATTCTTGATTTTTTTTACTTAGCTTTATTTTAGGATGAAAACCCTTTTTGTTCTTTCTCTTTTCATTTCAACTTTTTTAGCACTTTTATGAAATCCTAGGAATGAAAATGTTGAAATTTTAATTTTCCAAAAACTTTGGTTTTTAATATGTTTTGAAAAACTTTTGTCTTCAAAAATTGTAATTTCTTCTTTTTATTTGTTTTTGGCAAAACCTAAGCATGAAAAAGTAAAAGTTTTAATTTTTAGGTAACTTTCATTTTGCTTTTAATTTGTGTGTGTGAGTGTATGAGAATAAATGTTTTGATGCTTTGATTCAAATTTTGTAGAGTGTGTGAGTGTAGGGGTTAAATTTTAATGCTTTCTTTTAATGCTTTGTTCAAATTTTGTAGAGTGTGTGAGTGTGGGTGTTAGCTTTATTGCTTTCTTGAAATTCATATGGAGTGTGTGTGTTTGTGTGCATTTATTTCCGCCTACTCGTTAAGAGTTAAATGACGCATCGTTTTCATTTTCAGTCCTACTCTTTTGAGTAGGACTTGTAATTTTCTTTCTTTATTTTTCCGCCTACTCACTTGAGTTAAATGGACGGACTTTATTTCCCGCCTACTCGTTCGAGTAGGACTTGTAATTTTCTTTCTTTATTTTTCCGCCTACTCACTTGAGTTAAATGGACGGATCTTTATTTCCCTATAAATATTTGAGAAAGCACTGTAATCGCATTTATTTTCTCCTACTCATTTGAGTAGGATTCACTTTCATTTCAGTCCTACTCATTTGAGTAGGACTTGCAATTTTCAGCTTTTATTTCCCGCCCCCACTCGTTTGAGTGGGACTCGCAAATTTCAATTATGCAAATTTCTTTTATGTGTAACTTAGTTTCTGTTTAATTCATAATTTGGAGTGTGCGTGAGTTCTTGTTTTAGCTAACTTTTCAGTTTTCTAAATGTTTGTTATTTTTCTTATGTCCCCTTCTTATAATCGTTTAGCGTTTAATTTCGAACTTGTGCCTCACTAAATTATAAGCCGTCCCCATACCGATGTGTGGCTAATCGCTATTAGCCTCGGCATCGAAGAGCATTGGGACATTTAAAATGATTTCTAATAATTGAAGCTCTTTATTTTCATTTTAATTTAAGGACTTAAGGTTTACCCCGGGTTTACGACGCGTAGGACCACATATCGATGTGTGGGCCCTATTTCCGTAGTCCATATGCTAGCTAGCCGAGAGGCCGTGCATATGGACCGATCACCCCTGGGTAAATAGAGTTGCGTGCATACCCTCGAAAGAGGACAAGCGTAATTCTACCGGATTGGGTTCCCCACCCAATAGCGGGGTTCTTAGCGTAAAGCGGGCGTTAAGAGGAATCCTTCGTCGGACTAACGTTCGGTCGAATAGTCTTAACGTTTAGGTGAGCGATATCCCTATAGCTATGTGAGCTCATATTTGTGGAACCTCCACGGCCAAGTTGCCTTTTATTAATTTGAAAACTAAGTCCTATAATTATTAAAAATTGTTTTAGTCTTAATCCGATTCGATGCCGAGCGTCAACCCTTCATCGAATATTGTCTAAATCATTTTTTTGCTCCTTTACTTTTTCCGTCTTTACTTTACTAAAAAAATCCACCTTACTTTCAGTAAAATAATAGTCCTCCCGGAGGAGTAAGAATAGTCAACACGACCCCGAGAACAATACGACCTCGGTATTCCCCCGAATATCGAGTACTACTTGCGATAGGTGCACTTGCCTACCCGAGCAAGCCCGCGGCGATCGACTCACCGAACCAACCACAGTAAGAGTCTATTCGCGGGCCCATCAAGTTTTTGGCGCCGTTGCCGTGGACTCTCTTTTCGAGTTGCTATTTCGAATTCCGGAGTCTATTACTTTTACTTATTTTCTATAAAAAAAAAACTAACTAAAAACTTTATTTTAAAACAAAAAAAAGAGAAGTTTATTTTTGTTTTATTTTTGTTTGGGTGTATGACCCGTGGACAACCCTCCGAGTCTGAAGATTTTGACTTCGACCTTGAGATCGAACGCACTCTTGCGCGTATCCGATCTCAACGCCGAAATCCTTCTTTAGATCCCGAGGAATCTATCGGAGAACCCACTGTTGTAGTTATGGCTGCACCTATCCTTCCCCCGGCGGCCGAGCGTACTATGTCTTATTACGCCCGGCCTAACCTGGATGATTCTGGGTCGAGTATTGTTCGCCCTGCGGTGGCGAATAATAATTTCGAAATAGTCGAGTGTCATTCAAATGGTCCAAAACGCCGTGCAGTTCGATGGAATGCCGGATGAGGACCCGAATGTCCACTTGTCCAATTTCTTGGAGATATGCGACACCTTTAAGATTAATGGCGTCACTAATGACGCCATTCGCTTGCGTTTATTTCCTTTTTCCCTTAAGTCCAAAGCCAAGGCGTGGTTGAATGCCCTCCCGCGAGGATGTATCACCACGTGGGCTGAGTTGACGGAACGGTTCCTAACGAAGTACTTTCCGCCTGCAAAAACTGCAAAGTTGCGAGCGGGCATTTCTTTGTTTGTGCAAAACGATCCTGAGTCTCTATACGAGACTTGGAAACGGTTTAAAGAATTCCTCCTCCGTTGCCCGCACCACGCGCTGCCAACGTGGTTGCAAGTTCAAATTTTTTATAATGGGCTGAATTTTCAGACGCGTCAAATGATTGACGCGGCTGCCGGGGGTACGCTTAACAACAAAACCCCCGAGGCCGCCCAGGCTTTATTCGAAGAGATGGCTATGAACGCCTATCAATGGAACGTCCCGCGGGGACGCCCAAAGCCGGCGGCTGGTCTTTTTGAAGTGGATGCCACTGCTCTCTTGACCCTTCAAGTTGAAAGGTTAACAAAGCAGGTGGCGGAGATGTCTGCTGCCTCCTCCACTCCGCCTTGTTTTATTCCCCCTAACGTCTGCATAGCTGAAGAGTTCGTGGACTTCATGGGAAATTCGGGTCGTCCTCCCTTCAACCCCAACAACAACCCTTATAGTAATAACTATAATCCGGGTTGGAGGAATCATCCCAACTTCTCGTGGAGCAACCCGAATAATGCTCAGCGTCCCCCTATTTCTTATGCGCCCGGATTTCTTCCTCCTCCTCCTCCTCTTCCGAAACCCTCCCCGATGGAGGAAAATTTTTCGAAGTATATTGCGTCCAACGAGTCAAATATCCGGAACATCACCGGATCGCTAAAAACTCTCGAACAACAGGTTGGACAGCTGGCGAGAATGATGTCCGAGCGCGCGCTCGGGGCACTGCCCGGAAACACAGAGCCCAATCCGCGGGAGAACGCCAACGCTATAACCCTCCGTAGCGGAAAGGAGGTGGTCGATCCAAAACGGACCGACCCTCAGGTACATATTTCACCTCCGACCCCTCTTCCCCTTTCTTCGCTTACGTCGCCTTTACCAATTATAAAAGAAAAAATTATTTTAAACAAGGCCCTTCCATATCCACATAAGTTAGATAACGAGCGTCAGGACGCGCAATATGAAAAATTTATTTTATTATTAAAACAAATTCACATTAATGTTTCTTTTTGCGAGGCTATCTCGCAAATGCCCAAATATGCAAAATTTTTAAAAGAACTACTTTCTAATAAACGCAAATTCGAGGATATTTCGCATATATCTCTCAACGCTGTCTGCTCGGCGGCCCTTACTAATAAATTGCCCACAAAAAAAACGACCCGGGACGGTTTTCCATCCCGTGCCTTTTTGGCGATATATTAGTAAAGTACGCCTTAGCTGATTTAGGGGCTAGCATTAATCTGATGTCGTTCTTGCTCTTTTCACATTTAGGTTTGGGTACTCCTAGTGCTACGAATATGCGCATCCAATTAGCGGATCGCTCGGTTAAGTTCCCTATCGGGGTAGTGGAGGACGTACTTGTCCGAGTCGACAAGTTTACCTTCCCGGTAGACTTCGTCATCTTAGATATCGAGGAGGACGCCGAGGTACCAATAATACTCGGTCGCCCTTTTCTCGCCACCTCCCACGCACTAATAAATGTTAGTAATGGTAGCCTTCTCCTCCGAGTAGGCGATGATCAGGTTACTTTCTCTATTAATCCCTCGATGTACAATTTGTCATCGAGCGACGATTTCTGCTACTCTTTAGATACCTTTTTTGGAGATCGTTCTTCTCCCGTTTTCGAGTCCGTATTTTTAAACGACGATATTTATGCGCTCGAAAATTTTAAATGCGATGAGGATACTTCTTTAGACTTGCCTTTCGAACCAATTGGTAAGAAAGACATAGGCATTAAAACCTCCCTAGAAGAACCGCCCATCCTAGACCTCAAACCCTTACCCGCATCACTCAAATACGCTTTTTTGGGAAAAGGCGATACACTTCCCGTTATCATTTCTTCGGACTTGAGTGATTCGGAGACTTCCGATTTATTGGAAGTTTTATTTAAACATCTCCACGCAATTGCGTGGCAAATCTCTGACTTAAAGGGATTAGCCCCTCCTTTTGCACCCATAAGATTTTCCTTAACGATAATTGCCGCAAAACGATTCAGCCGCAACGTCGTCTTAACCCAAACATGAAAGACGTCGTTAAAGCCGAAATTATTAAGTTATTAGATGCGGGGATTATCTACCCTATTTCGGACAGTGCATGGGTTAGTCCCGTGCATGTCGTGCCCAAGAAGGGCGGTCTTACCGTAGTGGCGAATGAGCATAACGAGCTCGTCCCAACTCGTACTGTTACGGGTTGGTGAGTGTGCATCGATTATAGAAAACTTAATGATGCCACCCGCAAGGACCATTTCCCTCTGCCATTTTTGGACCAGATTTTAGAGCGTTTATCCGGTCATCCGTATTATTGTTTTCTTGATGGTTTATCGGGGTTTTTCCAAATCCCCATTTCCCCCGATGACCAAGAGAAAACAACTTTTACTTGCCCGTTTGGCACCTTCGCATATCGAAGAATGCCATTTGGACTCTACAATGCGCCGGCTACATTCCAAAGATGTATGCTAGCGATCTTTGGCGAGCTAGTAGAAGATATTATGGAAGTCTTTATGGACGACTTCTCTGTTTTCGGACGCTCTTTTCCCGATTTCCTTCACAATTTAGATCGTGTCCTTCAACGGTGCGAGGACACAAGCCTTGTTTTAAATTGGGAAAAATGCAACTTTATGGTTCGAGAAGGTTTGGTCCTCGGCCATATGATTTCGTCTAAGGGGATAGAGGTGGATAAGGCCAAGATAGAAATTATAGAAAAACTTCCGCATCCAACAAACGTAAAATCTATTAGGAGTTTCTTAGGCCATGCGGGCTTTTATCGACGCTTCATTCAAGACTTTTCAAAAATAACAAAGCCGCTTACTCACCTCTTGGAAAAGGAATCACGTTTCATCTTTAGTAGCGAATGCGAGTCCTCCTTTAATTTAATAAAATAAAAACTTATCACTTCACCAATATTAGTGGCCCCTAATTGGTCCCTTCCGTTCGAAATTATGTGCGACGCTAGTGATATTGCCTTAGGTGCCGTTCTTGGCCAACGCGTAGAAAAACATTTTCATCCTATTTATTACGCTAGCAAGACGCTCACTTCCGCACAAGTAAATTACACGACAACGGAAAAGGAACTCTTAGCAGTCGTTTTCGCTTTTGATAAGTTTCGCTCGTATATAACGCTATCTAAAGTTATCATTTTTACCGATCACTCCGCGCTTAAATATTTATTAGCTAAAAATGATGCGAAGCCCCGCCTTCTTCGATGGATTCTCCTCCTACAAGAGTTTGATTTGGAGATCCGCGATAAGCGGGGAGCGGAAAATCTAGGGGCGGACCACCTCTCCCGTTTAGAAAATCCGGGTGCGGAAGCACTCGTCGAGTCTGAAATAAAAGACAGATTCCCCGAGGAACGTCTCCTTGCCATTAGTTCTTCATCATCTTCGCCTTGGTTCGCAGATTTTGCAAATTTCTTAGTAGCGCGGGTGCTTCCAAAAGAGTTTTCAAGTCATCAAAAGAAGAAATTCTTTTCTGACTTGAAAAATTTCTTTTGGGAGGACCCATTTCTTTTTCGTATCTGCGCGGACCAAGCGGTCCGAAGATGCGTTGCGGGTGTGGAGTGCTTGCAAATTCTTAAGCACTGCCACGAGGGTCCATCCGGTGGGCATTATCAAGCCAACCGGACCGCTCGGAAGGCGCTAGAGGCGGGCTACTTTTGGCCCACTCTCTTCAAAGACGCGCATAATTTTGTTCGCGCATGCGATAGCTGTCAGCGGTCGGGTAACATCTCTCGTCGCCACGAGATGCCCCAAAACATGTTTTTAGAGTGCGAAGTCTTCGATTTGTGGGGCATAGATTTTGTTGGCCCCCTACCTCCATCTTTCAAAAGTATGTATATTTTAGTGGCGGTCGACTACGTATCAAGGTGGGCGGAAGCGCAAGCTCTCCCCACCAACGATGCGCGAGTCGTCGTTACATTTCTTAAAAAATTATTTTCTCGCTTCGGCATGCCTAGCGCAATTGTTAGTGATAGGGGAACGCATTTCTGTAACGCTCTTATGGCCAAGACGTTAGCTAAATACGGAGTCACGCACAAGCTTGCCACCCCCTACCACCCGCAAACAAGTGGCCAAGTCGAGGTAGTAAATCGAGAGATTAAGCGAATTTTAAAAAAAACCGTTTCACTAAATAGGAAAGATTGGTCCGTTAAACTCGACGATGCGTTGTGGGCGTATCGGACGGCATACAAAACCGCAATTGGTTGTACGCCGTTCCGGTTAGTCTACGGCAAAGCGTGCCATTTACCCGTAGAATTAGAGCATCGCGCTCTTTGGGCTTTAAAACTCTTAAACCTCGACTCCAACTTAGCCGCTCAGAATAGAAAACTGCAACTAAACGAGCTCGATGAATGGCGTGCGAACGCTTACGAGAGCAATAAATTCTATAAGGAGCGCTCTAAGTTATATCACGATCGAAAAATCAAGTCCCAAAAATTATTTTCTCCGGGCAATCTTGTCCTTCTTTACAATTCACATCTTAGGCTTTTTTCAGGTAAATTAAAATCTAGATGGTCCGGTCCCTTCCTCGTTGAAGAAGTTTTTCCATATGGAACCGTACTCGTCTCCCACCCGAACAAAGGTTCATTTAAGGTAAACGGTCATCGGTTAAAGTCTTATATAGCAGGCGACCCAGTGATCGGTTTTAGCAAAACCATAACTTTCCTCAACATTATAAACCCGCCAAAATAGTCAAGCTACACGACTATAAACAAAGTGCTCCTGGGAGGCACCCCTCGCTTATCTTTTTCGCTCTTTCCTTATTACCTTTGTTTTTTTTTTCTAATAAACGCAGGGTTTCTGATTGGACTTCCCCGAACGCGTTTCAGGGACGTTTCTACCCCCCATCTCTTTACTTTTGTACATATCGCATTTTAATTTTTGTTCCGCATACTTACGTTACAACATTGGGGACAATGTTGGACTTAAGTATGGAGGTATTTTCGTGCTTTACTTTCTGCACTTCAATTTTTTTCTGCATTTCAAAAATACAAAAAAATACATATAACAACAAAACAAAAACAAAAAAAATTTAAAAACATCTTAAAATGAAAAAAAAAAAATTTTTTTTGCAAAATCCAAAAATTGTTTTTGTTCTCTTTCTTTCTTTTTTCCAGAAAAACTCAAAAACAATTAAAAAAAAACAGAAAACAAAATATATTTAGTTTTACTTTGTAAATATTTTTTGTACTTACTCTTTTCTCTCTCCCCCTTCCTCATTCTTGTAAAAACCTCTCTTTTTCTCCCATATTTTTGTACATAGAATGAAAATTCTCTAAAAAAAATACAAAAAAAGATAATAGGTCAAAACAAAATTCAAAAAAATTGAGAAAAACAAAAATACAAAAAAAAGATAATAAATGAAAAACAAAAAAATGATGATAAAAACTATAAAAATAAAAAAAAATGATTTGAAACAAATAAATCAAATATTTCATCCTTAACTTTTCTGCTATCCAAAAATTCAGTTTTGAGTTTATTTATATGTGAATTTGATTAATTCTTTGTTCACTACCCATTTATTAATTATTGAGTGAAAAATTTAAATATCCGGGGTTAAGTTTTAAAAAATTCTTTATGCTTTGTTAAAAATAGCGAACTCGTTTTAGGCACTACTTCTAATTTTTCATTGATAGGAGCACGTATATTATGTTAGAAAATAACGACTATAGAATTCTATTATACTTACTTTTAGCTTTCTGAAACCTTGGAACGTACAAATTATTAAGGTTGCTCTCAAAATTTTTTAGGATTAAAAATCTAGTTTTCCTTTCTCCACTAACCTTATCATGACCTACTTGGCATGATAAAATTTTCTATCCTTAAAAGATCCCATGTCAATGGGAATAAGATTTCGTTTCGTAAACATAGGCACCCAATAATTTAAAAAGATTATATATGGAGTAAGAGGATAAAATTCATTACTCCTACAAATATACATTGGGTTAATTCTTATGAAGTTGAAAAACAAAAATCATATTAGGAAAATAAGATTTCGTTTTCCTAATAATCTAAAAAAAATGGAGGTTCGAGAAAAAATTACCTCACCTCAAAAATCAAAACCCTCTTCATAAACCCACTACCCCCTTAGCCAATTACACGATTCTAGAATTAATTCAAAAATCTTTTTGAGAGCATAATTAGTAAATTGTATTATATCCAGTAGCACTCGTATAAGCTAGAGTTCTTATAATTCCAAACTATTTTCATTAATCTAACCATTACAAATGTTGCCTTCTATTTGATTACATCAAGAAGTCTTTTGGCCAAAACTTTTGCGCTATTTAAATCATCTACATAATTTTAGGACTTAACTCTTACACCCCGTATATTTATTTCGATCTCTCTTATAATTGATTAAGCGATATCTAAACTTAGAGTTTTTTTTATTCCTTATAGATTCACCTCAAACTTTTGCTCTGGAATAGCAAAAGCCTAAGTATAGGGGTATTTGATGAATTGTAAATATAAGTATTTTTGTGCACATTAATTTAGTCATTTTCATTTATTTTCGTCATTTTTACTTATTTTTGTTCAATAAAATGCTCCTATTCTTGTAAATTTACTACTAACTTGTTTTATTTTATTTTTCAGAAAACTTTCAAAAATCTGCCAAAAATTCCAACGTCACGCCCGTGACCAAGGCGTGACACATCAAATTCCAGTGAAATTGCAAAATTCTGAAGAGAAAAGCTCGACACGCCTGGCGTCACGCCCGTGTCACCCGACACGGGGCGTGACAGCAGCCCGTGTCCCCTCCACTCGACGAATTCTGTTCAACGATCGTCGAACCTGCGTCACGCCCAGAGTCATGCCCGTGACCTAGGGCGTGACTCAATCTCAGCTCAATGATTTCAACTCGACACTTTCCCCTCGACATTCGTCGAGTGTCGACACCAACTAACACGCCCAGAGTCACACCCGTGACCTGGGGCGTGACCTTTCCAGCTAGCCCGATAAGATGCTGCCGAAGACTTTCGGCGCAACCCGCGCCAGGTTCTACCCCCCGACACACCCAGAGTCACGCCCGTGACCTGGGGCGTGACTGCCGCGAACTCAGCCCGAAGTCAACTTTCCTGTCCAATCGACGACCGCCTTCATGAATAGTACTGACACGCTCCCCCTACACGCCCGTGACGGAGGGCGTGTACTTAGAATTTTTTGCCTATAAATTGCCCATTTCTGTAAGTTCCAAGGGTTCAGATTTTTGGGCCATTTTAGTGTCTTTTTGTGGGCTGCATCCGTGATTTCCTTGCTATGTAAGGAGATTTCTTTCCCCTTTTTCTTTCAATTTTGTCTTTGCTTTAGCATTGTCTTTGTAATAGCTTGTAATAGTTTCCTTTAATCAATAAAAATGTTAGATTTTCTCTTCATATTTGGCTTTGGAATGAACACTTGTGCCCACTTTCCTTCTCCTTTTTATCCTTGGTTTCATCTTTGTTCTTCATTTATGAAATGTGTGTGTGTGTATGAGTGTAATTTATTTACTTTACATGCTTTTAATTTGTCTCATGATAGGTTTTGTTAGAAATTTATGAAATGATGAATTAGCTTTTTCTCTTTTTCTTCATGTCTTCTTTTAATGTTTTCAACATCTTCACTCTTATGAATGTGTAAAAGAGTTACTAAAGTATTCTTGATTTTTTTTACTTAGCTTTATTTTAGGATGAAAGCCCTTTTTGTTCTTTCTCTTTTCATTTCAACTTTTTAGCACTTTTATGAAATCCTAGAAATGAAAATGTTGAAATTTTAATTTTTCAAAAACTTTGGTTTTTAATATGTTTTGAAAAACTTTTGTCTTCTAAAATTGTAATTTCTTCTTTTTATTTGTTTTTGGCAAAACCTAAGCATGAAAAAGTAAAAGTTTTAATTTTTAGGTAACTTTCATTTTGCTTTTAATTGTGTGTGTGAGTGTATGAGAATAAATGTTTTGATGCTTTGATTCAAATTTTGTAGAGTGTGTGAGTGTAGGTGTTAAATTTTAATGCTTTCTTTTAATGCTTTGTTCAAATTTTGTAGAGTGTGTGAGTGTAGGTGTTAGCTTTATTGCTTTCTTGAAATTCATATGGAGTGTGTGTGTTTGTGTGCATTTATTTCCGCCTACTCGTTAAGAGTTAAATGGCGCATCGTTTTCATTTTCAGTCCTACTCTTTTGAGTACGACTTGTAGTTTTCTTTCTTTATTTTTCCGCCTACTCACTTGAGTTAAATGGACGGACTTTATTTCCCGCCTACTCGTTCGAGTAGGACTTGTAATTTTCTTTCTTTATTTTTCCGCCTACTCACTTGAGTTAAATGGACGGATCTTTATTTTCCTGTAAATATTTGAGAAAGCACTGTAATCGCATTTATTTTCTCCTACTCATTTGAGTAGGACTCGCTTTCATTTCAGTCCTACTCTTTTGAGTAGGACTTGCAATTTTCAGCTTTTATTTCCCGCCCCCACTCGTTTGAGTGGGACTCGCAAATTTCAATTATGCAAATTTCTTTTATGTGTAACTTAGTTTCTGTTTAATTCATAATTTGGAGTGTGCGTGAGTTCTTGTTTTAGCTAACTTTTCAGTTTTCTAAATGTTTGTTATTTTTCTTATGTCCCCTTCTTATAATCATTTAGCGTTTAATTTCGAACTTGCGCCTCATTAAATTATAATCCGTCCACATACCGATGTGTGGCTAATCGCTATTAGCCTCGGCATCGAAGAGCATTGTGACATTTAAAATGATTTCTAATAATTGAAGCTCTTTATTTTCATTTTAATTTAAGGACTTAAGGTTTACCCCGTGTTTACGACGCGTAGGACCACATATCGATGTGTGGGCCCTATTTTCGTAGTCCATATGCTAGCTAGCCGAGAGGCCGTGCATATGGACCGATCACCCCTGGGTAAATAGAGTTGCGTGCATACCCTCGAAAGAGGACAAGCGTAATTCTACCGGATTGGGTTCCCCACCCAATAGCAGGGTTCTTAGCGTAAAGCGGGCGTTAAGAGGAATCCTTCGTCGGACTAACGTTCGGTCGAATAGTCTTAACATTTAGGTGAGCGATATCCCTATAGCTAGGTGAGCTCACATTTGTGGAACCTCCACGGCCATGTTGCCTTTTATTAATTTGAAAACTAAGTCCTATAATTATTAATAATTGTTTTAGTCTTAATTCGATTCGATGCCGAGCGTTAACCCTTCATCGAATATTGTTTAAATCATTTTTTCGCTCCTTTACTTTTTCCGTCTTTACTTTACTAAAAAAATCCACCTTACTTTCAGTAAAATAATAGTCCTCCCGGAGGAGTAAGAATAGTCAACACGACCCCGAGAACAATACGACCTCGGTATTCCCCCGAATATCGAGTACTACTTGCGATAGGTGCACTTGCCTACCCGAGCAAGCCCGCGACGATCGACTCACCGAACCAACCACAGTAAGAGTCTGTTCGCGGGCCCATCAGACTGATTCTTGATCTCTGAGCCTCTTTGTGAGTCCATCTTCTCTAATCTTCTTTGTTGAGCATCCCAAGTTCTGTTTTGAAGAACGAGAACTTAGTCTCGTCCAGTGGCTTCATGAAAATGTCTGCAATATGACTGTCTGTAGAGACATATTGGAGATCTATGTCTCCATGCTCCCCATGCTCCCGGATGAAGTGATACCTCAGCTCTATATGCTTTGTACGGTTATGCGAGACTGGGTTATTGGCTATTGCAATTGCGCTGGAAGAGTCGCAAAACAAAGGAATATTCTAGAACTTCAAATTATAATCTTCAAATTGATTCTTTATCCATAGCAGCTGTTCACAGCAACTGCCTATAGAGATATACTCTGATTCAGCTGTTAAGATTGCTGCATAGTTCTGCTTTTTGCTACTTTAGGAGATAAGCCTTCTTCCTAGGTATTAGCAAGTACCGGAAGTGCTTTTCCTGTCATCTTTGCTTCCTGCAAAATCTACATCAGAAAAACTTATTAGTTCACTATCATTACTTCTTGGGTACCATGAGCCAAGATTTGGCGTGCCTTTAAGGTATCTCAAAATCCGCTTTGCAGCAGTATAGTGAGATTCCTTAGAGTTCACCTGAAATCTAGCACATACAAAGGTTGAGAACATTATGTCAGGTCTACTGACAGTAAGGTAGAGCAAGGATCCAATTATTCTTCTGTACTTGGTTTCATCAAATGGTTTCCCTTTTTCGTCCTTATCCAGAGACATTGTTGAATCCATTGGAGTCCTCATCGTGGTTGCATTCTCCATTCTGAATTTCTTAATTAGCTCTTTGGTGAACTTGATCTGCGAGATGAAAATTCCATCTTCAGATTGTTTCACCTGAAGCCCTAAGAAATACTTCAGCTCTCCCATACTGCTCATTTCAAACTTTCCTTGCATAAGTTTTGAAAACTTCTTGCAGAGGTTGTCGTCAGTAGAGCCAAAAATAATGTCGTTGACATAGATTTGCACTAACAAAATCTTGCCTTTTATTTCCCTAAGAAATAATGACTTGTCTATCTTTCCCCTTGTGAACTTGTTCTCAAGTAGAAAACTAGACAACGTCAAATACCAAGCTCGAGGAGCTTGTTTCAGACCATATAAAGCTTTGTGCAATAAGCAAACATAATCAGGAAAATTAGAATCAATGAAACCTGAAGGTTGTTGCACATACACCCCTTCCTTTATGTCACCATTAAGGAAGGCAGACTTCATGTCCATCTGATAGATGGTGAAGCCTTTGAGTGCAGCATAGGCTAGGAATGACCTGATGGCCTCCAGCCTTGCGACTGGAGCATACTTCTGGTCGAAGTCGATTCCTTCTTCTTGACGATATCCTTTAGCGACAAGTCTGGACTTGTTCTTTAAGATCGTTCCATCCTCGTCCATCTTGATCCTGTAGACCCATTTTGTGTCGATGATGTTCTTACCTTTGGGTCTTGGAACAAGTTTCCATACTTGGCAGCGCTTGAACTGATTTAGTTCTTCTTCCATCGCCATTATCCACGATGCGTGTAACATCCCATTTCCGAATAGACCCCCAAGAGTGGTTTTGGTCATGTCAAAACCCTAGGAAACCCAAGGGACCAAGTGAAGAAGGCCAAGGTGAAAATCACCTTGGTCTGCCTATAGCTCAGCCTTATATCAGCAAGGGGAGATCTGAACCGTCAGATCCTATAGGAATAAATAAACATCCACATAAATTCCCAGAAAACAACTCTTTCGGGTCTGACACGCCTGTGTCGGCCGAGACACGCCTGTGTCGCCAGGCGTGTCGTCAGCATGACAATCGTCGAGCTCATTTCGTCGAGCTCAGATCGACGATCGTCGAGTTTGTTGGAACACCCTATTACTAATTTGGGTCAGGATCACTATGTCTCTAGGAATCAATGCTTGACCTCCTGTATAGCCTAATAGGTCAATTAGAATTTAGTCTAAGGGTTAGAAGTCTAGGTTTGGAAGCTGCCCTGAAGACCAAGATTTTTTGTTTGGAGACTAAGTCATATCGTCGAGCTCAGCACGACGATTCGTCGAACTCCAATCGACGATCGTCTAGCTCAACTTCGACAGATCGTCGAACTCCATTCGACGATCGCTGAGCTCAACTCCATTATATCGTCGAACTCCGTTCGACGATCGGTGAGCTCAGGTTGACGATTTTGTCTCTGCTTTGGATCTTTATCTCTGAGCTCAGTTCGACGATCTTTGAGCTCAGATCGACGATATTTTGCTGCTGTATATTTCTAGATCGCTGAGCTCAGCTCGACGATAGCAGAGCTCAGTTCGACGATTTCAGATAACTTCAAGGATGTTTCTAGATTCAATTTCAAATCAGTTAAGGAGTTATTCTGCAATTAATTCAGAGATTTCCTAGCCGTTTTCATTCATTTCTGGACCAAGTTTCAAGGGTTTTTTTAAGGAATATTTCTGTGGACTTTCCTCCAGAAGAGATTTTGCAATTAAGGATGCAATTAATGCAGGCTAACGGCTATACTTGACAGAGAATGTTATTCTATTCAGTACCAGAGAATAAAAGATAGAATTTTTTGAGTCTCTAATAATATACAGAGAGAGACATGCAGATTACAGATATACATTCAAAAATATTATGTCTCAAAGAATTCTCAAGAACACTCATCCAAAGAGATCAATCTTTTTCAGAAATCTTCAGATCTCTTTAGTTTCAAAGTGTTCAAGGCCAACATATTTCAAGACTCCAGACATCCAACATTTCAGTCATTGCTGAAATCATCTACTGCTGGAGTTCAATCTTGGAAGGCCTATCACCCTCAGCAAAGCTTTTCTTCCTGAAGATCTCAAGGATTCAGGGGGAGCTTTGACATCAACAATCCACATAGTCTTCTCAGTTGTTTGAGAAAGAGAAGACTTCCATCACTCTCTCACCCCCTCTCTGTAAAGGGTTTCTCAAACTCCCTTCAAAAGTTTGAGCTTGGTTTTTGAGCACCTTGTCAAAAGCTCATTGGTGGCAAGACACCTGATCAAAAAATCTGCTTTGGTTTTTGAGCACCTTATCAAAAGTTCATTGGTGCCCAGGACACATGATCAACTCATCCTGCAGTGAATTCCTACCTAGGGTGGTAGAAGAGTGGATGTACCCAAGTTTAGGGGAACCACTATATTTCCTTGTGTCTTCTGGTTTTGCTTGTTTTTATGTTTGTTTCTGGCCTTGATTTTTCTGTGATTAGCTTTTGTTTAGCTTAGTTCTGTGATTAGTTTTTTAACTGCTTCCCTGCTCACTCTTATTACAACACTTGTTGTAAAAAAAAAGTTTCAAAGCACCATATACTCTATTCACCCCCCCTCTAGAGTATATCTGATCTAGCTGCACTTTCAATTGGTATCAGAGCGAGGTTGGTTAAACATACCATACCTGATTGGTTGTACAGGCTAACACCTGAACCCAAAGATCCCAAGTTAGATCTGCTTTCTTTTGTACTTTATTATTAGATTTTGTTTTCACAAATCATGGCCTAAAACAAAGATTATGCTAGCACCAGACCTCCAGTGTGCAATCTATCCAAGTTTGCACTTTGGAAAGCAAGGATCAGACTGTACATGAACTCTATTGACGAAGATATTTTTAACTCTGTTTTGACAGTGTGCCCAAGACCCCCAGAGAACACAAGCACAAATGCTGTTCCACCTCTATCAGGAACAGATGCTGATATCAAGAGATGGAAGGTAGCTGATGCCAAGGCTATGAACATCTTGGCCCAGACAATGTCTGATGACATATTTCAAAAAGTGGCTGAATGCAATTCATCCAAGGAAATTTGGGACAAACTCTCAGAAATAGTCTCAGACTCAGCTAATGAGAGAAAGGATAGGAGATCCCATCTCATCTCTCAATATGAGAATTTCAAAAAGGGAGAAACTGAGTCAGTGAGAGATATGTACAACATGCTAAGCCTAATTGTCAGTGAACTCAGGACATTGGACAAAGAGATCTCTCTAACTGAACTCAATGACAAGATTCTAATGTGCTTCCCCAGCACTTGGGATTCAAGAATCTGGCCAATTAAGGATGCCAGAAGTCTGAATGAGATCACTACTGAAGCTCTATTGGGTAAGCTCAAATCTTATGAGCTACTCATCAAAAATAGAGAGGAAGAACAGAAGGCTGCCTCACCAGCCACAAGAAAAGAGAAGACCATAGCCTTCAAGGCAACTGAAGATCTGCCTGAAGACAAAGCCACAGGCAATGATGAACTACTCAGTCTGTTGGCCAAAAGATTTTATAAGATGGCCCGAAAGGATTTCAGAAGGAGATCATACAAGGAGCAGGATAAGCCAAGGTATGACAAGTCCATTAACAATAATAAAGACATTATTTACTTTGGTTGCAGGAAACCAGGGCACATAGTTCCTGACTGTCCAGAGAACAAGAACAAGGACAGAAGGGACAGGAAAGAAAGAAGAAAGGAGAAAGACTCCAAGAGGAATGGCAATGACAAACCCTCATCAAGCAAAAACAAACATACAAGAAAGGGGTTTGTTGCTGAATCCTGGAGTGAGACTGAAGAGGAGTCAGAAGCCTCATCCAGTTCCAGTGATGATGAGGATGATGCAGAAGAAAAGGAGTTCTGAATGATGGCAATCAATGCCTCACAGCATAATTCAGAAGAAGAGGAGTCAGAGTCAGACTCAGAGACTCAACCTGAAGAAGATCAGGTAATTGGTTCTTTTGACTTTAGTTCAGAGGATTTTAAATCTGAATTTAAAGCACTGTGTTTAGACCTGCTAAAGTCTGAGAAAGATATTATCTCTCTCAGAAATCAATTATCTGAACACAATACTTTAAAGTCATAAAACCTCAAACTCTCTCAGGATTTGGAGTGTTGTAGGGAACAGATAGCTTCACTGAAAAGTGAGCTCTCTGAGGCCAAGAAGCTTGAAGAATCCCTTAATGGGAGAAGCATCAAGCTGATGGACATCACAAGCACAGTGAACTCCAGATTCAACAGTACACTGGGCTTGGGTGCTTCATCCAGCCAACCCATAGTTCTAACAACTCCAATCAAATTCATTTCTGACAAAGGAAAGGGAGTTGTAGAGGTTGCTAGGAAAAATTCTGATCTGCCTCAGAAAACTAAGTCCCAGCAGAAATCGTCGAACGGAGATCGACGATCACCGAATGAAGATCGATGATCGCCGAACGCAGCTCGACGATCTCAGGCAAAATCGTCGAACGCAGATCGACGATCTCAGCCAAAGTCGTCGAACGCAGGTCGACGATCTCAAATATCTGATCTCACCCATAGTTGACCGTCGAACGGATCTCGACGATCTGACCCAAGATCGTCGAACGCAGCTCCAAGATCGTCGAACAGAGGTCAGAGCTCTGAAAATTTTTTCAAAGGCAAATCAAAATTCAATCCTAAGGGTCCTTCATCCCAAATCTTTAACCCTTATACTGAATGGATTATACCTCCAAGGAGATATCATCCTGAAGGATATAAGAGTCAACCTGGGATGTCTTTCATTTCAGAATTTAAAGGTTATCAACCTAGGCCCAAGGTAAACTGGGTCAAAAACAAATAAATTGTCTTATGTGCAGGTGAAGATCTATCCAACATCTAACCAGCAATGGTGCTTGGATAGTGGGTGCTCTAAGCACATGACAGGGAACAAGGACAACCTCACATCCTTCAGAGCCAAACTTGGACCCAAAGTTATCTTTGGTGATTCAAACTTTGGACAGACTAAAGGATATGGTGCAGTCCAGATTGGATCAGTAACTTTCAAGAAGGTAGCTTATGTGGAAAGACTGAAGCACAACCTAATTAGCATCAGTCAGCTGTGTGATGAAGGCTACCAGGTGACCTTCAGCAAAGCCTTATGCAAAATCAAGTCAGAGGACAACACAACTGTGTTGACAGGTAAAAGAAAAGGTAACATCTACCTAGTAGATTTTCTTTCAACTGATGTAGATATCTGCTTGTTCAATTCTGTCTGTAGACCAAATATTTTATGGCATAAGAGATTAGGACACCTAAACCTTAGAACTATTGCTAGGCTATCCAAAGACAACCTTGTTAGAGGACTACCTTCTGGACCCTACAAGAAGGAAGGACTCTGCAGGGCTTGTCAATTAGGCAAGCAAACTAAAAACAGCTTTAAGTCACTTAATAAGAGTGATTCACCTAGGATATTGTATCTGTTACACATGGATCTCTTTGGACCCATCACAGTACAAAGCCTAGGAGGGAAATCCTACACTTTAGTAGTTGTAGATGACTTCTCTAGATTCACTTGGGTGTTCTTTCTAAGGAAGAAGTCTGATAACTTTAAGTGTCTGACAGAGTTTCTCAAATGTATACAGATTGAGTTCAATACTCACATTGCCCTGATTAGAAGTGATCATGGGACAGAGTTTGATTCTCTTCTTATGCAAGAGTTCTGTCAGAGTGAAGGGATCAGGCATACTTTCTCAGCTCCTATAACTCCTCAGCAAAATGGGGTAGCTGAAAGGAAAAATAGAACCCTTATTGAATCTGCCACTACATTGTTGTCAGATGCTCATCTACCTCTATCCTTTTGGGCAGAGGCAGTGAACACCTCCAACTATGTGCTGAATAGAAGTCTTATACATAAACTAAAGGGAAAGACTCCCTATGAATTACTCAAAGGGAATAAACCTAAAGTTGACTATTTTAGAGTCTTTGGTTGTATTTGCTACATTCATAATAATGACAAGAACTATTTAGCAAAATTTCAAGCCAAAGATGATGAAGGAGTGTTTCTGGGATACTCCATGATCAGCAAGGCTTATAGGGTCTATAATAAATCATCTTTAAAAATTGAGGAATCTGTTCACATTTCATTTGATGAATCTAACATGTCTTTCAAGGAGAAGATTTCTTCTACCATAGAACCCTTGCAGGAACATTCTCTAGTTGAAGACTTGAACAAGTTACAGGTTACTCAAGAGGATGAAAGCAGTGAAGATGAAGGAAATGCTCAACATATTGAAGAACAACTTGAAGAGCCAGTTGTTGTACCACAAGAGGAAACAACAACACAGGTTGGTGAACAATCAACACCCCCTGTTGATTTAGTAACATCAAGAGACCATCCAATTTCCCAAATAATTGGAGAAATCTCAGCTGGTGTGCAAACCAGAAATCAGGTCAACCAAAACATGTTGCACACCTGCTTCCTATTTCAAATTGAACCTCAGTCCATTCAAGATGCAGAGCAAGATCCACACTAGATCATTGTAATGTAAGAGGAGTTGCATCAATTTGAGAGAAACAAAGTATGTGAACTAGTGCCAAAGCCTAAGGATCACTCCATTGTTGGAACAAAATGGGTATTCAGAAACAAATTGGATGATCAAGGGGTAATTATAAGGAACAAGGCAAGGCTAGTTGCTCAGGGATATTCTCAAGAAGAAGGGATAGACTACGACCAGACGTTTGCACCTGTTGCAAGATTGGAAGCCATCAGAATATTCTTAGCTTATGCAACACATAAAGGCTTCAAAGTATATCACATGGATGCCAAAAGTGCTTTCTTGAATGGAGACATCAAAGAGGAAGTTTATGTCAGACAACCTCCAGGTTTTATCTCTCCAACTTATCCTGATTATGTTTTTAGATTAAACAAAGCATTATATGGTCTCAAGCAAGCTCCTAGAGCATGGTATGAGACCCTAGCATGCTTTCTTTTGGAAAATGGTTTTATAAGGGGTAGAGTAGACCAAACTCTTTTCATTAGAACCCATAAGTCCCATACCCTACTAGTACAAATTTATGTAGACGATATTATTTTTGGTTCTACTGACTCCAAATTGTGCAGAAGGTTTTCTAACCTGATGCATTATAAATTTGAGATGAGTAGCATGGGTGAGCTATCCTTCTTCCTAGGATTGCAAGTCAAACAGCATGCTGAAGGCATCTTCATTTCTCAAACCAAGTATACAAATGAACTGGTTAAGAAATTTGGTATGTCTGAAGCATCTTGTATGAAAACACCCATGCCTACTAATGCTGTATTGGATGCTGATGAACATGGGAAACCTGTTGATCAGACAACATATAGAGCAATGATTGGCTCTTTACTGTATCTTACAACTAGTAGACCAGATATAATGTTTGCTACATGTATATGTGCTAGGTTCCAAGTAAGCCCTAGAGAGTCACACCTAACACTAGTAAAGAGGATTCTCAGGTATGTTAAAAGTTGTCCAAATCTAGGTCTCTGGTATCCAAAAGATTCAGCATTTGATTTAACTGGATTCTCTGATGCTGATTATGCTGGATGCAGAATTGACAGAAAAAGCACCAGTGGAACTTGTCAGTTCTTGGGTGACAGACTTGTCTCTTGGTTTTGTAAGAAACAAACGTCTGTGTCAACTTCAACTGCTGAAGCTGAATATATGGCTGCAGACAGTTGTTGTTCACAAATTTTGTGGATTCAAAACCAACTCCTAGACTAAGGCTACAACTTAGAGAAGTCTAAAATCTTTTGTGATAACACCAGTGCTATCTCTATAGCTCAAAATCCAGTCCTCCATAGTAGGACAAAACACATAGAGATTAGGCATCATTTCTTAAGGGATAATGTTGAAAAGAATAAAATTGAACTACAATATATCCCAACTGATTTACAAAGGGGAGATATTTTCACCAAGCCATTGGATGAAAAGAAACACACCTTCTTCCTAAATCAGTTAGGAATGTTAGATGGAGGAAGTCTTAAATAATATCCAAGATTTTGAAAGCTTAAAAATTGACCAAGACTAGGCAAACATCCTGATTTTTCTTAGTGTCTAGAGTTTTTCTGATCTCTGAACTGCGCTCGACGATTTGCCCCAAGATCGTCGAACGGAGATCGACGATTTCTGAAATCGTCGAACTGAGTTCAGCGTTTCTCAGATAGTATGAACTATCTCTTCCGGTCAACGATCGTCGAACGACGCTCGAAGATTTTGTTATCTGAACGATCGTCGAACATAGCTCGACGCTCTCCAATATCGTCGAACGGAGATCGACGATGTTGAAGACTCTTCAGATTCCTTTAGTAGCCTCGATCGTCGAACTGAGTTCAACAATCTTTCCAATTCTGCGTCAAACCCTAATATAAAATTCATTTTTCGCCGTCGCTCTCCCTTGCGCTTTCGATTTCTCTGCAAGAATTTTCTTTCCCTCCAAACAGTTCTACACTTGGTCGTTTTGTTTGTTGAATTTTTGCAGGTACCCATGGCTGTGTCAGTTGCTGTTCTTGCTGCTATGAAGTTTGATGCTGGTTTTGACATCGACAAGGAATCATTCAGCACAACTGACCAGGTTTTTCAAGATATTTTGGGATTGTTCAAAGACCAGAATCTGATAGCAATAATGACCACAAGGATAAAGCTGACTTCTGATGAGATAAAGGAATGGGTTTATACTGCCCACAATCAAGATAACAACACCATTGTTGGGTCTATATCTGGAACTCAGGTACCCTTACCAGCAATTTTAACAGAAGTTTTTGAATTGAGGAATGGTGAAGATACTGCTGACTTATCTGGAGAAGAGTATTCTGAACTGCTTGCCAGAATGGGTCATTCAGAGGGAAACCCTAGCAAGCTCTTCAAAAGGAACCTTTCTATAGAGTACAGATTTATGGCAGATGTTGTTGGGAAAGTGCTACTGGCTAAGCACTCTGCCCATGATACAATTTCAAGGTTTCAGCTCTGCCTCATGGGAGCTCTTGTAGACAGAAAGAATCTGAACTGGGGATAAATCTTCTTTGACCTCATCAAGAAGAAAATCAACAAAAGTTTTGTTAACTTTGGGAGGATCATTGGGGTGTTTCTGCAGCACAGGTGCCCTGCCTTGCTGGTCTCCTCTGGAATTCATATAAATGCCTCCAAGAGATTGTCTTGTGCCCTCTTTAGAAAGTGGGACAGACAAATCAGCAAGCCCAGCAGGCCCTCCTCCAGTACTCCTTCAGGCACAAGGACTCTAAGAGTCACTCCTCCACAGGTCTCTGCCCCTGCAGATGACCTGCCTGCTGTTGTTGCCTCTCCTCCTCCTCTTCCAATTCCATCTCTTCCAATACCTTCTACCATTCCAGCTCCATCCACCATCATCATATCCAGCCCCTCTCCAACATCCACACCATCTCCAGTACCTATTCTACCACCGCCAGAAGAACAATTCCATCCACTATTCTCCTACCCTCCACCAGATGTCCCTTCATCACCCTCTCATCCATCCTTCACCCTAATTGATGATTCCTTTATGGATGATTCCCCATCATCTCCTCCTGAGTTACCCTCTTCCTCCACCTCCTTTCAAGACCTTCTACACCAAATCATTGACCAACCAACATTCACCCCATCTATCTCCATTCCCCTATCCTCCATTTCCACCTTACCAACACCTCAGCCATCCCTTCCACCATTCACCAGCTCTCCACTACCCTCACCATCAGCTGCTCCTATATCTTCTACCTCTGCTCCAGCCCTTGAGCAAGTAGACCTCCCAGCCCTTCCTGACAGGCTGTATGAGTTGCTTGCCCCCAGGCTCTCTCTGCTGTTGGAGACCTCCTTGGCTCCACTACACCTGTCAGTGGCAGCTCTCTCTGCCAGGCTCTCTTCCCTCTTCCCTCAGGCAGCTCCTACAGCAGTGTGCCTTGATCCAGACTTATCTGAATCTAGGCAGGGGGAGATGCCATATGAAGTGAGTCTTCATGCTGCTGCTGTTGCTGCAGCTTCTGTGAGCCTGTCTGCTTCTGCTGCTGCTGTCTTTGCTGCTTCTTCAGCTCCTCCTCTTGCTGCTGTTGCTGTGCCTCAAGCACAAAGTCCTCCTGCTGCAATCCTTGCAATAGACCTCAGGTCTTTGCTTTCAACTTTTGATTCTGCATACTTCAGCTGTCTGCCAGAGGTCAATGCTGTCCAGCCTCCAGAGGATCTATCCAAGGCCCTTGTGCCATTTTCTTGCTGTGACCCAAGCATTATAACCTCCTTTGTCAACTCAGTGTATGTTGTTGCTTCTTCTGAAGAAAGCATTGTTGTTGCTTCTGATATTGTTGATACTGCTGCTGAGAATGTTGATACTGTTGCTGAAGTGCCTGTTATTGCTGTTGAGCCTATTTCCAAGGATATTCTTATGTCAGAGGCATCTGAATTTGAGCCTTCTGCAGTTTCTGATGATATTCCTTCTATTTCTGTTGCTGTTAGTGAGACTGTTGTTGCTGATGTCACCTCTCCAGAGCCCATAGTTGTTGCTGCTGTTGTTACTGCTTCTACTACATCTGCTGCTGTCATTTCTGCTGTTACTACTTCAACACCTGCTGCTACAACCTCTGCCTCATCTGCTTCTGTACAGCTCAAGAAGGACTTGATGAAGAAAATTGATGCTCTTTATGATGACCAGAGTTCTGAAAGTGATGAATTTAGAACAGACTCTGATGACTCTTCTGCTACCATTGCTAGGAAAAGAAAGGCAAGGAGCAAAGACATGAAGAGGGTACCTCCTGCCAAAGTTAAGGATAACAATGATATCCCATATTACATTCTACATGACTGCCCTATTACTGAGCACTGGATGCAGTACTCCAAGAATCAGCTGAAGGCAATGAAAAAGAAGAGAAAATATGAGAAGGGCTCCTCCCAATTCCAACACTCTCATCCTCCTCCTCCACCTCCTCCTGATGCAGGTGCAGGTGGAAGCTCTGCAGCTCAACCCCCAGCCAGAAGTCAGGCTCCCTATCAGCCTCATGCTAGATCTTATAATAGGGGAAGTCAATCCATGGGATCTCAATCCAGGAGAGGAGGATACAGAGGAAATCAAAGAGATCTTCAAGTCTATTCCAAAGGGTACTCCAGGCAACACCCATATTCTAGGGGAGGACAAATTTCAACTGATACAACATCTGGTCCTTTCCCTTATAAGCTGAAAGAAATTGTGTCTGCCAAGCCTTCTCAAGACAATCCCTCTAACAGATATGAGCCACCTGTGCCTTTTGAGGATCCTGAGAATAATCCAGCTGCTTGGACTGCCAGATTAAAAGAACTAGCTGCACTGGATCAGATTAAAAAGGCTAGAGAGCAAGGAAAATATTCTTCCAACATTTCAACAATGTCTGAACAGAGACAGAAAGAGCTAGAGAGATATGCTTCAAGTAAATTCTTTGATTCTGACAGGTATATGGAATTACATCCTGAAGCTGTAGTTCCCAGGCCTAAAAAGCAAACATATTTAGGTGCAGCAGATGATACCAGATCAAACAAAGAAGCCCTCAATCCCAACAGAGAGATTAAACTTGTTAAGGGCAAGGAAAAGAAATGATATTGTAAGGTGATATTCTCTGATTTCTGATTATCTGGATGCTATATATTTCTGTGGTTCTGCAATGTCTAGCTTGTTGTTTTTATGTTTTGCTGCTTGTATGTTGTTTTTTTTTCAAAGTTTGTAAATAGTAATCCTAACCCAAATAGGGGGAGATTGTTGGAACACCCTATTACTAATTTGGGTCAGGATCACTATGTCTCTAGGAATCAATGTTTGACCACTTGTATAGCCCAATAGGTCAATTAGAATTGAGTCTAAGGGTTAGAAGTCTAGGTTTGGAAGCTGCCCTGAAGATCAAGATTTTCTGTTTGGAGACTAAGTCATATCGTCGAGCTCAGCACGATGATTCGTCGAACTCGGATCGACGATCGTCTAGCTCAACTTCGACAGATCGTCGAACTCCATTCGACGATCGCTGAGCTCAACTTCATTATATCGTCGAACTCCGTTCGACGATCGGTGAGCTCAGGTCGACGATTTTGACTCTGCTTTGGATCTTTATCTCTGAGCTCAGTTCGACAATCTTTGAGCTCAGATCAACGATATTTCGCTGCTGTATATTTCTAGATCGCTGAGCTCAGCTCGACGATAGCAGAGCTCAGTTCGACGATTTTAGATAACTTCAATGATGTTTCTAGATTCAATTTCAAATCAGTTAAGGAGTTATTCTGCAATTAATTCAGAGATTTCCTAGCCGTTTTCATTCATTTCTGGACCAAGTTTCAAGGGATTTTTCAAGGAATATTTCTGTGGACTTTCCTCCAGAAGAGATTTTGCAATTAAGGATGCAATTAATGCAGGCTAACGGCTATACTTGACAGAGAATGTTATTCTATTCAGTACCAGAGAATAAAAGATAGAATTTTTTGAGTCTCTAATAATATATATAGAGAGACACACAGATTACAGATATACATTCAAAAATATTCTGTCTCAAAGAATTCTCAAGAACACTCATCCAAAGAGATCAATCTTTTTCAGAAATCTTCAGATCTCTTTAGTTTCAAAGTGTTCAAGGCCAACATATTTCAAGACTCTAGACATCCAACATTTCAGTCATTGCTGAAATCATCTACTGCTGGAGTTCAATCTTTGAAGGCCTATCACCCTCAGCAAATCTTTTCTTCCTGAAGATCTCAAGGATTCAGGGGGAGCTTTGATATCAACAATCCACATAGTCTTCTCAGTTGTTTGAGAAAGAGAAGACTTCTATCACTCTCTCACCCCCTCTCTGTAAAGGGTTTCTCAAACTCCCTTCAAAAGTTTGAGCTTGGTTTTTGAGCACCTTGTCAAAAGCTCATTGGTGGCAAGACACCAGATCAAAAAATCTGCTTTGGTTTTTGAGCACCTTATCAAAAGCTCATTGGTGCCCATGACACCTGATCAACTCATCCTGCAGTGGATTCCTACCTAGGGTGGTAGAAGAGTGGATGTACCCAAGTTTAGGGGAACCACTATATTTCCTTGTGTCTTCTGGTTTTTCTTGTTTTTATGTTTGTTTCTGGCCTTGATTTTTCTGTGATTAGCTTTTGTTTAGCTTAGTTCTATGATTAGTTTTTTAACTGCTCCCTGCTCACTCTTATTACAACACTTGCTGTAAAAAAAAGTTTCAAAGCACCATATACTCTATTCACCCCCCTCTAGAGTATATCTGATCTAGCTACACTTTCAGAGTTCATTTTACAAAAAAGGGGGGAACACGCCCCCCTACACGCCCGTGTCGCCAAGCGTGTCGTCAGCCCGACGATCGTCGAGCTCAGCTCGACGATCGTCGAGTTCATTTCGTAGAATAGGGGGAACACGCCCCCGACACGCCCGTGTCGCCAGGCGTGTCGTCAGCCCGACGATCGTCGAGCTCATTTCGTCGAGCACAGATCGACGATCATCGAGTTCATTTCGTAGAACAGAAGTGAACACGCCCACCCGACATGCCCGTGTCGGATGATACACGCCCGTGTCACAGCCGTGTCACCAGGCGTGACACGACGGTTCTGGGCAGAATCGCCGTGAGGAGGAGAGAGAAATGAGGAAGGAGAGGGAAGGAAACGGTTCGCCAAAATGGATGAATTCAGCCACATTTAATGGCTGAATTCAGTTTCCCAGGGAAGGGGAGACGTTTCCATCCGTTTCCCCTGGCCGTCAGACTTGGTTCCGCCCCTCCCCTCCTCCATGGCCGAGCCTAGACATTAATGGCTTTGAAGGACATTAATGATCCAGCCCCTCCTCTCCCCATCTGAAGCTTTAAACACCACCAGTGAGTTGAGAGGATGCTTTCCCAATCCTTACCCGAAGAAACCGAGCCTCCCCACCTTGCTGTTGTAGAAGCCGAGCGACACAACTTTCAGAAATGGCTTCCCGGCGATCTTTCCGACTTCAGGCCGCCGGCAAGGTCCAATCCTTCTCCTCTCCATGCGTGCTAGATCTAGACTTGTTTAGGTGGAGAAATCGGGCTCAATTGAGCCTGATTAGGAGCTTGTATTTCAGATTTTTCATGGAAAAATTGTGGTGAGAGTTCGCCGGAAACCGCCGCCTCCGGCGGCATTGTCGCCCCCAAACGCTAGCCACCACCTCAACGGAGGTGGTGGTGGTGGTGGTGGTGGCTGGCTAGGGAGGTGGTCGGGGTGGCCGGAATGTCGGCTGGAAGAGGCTCCAGGTCGGGCCAATCTCGGCCCTTGGCTGGAGGTTGAGGATGAGCGGATGCCGTCCGTTTTGATCAAGTATTTTAATAATATTAATTGATTTCCTGGAAATTATTAACAGTAGATGGTTTTAATTATTAAAAATACATAGAAGCCTCTACTATAAAAGTGATCAACATGAAAAAGGTAGCCCTTGATATCTAGTGTAATTCAAAATTGATTTCACGCAATTTAGAGTCAAGGATAGACCCCAGCACTCATTTTGGTGAGGTCTATCAATAGGGCTGTCCAGAGTTTAATTTAAGTGCCCACTCCAAACCATATATCCAAATAATCTGAAATTTGGGGGAGGGGCTATTCTTAACTATATCTAGGACATATCCAAAAATCAAAATTTTTGGAAAATACTTTCCTATAGTTTTTAGAAATATTTAATAAACCAAGTACAAATTAATTAGGTGTCATAAACACCTCAAACTCCCCCCAAATTGGGTGGGTGGTCTTAGAGAGCAAGTTAGGGCTCTGGTAAAAATTCCATCTCCTTTGGAGATGTTTTGATTAGGTTTTATCCAACCCTAGTTTGCCCCTTATAGGGTTAATTAGGTCAAAACACCCCCTTTGGGTTTTGAGTGGTCAAACCACCTCAACCGAGGCTGATATTTTGGCCACTGACTTTATATGGCATGTAACACCCTCCAATGGAATTTGGAGTGGTTAAGATCAGGGTAATCCTAGAACCCTAGGGAAGGTCCATTGATGGGGATTTTTAGGGTTTGAAGGTCATGGGGTCAAATGACCTTGGAATGGCTTGGACATTGGTGGAGAGGACCATAGGGTTAGTATAGTCCTCTGGTTAAACATTTAGGGAATTTGGATGTCTTAAGCCCCCTCAAAACCCTAACCCTAGTTTAGGGCACCAAATCTAATTTGGAGTATTAGGCTATCAAATCACTTTAAGATCACTTGAAATTTCGGTAGAGTAGTGTTTAAAGTTTGTAAAAGCTCTGGAGATTTTTTTTATGAATTTAAGATTATTATTTTGGATACTTCATTAACAATTTAGTAATTTGTAATATTTGCTTAGAAATTTATTATGAAGGAACTACTTGCTGGAAATTGATGAACTTTAGCCAGGGAACTCCTTATTATGTTTTAAATCTCTGTGAATATTTATGGGATTTTTGGAAGAATATTTCTAAGGGTTGCTTCATTAAGTATTGTTTCCCATGAAAACTTACTTTAATTTATTTTGGAGTCTAGCAAGCCTCAAAAATTATGATTTTTGTAAAATGATCTTTCCTGAACCATATTAAGATTCTATAATTTTCACATAATTTTCTGATGAGTAATTATGGTACTTCCTTCTTTACATATGATTAAGGGAATTATATTGGATAAATTAATTAGAGGTCACATATTTTCTGAAAAATTATGAAAATTAATATCTAGTCATATATCTCTATTATTTAGTGTTCAAAATTTTTGGGGTGGCCATTACTTGAGTAGATTATATAGTTCATGTTCAAAATTGCCCATGGCCAAACATTTGAGAAAATTCAACAAATATCAAATTAATTAGAAAAATTATGATTCTCTGATTTTAGACTAAACTTGTTATGATATATCTCTGGTAAATTTTATAGGAGATTTGGAAGAAAACCGGAGTACCTCCTTTATACATACCATATAGTATAGGGTGGTCTGCACTGCGGAAACTGAACTAGAGTGGGTAGTGAATTTTGGAGAGTTAAATCCTCAGTAGGTTGCTGGTTTGGGTAAATAAATGAGAGATCTGAACCAGGGTAGAAATCACTAATATTAAATGCCTTGCGAAAGGGAGCTTTGGGCGTAATCCCATCATAATTCCTAGTGCCTTCGAGAGCCCTTCACGGGGTATAACGTGGGCAGTCCTGGGCTAACGCAAACCTTAGGAATAATTTGGGCAAGAGTAACCCTAATAATAGTTTCACCTTACACTCACACTTGTACACGTAGGGAGAGGAATTGGTAGTGAAAGGATAGCGTAGGCCCATGGCCTAAGGGCTTACTGGTAGAGTTAAATGGACTCAGTATTGATTTGGAAGTCCGGGGAGCTGGATGCTCGGGGACTTGGAAAAAAAAGAGACTTGATTAGTCCAGGGAGCCGTGGGCTCGGGAACATGGTGAACAAGTAGGCTCGGTAGTCTAAAGAGCTGGAGGCTCGGTACTATAATTAGATACAAACTATCATGGTTGCATGTGCATAACAGCGGTGGGTCCTCGGTATTGGACGATCGATCACACCGTCATCGGTACGTTGACTCGGGGAGACTAGCTGGTTTGCTAGGAATAGTAAGGAAACGTACGTGATGGGCTAGACGGGGTAGTATGATTACCATTCTAGGAGTGGAGAGGGCCAACCCACTGTTTCCTTTGGCCACGACGAGCGGCTCCTGAGAGTTTAGCTAACTCCAAAAAGGGGAACTAAAGGTCTGTGCGCATAAAGTCGTGTGTGTGAGTTACACTTGCATGTGCATACCATAGCATACTTGTATGTCATAGCATAATCGTTGCATTTAACCCCTGACACCTATCGTATAAAATGGTATGGGACATTTTATATGATAGGCCCCGCAAAACGACCCCTTGGTCTATAGGGGTAATCCCTATAAATCAACGGTTTTATTTCTCGTTGCTCTTACTTACTCTTCTTACTGCTTTTACTTACTTGCTACTCCTTACTGTTCACTTTTGTTACATACTTGTTTACTCATGTTTATTGTGATACCCCTGCCATACCCTATTATTTTATTCCTTAGGGTAGATGTCACCTGCTTGATTACGCCCTGCTTTTGGTCCTCCTTTTCACTCCTTTCCGCCCGGTGCCTAGGAGCCACGGGTAGAGGGGTGGGGGATTATTGACTGAGTCTACTTTGACTGACGGTCGTTTGACCACCATATTTTAGGTACTCCGGATGGGAGACAGGGAACAGCCGCAGGAGACGCGACGCCAGCAGGGTACGGTGCAGATGGAGATGGGACAGTGTAGCTCGGGTGGACAGGCATCCAGATCCGTGAGTGGAGCCGAGTATTAGTAGTTTTACTTTTATGAGTGGATTGTTGTAGGTTATTATGCACCGGGCTTAATCCCGTATTCACTTTCTGCTGTGGACTATTTATTTGTCATGTGATTTCCTCCTTTATACTATTGTGGACTTGGATGCTTACATTTTCATTCATTATACATTCTGTCAATGGTGATCGATTTGGCCTGTAGGATCGGCATTTTGTAGTGATGACCTTCCCGTGTGCGAAGGTGTCACCGCAAAGCGGCGGTTCTGGGCCTAAGGCCCCGGTGGTTGTTGCAAAAAAAGGGGTCTTACAAGTGGTATCAAAGGGAAACTTTGATCCGCCAGAATGTAGTCCACAAAACATGGGACACCCCGCGCGGGCCTTGTTTGAGGACAAACTAGCAACGGAAGCAATGGTATGCCCATGGGAGGAATCACATACAATGCTCACCAGTAACAAAGAGTTTTAGTTCAATTTACTAAACTTATGACCATCTTTTGTAGGGTGCGACAAATCCTCCCCTACCGCAGGGGACACCTCCAGCCACGAATATGGTTCCACCCCCGCCGGCTCCGACCCCATTGAGCAGACGGAGATGGGACAAACTTTGACGGCCATCTTGGAGGCCTTTAGGGCACAGCAGGCTCCGGCGCCTCTGCCGAACCCCAGAGCGAACTGGTTGAGTGCATTCCGGGGCCTTGCCCCCACCATCCTACTTGGGGATAGAGACGGCAGTGCACAAGAAGGAGTGGCTAGACATTATGTACGAGATGTTGGTGGGAATAGAGTGCCCAGTGGACCTGGCAATATCGTTGGTGGTTTCTTGTCTGGAGTCGCATGCGAAGATGTGGTGGAAGTCGGTGATGGACACCACTTATGCGGGAGTGGAGATCACAGACATTACTTGGGAGGAGTTTAGGGCGGCACTACTGGAGCACTTTGTGCCGCAGTACGCAAGGGATGAATTGGAGGATAGATTCTTGCAGTTGAAGCAAGGGAACAGGACAGTTTTGGAATATCACAGGGAGTTTACTTATTTGGCCTTGTTTGCGGATTCTTACAAGCTGGATGATGTGGGTTACACCAAGAGGTTCTACAAGGGCCTCCGTGATGACCTGAGGCAGGCCCTCTTGTTCGTGTCTGATGGTACCATGGCTAGGATCTTGGAGATTGCCAAGAAGCTGGAGGCGGACCAGCTTGCAGTCCGGGGCAGGAAGAGACATGGGGATTATGCAGTGCTAGGAGGGAGAAGGGACCCACAGAGGGGCCGGGTCATGGGAGAGAGAAGGAACGGGGATCAACCTCTCCAGGAGGAAAGGAAGGAACCAAGGGAGCAGGCAGTGCTGGCCCCGCAACCTCTACAGATGAGGGAGGTGCCCAGGATAGGGCAGGGACCACCCCCACTATTGCTGTGCTATCACTGCCATCAGCTAAGGCACATTCAGAGTAATTGCCCTATGAGGAATGAGGCCACACCTGCTACATAGGGTGGCCCACCGGCTCACCAGATGGGAGGTCATGGACGTGGTCGCGGACGCAGATTTCAGGGCGGTGAACACAGGCAGGATGGGGAGAAGGTCTACGCTCTGTACTTAGCGCAGCCCCGGAACCCGAACAGGGTTATTGCAGGTATGAGAGTAATTTTATTATTTGTAGAATAATTACACAACCTAGGTTAGAAAACTTTAGACCTAAGATGTTTTTCCTTTAACTAATTTAGGAATAGTGATGGCGTGCGGCAAACCTGCCCGTACCTTGTTCGACATGGGGGCATCACACAACTTTGTGTCGGAGGATTTCATCAAGGATCTGGGTCAGATTCGATATTATACGGGAGATGCCAGGAGGGTGCGTCCCCCCAATGGGATGGAGATCCAGTCCACAGAGAAGTGCCTCCTGGCGGTTACCATAGACAGGTTAACACTCGAGGCCCCAGCGACGATCTTGAGAATGTCGGACTTCGACCTTGTCTTGGGCATGACATGGCTTGTCTAGAACCATGCCCAGATTGACTTCCCGGTGACGAGGGTCGTGCTGAGACACGACGACACTTATGCGACATTCGAAGGTACTACTCCGGTTTCCCACCGCCTCCTTTCATCTTTTCAGGCCGTCAAGGCCCACATGCAGGGAGACGAGGTATATCAGGTGCTGTTCGAGATGACTGAGGAGAAGGACTCGATGGTTAGCATTCTGGTGGTCTGTGACTACGCCGATGTATTTCCGGAGAAGCTGTCAGGACTGTCTCCACAGAGGGAGAAGGACTTTCAGATTCAGTTGGTTCCAGGGGCTAAGCCGGTATCCAAGGCCCCTTATCAGATGGCCCCAAGGGATCTGGCAGAATTTCGGACACAGTTGCAGGAGTTGGTGGAAGCAGGATTCATCAGACCGAGTTCCTCGCTATGGGGAGCTCTGGTCCTATTAGTGAAGAAGAAGGATGGCAGTCTTCGCATGTGCATCGACTATCTAGCACTAAACAGGCTGACCGTCCGAAATACCTATCCGCTCCAAAGGATAGACGAGTTGTTTGATCAGCTGGAGGGAGCCCATTTTTTCTCGAAGCTGGACTTGAGATCAGGCTACTACCAGCTGCGGATCTAGGAGGAGGATATTCCGAAGACGACCTTCAGTAGCAGATATGGACTGTATGAGTTCATCGTGATGCCATTCGGGCTCACGAATGCTCCATCAGCGTTTATGAGCCTCATGAACCGGGTCTTCGAGAATTATTTGGATGTATTTGTCATAGTATTCATAGACGACATCCTTATCTACTCTAGGACAGAGGAGGACCATGCACGGCACCTGGCACTAACTTTGGAGAGATTGCGTGAGCATTGCCTCTATGCAAAGTTCAGCAAGTGTCAGTTCTGGTTGAAGGAGATGGCTTTTCTGGGCCACATTATCAGCGAAGTTGGGTTAGCGGTGGACCCTGCAACGGTACAGGCAGTCAGGGATTGGCCACCACTGAAGACGGCCACGGACGTGCAGAGTTTCTTCGGGATTGCCGGTTATTACCGGAAATTTGTGGAGGGGTTTTCTCGGACGCCCTTCCACTCACTTCGTTGATGAAGAAGGACGTTCCCTTTGTATGGACGCCATAGTGTGAGGCAGCCTTCCAGGAGTTGAAGAACCGACTCATCTCAGCCCCTATTCTGGCCCTTCCATCTGGGAAGGAAGGATTCCAGGTGTATACCGACGCATCATATCAGGGGATGAGAGCGGTGCTGATGCAGAACGGACACGTCATAGCATATGTCTCCCGCTAGTTGAAGACCCATGAGAAGAACTATCCAGTGCACGACCTGGAGATTGGAGCAGTTGTATTCGCATTGAAGATATGGCGACACTATCTCTACGGAGTCCACTATGATATATACTCAGATCATAAGAACCTTAAGTATGTGGACACGTAGAAGGAACTGGACATCAGGTAGAGGCGGTGGGTGGAGTTTCTATCTGACTATCAGTACGAGATGTACTACCACCCGGGGAAGGCGAACGTGGTAGCGGATGCACTGAGTAGGAGAGCCGCCACAGCGGGAGCAGAGCCTCAACTGATGTCTATAGAGATACTGTAGAGACTAGAGGACATGCACATTACTCTAGTGTCGTCTGACAACCCTGAGCTCTATGAGGAGTACTTCGCCGCGATGGGCATCACCGATGACATCAGAGACCGAGTCAGAGAAGGACAGAGGCAGGATGCCAAGTTAGAGCCCATCTTCCAGGCCATAGAGGCAGGCACTACAAGAGACTACACACTGAGGGATGGCCTGGTGTACTTCAGAGGACGGGTGTATATACCGGAGGGAGGTAATATCCGGGGGGACATTATGACGGAGGCGCATTGCAGCTGGTATTTTATGCACCCGGGGATCACAAAGATGACGACTGATTTGAAGAAGACTATGTTCTGGCCGGGCATGAAAAAGGATGTCACTTACTTTGTGACCCATTGTGAGACATGTCAGCTAGTGAAGGCGGAGTGCAGGAACCCCGCAGGACTGTTGCAGCCACTCCTGGTGCCGGAGTGGAAGTTTGATGACGTTGCCATGGACTTCATATATGGGCTTCCCCGGTCTCGGACAGGGAATGACTCGATCTGGGTGATCGTTGATCGGTTGACGAAGGTGGCTCGATTTATACCGATCAGGAAGGATGATTCAGTGGGAGTACTGGTGCGGAAGTTTGTGGAGAAGTTCATTCGCTACCATGGCATGCCCAGGTCAATAATATTAGATCGTGATGGGTGGTTTACATCCAGGGAGTGGCAGTCAGTTCAGGTATACTTGGGCACCCGACTGACCTTTAGCACAGCCTTCCACCCTCAGACGGACGGGCAGACAGAGCGCACAAATCGGATATTGGAAGACCTGCTACGTCTGTGCATTCTAGACCGAGGAGAGCCATGGGAGAAGATGCTGTCACTGGTAGAGTTATCATACAACAACAGTCATCAAGCCAGTATAGGTATGACCCCATAAGAGGCTCTATATGGACGGAGGTGCTAGACTCCCCTGTCATGGATACATGATGAAGACCTAAAGGTCCTGGGCTTGGAATTTGTGAGGATACCGAGGCCCAAGTGAGACTGATACGGGACCGGATGTTGGAGGCGCAGAGCAGACAGGACAAATATTACGACGCGCGGCATCGACAGGTGGAGTTTCAGGTAGGAGACAGAGTGTTTTTGAAGATACGGCCGATGCACGAAGTCTCTCGAGTTAGCGGGTGGAGGAAGAAGCTCAGCCCGAGATACACAGGGCCCTACAGGATCCTGGAGCGGATCGGCCCCTTAGCATACAGGCTGGAGCTGCCGCTAGAGCTGGAAGGCCTGCACGATGTTTTCCATGTCTCCTCCCTCAGGATGGCCATATTACGTCCAGAGTAGCAGATAGACACCACAGATGGGCCAGTAGCATCGGACTGGTCAGTGCACATGGAGCCGGTCCGGATTGATGACACGGGTATGCGGGTCTTACGCCGTAAGAAGGTCCCACTGATCAAGGTTCTTTGGAGAAATCACGGCCAGGAGGAGCACACTTGGGAGCCCCAGGACTTGATGCAGCAGCGGTACCCGGAACTCTTCAGTTAGGTATTACTCTCAGCCTTTCGGAATGTTACAATTTTCTTGCATACTTGAAACCCCGTAGGCCTAACTAGAATTTCGAGGACAAAATTTTTTGTTATATATTTGGATTTATAACATCCCATTTCCGACTAGACCTCCAAGAGTGGTTTTGGTCATGTCAAAACCCTAGGAAGCCCAAGGGACCAAGTGAAGAAGGCCGAGGTGAAAATCACCTTGGTCTGCCTATAGATCAGCCTTATATTAGCAAGGGGAGATCTGAACCGTCAGATCCTATAGGAAGAAATAAACAACCACACATATTCCTAGAAAACAACTCTTCCGGGTCTAACACGCCCGTGTCGGCCCAGACACGCCCGTGTCACTAGGCATGTCGTCATCCCGATGATCGTCGAGCTCATTTCGTCGAGCTCAGATCGGCGATTGTCGAATTCATTTCACAGAATAGGGGGAATGAAAGTGCAAGCTAGATCTGATATACTCTAGAGGGGGTGAATAGAGTATGGTGCTTAAAAAGTTTTTACAACAGTTGTTGTAATCTGAGTGAACAGGGAAGCAAATAGTAAATTTAATAACAAAAACTATCTAATCACAAAACAAGCACAGCCAGAAACAAAAATAAAGACAAGCAACCAGAAGACACAAGGAGCTATAGTGGTTCCCCTAAACTTGGGTACATCCACTCTTCTACCACCCTAGGTAGGAATCCACTGCAGGATGAGTTGATCAGGTGTCCTGGGCACTAATGAGCTTTTGATAAGGTGCTCAAAAACCAAATCAGATTTTTTGATCAGGTGTCTTGCCACCAATGAGCTTTTGATAAGGTGATCAAAAACCAACCACTAACTTTTGAAGGGAGTTTGAAAAACCCTTTACAGAGGTGGTGATGAGAGAGTGATAGAAGTCTTCTCTTTCTCAAAGCAGCTGAGAAGACTATGTGGATATTGATGTTGTCAAAGCTCCCCCTGAGTTCTTGAGATGTTCAGGAAATGAAGCTTTGCAGTAGGGTGATAGACCTTCAGAAAGTCGATCTCCAGCAGATGATGATTTCAACAACAGCTGAAATGTTAGGTGTCTGGAGTCTTGAATGATGATGGCCTTGAACACTTGAATCAGAAGAGATCTGAAGATTTCAGATGGTTGATCTCTTTTAGTGATGGTGTTCTTGTATGAATTCTTTGAGACAGAGAATGTCTACAGCTCTTTTCCTTTTTCTCTTGAGTGATTGTTGTTGAGAAAGATGTTGTTCCAGAGAAGAGTTGTTGCAGAGAATATTTTGTTCTTCTTCTTCTTGTGCACTCTCTTCTTCTTGATAGCTTGTTGTGAGAGATTCAAAAATCTTGTCTTTTATTCCTTTTGTTCTGAATAAAAAATGATCCTCTGTCAAGAATAGCCGTTAGCCTGTCATTAAATGACTTCCTTAATTGCAATTGTCTTCTGGGGGAAAGTCCAAGTAAACATTCCTTGATAATTCCTTGAAACTTGCTCCAGAATAAATGAGAACGACTACAAAATCTTCTGAATTAATTGCTGAGAATAACTCCTTAACTGTTCTGAATTTGAACTGAGCTCTACTATCGTCGAACTGAGCTCAACGATTTGGACTTAGACAGCAACAGAGATCGTCGATCTGAGCTCAACTATCGTCGAACTGAGCTAAGAGATAGAGAATCAATGCTGGAGTCAAGATCGTCGAACTGAGCTCGAAGATCGTCGAATGTAGTTCGACGATTTGTTGAAGTTGAGCTCAGCGATCGTCGAATGGAGTTCGACGATCCGTCGAAGTTGAGCTAAACGATCGTCGATTGGAGTTCGACGATTCGTCGTACTGAGCTGGACGAAATGACTTAGTCTCCAAACTGAAAAACCTTGGTCTTGAGGGTAGCTTCCAATCCTAACTACTAACCCTTAGACTCAATTCTAATTGACCTTTAGATCTATACAATGAGGTCAAAAATAGGTTTCCTAAAGACATAGTGATCATGACCCAAATTAGTAATAGGGTGTTCCAACAATCTCCCCCTATTTGGGTTAGGATTACTATTTAAAGAAATTGAAATAAAAGCAACAATATACAAAGCAAAAATACAATAAACAAGACATGCAGAAACACAGATATATCTCAGACAGATCAAAAATCAGAATAATTGTCACCTTACATAATTATTCCTTCTCCTTGCTCTTTATAAGTTTAATTTCTCTATTTGGATTAAGAGCTTCCTTCTTTGATCTTTTGTCATCAGCTGCACCTAAAGAAGTTTGTTGTTTAGGCCTTGGTACCATAGATTCAGGGTGCAGCTCCATGTATCTTTCAGAATCAAAGAACTTGCTAGAGGCATATCTTTCAAGTTCCTTCTTTCTTTGTTCTGACAATGTAGTGATGCTAGAGGTGTACTTGCCTTGCTCTCTGGCTTTCTTGATTTGATCCAAGGCAGCTAATTCTTTCATTCTAGCAATCCATGCAGTACGATTATTCTCTGGATCCTCAAAGGGCACTATAGGTTCATATCTATTGGAAGGGTTATCTTGAGGAGCTCTGGATGAGACTACTTCTTTCAGCTTGTAGGGAAAAGGGCCTGAAGTTGTATCAGATGAAGCTTGTCCTTCCCTTGAGTAAGGATGTTGCCTTGAATAGCCTTTGGAGTAAACTTGGAATTCCCTTTGGTTTCCTTTATAATTTCCTCTCCTTGATTGAGATCCTCTGGATTGGCTTCCCCTATATTGAGATCTTCCATGAGGCTGATGGGGGGTTTGGCTTCTAGCAGAAGGATGAGAAGCAGAACTACCACCTGCACCTATATCAGGAGGAGGAGGTGGAGGAGGATGATGGACTTGAGAAGATCCTTTTTCATATTTCCTCTTCTTTTTCATAGCCTTTAGTTGATTCTTGGAATATTGCATCCAATGTTCAGTTATAGGGTAGTCATGAAGAATATAATAAGGTATGTCATTTGTATCTTTGACTTTAGATGGTGGAACTCTTTTCATTGCCTTGCTTCTTGCTTTTCTTTTCATGGCTATAGTGGCTGAGGAATTATCAGAATCAGTCATATATTCATCACTTTCAGAGCTTTGCTCATCATATAAAGCATCAATCCTTTTCAAATAGTCTTTCTGTTGTTAGGTTGGAGCAGATGAAACAGTGGTGATAGCAGTTGTAGCAGCACTAGTAGAAGCAGATACAGTACTTACAGGAGCAATACTTTCAGAAGATATAGCAGCAGTATTAACAGCAGCAACTGGGGCAGCAACAGATTCAGAGAAAACTGTTTCAGAAACACTACTTTCAGATACAGAAACATCAGCAGTGATAGCAGGCTCAAAGTCATGTGCCTCTGTCATATGTATATCCTTAGAGATTAACTCATCAGTAGTATCATCACTGACAGCAGTAGGGGCAGCAGCAACAGAACAAACAGAAACAACAACATTTGCAGCAGCATAAACTGAATTTACAAATGAATGGATAACACTGGTGTCACAGCTTGAGAAGGGCACAATGGCCTTGGAGAGGTCTTCAGATGGATGGACTGAAATTTGCTCTGGAAGACATCTGAAGTAAATTGAATCAAAAATTAATAATAAGGACCTGAGGTCCACTGAGAAGACTGCAACCTGTGGTGGTGTTGAAACTGGAGCTTGAGTTGAAGTAACATCAGCAGCAGCAGCAAGGACTGAAGAAATGGCAGCAGCAGGCAATCTAGCATCTTCATGAGGCATCTCCCCCTACCTAGATTCAGAGACAGCTGGATCATGGCACTCAAATGAAGGGATTGCCTGAGGAGGAAAGATGGAAGAGAGCCTGGCAGATAAGTCTGCAACTGACTTTAAGAGTGGAGCCAAGGAGGTCTCCAACTGAAGTGAGAGCCTGGGAGCTATCAGTTTATATAGTTTATCAGCTAAGGCAGGAATATCTACATGCTCAGTAGTGACTTGAGCAGAGGTAGAGAAGGATGGTGGAGCAACTGGAGATGTTGGTGGAGAGCTGGTGGATGGTAGAAGTGAAGGTTGAGGTGAGGTGATTGTGGAAATGGAAGAAAGTGGTATGGAGATAGAAGGTGTGAAAGAGGGTTGATCAAGGATATCATGCAGAAGTTGTTGATATGATGTGGATGAGGAGGGTAGCTCAGGAGTGGATGAAGGTGAATCATCCATGAAGGAATCATCTAGAAGATTGAATGATGGGAGGTGAGATGATGTGGTAATGTCTGGGTGAGTGTAGTGATGTAATGGGTGGAAGATTTCTTCTATGATAGTAGGGATTGGAGAAGGAATTGATGTTGGAGATGGGCTGGAAATAATGATTGTGGATGAAGTTTGAATAGTGGAGGTGACTGGTGGAGATGAAATAAGAGTTGGAGGAGGAGAAGAAGCAGCAGGCAAGTCATTTGCAGGGGCAGAGACTTGAGGGGAAGAGACTGTTACAGTCCTTGTGCCTGAAGTTGTGCTTGTAGAGGGCCTGCTGGGCTTCACTATCTATCTGTCCCATTTGCCAAAGAGGGCACAGGAGTGCCTCTTAGAGGCATTGATATGCATCCCAGATGAGACTAGAAGGGCAGGGCATCTGTTTTGAAGAAATAGCCCTAGAATCCTTCCAAAATTCACAAAATTCTTATTGATCTTCTTCTTAATCAGATCAAAGAAGATCTCTCCCCAGTTTAACTGTTTCTTGTCCACTAAAGCACCCATCAAACACAGCTGATACCTAGAGATGGTATCATGTGTTGAATGCTTGGCCAACAGAACCTTTCCCACTACATCAGCTAAGAACATGTATTCAACAGCTAAGTTCTTTTTAAGCAGCTTGCTAGGGTTTGCATCAGAATGACCCATTCTAGCAAGTAAATTAGAAAATTCTTCTCCAGATAACTCAGCAGAATCTCTTCCAGAATTTAATTGAAAAACCTCTGTCAGAATGGTAGGTGTCAGAGGTACCTGAGTTCCAGAAATGGATCCAACAACTGTATTTTGGTCCTGGTTGTGGGCAGTATACACCCACTCCTTAATTTCATCTGCAGGCAGTTTGATTCTGGTGGACATGATAGTAGCTAATTTTTGCTCCTTGAACAGTTCTAGAATATCTTGAAAAACCTGATCACTGGTGCTGAAAGACTCCATGTCTATATCAAATTCGGCATCAAACTTCATTGCAGCTAGAACGGCAACTGAGACGACCATTGTTACCTGCAAAAATCAACAACAAACAACCAAGTGTAGAGATGTTTGGAGGGAAATAGAATTTTTGCAGAGAGATTGAAAGCGCAAAAGGAGAACGACGGCCGAAAAATGAATTTTATATTAGGGTTTGACGCAGAAAAGGAAAGATCGTTGAACTCAGTTCGACAATCGGGGCTTCTAAAGGAATCTGAAAGGTCTTCAATATTATCGATCTCCGTTCGACAATATTGGGGAGCGTCGAACTCTGTTCGACGATAGTTCAGAAAACAAAATCGTCGAGCACCGTTCGACGATCGTTGACCTGAAAGATAGTTGAACACTATCTGAGAAGCGCTGAACTCAGGTCGACGATTTCGGAAAGCGTCGATCTCCGTTCGATGATCTGGGGGAAAATCATCGAGCGCAGTTCAAAGACCAGAAATACACTATAGACACTAGAAAAATCAAGATGTTTGCCTATTCTTGGTCATTTTTTAAAGTTTTAAAATCTTGGATATTATTTTAGACTTCCTCCATCTAACATTCCTAACTGATTTAGGAAGAAGGTGTGCTTCTTTTCATCCAAGGGTTTGGTGAAAATATCTCCCCTTTGCAAATCAGTTGGGATATATTGAAGTTCAATTTTGTTCTTCTCAACATTATCCCTTAAGAAGTGATGCCTAATTTTTATGTGTTTTGTCCTACTATGGAGGACTGGATTTTGAGCTATAGAAATGACACTAGTATTATCACAAAAGATTTTAGACTTCTCTAAGTTGTAGCCATAGTCTAGGAGTTGGTTTTGAATCCATAATATTTGTGAACTACAACTACCTGCAGCCATATATTCAGCTTCAGCAGTTGAAGTTGACACAGATGTTTGTTTTTTGCAAAACCAAGAGACAAGTCTGTCACCAAGAAACTGACAAGTTCCACTGGTGCTTTTATTGTCAATTCTGCATCCAGCATAATCAGTATCAGAAAATCCAGTTAATTCAAATGCTGAATCTTTTGGATACCAGAGACCTAGATTTGGACAACTTTTAACATACCTGATAATCCTTTTTACTAATGTTAGGTGTGACTCTCTAGGGCTCACTTGGAATCTAGCACATATGCATGTACCAAACATTATATCAGGTCTACTAGCTGTAAGGTATAGTAAAGAACCAATCATTGCTCTATATGTTGTCTGATCAACAGGTTTCCCATGTTCATCGACATCCAATACAACATTAGTATGCATGGGTGTTTTCATACAGGATGCTTCAGACATACCAAATTTCATGACCAATTCATTTGCATACTTGGTTTGAGAAATAAAGATGCCTTCAGCATGTTGTTTGACTTGCAATCCTAGAAAGAAGGATAGCTCACCCATGCTACTCATTTCAAATTTAGAATTCATTAGGTTGGAGAACTTTCTGCACAAATTTGAATCAGTAGAGCCAAAGATAATATCATCTACATAAATCTGTACTAGTAAGGTATGAGACTTATGGGTTCTAATAAAAAGAGTTTGGTCTACTCTACCCCTTATAAATTCATTTTCCAGAAGGAAGCATGCTAGGGTCTCATACCATGCTCTAGGAGCTTGCTTAAGACCATATAATGCTTTGTTCAATTTAAAAACATAATCAGGATGGGTTGGAGAGATAAAACCTGGAGGTTGTCTGACATAGACTTCTTCTTTGATGTCTCCATTTAGAAAGGCACTCGTTACATCCATCTGGTATACTTTGAAACCTTTATGTGCTGCATAAGCTAAGAAGATTCTGATGGCTTCCAATCTTGCAACTGGTGCAAAAGTCTGGTCATAATCTATGCCTTCTTCTTGAGAGTATTCTTTAGCAACTAGCCTTGCCTTGTTCCTTACAATTACTCCTTGATCATCCAATTTGTTTCTGAAGACCCACTTTGTTCCAACAATGGAGTGATCCTTAGGCTTTGGCACTAGTTCCCAAACTTTGTTCCTTTCAAATTGATGTAACTCTTCTTGCATTGCAATGATCCAGTGTGGATCTTGCTCTGCATCTTGAATGGATTGAGGTTCAATTTGAGATAGGAAGCAGGTGTGCAATAGGTTTTGGTTGACCTGATTTCTAGTTTGCACACCAGCTGAGATGTCTCCAATTACTTGGGAAATTGGATGGTCTCTTGATGTTACTAAATCAACAGGGGGTGTTGTTTGTTCACCAACCTGTGTTGTTGTTTCCTCTTGTGGTACAACAACTGGCTCTTCAAGTTGTTTCTCTTCAATATGTTGAATGTCTTCTTCATCTTCACTGCTTTCCTCTTTTTGAGTAATCTGTAACTTGTTCAAATCTTCAGCAAGAGGATGTACCTGCAAAGGTTCTATGGTAGAAGTATTCTTCTCCTTGAAAGACATGTTAGATTCATCAAATGATATGTGAACAGATTCCTCAATTTTAAGAGATGATTTATTATAAATCCTATAAGCCTTACTGATCATGGAGTATCCCAGAAACACTCCTTCATCAGCTTTAGCTTGAAATTTTGCTAAATATCTCTTGTCATTATTGTGTATATAACAAATACAACCAAAAATTCTAAAATAATCAACTTTAGGTTTCTTCCCTTTGAGTAATTCATAGGGATTCTTTTCCTTTAGTTTATGTATTAAACTTATGTTCAGCACATAGTTGGAGGTGTTCACTGCCTCTGCCCAAAAAGATAGAGGAAGGTGAGCATCTGACAACAATGTAGTGGCAGATTCAATAAGGGTTCTATTTTTCCTTTCAGCTACCCCATTTTGTTGAGGAGTTCTAGGAGCTGAGAAAGTGTGTCTGATCCCTTCACTCTGACAGAACTCTTGCATAAGAAGAGAATCAAACTCTGTCCCATGATCACTTCTGATTAGGGCAATGTGAGTATTGAACTCAATCTGTATACATTTGAGAAACTCTGTCAAACACTTAAAGTTATCAGACTTCTTCCTCAGAAAGAACACTCATGTGATTCTAGAGAAGTCATCTACAACTACTAAAGTGTAAGATTTCCCTCCTAAGCTTTGTACTGTAATGGGTCCAAAAAGATCCATGTGTAACAGATACAAAATCCTAGGTGAATCACTCTTATTAAGTGATTTGAAACTATTTTTAGTTTGCTTGCCTAATTGACAAGCCCTGCAGAGTCCTTCCTTCTTGTGGGGGCCAGAAGGTAGTCCTCTAACAAGGTTGTCCTTGGATAGCCTAGCAATGGTTCTAAGGTTTAAATGTCCTAGTCTCTTATGCCATAAAACATTAGGTCTACAAACAGAATTAAACAGGCAAATGTCTACATCTGTTGAAAGAAAATCTACTAAGTAGATGTTACCTTTCCTTTTACCTGTCAACACAGTTATGTTGTCCTCTGACTTGATCTTGCATAAGGCTTTGCTGAAAGTCACCTGGTAGCCTTCATTACATAGCTGACTGATACTTATCAAATTGTGCTTCAGTACTTCCACATAGGCTACCTTCTTGAATGTGACTGAGCCAATCTGGACTGTACCATATCCTTTAGTTTGTCCAAAGTTTGAATCACCAAACATGACTTTGGGTCCAAGCTTGGCTTTAAAGGATGTGAGGTTGTCCCTATTTCCTGTCATGTGCTTAGAACACCCACTATCCAAATACCATTGTTGGTTTGATGTTGGATAGGTCTTCAACTGCACATAAAATAATTCATTTGTTTTTGACCCAGTTTACCTTGGGCCTAGGTTGATAACCTTTAAACTCAGAAATAAAAGACATCTCAGGTTGACTCTTATAACCTTCAGGATGATATCTCCTTAGAGGTATTATCCATTCAGTATAAGGGTTAAAGCTTTGGAATGAAGGACCCCTAGGATTGGATTTTGATTTGCCCTTGAAGGAATTTCCAGAGCTCTGATCTCTGTTCGATGATCGTGGAGCTGCGTTCGACGATCTTGGGTCAGATCATCGAGCTCCGTTCGACGGTCGACTGTGGCAGAGTTCAGGAATTAGAGATCGTCGACCTGAGTTCGACGATTTTGCCTGAGATCGTCGATCTACGTTCGGCGATCGTCGAGCTCCGTTCGACGATTTCTGCTGGAACTTGGTTTTCTCAGGCAAATCAGAATTTTTCCTAGCTACCGTTACAACTCCCTTCCCTTTATCAGAAATAAACTTAATTGGGTTTATTAGAACTATAGGTTGGCTGGATGAAGCACCCAAGCCCAGTGTACTATTGAATCTGGAGTTCACTATGCTTGTGATGTCCATCAGCTTGATACTTCTCCCATTAAGGGATTCTCCAAGCTTCTTGGCCTCTGATAGCTCACCTTTCAGTGAAGCTATCTGCTCCATACAACACTCCAACTCCTCAGAGAGTTTGAGGTTTTCTGACTTTAAGATACTATGTTCAGATAATTGATTTCTGAGAGAAATAATTTCCTTCTCATATTTTAGTAAGTCTAAACATAATGCTTTAAACTCAGACTTAAAGTCCTCAGAATTGAAATCAAAAGAACTAATTACCTGATCCTCTTCAAGTTGAGTCTCTGAGTCTGACTCTGACTCTTCTGTATTTGAATTGTGTTGAGAGGCATTGATTGTCATCATGCAGAACTCCTTCTCTTTAGCATCATCTTCATCATCACTGGAGCTGGATGAAGCTTCTGACTCCTCTTCAGTCTCACTCCAAGATTCTGCAACAAAACCCTTCCTTGTGTGTTTGTTCTTACTTGAGGAGGGTTTGCCATTGCCATTATTCTTGAAGTCTTTGTCTTTTCTTCTTTCTCTCCTGTCCTTTCTGTCCTTATTTTTGTTTTCTGGACAGTCAGGCACAATATGGCCTGGTTTCCTGCAACCAAAGCAAACAATTTCTTTATTATTTGACTTATCATACCTTGGCTTATCATGCTCCTTATATGATCTCTTTCTGAAGTCCTTTCTGGCCATCTTGTAAAGTCTTTTGGCCAATAGACTAAGCAGCTCATCATTGCCTGTGACTTTGACTTCAGGCTAATCTTGAGTTGCTTTGAAATCTATTGTCTTTTCTTTTCTTGTGGCTGGTGAGGCAGCCTTCTGCTCTTATTCTCTATTTTTGATGAGCAGCTCATAAGATTTGAGCTTGCCCAAGAGAGCTTCTGTTGTAATCTCATTCAGACTTCTGGCATCCTTGATTGGCCAAATCCTTGAGTCCCAAGTGCTTGGGAAGCACATTAGGATTTTATCATTTAGTTCAGTCAGTGAGATCTCTTTATCTAAAGTCTTGAGTTCATTGACTATCAGACTTAGTCTGTTGTACATTTCAGCTACTGACTCAGCTTCTCCTTTCTTGAAATTCTCATATTGGGATATGAGGTGGGATCTCCTGTCCTTTCTTTCATCAGCTGATCCTGAGACTATTTCAGTGGGCTTATCCCAGATTTCCTTTGTTGAATTACATTCAGCCACTTTTTGGAAAATGTCATCAGACATAGTCTGGGCTAAGATATTCATAGCCTTTGCATCTGCTACCTTCCACTTCTTGATATCAGCATCTGTTCCTAATGGAGGTGGAACAACACTTGTACTTATATTCTTTGGAGGTTTTTGACAAACTGTCAAAACAGAATTAAAAATGTCCTCGTCAATAGAATTCATATAGAGTCTAATCCTTGCTTTCCAAAGTGCAAACTTAGACAGATTGCACACTGCAGGTCTGGTGCTAGCATAATCTTTGTTTTGGGTCATGTTTTGTGAAGAACTAATCTAATAACAAAATCTACAACAAGCAGATCTAACTAGGAATCTTTGGGTTCATGTGTTAGCCTGTGCAACCACCAAGGTGTGGTATGTTTAACCAACCTCGCTTTGATACCAATTGAAAGTGCAAGCTAGATCTGATATACTCTAGAGGGGGGTGAATAGAGTATGGTGCTTAAAAAAAATTTTTACAACAGTTGTTGTAATCTGAGTGAACAGGGAAGCAAATAGTAAATCTAATCACAGAAACTATCTAATCACAAAACAAGCACAGACAGAAACAAACATAAAGACAAGAAACCAGAAGATACAAGGAGCTATAGTGGTTCCCCTAAACTTGGGTACATCCACTCTTCTACCACCCTAGGTAGGAATCCACTGCAGGATGAGTTAATCAGGTGTCCTGGGCACTAATGAGCTTTTGATAAGGTGCTCAAAAACCAAATCAGATTTTTTGATCAGGTGTCTTGCCACCAATGAGCTTTTGATAAGGTGCTCAAAAACCAACCACTAACTTTTGAAGGGAGTTTGAAAAACCCTTTACAGAGGTGGTGATGAGAGAGTGATGGAAGTCTTCTCTTTCTCAAAGCAGCTGAGAAGACTATGTGGAAATTGATGTTGTCAAAGCTCCCCCTGAGTTCTTGAGATGTTCAGGAAATGAAGCTTTGCAGTAGGGTGATAGACCTTCAGAAAGTTGATCTCCAGCAGATGATGATTTCAACAACAGCTGAAATGTTAGGTGTCTGGAGTCTTGAATGATGATGGCCTTGAACACTTGAATCAGAAGAGATCTGAAGATTTCAGATGGTTGATCTCTTTTAGTGATGGTGTTCTTGTATGAATTCTTTGAGACAGAGAATGTCTACAGCTCTTTTCCTTTTTCTCTTGAGTGATTGTTGTTGAGAAAGATGTTGTTCTAGAGAAGAGTTGTTGCAGAGAATATTTTGTTCTTCTTCTTCTTGTGCACTCTCTTCTTCTTGATAGCTTGTTGTGAGAGATTCAAAAATCTTGTCTTTTATTTCTTTTGTTCTGAATAGAAAATGATCCTCTGTCAAGAATAGCTGTTAGCCTATCATTAAATGACTTCCTTAATTACAATTGTCTTCTGGGGGAAAGTCCAAGGAAACATTTCTTGATAATTCCTTGAAACTTGCTCCAGAATAAATGAGAACGACTACAAAATCTTCTGAATTAATTGCTGAGAATAACTCCTTAACTATTCTGAATTTGAATCTTGAAAATCATTTAACTCTTCAGAGAAACGTCGAACTGAGCTCTACTATCGTCGAACTAAGTTCAATGATTTGGACTTAGACAGCAACAGAGATCGTCGATCTGAGCTCAACTATCGTCGAACTGAGCTCAGAGATAGAGAATCAATACTGGAGTCAAGATCGTCGAACTGAGCTCGAAGATCGTCGAATGGAGTTCGACGATTTGTTCAAGTTGAGCTCAGCGATCGTCGAATGGAGTTCGATGATCTGTCGAAGTTGAGCTAAACGATCGTCGATTGGAGTTCGACGATTCGTCGTACTGAGCTCGAATAAATGACTTAGTCTCCAAACTGAAAAACCTTGGTCTTGAGGGCAGCTTCCAATCCTAACTACTAACCCTTAGACTCAATTCTAATTGACCTTTAGATCTATACAATGAGGTCAAAAACAGGTTTCCTAAAGACATAGTGATCCTGACCCAAATTAGTAATAGGGTGTTCCAACAGGGAACACGACCCCGACACGCTCGTGTCGCCAGGCGTGTCCTTAGCCCGACGATTGTCGAGCTCAGCTCGGCGATCATCGAGTTCATTTCGTAGAACAGGGGGAACACGCCCCCGACACGCCCGTGTCACCAGGCGTATCGTCATCCCGAAGATCGTCGAGCTCATTTTGTCGAGCATAGATCGACGATCGTTGAGTTCATTCCGTAGAACAGAAGGGAACACACCCACCCGACACGCCCGAGTCGGATGATACACGCCCGTGTCACAGCCGTGTCACCAGGCGTGACACGACGATTCTAGGCAGAATCGCCGTGAGGAGGAGAGATAAATGAGGAAGGAGAGGGAAGGAAACGGTTCGCCAAAAGCCACAATTAAAGGCTGAATTCAGTTTCCCAGGGAAGGGGTGAAGTTTTCATCTGTTTCCCCCGGTCGTCAGACTTGGTTCAGCCCCTCCCCTCCTCCATGGCCGAGCCTATCCATTAATGGCTTTGAAGGACATTAATGATCCAGCCCCTCCTCTCCCCATCTGAAGCTTTAAACACCACCAGTGAGTTGAGAGGAGGCTTTCCCAATCCTTACCCGAAGAAACCGAGCCTCCCGACCTTGCTGTTGTAGAAGCCGAGCGACACAACTTTCAGAAATGGCTTCCTGGCGATCTTCCCGACTTCAGGCCGCCAGCAAGGTCCAATCCTTCTCCTCTCTATGCGTGCTAGATTTAGACTTGTTTAGGTAGAGAAATCGGGCTCAATTGAGCCTGATTAGGAGCTTGTATTTCAGATTTTTAATGGAAAAATGGTGGTGAGAGTTCCTCGGAAACCGCCGCATCCGGCGGCATGGTCGCCTCCAAATGCTAGCCACCACCTCAATGGAGGTGGTGGTGGTGTTGGCCGGCCAGGGAGGTGGTCGAGGTGGCCGGAAAGTCGGCTGGAAGAGGCTCCAGGTCGGGCAAATCTCGGCCCTTGGCTGGAGGTTGAGGATGAGCGGATGTCGTCCGTTTTGATCAAGTATTTTAATAATATTAATTTATTTCCTGGAAATTATTAACAGTAGATGGTTTTAATTATTAAAAATACTTAGACGCCTCTACTGTAAAAGTGATCAACATGAAAAAGGTATCCCTTGATGTCTAGTGTAATCCAAATTGATTACACTCAATTTGGAGTCTTGGTTAGACCCCAGCACTCATTTTGGTGAGGTCTATCCATAGGACTGTCCAGAGCTTAATTTAAGTGCCCACTCCAAACAATATATCCAAATAATCTGAAATTTGGGGAGGGGCTATTCTTAACTATATCTAGGACATATCCAAAAATCAGAATTTTTGGAAATGATTTTCATATAGTTTTTAGAAAAATTTAATAAACCAAGTACAAATTAATTAGGTGTCATAAACACCTCAAAATCCCCCCAAATTTGGGTGGGTGGTCTTAGAGAGCATGTTAGGGCTCTGGTAAAAATTTCATCTCCTTTGGAGATGTTTTGATTAGATTTTATCCAACACTAGTTTGCCCCTTATAGGGTTAATTAGGTCAAAACATCCCCTTTGGATTTTGAGTGGTCAAACCACCTCAACCGAGGCTGATATTTTGGCCACTGACTTTATATGGCATGTAACACCCTCCAATGGAATTTAGGGTGGTTAAGAGCAGGGTAACCCTAGAACCCTAGGGAAGGTCCCTTAACGGGGATTTCTAGGGTTTGAAGGTCATGAGGTCAAATGACCTTGGAAAGGCTTGGACATTGGTGGAGAGGACCATAGGGTTAGTATAGTCCTCTGCTTAAAAATTTAGGGAATTTGGAAGTCTTAAACCCCCTCAAAATCCTAACCCTAGTTTAGGACACCAAACCTAATTTAGAGTATTAGGCTATCAAATCACTTTAAGATCACTTGAAATTTGGGTAGAGTAGTGTTTAAAGTTTTAAAAGTTCCGGAGATTTTTGTTATGAATTTAAGATTATTATTTTGGATACTTCATTAACAATTTAGTGATTTGTAATATTTGCTTAGAAATTTATTATGAAGGAACTACTTGCTGGAAATTGATGAACTTTTGCTAGGGGACTCCTTATTATGTTTTAAAGCTCGGTGAATATTTATGGGATTTTTGGAAGAATATTTCTAAGGGTTGCTTCATTAAGTATTGTTTCCAATGAAAACATAATTTAATATATTTTGGAGTCTAGCAAAGCTCAAAAATTATGATTTTTGTACAATGATCTTTTCTGAACAATATTAAGATTCTGTAATTTTCACATAATTTTCTAATGAGTAATTTTGGTACTTCCTTCTTTACATATGATTAAAGGAATTATTTTGGATAAATTAATTAGAGGTCGCATATTTTCTAAAAAATTATGGAAATTAATATCTAATCATATATCTCTGTTATTTAGTGTTCAAAATTTTTGGGGTGGCCATTACTTGAGTAGATCATCTAGTTCATGTTCAAAATTGCCCATGGCGAAACATTTGGAAAAATTCAATAAATATCAAATTAATTAGAAAAATTATGATTCTCTGATTTTAGACTAAACTTCTTATGATATACCTCTGGTAAATTTTATAGGAGATTTGGAAGACAAACCAGAGTACCACCTTTATACATCTCATATAGTATAGGGTGGTCTGCACTGCAGAAACTGAACTAGAGTGGGTAGTGAATTTTGGAGAGTTAAATCCTCAATAGGTTGCTGGTTTGGGTAAATAAATGAGAGATCTGATCCAGGGTAGAAATCAATAATATTAAGTGCCTTGCGAAAGGGAGCTTTGGGCATAATCCCATCATAGTTCCTAGTGCCTTCGAGAGCCCTTCACAGGGTATACCTTGGGCAGTCCTGGGCTAACGTAAACCTTAGGAATAATTTGGGCAAGAGTAACCCTAATAATAGTTTCACCTTACACTCACACTTGTACATGTAGGGAGATGAATTGGTAGTGAAAGGATAGCGTAGGCCCGTGGCCTAAGGGCTTACTGGTAGAGTTAAATGGACTCGGTATTGATTTGGAAGTCTGGGGAGCTGGATGCTCGGGGACTTGGAAAAAAGAGACTTGATTAGTCCAGGGAGTCGTGGGCTCGGGAACATGGTGAACTAGTAGGCTCGGTAGTCTAATGAGCTGGAGGATCGGTACTATAATTAGATACAAACTGTCATGGTTGCATGTGTATAACCGTGGTGGGTCCTCAGTATTGGACGATCGATCACACCGTCGTCGGTACGTTGACTCGGGGTGACTAGCTGGTTTGCTAGGAATAGTACGGAAACGTACGTGAGGGGCTAGACGGGGTACTGTGATTACCAGTCTAGGAGTGGAGAGGCCCAACCCACTGTCTCCATTGGCCACGACGACAGGCTCCTGAGAGTTTAGCTAACTCCAAAAGGGGGAACTAAAGGTCTGTGCGCATAAAGTCGTGTGTGTGAGTTGCACTTGCATGTGCATACCGTAGCATACTTGTATGTCATAGCATAATCATTGCATTTAACCCCTGACACCTATCATATAAAATGGTATGGGACATTTTATACGATATGCCCCGCAAAATGACCCCTTGGTCTATAGGGATAATCCCTATAAATCAACGGTTTTATTTCTCGTTGCTCTTACTTACTCTTCTTACTGCTTTTACTTACTTGCTACTCCTTACTGTTCACTTTTGTTACATACTTGTTTACTCATGTTTATTGTGATACCCCTGCCATACCCTATTATTTTATTCCTTAGGGTAGATGTCACCTGCTTGATTACGCCCTACGTTTTGTCCTCCTTTTCACTCCTTTCCGCCCGGTGCCTAGGAGCCACGGGTAGAGGGGTGGGGGATTTTTGACTGAGTCTAGTTTGACTGACGGTCGTTTGACCACCATATTTTTGGTACTCCGGATGGGAGACAGGGAACAGCCGCAGGAGACGCGACGCTAGCAGGGTACGGTGTAGATGGAGATGGGCCAGTGTAGCTCGGGTGGACAGGCATCCAGATCCGTGAGTGGAGCCGAGTATTAGTAGTTTTACTTTTATGAGTAGATTGTAGTGAGGTTATTATGTACCGGGCTTAATCCCGTATTCAATTTCTGGAGTGGACTATTTATTTGTCATGTGATTTCCTCCTCTATACTATTGTGGACTTGGATGCTTACATTTTCATTCATTATACATTATGTCGATGGTGATCGATTTGGCCTGTAGGATCGGCATTTTGTAGTGATGACCTTCCCAGGTGCAAAGGTGTCACCGCAAAGTGGTGGTTCTGGGCCTAAGGCCCCGGTGGTTGTTGCAAAAAAAGGGGTTATACAATGTGTCTGAGTTTGCTTCCTCAAACTTCTTTGGTTCAACACTTCTTTGGTTCAACCTGTAAGAGAAAACTTAAATATAAATTTTCATTAGTTGTACCTCTACGAGTTCTGACACCATCCTGGAGATCTCCTATGATCTGGTCCATGGGGTGATCCTTCAGATGTCTGAGCTCTAGAGTCCTTGCATCAGGATTATCTTCAATCACCAGAGTGACTTCATCAACTTGCACAATTTCTTCATCTTGATCATCAACCTCTCCAATAGGGGTTGGAGTGGTGATCTTGATGAACTTTTCACCTTTATTTTCAGACGACTCATCCAAGCTAAGTTCTTCTAACTTTGTACTTGCATCTTCAGTAAGCACACTAGAGGAGTTGCCTTGTAGCAAGCTCGTCTCATCAAATACAACATGTACTGATTCTTCTACGACCAGGGCTTTTCTATTAAATATCCTTTATTCCTTACTATGGCTACTATATCCTACAAAAATACCTTCAAAATGCTTTTCGCTGAACTTGGTAGTATGATACTTACCATTGTTAAGCACGAAGCATTTACAACCAAAGATTCTAAAATATGAGACAGTTGGTTTCCTACCCTTTAGAAGTTCATAAGGTGTCTTATCGTGGTTTTTGTTTATGAGTGCTCGATTTTGCACATGGCATGCAGTGTTGACGGCTTCAGCCCAGAAATATTCCGGTAGTGAGGCATCACTCAACATGCTCCGGCAGGCCTCTATGAGTGTCCTATTCCTTCTCTCGGCCACTCCATTCTGTTGTGGAGTACAATGAGAGGAAAACTTATGAAAGATACCTAAGCTTTCACAAAATTCTGCCATGGCCCCAGATTTGAACTCTGTTCCATTGTCACTTCTAATTTTGACTATGGAGCAGTTGTACTTATTCTGAACTTGCCTGACAAAATTAGTAAGGATGTCAAAGGTATCTGACTTGTGTTTCAGAAATAACACACATGCAAAGCACGAGTAATCATCAACAATTACTAACGTATAATCTTTACCTCCCAAACTTCTAATTTGCAGTGGACCAAACAAGTCCATATGAAGTAGATGAAGACATATATTTGAATCTTCGTCAATAACGCTTTTAAAAGTAGCCCTTGTTTGCTTGCCTTTTACACATGCATGACAAAGTCTATCTTTGACGTACTTGACATTTGAGGCATCACGTACTAAATTCATTGAAAATAATTTATTAATTGTTTTGGAATTAATATGTGCTAGTCTCTTGTGCCATTGGTCACCAAGAGATGCACTCTCTTTTGCTAAAAAACACATTGGTGTAGAAGAGTCTGTACAAATGAAATTTAAACAAAATATGTTTCTGCTTCAAGTGCCGGATAGAATCGTTTCCATATTGTCAACAGATTTTATCAAGCACTTATCAGTGTGAAACTCAACTATGTATCCTTTATCGTAGAGTTGGCTTAGGCTTATGAGATTGCGTTCCAATCCTTCAACATAAGCTACATCCAAGAAGGATACGCTACCGTTCGTAATCATACTGTAGCCTTTCGTGATTCCTCGGTCTGAACCGCCAAAGGTGACCTTTGGTCCGTTCATGACTGGAGAGAAATTCTGAAGTAGACTTCTTGTCCCGGTCATATGCAGAGAGCATCCACTGTCCAAATACCATATTGACATTTTGGTGGTCTTTGGACATACCTGCAATCATAATCAGTTTGCCTTAGGAACCCAAATATGTTTCGGTCCTTGGTCTCAGGTTAGAACACTCCCCCTACGAATATTAGCATTAGGAGTGGTCTTTCTCATATTGCTAACATGAGGGGTTGCAACATTTCTGGTATTAAACCAGCAATCGATGGCAAAGTGACCAATTCTGCCACAACACTAATAGTCAAATATGTTGTATCTTTGCCTTATGTTCTCCTGCTTGACCTTTTGGAATTGTGGTCTAGTAGGGGAAGCATTCTTGAAGGAGGAAGCTTCATGATGATGGCAATCACATGTTTTCTTCTACTTCATTGGCTTTTCCACAACGGGCTTTGCCTTTGGTGCCTTATTGAAGTTATGACCATGATTGTAAGGGCCATAGCTCTGAAGAATCACTTATTCATAAGGTTCCTTAAAGACACTCTCAGCAAAGTTTCTGGGGTGGGTTTATGCTTGGTAACGGGACTTTGTCTCTATATAGGTAGGCCTAGCAAAGTGTCTGTAGGATGAGTCAAGATCAAACTCATTTGAAGGAAATATGACCTTTTTGAAATAGGTCTGATCTTGAGGGGCTTTCCCCTTCTCTTTGTCCAAGTCCTTCTTGGCAACCTTATTCTTTCGTTGGGCTTTATTTCTCCTAGAATACTTGCTAGGAGCTTCTTCATGGCCTAGCCTAGCACCCTTAGCCTTGGCTTAGAATTCAGCAATGAATGGAAGAACGGTCTTCGACTTCGAGAAACTTTCAACAAGTTTCTTTTCGGCAGAAAGTTGTGCATCCAATTCCTTGATGATTTTCATCTTTAGGTCTAGGTGCTCGAGAGCTTTGTTATATTCCTCAATGGCATTATTGAAGTTCTCTTTAAGTGAGTCAGACTTAGCAACTTCCTCTCTCAAGATGCTCTCTTCGGATTTTAGAGACTTTATCTCTTTAGCCTGAGTTTTCACGACTCGGCGACATTTGTCGTAAGCCATGATCAACTCCTTGTATTGGGCTATGAGTTCAGACTCATCGTCAGAAGAGCTGTCCTCATTATAATGCTCAGAAACTTCAGATTCTGAAAGAGGTGTGTGAGAGTTTACCTTCATAATGAACTGGGACTCTTGTTCGTCATCTATCTGAGCCATAAGCCCAAAGTAAGCTTCTTCTTCTTCACTCGACTCTGATGAGTCGGAGTCACTAAGAGTCTTGTCATTTTGGCTATTAGGCTCTTCTCTGTCCTCTTCTTGTTGTATGAGGACTTTTTTTCCTCTCTTTTTCCACCCTCCTTCTTCTTATGGGGGCAGTCAGCAATGACGTGTCCTAGCTTATTACAGCAGTAACAAATAATGTCAGTAGAAATATGTTTATTCTGTTTAGGAGTATACCTGTCGTGGCTACTTAAGTCTTTTCTTTAACGATCACCATCATGTTGTGATATTCTATAAGAGACATCCTTGTCTTTCTAGTGCTTCTTTTTATTCAAGAATTTCTTGAACTGACGTGAGAGTAGTGAGAACTCTCCTTCAGATAGTTCAGAGCCTGAGGTACTTGCCTCCGAAGTTTCTTCTTCACTCACTTCTTGTGCTGGAGCAGGAGGAGCAGCCTTTGACTTCTTTGAGGTGTCTGCCTTTAAAGCAACAAACTTCTCTTTGAAAGTAAACCTACTCTTCTCTTCTTCTGCCTTTCTGGTATTAAGTTGAAGCTCATATGACATAAGCTTCCTGAAGAGATTCTGTGGATCTGTCTCGGTGAGTTTTCCAAACTCCCTGATGCCACAGACCTTGTTATCACATTCCTTTGTTAGGGATCTCAAGAACTTGTCATTCAATTCTCCGTTTGTGAAGAATCTGTCATAGACCCTTAGGCCATTTACTATCTTGAAGAAATTCTGAAATGTATTAGCAATGATGTCCTTGTTTCCTTGTCAGAAAGCTTCATACTTTTGACTTAGAAAGGATCTTCTGTCATCCCTGACTTCTTCTGTACCTTCCATCAAGATAACTAGAGACTACCACATCTCCTTTGCAGACTGGCAGTGGATCAGTTTTTGCAGCATGGAGTCATCGACTACACTTGCTATTATGTTCTTGGCCTTCTTATCTAAGGATACAAGTGCAATCTCGTCTTTGTCTAGATTCATTAATTTCTTTGGTACTTTCTTAGTTAGATCTATTGTGGAGATTGTCATGGGACTGTAAGGACCTTCTTCAACTATCATGAAAATCCTTGGATCAACAGCTTACATAAAGAATTTGATTCTCTCTTTCCACATGGGAAAGTTATTCTTGTTGCACAAAAGAAGCTTGGCAAAATCTTTAGCCTTGTCCATGTTCGGTAGATCTCAAAAGATAACTATAGAAGGATCTGATCAAGGTGTTAACCTTTTAGTGATCAACCTGGATTTGATACCAATTGAAAGTGTTTAGTCGCCTGCCTAAATCACCTAGAGGAGGGTGAATAGGTGAGATGTGCGTCTATTTGCGGAATAAAAAATTCAGATCTATGCACAGAACTATCTACCAATCAATCACAGACGAAGAAAGATTTATAGTGGTCCCCAACCTTGGGTACATCCACATTACCTCACCGATCTAACAATAAACTAGACTCGGTTACTCCACTATCTCAGATTGAAAACCAACCCTACGCCTCGGAACAAAGTTCCTGCAATCTCGATCCACAAAACGGATCTAGACTCGGAAGATAAAACTTCCTACAATCTCGGAGACAAAGGCTCCTACACTCGGAGAAACTTCTCCTACAAGAATAAAATAGAACGTATGTAGAAATACAAACAATGAATCTTTATCAGATCTGCAAACAATTGGCCTGGATCTTCCTTTTTTAAACTTTGTTGCTTTATTAGAGAGGTGAAGAAAATCTCGACAAACCAGATCTGACTTCCTTGGCTTCATACGATCGGATAGAAGATAAGGAATTGAGCAGCGATCTCGATCTGTAAACCTTCTTGATCTGAATCCTCTGAAATCGAAAACCCTAGCCGGATGTGAACGATGAAGATTGGCAGCGGCGGCTTTCGCTTCTTGGAGAGAGAGAGAGAGATTCAGAGAACTTAGAAAATAATCGACTGCAAAACTTTCGGGTTAGGGTCTGTCGGTTTGACAAGACCTTATATAGGATCTGTGATAACAGTCATGACTAAATCTTAATGAGGTACACGTGGTACAATCACATTAGGGCTCATTAAGAAATCGATCAATTTTGGACTTAACGAATTTTCAGAAAAATGAAGTTGATATACTCGAGTGAAGAAATGACTACTCGAGTACTATAAAAAACTACTCGAGTAAACTGAAGATAACTACTCGAGTAAATAATTGAAAGTGAAGATCAGCAACTTGAGTACCAAAAAGACTTACTCGGGTACTTAAGCAGATACACATGAAGTGGAGTTGGGAGTACTCGAGTACTAAAAATACTGCTTGAGTAAATGGGAATAAACTACTCGAGAGGTAGAGGAACTACTCGAGTCAGGGACTTAGAATATTTTCTGGATTGGAATTCTGGGCTACTCGAGTAGTGAAACTGAACTACTCGAGTGATTAAGAGCTACTCGAGTATGTAGGCGTAGTAACTCGAGTAATGCACTAAGAGAAAATCTAAGAGAAGAAAACATAGTTACTCGAGTATAAACCATAGACTACTCAAGTAGTACATGAACTACTCGAGTACATGACTTAGACTACTCGAGTGAAGAGAAAGAACACGAGACACAGACTTCTATTACTCGAGAAAGAAGGAATAAACTGCTCGAGTATCTATATGGTTACTCGAGTATTTTACTTAGAAAATATTTGGAGAAGAAATTCTGTAAACTCGAGAATGAGACGGAATCTACTCGAGTAGTTAACTTAGCTACTCGAGAGCTATTACTTGACTACTCGAGTTCTAACTTCCTTACTCGAGTATAAAGATTTTTTACATGAGTTTAAACTGAGCAATTCACTAGAGTAGGTATAGATTAATGCGAGTAGAATACTTAGTAAATTCTCTTAATAGAAATCTCTTCTTCTTTGGTGAAACCAACATCAAATCTTTTCCAATTAGTCCTACTGCTTGAATATGAAGTGTATCTTAATAGAGAGGCTACACATGAGTCAACACCTTGGATCACACAATGAGGGATTACATTGTATGGTCCTGTATTTGGTGACCCATTATAGACTGACATTGGTCTACACTTGGCATTAGAATCCTGAAAACACATAACTCAAACAAAGTATCAAATACAACTTAATTCATCTTAGTTCAAGGGTGACTTGCTATCAAATCTGGGTTAATGTGGATACAATACCCAACACATGATATCCTCCCGAATCTGGCCTCCTACCGGTATATAGACCCTGTCTCTAAAACATAGCAGTCCATCCCTCAAGGAGTAATCCCATGTCGTGCCGTACTCCAAGGCTCTGAATATCGGCTCTGCCCTCGCATCCAGCCTCTGCCCGTCCCTAATGCGATCCTGAATATCATCGGTGGCAGTCATCGATGCCAGGTACTCCGTATATTGCTCTGGATCCTCCTTGGACACTAAGGATATATGCATCTCCTCCAACATCTTCACCAACTCCAATGCCATTAGTTGAGGACCTGCTCCTGATGTAGTTGCTCTTTGTCTTAGAGCGTCTGCCGCCACATTTGCCTTCCTGGGATGGTAGTGCATGGTGTACTGATAGTCCGACAAAAACTCTACCTAACGTCTCTATCTGATGTTTAGCTCCTTCTGCGTGTCCACGTCCTTCAAATTTTTATGGTCCGATAAAATGTTGCAGTGAACACCGTATAGATAGTGTTGCCAAATATTCAGGGCAAAAATAACCGCCCCCATCTCCAATTCATGCACCGGGTAGTGCTGCTCATGTTTATTCAACTGACGGGAGGTATAAGATATCACGTGCCCGTTCTGCATCAGAACAGCACCCATCCCCTGGTAGGAATCATCTGTATACACCTAGAATCCTTCATTCCTTGACGGAAGAGAAAGGATAGGGGTCGAGGTAAGCCGACCCTTTAGCTCCAAAAAGGCAGCCTCACACCGTGGCGTCCAAACAAATGGAGACTCCTTCTTCGTCAGAGATGTGAGAGGGAGAGCAATCCGAGAGAATCCCTCCACGAACTTCCTGTAGTATCTGGCAAGTCCCAAGAAACTCCTAACATCCATTTCCATCTTCAGTGGTGGCCAATCCCGTACTGTCTGAATCTTCACTGGGTCTACAGCCAATCCTGCTCCACTGATAATATGGCCCAAGACGGCCACCTCTTTTAGCCAAAACTGGCACTTTCTAAACTTAGAAAATAGCTTGTGCTCTCGGAGCTTTCCCAGCATCAAAGCCAGGTGTTTCGCATGCTCCTCTTCTGTCCTCGAGTAGATGAGGATGTCGTCAATAAATACGATGACGAAGACATCCAGATACGACTCAAATACCCAGTTCATCAAACTCATGAACGTGGAGGGTGCATTCGTGAGCCCGAAGGGCATCACAGTAAACTCATATAATCTGTAGCTACTGCAGAGGGCTAGCTTCGGGATGTCCACCTCCTGAATGCACAGCTGGTAGTACCCTGACCTTAGATCAAGCTTTGAAAATCAGTGAGCTCCCTCCAACAGATCAAATAGTTCATCTATCCTCGGCAGAGGGTACGTGTTCCGGACCGTCAGCCTGTTCAAGGCCTGATAGTCGATACATAATCAAAGTGTCCCATCCTTCTTCTTGGCAAACAGCACCGGAGCTCCCCATGGTGAAGAGCTAGGCCGAAAGAATCTGGCTTCCACTAGCTCCTGTAGCTGGCTTCGAAACTCCACCAACTCCTTCGGGGCCATCCGGTAAGGAGCTCTGGAGGCCGGCTTAGGCCCCGGCATGAGCTAAATCTGAAAATCCTTCTCCCGGTGCGGGGGTAGCTCTGGTAGCTTCTTCGGAAATACATCGGCAAAATCCTGCACCACCGGGATAATCTGAATGGAATATTTGGCCTCGGCCATCTCAAAGAGTAATTGATACACCTCGTCTCCTTGCAGATGGGCCTTGGCGACTTGAATAGAAGATAACCACATGCGAGGTGCGAGTTCAATACCTTGGAAAATGACCTCCGAGTCCTCATGTTTCAAGACAATTTGTTTTCCTGCACCGTCAATTCTGGCGTGGTGCCAACACCGCCATGCCATGCCAAAGATAAGATCGAAACCCGATAAGTCCAATACCATTGCTGGTGTTTAGAAGGTCTTTCCTCCAATACAAACTTCCATATTGCACTTTGTGGACAAAGTCATCACAGAGCCGTCTGGGAGGCATACCCTCCGAGTGATGGCGGTAAAGTGGTTCTCGTCACCTAAATCTTTAGTGAAGTCTGCCAAAATGAATGAGTGTGTGGCACCGGTGTCGAACAGAATATAGGCGGGCTTGCCGTTGATAGAGACTATGCCTGAGGTAGTTAAATGTTTCAGAATTCTAGTTATGGTTTTCCTTTCCTATTTATAACTACTATATATTCGATTTTTTTTGAAAGGAAGGAACTTAAAATTTACTAGCATACCTGCTAGCACCCGCTCTGGATTCCGAGGCTGTGTCAGGTCCAGGGAATATACTTGCCCTCTCTCCTGCCTGCAGTCTCTGTCCTGAAATCCATGTCCTTGGTCACGTCCTCGGTCACCAAACTGCCGAGGTGGTGGGGCATCCTGAAGTGCTGGTCGGGGTGCTTCCCTCATGGAGCAGTTCCTCTTGAAGTGTCCCGGCTTGTTGCACTGAAAACATGTCGGTTCCTTCTCCGCTGTCCTTGGCATCTCTAACATTTGTAATGGCTGAGGAGCCAGTACGGCCGGGTTCCTCTGCTCCTGTCTATCCTCCCAGCATGGTTGATCCCCATTCCTCCTTTCCTCAATAACATGACCTCGAGGACGGTCTCTATGGCCTCCAATCACCATCATCGGCTGATCTCTTCCGACTCCTAACTGTGATCTGATCTGCCTCGATCTTCTTGGCCATCTCCAAAATACTGGAAAAGCTCCCCTCAGAGATGAAGAGGAGGGCCTGTCTTATGTCGTCATGAAAACCCTTGTGGAATCTCTTTGTGTAGCCCGCGTCATCCAACTGATAGGACTTTGTATAGCGGGCTAGGTGAGTAAACTCCTTGTAGTATTCTAGCACGGTCATGTTGCCCTGCCTTAACTGCAGGAACCTATCCTCCAACTCGTCCCTCGCTGACTGAGGTACAAAATGTCCCAATATTGTTACTCTGAACTCCTCCCAGGATATGTTTGCGCAATCCACTCCAGCAAAGGTGGTGTCCAGCTGTAACTTCCACCACCTCTTCCTATGTGACTCTAGGCAGGAAAATTCCAAAGCAACTGCCTCCTCTGTCGGGCATCGAATCCCCCGCAAGCATCTCGTAGATGGTGTCCAACCACTCCTCCATGTGGACTGCCGACTCCGTCCCTAGGTAGGATGGAGGAGAAAGCCCCTGGAAGGCACTTATCTAGTTGGCCCCAGGATTTGGCTGTGGAGTCGGGGCCTGCTGAGCCCTAAAGGCCTCCAGAATGGCCATCAATCTTTGTACCATCTCCGTCTGTTGGAATGGAGCAGGAGCCTACGGGGGTGGAACCATATTCTGTGCCTGAGGAGTTCCCTGCTGTGGGGTAGGGTTCGTCGCAGGCTACAAGGACGAATTACAATTGTTAGATAGCGTACAAATGGAATGAATGGAAAAGATAAAGTGGACTTTTACATGTGATTACCCTTATGGGCCCACCATTGCTTCCGCTGCTAGTTTCTCCGCAAACTAAGCTCGAACGGGGGTGGCCCAGGGGTTTGTGGACTTCTTCTCTTGGATCGATGTTTGCTCTGATACCAGTTTTTATATATCGGGCCCATAACCCACAGGTCCCAGGATCGAAACCTGGCTCTGATACCAGTTTGTAAGACCCCATTCTTTTAAAACTCCGGAGTCTTATTCCCAGAACCGCCATTTTGCGGTGACACCGACACTCGGGAAGGTTGCCACTACAAAATGTCGATCATGCCGTCCTTTACGATCACCAAAAAGAAAGAGAAGTATACACATAGTTTGGATAAAACTAAGTCCACAATCACATGTAATATATGTAAAGGAAAATCACATCAAGTCCACATATAATAAAAGTACTGAAATAAAATATTACAAGGAAATATAAACGGGCTCAAGTCCGGTACATCAAATCCACACTACAACCACTTGCAGAAGCTAAGTAACTAATCACTCACGGAACCAGTAGCTGGTGCTCCTGTGCTAGACTGGCCCACCTCCATGAGCACTGTACTCCGCTGGTGTTGTGTCCCCTGTTGCTGCTCCCTGTCTCCCATCCGGAGTCCCTGGAATATTATGGTCCGAAAACCATTATTCAAAAGTCTAAGTCCTATCATCCCCTACCCCTCCCCCATAGCTCCTAGGCACCGAGTGGGGAGTAGGAAAGGGAAGCTATGAAGGTGGAGAGTAAGCAAAGCAAGTGACGGTGGAACTATTCTAGCAGTTAATTACAATGTATATACTGTAACACCCCCATCCGTCACATGACATATAACAGAAGGTCCAGCTGGAACCCGACGCCATATACCACAGACAGTCGGAAGGGCTACATAAGAATATCCAAACATCCCAATTAATACTACTCGTCCTACACAGAGTATTCTAGCGGATGTTTTAAAAGTTGAAAGAACCCAAAACTTAAATCCAATAATCATGAATGTCCACAACCACACCACTGAAATGAAAACCAAATACACTGAAAGGGTACACAGCCTTATGGCCGTACAAATGTTCACTTAACAAAATAGTGTCTTACATACATCGGCTCGCAGGCCGACCACACATGACAAAATAAAAAAAGCTATACTTTATTACCTTCGAGTGCCAACACGGCAACATGGGCTCCAGCCCGCTATTTTGCACTCGGCTCCGCAGCACCTGCAAGCAACATTCCACCGCACGGTGGCAAATAGGCAACGGTCAGCTAAAGCCGACCAAATTATAACGACCCCGTCCCTTTCTCGGGACGGCGGTGCTCCTTCCCTGCATATCATTAGCTCAACCAAACAATTATATAAAAACATACTTCGCCACAGGTGTAGGCTCGCACGGCCAAACACCCCGTGCACTCAGAACACATTAACGGTGAATCCTGACACTTCAGCGTCTTCACCACCACCCCCAGGATGGCAACAACATGAGCATTTTAGCCTTCTTAACCCTGTCTAGTCTAAGGCTCCCGACTATGCCAACGGCCAGTCCCCTTTTCGGGTCTCTCGCATCGAACCACATAGACTAGGTCCAATTCCACTTGCCTGTTGCTCAACCGCGTAGTTCATATTAAGACGTACGCACGAGCCAAGCTTCTCTCGGATACTAACTTTTTTCCAAACAATCACATAACCCAGTTATGTTCAAGGGCGGTTTCCAGACCGCCAAGTTAGCAGAACAACGATTCCGCTCAGTTTTTTGGGTGCGCCTGCTAACCTCCAAGGATCCCTGATGTAATCTACTGCGTAGAAACCCGAAAACCCAATGCACGGAGTCTTCTCCAGCAAATCATAACAAATGTAACATCACCGATCTAGACCAACATGTCCGAGTAGGCCTCACACACAATGTCTATGCTCGTACTTCGATTCCAGACTCTATATGCAACACAAGGAGTACTATTCACATCAACCCTAAGGAACACCACGCACTCACCGCACACTCGCGGGAGCGGGTTTCCCTATGTAAAAAGGAAGAGAGCTTCACATGCTCAAGTAGAGAATCGTTACCCTTGTAGTCCGCTTTGGCGCCATGGAAAAACTACACGGATAGAAGTCTTCGCAATGACCTTTCCTGCACGGATCCGCTCTCAGATCTCAAAACGGTGCTCCGATGCTTCGCCGACGGCCGAAATCCTCCTTCTTCTTCCTCCTCTCTCTAACTCCTTGGAAAGAGAAAGCTTGGAGAGAAATGAAGGATTAACTCCCCTATTCTCAGCCTTAACAGAGCAGGAAACCATCTGGGTCATTGGATCTTAGTTAAAGAAAATGAATGGCTCAGATCTGCACAAAAATCCCCTGACCTGGGCCGAACACGGCCTCGTACACGGCCGTGTTCCAGGCCATGTGCATCGATCCAGGCACGATTGTCGAACAAAGAGACTCATACGGGCTACGACACGCCCGTATCTCACTCGACATGCCCGTGTCGGATCCTCGACACGCCTGTGACTAGGAGCATGACACATATAACCGCAACGACAACGGACACGATCCAAATGAACACGGGTAGGGACACGGGTATGAACACGCCCGTGTCACTCGGTAATCGTCGAGCAAAAATTGCCGATTGTCGAATGCAGAGGATCACTCAACAATCATCGAGTGTCGTTCGTCGATCGTCGAACGCAGGGGGACACGCCCTCCCAACACGCTCGTGTCGCATGGCATGTTCCTCCCGAACACTTTTCGTCGAACTCAAACGGCTTTCGGGAATACGGGTATAGACACGGTTAGGTACACGCCCGTGTCAAATGACACGCCCGTATCATTCAGCCGTGTTTCTAGCCGTGTCCTTCTCGGGATGAAAACGGCCAAAACACAAGCCAGACACGGCCATGGACATGCCCGTGTCCTAGGCCGTGTACCCCTATACCGGTACCAAAAATCACTTTTTACGCGACCAACTCAAATACAATTTTCGGGGCATTACAAATCTCCCCCACTTAAGTAATTTCGTCCCGAAATTAAGTAAAGGTACACAAAACTACAAGTTACCTGAATGGAACAACTCGGCGTATTCTTCCAACATAGTTTGCTCTCGCTCCCAAGAAAGCTCCTCACGTCCGCAATTATCCCAACGGACTTTAACCATTCGGAAATCCTTGTTGCGGAGTCGCTTGACTTCAACGTCTTCTATACGTATAGGCTTGACCTTTGTCATCAATTCATAATCAACCGGTACTTGATTGTCCACAATGATCTGCGAAGGCTCTTGCACCGCCTTACACAACACCGACACGTGGAACACGTCATATAGCCCACTCAATTCCGCCGACAGCTTCAATCTATACGCCGCCTCGCCAACACGCTCCAGTATTTCAATTGGTCCAAGGTATCTCGGACTCAACTTCTTCAAGCGTCGAACCCGCGAAACACCCTTGAACGACTTAATTTTTAAGTATACTCAGTCGCCAACATTGAACTCCACATTCCTATGTTTGGCATTATAGTACTTTGACTGTCTGTCCTCAGCGATCTTCAACCGTTCTTGAATTGTCCGTATTACTGAAGTGGCATCTTCCACTGTTTGACATTTATAAAGTTTTGACTCGCCCGTCTCCAACCAAGACAGCGGCGTGCGACACTTTCTCCCGTACAAGGCCTCGAAAGGCGTCATTCCAATACTTGCCTGAAAGCTATTGTTGTACACAAACTCCACCATGTACAGGTGATCTTCCCACTGCTTTCCAAAATCTAGGACGCACATGCGAAGCATGTCCTCCAACGTCCTGTTGACCCTCTCGGTCTGGCCATCCGTCTGCGGGTGAAAGGCTGTGCTGAACTTTAGCCTAGTACCCAACACACTATGCACCAACCTCCAGTCATTCGACGTGAAGCGTCCATCTCGATCACTAACAATACTGCGGGGCACACCATGTAATCATACAATATTCTCCACATAGAGTTTGGCTAACGTTTCCACCGGATCTTCCTTCCCGATCGGGATGAAGTGCGATACCTTTGTCAACCTATCTACGACCACCCAGATGGCGTCGTTTCCCCACTGCGACTTCGGCAAACCATGCACAAAATCCATAGATATGTCGTCAAATTTCCATTCCGGGATAGGCAAGGACTTTAGGAAACCTCCGGGCTTCTGGCACTCCGCCTTAACCAAGGCACAAGTTTGGCACTTGTCCACATAGAGTGCTATATCGTTCTTCAATCCTGGCCACCAAAACAATTTCTTCATGTCTCTATACATCTTCGTGCTTCTCGGGTGGATCGAGTACTTGGTATGATGAGCCTCGTACATCAACTCCTCCCGAAGATTATCCACACTAGGAATGCATAGGCGATCGTCCTTCTTAGCAACCCATCATCAATAACAAACTGGGAATTTGACCCATCCAATGATTCATCAAAGATCTACTTCATGATGTTATCCTGAATCAAAGCCCGTCGAACTCAATCAGCTAGGTCACACTGCAGCTCGGTCCAAAACAGTTTCACCTCAGTACTAGACTGCATGTCGAGGCAAGATATCTCCAAAGCCTCCAACTCTCGGACCAATCTCTCATCATGTACCGCTAACCAGTTGGCCTTTGTGGGAATCTTACGACTCAACGCATCTGCCACTACATTACCTTTCCCTGACACATAATGTATCTTGAAGGTGTAGTCCCTTAGGAACTCCATCCACCTTCGTTGCCTCATGTTCAGATCCTTTTGATCAAACAGGTACTTCAAGATCTTATGATCGGTGTATATATCGACTTTTACACCGTACAGATAGTGCCTCCACAGCTTTAAAGCAAATATTACGGCCGCTAACTCCAAGTCATGGACCTGATAATTTCTCTCGTGAGCCTTCAATTGTCGTGAACCATAGGCTATCACTCTCCCATGCTGTAGCAGAACACAGCCCAAACCACTGCCTGAAGCATCACTATAGATTTCGAACCCCTCGGTTCCACTTGGGCAACATAAAATAGGCGTTGTGGTCAACCGCCTCTTCAACTCTTCAAAAGCCTGTTCGCACTCCGAAGACCACACAAACTTCTAATTCTTCCTAGTCAAAGTCTTGAGTGGTAGCGCTATCCGCGAGAAGTCCTCTACGAAGCGCCTGTAGTAGCCAGCAAGCCCCAGAAAGCTCCGGACCTCCGCCACTGTAGTCAAAGCAGGCCACTCCCGTATCGCCACTATCTTTGCCGGATCCACAGCTATCACTTCTCCACTAACAACATGACCAAGGAATGCTATCGAGGATAACCAGAATTCACACTTGGAGAACTTAGCATACAACTGGTTTCTCCTCAACGTCTCCAACACCAAGTGCAGGTAATTGTAGTGATCATCTTCACACTGTGAGTACACCAGGATATCGTCGATAAATACTATCACAAAACGGTCTAGGTACTCTCTGAACGTCCTGTTCATCAGATCCATAAACACGGATGGCGCATTGGTCAAACCAAGCGGCATGACCGTGAACTCTTAATGCCCAAACCTCGCACTAAATGCTGTCTTTGGAATGTCGCTCTCCCTTATCCTCAATTGGTATTAACCAGACTTCAGATCTAACTTCGAATATACCGTTGACCTAACCAACTGATCAAATATGCCGTCAATTCTCGGGATCGGATACTTATTCTTTTCTGTAAGCTTGTTCAATTCCCGGTAGTCGATACAAAGCCGCAAGCTCCCATCTTTCTTCTTAACGAAGAGAACCGGTGCACTCCAAGGCGAAGAACTTGGACGCACATAACCTAGCTCTAGCAACTCTTGCAGTTGCACCTTTAACTCCGCCATCTCTCGCGATGCTATCCGATATGGAGAGCGTGACACTGGTTTGGCACCCGGTACCAACTTAATGGTAAAATCAATCTCCCGCTGAGGAGGGGCTCCTATGAGATCATCTGGAAACACATCGGGATACTCAGACACAACTGGGATACTGTCCAGACTTGGATTAGGCGTCGAAGTCTGAACTAGCGTGACAAACAGCTCTGCCCCTGACCGAACTGTCTTGATCACCTGAAGGGCTGACATCAAAATATTACCCGACCCCTTCATGCCCACAAAAGTAGTCTCCCGATCAGTGTTCAGACCCAACTTAACTTCCTTACGGTTGCAATCAATGCATGCACCCTGCTCCGAGAGCCAATCCATACCGAAGATTACGTCGAACTCCACTAACGGTAGAACCAACGCCCACAAATCAAACTCCTGGTCTCCAATCCGAATCTTCACTACGCAGATCCTATCTGCGCGCATTGAGCAACCATTGGGCAACAACACATCCAATTTGTCTTTTGCCATCGAGGACGGAACCCCGATGCGCGATATGAATTTTTCGGACAAGAAGGAATGCGATGCTCCCATATCAAAAAGGGCTCTCACCGGAAACTCAAAGATCAACACAAAGCTTAGCACCAATAAAAGTAAGCTAACAAATATGAAGGTAACAACTATACAAGTTAAATCACTATAATTTAACTCATACCTATCACCACATCAGCCTACTTTATGGCCTCTTGCAGACCAAGGTTGTAGACTCTAGGCTGGGCTGGAGCATGATGGGACGCGGTTGACTCCACCGCCTTCCCTTTCTCCTCATGAGTCGCTCCAGGCTTCCTCTCGGACCTGGTGCAGGATAATGCGCGTTGTGACAGAGGAAGGAATTTTTGTTGCTGGAAGGGAAGCTGGAAGAGATGGTGGTGTGGGATGAATCTCTTTAGCAGGTGTGGGAGTGGATTTAACAGCCCTGGTGCCTTCAGAAGCTAGGGTGGAAGAGGTAGAAGCCTTAGTGGGCTTTGTGATTGTCCTCTCCCACCTGTCAAATAAGGCACATGTGAGCCTTTTACTGGTATTGATTAATATGGTCTGGTAGACCAGTGATTCAGCAACCTATTCCTTGAGGAAGATCCCTACGATCATTCCAAAACACACTTCTTTCTTATTATTTTTCTTCTTTATCGGATCAAAGAGGATCTGATCCCAGTCCACTTGCTTCTTATTTATTACTGCACACATGACCAAGAACTGATGTCTTGTGATATAGTCATGGGCAGTATGCTTGCCAAGCAAGACCTTCCCAACAATGTCTGTCAGGAACTTGTATGTTGCAGACAAATGCTTCTTCAGCGATATATTTGGGTTGTCGCCAGCATAACCCATCAGATTTAGCATCATATCAAACTCTTCAGAATCAATTTCTAATTCCTCCTCGCCATTTGTTAAACTAAATATTTCAGTTAAAACCGCGGGAGTTAAGGAGATAGTGTTACCCGCGATTGATCATGTCATGATATTGTCTTCAGAAGTGGATGAAGTATAAACCCATTCCCTGATTTCGGTTCCTGCCAGCTTTATCCTTGTAGTCATCAGGTTCTTCAGATTATGTTCTTCTATAAGTTCCAGAATATATAGGAAAATTGGATCCGAGTGCTGGAACGATTCGAAGTCGACATCAAATCCAGAGTCAAACTTCATAGCGGCTAGAGCTCCTGCTGGGATCTCCATGGAATCACCTGCAAAAGAGAGAAACAACGATCAAGTGCAAAAGAATAGAAAGCGCGGGACGGAGGTCGAAGAAAACCTAAATATAGGGTTTTCAAGAATATGAATCGACAGACTCCGTTCCACGAAAATAAAAATAATTCTTCGAACTGAGGTCGACGAAATAATTTCGAATGAAATAATTTGTCGATCTTATCTAGAAGAATTGAAGACAGTTCGTCGAACTCCGTTCGACGAATATCTTCTGAAGTAAGCTCGTCGAACTCCATTCGATGAAATGTGTTTCACTCACAGAGAGTTCGTCGAACTTCGTTCGACGAATATCTCTCAAGCTGTCCCCGATTCATCAAAATCCGTTCGACGAACTTTGGAAAATTCATCGACTGCAGACAGAAATCAAATAAAGTCTTCTCCATTGATCATTCCAAGTTGATTCACAAAGACCATATGATTTCTCTCATCCAGAGGTTTGGTGAATATATCAGCCCTTTGTAAATCAGTGTAGATATAGACAAGCTTGATTTTATTTTTATCCACACACTCCCTAATGAAATGATGTCTTATATCAATATATTTTGTCCTACTATGGTGAACTGGATTCTGGGCTATGACTATAGCACTTGTATTATCACAGAGTAGAGTTAAATTATTTAAGTTGAACCCATAATCTAGAAGTTGATTTTGTATCCAAAGCATCTGTGAACAACAGCTGCCTACTGCAATATATTCTGCTTCAGCAGTAGAGGTTGACACTGATGTTTGATTTTTACAGAACCAAGATACTAATCTCATACCCAGGAACTGGCAAGTCCCTGAAGTACTTTTTCTATCTACCCTGCATCCAGCAAAATCAGCATCAGAGTATCCAGTTAACTCAAATTCTGATTCAGCAGGATACCACAGGCCTATATTAGGACAACGCTTTATATATCTCAAAATCCTTTTTAGAAAAATTAGATGTGATTATTTCGGGTTCACCTGGAACCTAGCACAAAGACATGTGGCAAACATAATATCTGACCAACTTGCTGTGAGGTATAATAGGTACCCAACAATGCCCCTATAATGTTTCTGATCCATAGGTTTCCCTAGTACATCAGAGTCCACAACAGCATTGGTAGCCATGGGAGTTTTCTTTGCTGAGGCATCATCCATCCCAAACATCTTTAGAAGTTCTTTAGCATATTTTGCTTGAGAGATGAAGATGCCATCAGGGAGCTGCTTCACTTGGAGACCAAGGAAGTAGGAAAGCTCACCCATGCTACTCATTTCAAATTTGGAATGCATGAGGTCAGAAAACCTCTTGCATAATTTGGAATCTGTAGAACCAAATATAATATAATCCACATAAATTTGTACTAATAAGATTTGGTCCTTATCATGTATAGTGAAAAGAGTTTTATCTACAGTTTCTCTTGTAAATTTATGCTCTAATAAAAAACTAGCTAAGTTCTCATACCAAGCTCTTGGAGCTTGCTTTAGACCATAAAGAGCCTTATGCAATTTAAAAACATGAGAGGGGTAAGTTGGAGAAATAAAACCTGGAGGTTGTTCTACATAAACCTCTTCTTATAGCACTCCATTTAGGAAAGAACTCTTCACATCCATTTGAAAGACCTTGAACCTCTTGTGTGCTGCATAGGCAAGGAATATTCTTATGGCTTCCAACTTGCAACAGGTGCAAAGGTTTTATTATAATCAATTCCTTCTTCTTCCTTATATCCTTTAGCAACAAGCCTAGCCTTGTTTATCACAATGACTCCTTGGGCATCTAGCTTTTTTCTGTAAACCCATTTGGTTCCAATAACTGGGTAGTTTTGGGGTCTTTGAACCAAATGCCAAACTCTACATCTCTCAAATTGATTTAGTTCTTCCTGCATTGCAAGGATTCAGTGGGGATCCTGCTCAGCATCATGAATAGAAAGTGGTTCAACCTAAGAGAGAAAGCAGGCATGCATCAAATCTTAGGTAAGTTGATGCCATGTCTGTACACCTGCTGATATGTCTCCAATCACTTGAGATCTGGGGTGATCCCTAAGTGTGACAAAATCAGTGGGTGGAATTGGTTGTGCAACAGCATTTGGAATTAATTCCTCATGTGGAATTGTATTTGCTGTTGGTAGAGATTCATTATCTTCAACTTCTTCTTCTTCTTCACTTTTTTCAATAGCTTGTGGAGAGGGATGAGTTGGCACCTCTTGGGTGAGGTTTAGTCCATCCAAGGTCTCACGCAAGTGGGTACCTGCAAGTTGTTGTTGGTAGAAACTTCTTTCTCCTTGCAATACATATTAGTCTCATCAAATGAAATATAAATAGACTCTTCAATTTTCAATGTTGATTTGTTAAAAACCCTATAGGCCTTGCTTACTTGGGAGTATCTTAGAAAAAATCTCTCTTCAGCCTTAGCCTCAAACTTTCTGATGTATTTCTTGTTATTATTGTGTATATAATATGTACAATCAAATACTTTAAAGTAGTTTATTTTAGGTTTCTCCACTTTGATCAATTAATAGGGAGTCTTGTTCTTTAGTTTGTGAATTAAGCTCCTATTCAGGACATAATTTTTTGTGCTGACAGCCTCTGCCCAAAAGGTTAGGGGAATGTAAGCATCTGGAAGCAATATACCTGCAGCTTCAATGAGTGTCCTATTTTTCGTTCAGCTACCCCATTTTGTTGGGGAGTTCTAGGAGCTGAGAAGCAATGCCAGATACCTTCCTTCTCACAGAACTCATGAATAAGAAGAGACTCAAACTATGTGCCATAATCACTTCTGATCAATGAAACATGAGTAGAGAACTCAATCTGTATGGTCCTGAGAAAATCTGTAAGAACCTGGAATGTATCTGACTTTGATCTCAGAAATAATACCCAACTGAACCTGGAGAAGTCATCCACTATAACCAAAGTGTAGTATTTCCCTCCTAGGCTTTATACAACAATGGGTCCAAAGAGATCCAAATGTAGCAAGTACAAAATCCTAGGTGAATCACTCTTATTAATAGATTTAAAACTAGTTTTAGTTTGCTTGCCTAATTAACAAGCCCTACAGAGACCTTCCTTCTTATAGGGACCAGAAGGTAGACCTCTAACAAGGTTATGCTTAGATAGCCTAGCAATATTTTTCAGATTTACATGACCTAGTCTTTTGTGCCATGAGTCATTCTGATTACTAGTTAAGTTAAGTAAACAGATATCAGTTTTGGCAGAAAGAAAATTTACTAAGTATATGTTGCCTTGTCTACTTCCAGTTAAAATTGTTTGGTTATTTTTATCAATAATAGAATAGGTGGATGGGTTAAAGTATACCTGATAACCATCATCACATAACTGAATTATGGAGATGAGGTTATACTTGAGTCCACTTACATATGTCACCTTTTTGAATGTGACAGCTCCTATTCTCACTTCTCCAAATCCTTCTGACTGACCACATTTGGAGTCACCAAAGATAACCTTTGGCCCCAGCTTGGACTTGTAGTTGATTAAGATATCCTTGCTATCAGTCATGTGTTTGGAGAGGCCACTGTCTAGGTACCAAGTTTGATTTACCCCTGGACAATTGTTCACTTGCAATAGAAAATAATTAATGTTTTTTGACCCAGGTTACCTTGGGTCCTTTGTATGGCTGATAAGAAAAACTGGAAATAATAGAGAATTCAGGTTGGGATGTCCGAGATGGAACCCATTGTAACGCCCCTAGCCGATCCAACGTGACAGCATCACGGCTCCGCTCTAGGCGACGCTACCGGGCTGCATCCCAAGCACCCCAACCCCTCTCCCTCCACAGGCGGGTTGTTGGTGGCTACAACCTCCCTTTGATGAGCGAACTTGGCAATTAAGCTGGGTCATACGGCAACTTCCCAGGAGGTCACCCATCCCAGTACTACTCTCGCCCAAGCACGCTTAACTATCAAGTTCGCTCATCAAAGGGAGGATGTTGCCACCAACAACCCGCCTGTGGAGGGAGATGGGTTGGGGTGCTTGGGCTGCAGCCCGGTAGCATCGCCTAGAGCGGAGCCGTGACGCTGTCACGTTGGATCGGCTAGGGGCGTTACAATAAAAGTGCACTTTTTTATTGTAACGTCCCATGGGCAGTCTGTGGGCCTCAACCCACTAGGCCTCCGTTAGACCATTACCGGGCTGTAGCCCAAGCACCCCAACCCCTCTCCATAGACTGCCTCAATCGGTGCCTCTGCCTACTAGCGGGTTGTTGGTGGCCACAGCCTCCCTTTGATGAGGTAAACTCGATAGTCAAGCCCGCACTACGGGGACTTCCCAGGAGGTCACCCATCCCATTACTACTCCAGCCCAAGCACGCTTAACTATGGAGTTCTTTAAACTCTCATCACCAATTGAGCTGCCTCGGTCTTTTCCTCTCGAAGTCGTGGTCGACTTCTTTTGTGGGGGTGGCGAGCACGTGTTTGTGCAAACCAAGTTATACAATTGAACTCCTGAATGTCTATGATAGGAATGCAAATTTATGTGTTTGAGGAACCTGCGTGTTCCTATTTTTTGTTGTTTGCTTGTGTAAGGCCTGAACATGTAGAGGATGTGGCTCCTCGAGCAGCTGAGAAGGAGTTGACGCGGTTTATGAGTTTCCATCCACCTACGTTTTCGGGAGCGGGAACTCCTACGCAGGCTGAGGATTGGCTATCGCGCGTCAAGCGAACCATGACGGTGATTGGATCGGAGGAGCTTCAGCAAATCACCTTAGCTACCTTCCTGCTTGAAGGAGAAGCTAGATTATGGTGGGATGAGGTGGAGTTGCATCACTTGGCGGGTCGACCCTTAACACAAGTATCAATGGAATAATTCTCCCGACTATTCCTAGTGAAGCACCTTCCTGTGGCTCAACGGATAGCCATGGAGAATGAATTCCAAAGGCTAACACAAGGCGATGGCAGTGTTGACACGTATCTGCATGCGTTTATACGCTTGGGGCGGTATGCGGGTTCTATTTTTGCTGATGAGCAGAGAAAGATGAATAGGTTCTACGAAGGACTGCGGGACGAGCTGAGGTTCTTGGTTTCGAGTTCTGTGAACCAAGGCTTCCAGGCGTTGGTCCAGACTACGAGCGCGCTGGAAAAAGATATGAAGAGGGTGCAGGGGAAGAGAGCTTTGGCTGTGACGCAATCGGAGTGGAAGGTGCCCCGACCTGGGAAACCATTTTATAAGAAGAAATGGTGCAAGAAGTACAAGACAAGTGGACAAGCTCCTTCATCAGTTGCATCAGGAGCAACGTCAGGGGCTACCTCAAGGCCGGATACTCGTATATGCTTTAATTGTGGATGGGTGGGGCATATAGCCCGAGAGTGTCGGGTGCCGCCAAATAATGAAAAGAAGGCGGGAGCGTCGTATGCGGAGAAGGGCAAGGCAGTAGTGGACTCCTCTGCCTCGCATGCGCAGCCCCGGGTCTACAATCTTGGCCTGCAGGAGGCCATCAAGCAGAGTGACGTCGTCACAGGTATGTGTTTGCGGTTTGTGTGTGACATGATTGTCACAGGCTTTGTGATGATTCAGGACGCGCTGACGCGAGCACTGTTTGATACTGGTGCATCACATTCTTTTCTGTCTAGCGAGTTCATAGCATGGCTTGGGATTCCTAGTCGTGCAAAGACAGATAGTGTCAGAGTGGTGTTACCGAATGGCTGTTGGATGCTTGCGGATCAAGCTTGCGATGTGGCGATCCAAATAGGAAGTCGGGATTTCAGTTTGACTGCATCTGTATTGCTGATATCGGAATTCGACGTAATTTTTGGGATGGATTGGCTTGCGGAGCAGCATGCCTTGATTGATTGCCAGTCCAAAGAAGTCACGTTGGGCCAGAATACCGAACAAGAGACAAAGTTCGCGGGTATGCGAGGAGGGGGCGGGATGTTGATGTCTGCACTCCAAGTAGTCAAGGCTGTTCGGAAGGGTGCGGAGTGTTACTTCGCACTGATTCAGGCTGTTGAGCCTGAGGCCAGTGTGTGCGAGGTTCCGATTGTGTCGGAATTTACAGATGTGTTTCCCAAGGATCTCCCTGGGCTACCACCCCAGTGGGAGATTGACTTCACGATCAAGTTGGTGTCAGGTGCGAAACATGTGGCCCTCTCGCCATATCGCGTCGCGCCGAAGGAGATGGCTGAGTTGAAGGTCCAACTACAAGAATTGCTGGAGCAAGGTTATATACGTCCAAGCATGTCACCTTGGAGCGCGCCTATGCTTTTTGTGAAGAATAAAGACAGTGGCTTGCGGTTATATATAGATTACTGCGAATTGAATAAGCTAACCGAGAAGAATAAATATCCGATTCCGCGGATTGATGAGTTATTTGATCAGCTGGTGGGCTCGACCGTCTATTCGAAGTTGGACCTAAAGTTTGGTTTTTACCAGTTGAGAATTCGGGAAGGTGACATTCCCAAAACCGCATTTGGAACGCGTTACGGGCACTAAGAGTTCACAGTCATGTCATTTGGACTGTGCAATGCGCCCTCAGTGTTTATGGATTTGATGCACCGCACGTTCTGAGAGTACCTGGATTTGTTTGGGATCATGTTCATTGATGACATCCTGGTATACTCGAAGTCGAAAGCTGAACATGAGACTCACTTGCGGTTGGTGTTGAATACATTGAGGTAAAATCAGCTCTATGCCAAGTTCTCGAAATACGAGTTTTGGCTATCGTCGGTGGCTTTCCTAGGCCATGTGGTGAGTGGAGCGGGCATTGCAGTGGATCCAGCAAAGATAAAGGCTATACAAGAGTGGACAGTGTTGTCTTCAGTAGCTGAGGTCAGGAGCTTCCTTGGACTTGCGGGCTACTATCGAAGATTTGTTGAGAATTTCTCGCGGATCGCTTTACCGCTAACCATGCTAACGAGAAAAGATCAGAAGTTCGTTTGGACGCCAGAGTGCGCACGAGCTTTTGAAGAGCTAAAGGTTCGGTTGACCACGGCGCCGGTGTTGTCTTCGCCAAGTGGGACCGATGGATTTGTTATTTATAGTGATGCCTCAGGGAGCGGCTTAGGCTGTGTTCTTCTGCAGAATGGAAAGGTAATTGCTTATGGCTCACGCCAGCTGAAGGTGCACGAGCAAAATTATCACGTCCATGACTTGGAATTAGCGGCGGTGATTTTTGCACTAAAGTTGTGGCGACACTATCTTTATGGAGTGAAGGTGGAGATCTATACAGATCACAAGAGCTTAAAGTACCTATTGGAGCAGAAGGACTTGAACATGCGACAACGAAGGTGGTTGGAGTTCCTTGGGGACTACACTTTTGAGATCCACAATACTCCCGGGAAGGGAAACATAGTCGCGGATGCCTTGAGTCAGAGAGCTCCGGCTAGAGCGAGTTGGTTACAAAGGCATGATGAACGTCTCATCCAGGAGCTAGAAGCGTTAGAGATTTATTGTGTTGACAAGAATTCTACCGCCAATGCATGTCTGAACTGGACAGAGGTGCAATGTGACCTTGCAGACCGGATTCGACGAGCAATTGGGTTAGATAAAGATCTCCTATGTTATATTAACGAGGGGCCAGAGGGCAAATTCTCATGGAATGACGGTCTTTTGCGCAAAGAGGGCCGTTTGTGCGTCCCGAATGTGGATAACTTGCGGGAAGAACTGATGTATCAAGCGCATTATACAAAGTATTGCATTCACCCCAGGAGAACGAAGATGTTCAATGATATGAAAAAGCTATTCTGGTGGCCAGGGCTAAAGAGAGATGTTGCCCTCTATGTGGCCAAATGCCAAACATGTGCGATGGTGAAGGCGGAATGCCAAAAGCCGGGTGGTTATTTGAAGTCGCTACCAATCCCAGAATGGAAATTTGATGATATTTACATGTATTTTGTGCATGGGTTGCCGAGATCTCAGCGAGGAAATGATTCCATTTGGGTGATTGTTGACTGGCTAACTAAAGTGGCACATTTTCTCCCGAACAGGCGGGATGATTCGGCCGAAAGTTTGGCAAAATTATATGTTGACCAGATTGTGCGGCTGCGCGGTGTTCCTCGGAGCATCGTAAGTGATCGTGATGAGCGGTTCACGTCAAATGACTGAAGGCTAGTTCACCGACTGTTGGGCACAAAATTGACATTCAGTACGGCCTTTTATCCCCAAACGGATGGTCAAACTGAACAAACCAACAGGATTATGGAGGACATGCTCAGGATGTGCGCCCTTGACTTCGGAAAGAGATGGGAAGATCATCTCTACATGGTGGAGTATGCCTATAATAACAGCTACTAGGCGAGCATTGGGATGGCACTGTATGAAGCGCTATATGGAAGGAAGTGTCGTATTCCCTTGGCTTGGGTAGAAGCGGGTGAAGCTCGAATTTATAAACGTAATGAAGTAGATGAAGCAAACTCAACCATACGGACTATTCGAGAGAGGCTACTCATAGCCCAAGATCGTCAAGGGAAGTACTACAACGCCAAGCACTAGAAAATGGAGTTTGCGGTTGGCGATTGGGTCTACTTGAAGATCAAGCCCTTCAAAGGTGTCTCCAGGATTCGACGTTTGAAAGAGTTGAGTCCAAGATATTTGGGTCCATTTGAAGTGGTTGAGCGAGTCGGAGAAGCGGCATATCGGCTAGCTCTTTCGGCAGACTTGGGTGGATTACATGATGTGTTTCACATCTCGGTGCTTCGGAATGCCGTTAAAGATCCAGCTCAAGTGATCGCGGATGATCGTGTGCTGGTGGACTATGGGCTAACAACGAGAGTTAGACCCATTCAGATCGAGGATAGAGTCGAGAAACAGTTGCAGAACAAGACGGTCGGAATGGTTAAAGTCCGGTGGGACAACTGCGGCCGTGAGGAACTTATATGGGAGCGAGAGCAAACCATGCGAGTGGAGTTTCCCGAGCTATTTCTGAAATGAGTGGAGAGTGAACATATGTTGTTGTAACATGAGAATTTTAATGTTATAACTGTTTAGTTGCTGGTTGTTGGTTGCTTTCCTGTGTACGAATTTCTAGGACGAAATTTCTTGTAGGAGGGGATGGTTGTAACAGCCCAATTTTTCAGCAGGCAAAATTTTGGGTGACACGGCCTGGGACACGGGCGTGTCCCAGGGCGTGTCCTGCTCGGGTGTGGAGTCGTGCCGAGATCGACGAAAGTCGTTCGACGGAAAGTGTTTTGGTGGTCACGCCCGGAACACGGGCATGATAGAGGGCTTGTCCCGCTCGGGTTCGGCGTCAGGTCGACGAAATGCTGTGTTCAATGAAGTGAGTTCGTCGATTTAGCAAAGGCTTCGTGGGCTGGCAAATCGTCGAGCGGAAATCGTTGAACGCGCGGAATCGTCGAATGGAGATCGTCGAATGCTGGGCCAATCGTCGAACGCTGGGCCAATCATCGAGCGCTGGCCAATTCGACGATCGCTGCCCGATCGTCGAACAGAAATCGTCGAACGCGCGGAATCGTCGAACGGAAATCGTCGAATGCGCTGTTTGACGATCGTTGGCGGGCTCGACGATCGCTGGTGAGCTCGACGATCGCTGCCTAATTGTCGAACGCAGATCGTCGAGCGCAGATTTGTGTCACGGGCGTGACTTTGGGCGTGTCCCGTGGCGGTGACATGTTTTGGGGATAAGGCGGGTTGAGCACCGCTTAGAGTACATGGCCTGTGACACGGGCGTGTCATAGGGCATGTCGGACGCGAAAATCGGTTTTCCCAATTTTTCGTAGCAGTCCATTTTTCTCATCTTGGATCCAAGGGCTGAGCTTCTTTCCTGCTTCCTTAAGGCCGAAAACAGAGAACGTATTCTCATTTTGTTAGTGCCTTCATCTTTCTAAAAGTTTAGAGAGAGAAAGGGAAAGGAAGATGGAGAAGAAGAAGAAGGGTTGTTCGGTGGTGGAGCTTGTGAGTGTCAAGCGGTAATCCGAGGCCATTTTTACGGAGGAAAAGCTCTTCCTTGCCAGCTAGGAACTTTATGGCACCAAAGAGGTCTTCAAGGGTAACGACCTTTCTTACTAGCCATATGAAGGCTTCCTTTTGGCATATGCATGTGATCCCCCCACCAAAAGGTGGCTGATTTTGGGAGTCTTTTGGGTGATTCATGGAATCCCCTTTTGTTTTCATATAGATCCGGAAATGGAGTACAGAATAGGCATGCTGTGTGAAGCCCATCTGGATAGGTTGGTCTGGATTGGTGATGTTGCATACGAATCGGAGAAGACTCCGTGATAAACGTGTAGTTTAAGGAGTCAACGGGTTATGCCTGTGAAGGGTAGTAGCAGGAAGTACTGGAGTGGTAGTCCAGGAAATATCCGTGTTTTGCTTGTGTTATTGGGTCGTACCTGTGAATGAGTAACAGGAAGTACTGGTATGACCAGGAAAGGCCTTTTGTGATGCTTGATGTCGTAGGTGGTACCTGTGAAGAGAGTAGCAGGAAGGACTAGTGTGCCCAGGAAAGACCCCTGACATTTGTGATCTTGCGGTGTCGTACATGTGAACGAGTAACAGGAAGTACTGGTGTGCCTAGGAAAGACCCGCTGATGTTATGAGATGAATGGGTGTAATAGAAATACCCAGGCTTGAATGCCAAGAACAGGATTGGTGAGACCGACCCGCGCCTTTGATTAAGCTGCGAGTACGCCGCACTCGGTGAAGGCAAGGCGATTTGAGCAACGGGGGGTGGAGGATCCGACCTGCGTTATGTCCGTCCGACGTGGACCAGAAGGTGCGGTCTGTTGGAGCGCATAACCAGAGTCTTAGGCATGCGTGCCATGACACAATGGGGGGCTACGGGCCATCCCAATGTTTTAAGACTAGAACTCCGGCTACACGCCATGGAGTAAATACTCAAGAGAGTTGTCGTTGGGTTGTGGCCCTGATACGGTGGTGGGAAACTGGTTTGCTGGTACAGCAAGAATGTGCCTTGAGTGCATGGATCGTCGGGTCGGGTGGCTGACGGTTGTGATGGCATGTGTGTGCGTGAGAGCACATTTGTAGAATTATATACATGCTTGTGAATGTTATGCCTGCAGGGAAGAATACTGCTGCCCCAGGAAAGGGGTAGGGCCGTTATAATTTGATCAGCTGAATGCTGACCGTTGCCTTTGTTTGCCACCGTTGGGTGGATTGTCCCTATACAGGTGCTGGAGAGCCAAGCAGGACGCATAAAGGTTGATGTCCCTGCTACTGCTGCTGCTGCTAGCCCTTGAAGGCTAATTGGATGACTGTTGTGTTTTCTTTTAATGTGTCCGGCCTGCGCGCCAATGTTTAGGCCACTGTTTGAAAGCCATGTAAGGCCATAAGGCCAACTTTCATGTTGTTGTAAGACATTCTTATTATATATATCCAATATGGAGTTGTTTTATATGTTGGACATTCAAGTGTGGAGTTCAAGTGTTAGTATAGGCTTCCGCTAGAATGCAATATGTTAAGGTGCGCTGCGCTACTCTGGTATCATCACGTATCTTCACCACCTGTTTTGTGATATATGTTGTGGGGCCCCGGCCGGACCTTCTAGTATATACCATATGAATGGATGAGGTTGTTACACCCTTGGCCTCAGCCATCTCATACAACACGTCATAGACTTCCTCCCCCTATAGGTGGGCCTTAACGGCCTGCACAGATGACAATAAGAGAGGTGGAATAGATCTAATACCTTCGATGACGATGAAGGAATCCCCATGCCTCACATTAATCCTCTTGGATAAAGAGTCAATCTGAGCATGGTTCCAGCCCAACCATGTCATTCCCAGTATCAAATCAAAGAATGGTATCTTCATGATCGTCGCTGGATCTTCAAATATCTTTCTGCCGATCTCCGCCTACATGTTGAAGCAGGCCGTGGTGAAAAACTTTGATCCGTTAGGTAGCCGTATCCTCATCATCAGGCATGTGAACTGCTCCACGCCTTCCAGCCCTTCCACGAAGGCTTCCGACACGAACGTGTGCGAAGCACCCGTATCGAACATTGTATAGGAGGGCTTGTCGCTGATGAATACTATGCCTGGGGGGTTAACTTAAAGTCTTAGAAATCTAATTATGGTTTTCTTTCCTAGTCTATCAGTTCTATATCAATAACTTTAATTATTTAAGAAAGAGAATACTTAAAATTAACTGGCGTACCTGTGATCACTTGCTCCGGATTCAGTTGTTGAGACAAATCCAATGCATATACTTGCTCCCTCTCCTGTCTGTGGTCTCTGCGATGGTATCCACGACATCGGCCCCATCCTCGGCCTCCAAAATACTGAGCTGGCGGGGCATCCGGTGATGCTGGTGGTGGTGCCCCCCTCATGGGGCAGTTCCTCCGGATATGCCCCACCTGATGACAATTGAAGCATTCTGGCGGGGGATATGTCATACCCCCAGGTCTCTGCACCTCCCGCGTCTGGGGTGGCTGAGGGGCCACCACTACTGGTTCCCTCTTCTCCTGTCTCACCTCTTGCCGAGGCTGCTCTTCTGCTCTTCTCCCATCTATGACGCAGCCCCGTCACTGATCTTTCCTTACTCCCCTGCCCTTGTCCTCGGTTGGCCGCTTCCGGCCTCGGGTAGTATGCCAATCTGCCTCGATCCTTTTTTTCCATCTCCAATATCCGAGGGATAGGTCCGTCGGACACAAACAATAGAGCCTCTCTCATATCCTCTCGCAGGCCCTTATAGAACCTCTTGGTGTAACTTGCCTCATCCAACTGGTAAGAATCCGCAAACCGGGCCAGATGGTTGAACTCCCGATGATACTCCACCACTACCTTGCTACCCTGTCTCAACTATAGAAATCTATCTTCCAACTCATCTCTGTCCGACTACGGAACAAAATGCTAGAACAGTGCGGCCCTGAATTCCCCCCAAGCTATCTCAGCAACCACTCTATCAGCAAACGTCGTGTGCAGCGATGTCTTCCACCACCTCTTGGAATGGGACTCCAAGCAAGAGATGACCAAGGACACTCTCTCCTCCCACGGGCACCGGATCCCAGTCAGCATCTCATACATAATGTCCAGCCACTCCTCCGTCCGAACGGCCGACTCTGTCCCCAAGTAGGATGGGGGAGAAAGTCCTCGAAAAATACTCAGCCAGTTGGCCCCCGGGTTTGGCTGCGGAGCCGGAACCTATTGTGCCCTAAACTCCTCCAAGATATCTGTCAGAGTCTATCCCATCTCTAACTGTAGGAATGGAGTGGGGACCGGGGGAGGTGGTGCAACATTCAGAGTCTGCTGGACTCCATCTTGTGGCGTAGGCTGTGCTGGGGGCTGCAAAACAAACTATGTTAGCAAGCAATCGACTCAAACCTGCCTAAAGTGGACAATTTACATGTGATCCCCCACATGGGCACACCACTGCTTCCGCTGCTTAGTTTGTCCCAAACTAAACTTGTGCGTGGGTGACCCCGGGGTTTTGGACTACTACTTTTCGATCGAGGTCTGCTCTGATACCACTTGTAAGACCCCCCCCCCCCCCCTTTTTTGAAACTCCGGGGTCTTAGGCCCAGAACCGCCGCTTTGTGGTGACACCTTCATGCCCGGGGAGGTCATCACTACAAAACGCCGATCCTGCCGGCCAAATCGATCACATTTGAAGCAAGTAATAAAAGAAAAGCAAGTCCACAGAGAATCACATATATGATAAAGTAAATAATCTCCACGAAGGGAGTGTCCAAAGAAATAATAGAAAAAGTGCGGAATCTTGGGCTCATGACCGGTACATCAATATCCTCACTACATATCACTCAGCGGAAGCAACACTAAAACAAAATAGTAGCGAACAGGACTCACAGTCCCTGCCGTCTGAACTCCGGTACTAGACTGCCCCATCTCCAAACGCGTCAACCTCTGGGGCTGCTCCTCCATGCTGGGCTCCACGGTCCCCTAAAATGATGCAGTTCGAAAACCGTTAGTCTAAAAAACTAAGCCCTATCATTCCTCGCCCCTTCCCCCATGGCTCCTAGGAACCGAGCGGGGAGGAAGAGTGGAGAGGACATGAAAGTGGAGAATAACAATTTAGTAGATGGTAGTGGAACTAATCTAGCAGTCCAATAGAATATAAGGTAGTAATAAAAGCAAGAAAAACTGAACAAGAGCAGTAACCTTAACTTATATGAAAACACATAAGCCAAGAGATCTTTTACGTGGCTCCTATCATATAAAAAGTCTCATACCAATTTATACGTTAGGGTGTCTATTTTATAGCAGACATAATATATAAATTTACTGAATAAAAACCTTAACTTATAAACATGCTCGCGCGAACTTATAAACCAAGGGGTCGTTTGCAGAGCCTATTGTATAAAGTTTCTCATACCACTTTATACAATAGGTGTCAGGGTTGAATGCAATGGTTATGCTATGAATTACAATTATGCCATGCTGTGAACATGCAAGTGCAACACACTCACTCGACTCAGTGTACACAGAGCTTTAGTTCCTCCTTTCTGGAGCCGAACCTCCCAGGATACCTCCATAGTGGAAAATAGAAGCGGTGGGTTGGGCCTTGCCCACCTCTAAACCGGTAATTGCACTACCTGTCAGACCTATCGTATGCCTCAACGCTGGTGCACTAAGCGGAGCTCCTGCGTACTCTTGTCGGCTGGATCACCAGAGTTTACTTGGCCAAGTGCTAAACTACACTTGCCGAGTCAACGTATTGATGTCGGTGCATCGACTCTCCAATATCAAAGATCCACCACCTTTCTTTTATGCACATGCAACCTTGATGTATAACCACCGAGCCAAAGCTCCCCGGAGCATCCCGTTCGACACAAACGACAACCGAGCCAAAGCTCGTCAGGCCAACCTGCCCATCACCAAATCCACCGAGCCTACTACATGAGTGACCTAACCTAACTCCCACAACCCCGGGGAGTGTGAGTGCAACCCTAGATTGTCTCTAATTACTCTTGCATTTTAGTTTTACCTACTATTTAGGTTATCCCAGGACTGCCCAAGGTATACCCCGTGAAGGGCTCTCGAAGGAACTAGGACCTACGATGGGATTACTCTCAAAGCTCCCTTTCGCAAGGCACTTATTTTATATTGGTTGATACCAGATTTCCCGACCCTTAATTATTTTACTGGATCTAACCCTAATGTATGAGACACTTCCTCCCTACGGGAAAGACGATCTTTCGTCGATCCCGAGCACCACCGGACACTAGCCAATCCAACACCTTACTTTTCCCAACTTCCAACGATGAACTCATTTTCATTCATCCAAATCAGCAAACATCTAACCCCAACTCATGTCCCCAACTTCATACTTCTACATAATTTCTGCAGTTTTACTAAATGCAGACCATGATAAGTCATATGACATTTAAAATGCGAGGTACACAAAATAATTACCCATTATCCATATAATAATTATTGGAGGGGTATAATGATATTTTTAGCCTAAATACATAAATTCAAAATTTTTCTAATTTATATGATAATTTATTTATTTATTCTAGTAATCCAAAAATCCAAGTTTGAACATGAAGTACCCAATTCAGCCAAGCAAATACTCTACAAAATTTATGATAAATTCAATATGACTATTCAACATAAAATCCAGTGTCTCCCATTTTTTTAGCAGGAAATAAGCTCTGAATAAATTATACATCAGATAACCAAAATTATGGGTTTGTAAAGTATATACTGCAAATAATCATCTAAAAATCATGAATTAATTTTTCTAAGTGGTTATTGGCCTAAAATTATCACATACCTAATTTCACAATTTTTGCAACAAGTAAATAGCTCTAAATAATTTATTGACCATAATTGCACCTTTTAAAAACTTGCGAAGAAAGTACTAAAGTTGTTCAACTAAAATTTCTAACAAAATCCAGGAATAATCATTTTGACTTAAAACATCTTCTGCCCAAATTTCATGAGTCTATAATGTACAGTGAGATCATAATAAATAAAATACCATTTAGTGCCACATCATGTATAACAAAGGGGGTGCTAGTAATATTACTCATAAAATTCCAATAAATTCACCAGAGGTCCTATCCGACTTAGAGTCCATGCTACCTAAGTTTCGGACTTTTTAGTAATTTTTGGTGGCTTATTCTGCACAAAAAGTGGTTATACCCTAAACTAGGGTTAGGGATTTGAGATGTCCATCCATCTCCAAAACCTCTAAGATTCATACCAGAGGACTTGGGCTACCCTAGATTCATTTCTACCAATTTGTAAGATCATACAAGGGCATTTGACCTCATGCCCTTCACAACACTCAAAAGCCCCTCAGGGTTTGAGTTTGGATCCTAGGGCAAAGCTACCCTAGACCACACCATAATCTCTATGAGGGTGTTAGAGGTCATGCCAAGTCAGTGGTCAAAATCTCAGCCTCTGTTGAGGTGATTTGACCACTCAACCTCAAGGTGCACTTTTTACTTAAGAACCCCTCTTTAAGGTAAAATTAGGGTTAGGTCACTCTCTATCCAAAACACATCCAAATGCGTTGGAAATTTATACAGAGGCATATCATGAGGACAGGGACTGTTGGAGTTACCATTGTGATCTGGAAGTGATCAAACATGTAATCTCACTGCCAACGCGATATGAGCCTGCAGGGTAGCACATAAGAGATGTGGAGAAGTTGGATGATTGACTGTGTTGGTAAAGGTTACCAATCACCGACCTGAATGGGGTTGTGGGCAAAGTGTTGCCTTAAAGGAGAGTCGGGTTGGGCAAAGTGTTGCCTTGGTGGATTGGTGCTCAGATTCTCGCCGATCGACGAGAATCGTCGAGTAATGTACTCTGATTCTCGCCGATCGACGAGAATCGTCGACCCTGTTCGACGTGTATCGTCGGTGATTCTCGACGATCGACGAGAATCGTCAACCTACGATTCGACGTGAATCATCGGGCATTCTCGCCGATTGATTCTCGCCGAATCTGCTGGTGATTCTCGCCAACCGATTCTCGCTGACTGGTTCTCGCCGATCCTAGCCGATACTCGCCGATCCTTAGTGATTCTCGACGATCGATTCTCACCGATCGGCTTGTGATTCTCGCCGATTCTGGAACCCTTATTCTTGGGTGGTCTGCGGATAGCGACACTCCTAAGTCTATTTTATACTTTAGGTATAAATAGAATACTTAGGGTTTTGGGATATAGACGATCATATCATTCGATTACTCGATCGGCTGATAGAAACCAGCGACGGAAGCGTTTCGCCGTTCCGCTCGATCCGCCGATCCCGAATCCCGCCGCCGACGGAAGTGTTCCGCCGCCACCGTGTTCGCTCTGTCGACCTCCTTCTCTCCAGCGATCGTCGTTGGTGTTGTTCTTCCTGGCGTGGACCTAGCAGTCCGTGGAAGAGCAAGGTGTAGTCTTTCTCCTTCCCGATTTTCCGTGAGACGGAAAGTTCGGCGTTCTCCCGCTCGTGTGGATTTCTGCAGAGACGTGGACATTATTCCACGTAGAACTCGCCACTAGCAAGAAGACGAAGTTTGGAGCATCTCCGTTGAGTTGTGACTCAACGCCATCGAGGTAATTTTTGCCTATTTGTTTGTTAACTTCTTGATTCAACTATCATGGCCCGATCCCATCTCTTTTGGGTTTTCTTGATGTTTTATTCTTCCGCTGCGTGCACAAGCGTTTTGCCATCCTCATAGAGAAATCCAACAGTGGTATCAGAGCCAGGTTCGGCCATTATTGTTGTATTGGAAGTTTTGTTATTCCAGTGCGTGTAAACCTAGGGATTTAGAAGTGTTCTAAATGTCTAGATTTAGTCTTGGTACCCCGCCAAGAACTTCTGGAATTTCGTGGAAATTTCTAATTGTTAGAAATTGTAATTTCCTTAGCAGTAACCATCCCTCGAGTTTGTTTTGGATTTGGATCCAACATAGAGAGATGAGCTTGTCTACTACTTTAAGTTGAGTTGTCTTTGCCTTTGTCCAATGCATGTAAATCTGAGGATTTGGAAGTTTCCGGATGTTCAGATTTAGCCCTTCCTTCTATCAAATGTTGATGGTGTCAGGTTGTGCACATAAGGGATGCATGTGGTTTTAGAAAATTGCTTTTCTTTAGATGTGCACATTGATCAAATGTTGATCATGGTTAATTGTTAACCTATAATCAAAATCCCTTCATCAAATATTAAGTGTTCGGATGCCTTCCGATGGATGACACTCTTCCTGCCTCGATCGATGAAGTGTGGGCTTGCCAAATCAAGGTGCATTAATCTATCTTGGTAAGGGTGCGAGCGGATAATTGTGATATCCCACTATCGATATGGGGTCCAGCTTAACTAGGTGACCTCAAAGGTTGAGTGCCTAGAGGCATAGGGTTGGCATGCACCATATGATGGATGTGAATAAGGAGTTATTCACCAACCATACAAGAATTGCATGAGGATGCAATTGGCAAGCGTTGCCTACCTAAATAACCGCATCGTGAGAGGAAAGCCAAAGCTGACTCATTGTGTTGGTGAAATACGGATCTTGTCCACTAAGAGAGTAGCTCGCATGAACTCTCTGAATTGTTAGTGAGGGCTATCATTTCGAATAAAATAGTGGGAGTGTTTTAATTGAAGTCCAAATTAAAATAAATTGTATTTGAAATTTTGGTACTGATTTTATTCTGCATAAATTCTTGTAGAATTCCATGGAAAGTGTTTCACACTCCACTTTGTCTATGAGAGCCATCCTTGAGAAAGATAAGCTTAGTGGGACTAATTACATGGACTGGTATAGGAACCTGAGAATTGTTCTCAGGCAAGAGCGAAAGCTCTATGTCTTGGAAGAAGAAGCCCCCGAGGTGCCGACCGGGAACTCTTCCCGTGCTGAGAAGGATACTTATAAGAAGTATACTGATGATGCTTTAGATGTCGAATGTCTTATGCTTGCCACTATGAACTCTGAGCTTCAGAAGCAACATGAGAGCATGGGGTGCAAGGAGATTGACGAGCATCTCAAGAAAATGTTTCAAGGGCAGGCTCGTCAAGAGAGGTTCGACATCACAAAAGCGTTGTTTCAGTGCAAGATGGGAGTTCGAGACTCAGTAGGGACTCACGTACTCAAGATGATTGGGTATATAGAGAACCTTGAAAGGCTGGGTTTTCCTCTTGGTCAAGAGTTGGCCACGGATCTAATCCTGCAATCGTTGCCGGACAGTTATGAGCAGTTCGTCTTGAACTACAACATGAATGAAATAGACAAGACACTGCCCGAACACCTAGGCATGTTGAGAACTGCTGAAATCAATATGAAGAAGGCCAAGCCTGCCAGCCCCATACTGATGGTGCATAAGGGCAAGGGCAAGGCCAAGGGCTCTAAGAAGACGAAGGTGGGACCTAAGTCATATCTTGAGCCCAAGTCTTCTGCACTGATGAAAAGGAAAAGCACGGTGAAGGAAGGGAAATGCCACCACTGTGGCAAGGCTGGTCATTGGTGGAGGAACTGTCCTTCGTACATTGAGGGTCTGTAGAAATTGAAGGGAGGTATGACTTCCGCTTCTAATGTTTACGTTATAGAGATAAACCTTTCTGCTCCTTCATCTTGGGTATTGGATACCGGATGTGGTTCTCACATTTGTACAAATGTGCAGGAACTGGGAAGGAGAAGATTGCTGAGTAAAGGGGAGGTGGACCTCCGCGTCGACAATGGAGCAAGAGTTGCTGCTGTAGCCGTAGGGGTTTACCGTCTTTCTTTGCCCAGTGGGCTTGTAATAGAACTAGATAACTGTTATTTTGTTCCTGCCATAACTAGAAACATTATATTTATTTCATGTTTGGACATGATTGGATTTTCTTTTATAATTAAGAACAACTGTTGTTCTATATTTAAGAATGATGTTTGTTATGTTGTAACCCAATTGTTTAATGGTCTTTATGTTTTGAACTTGGACCATCTGACCTGTAATGTAGAAAATAATAAAAGACTAAGAACAAATGACTCGAACCCTACATTTCTCTGGCATTGTCGTTTGGGCCATATCAACGAGAAGCGCATATCCAAGCTCCATAAAGATGGACTTTTGGACTCATTTGATTATGAATCATTTGAGCGATGCGAATCTTGTTTGATAGGCAAGATGACTAAAGCTCCTTTCACTGGTTATACTGAGAGGGCTGAGGATCTTTTGGGTGTTGTACATAGTGATGTATGCGGACCCATGAGTTCCATGGCTAGAGGTGGGTATTTCTACTTTGTTACATTTACTGATGATTTCAGTAGATACGGATATGTGTATCTTATGAAGTGCAAATCCGAGACCTTTGAAAAGTTCAAAGAGTTCAAGAATGAAGTAGAAAACCAGTTGGGTAAAAGGGTTAAAGCACTCCGATCTGATCGAGGTGGCGAATACCTGAGTCATGAGTTCCGTGATCATCTGAAAGAGTGTGGTATTGTATCACAGCTCACTCCACCTAGAACACCACAACATAATGGTGTGTCTGAGAGGAGAAATCGTACTCTGTTAGACATGGTACGTTCGATGATGAGTCATGCAGACTTGCCTGTTTCCTTTTGGGGTTTTGCTTTATAGACTGCTGCAATGACATTTAATCGAGCTCCAACGAAAACGGTTTTGAAGACACCATATGAGATATGGACTGGGAAGCGTCCTAGTATGTCGTTCATTAAAATTTGGGGCTGTGAGGCATACGTGAGACGTCAAATGCCTGACAAGCTGGAACCCAAATCGGATAAATGTTATCTGGTGGGATATCCTAAGGAAACGAAAGGATATTACTTTTACCTACCGTCTGAGGGCAAAGTGTTTGTCGCAAGGACTGGTGTCTTCTTGGAGAAAGAGTTCTTATCAAGAAAGACTGAAAAGGTAGAGCTTGAAGAAGTTCAAGAACCACATGTAGTGAATGAACCGGAATTGGATTCTGAGATAGGACTACAAGATGTTGTAACTAGAGAACCTGCTCAGGGAACACAAGTCCTACGTAGATCTGGTAGACCGAGGTTTGAGCCTGAGAGATATGGATTTCTCGTGTCTCAAATAGGTAATGTGTTGCTTATGGATCATGATGATGAACCAGCAACCTACCAAGAGGCTATGAATGGACAGGACTCCGACAAATGGCTTGAGGCTATGAAATCCGAAATGGACTCCATGTATGCAAACCAAGTTTGGAACTTGGTGGAACCACCTGAAGGGGTACGACCCATAGGGTGCAAGTGGGTCTTCAAGAAGAAGACCGACATGGATGGGAATGTACAGACATTCAAAGGGCGACTGGTGGCTAAGGGTTTCAAGCAAATTCATGGTATTGACTATGATGAGACCTTTTCCCCTATTACTATGGTAAAGTCCATAAGGATATTGCTTGATATTGCTGCGTATTATGACTACGAGATCTGGCAGATGGATGTCAAAACGGCTTTCCTTAATGGAAACCTCCTTGAGGAAGTGTATATGACACAACCCGAGGGTTTTGTATCCCCAGATGAAGCCACTAAAATATGCAAGCTGAATAAGTCCATCTATGGATTGAAACAGGCCTCTCGAAGTTGGAATCTTCATTTTGATGAGAAAATCAAAGAGTTTGGTTTCATCAAGAATGAAGATGAGCATTGTGTTTACAAGCGAATCAGTGGGAGCATTTTTGTCTTCCTGATATTGTATGTAGATGACATACTATTGATTGAGAATGACATTCCTACCCAAAAAGTTGTTAAGAACAACCTAGGGAACTGCTTTTCAATGAAGGATTTGGGTGAAGCAACTTATATACTCGGTATTAAGATCTATAGAGATAGATCGAAGAAGTTGCTGGGTTTGACCCAGAGTACGTACATCGAAAAGGTGTTGAAGCGGTTCAACATGCTTGAGTCCAAGAAAGGATTTTTGCACATGTCTTATGGTGTGAATCTCTCTAAGGACCAGTGTCCAAAGTCTTGTGAAGATAAGGACGGCATGATGTTGATTCCATATGCTTTGGCAAGTGGATCAATCATGTACGTGATGTTATGCACTCGGCCCGATGTCTCCTTTGCTTTGAGCATGACTAGCAGGTATCAGTCAGACCCCGGTGAGTGTCACTGGATTGCAGTCAAGAATGTCCTGAAGTACTTGAGAAGGACTAAGGATGTGTTCTTGGTGTATGGTGGAGAGGAAGAGCTCGTTGTAAGTGGTTACAGGGATGCTAGCTTCCAAACTGATAGAGACGACTCCAAGTCTCAGTCAGGTTTTGTGTTTTGCCTGAATGGAGGAGCTGTGAGCTGGAAGAGTTCCAAGCAAGAGACAGTTGCTAATTCTACAACTGAGGCCGAGTATATCGCAGTAGCTAATGCGGCGAAGGATGTTGTATGGATTAGGAAATTCATCGGCGAGCTTGATGTAGTTCCTAGCATTGTTGGTCCCGTAGTTCTCTACTGTGATAACAATGGTGCAATTGCACAATCTAAGGAACCTAGATCCCATCAGCGCTCCAAGAACATACTTCGGCGGTTTCATCTTATTCGTGAGATTGTCGAACGAGGAGATGTAAACATTTGCAGAGTACCGACTGAGGAGAATATTGTGGATCCACTGACAAAGCCTCTCGCACAGAGAAAGCATGATGGTCATACTAGATCGATGGGTATACGATACCTAAATGATCAACTCTAGTGAGAATCTTGTGGATTGCATGTAAACCTGTATTTTTTTAGCTATTTGTTCATATGATGAACTGTGTACCTAATTTTTCTCTTACAATTAATGGCAAATTCTTTTATTATGAGTTTTTCTATATGATAGTTAAATGTTAACATAATAGATACCCTTAGAATGTTCGCTTCCATGGGACATCAAGTACATGACTTGAATGTGAGAGCCTGTGATTTATTTGAAGCTTCATTCTTAAAGGTCCCTGGTCGAGTATCATCATAGAAGCTAAGGGTGATGATGGTACATGAAGACTAGCACGTGCGTTGACTGATGACCGGTTCTCACAGGTCATGATATTGTGATATCAAGTCATCACGTGGGTACTTGTTAGTGAACAAGTTGTACTGGACAGACCCAACCTGAGACTACTCTGTGGATTGTCATCCAATCGTGTCACGAGTAGGTCTCAATTGACAATGGTGTTGTGGTCCTTTGACCTGAAGTCACAGCATTCATCAAGTTAGGAAGAGCGTACTTTGATGCCATCTAAAGTCTTCCTTGAGAAAGGTTGATGATAAGGGTGGTTGTTGGGCATGTTACGAATCATTTGGGTGTTTGTGTGTGAGCAGATATGGGATTTGTCCTTCTGTATGACAGGAGTTGCATCCATGGGCCCCTTGATGGAACTGGACTGAGAAATGCATGGCCATGCTTGGTTGAGTCAATATGTGATATTGGACTCACCATTCTCTAGAAGTCCGTCCTGGATCAAGAAACTTGGATTGAGCTATTACAAGGGTGACACGGTCCATGCCTCTAGTTCTTTCCGGATGTAAGGGACAAAGGGACAAAGACAACGCTGATACATTGGTCATAAAGGCTTATGAGTTATAAACTCTTATTGCTTGGGGAGCAATGATGCATTGCTAGATGCCGCTCATTGTTTGTGAGGTTTTTGATTTGATACTTTCGAGATCAAGTGGGAGTCTGTTGGAGTTACCATTGTGATCTGGAAGTGATCAAACATATAATCTCACTGCCAACGCGATATGAGCCTGCAGGGTCGCACATAAGAGATGTGGAGAAGTTTGATGATTGACTGTGTTGGTAAAGGTTACCAATCACCGACCTGAATGGGGTTGTGGGCAAAGTGTTGCCTTAAAGGAGAGTCGGGTTGGGCAAAGTGTTGCCTTGGTGGATTGGTGCTCGGATTCTCGCCGATCGACGAGAATCGTCGAGTAATGTACTCTGATTCTCGCCGATCGACGAGAATCATCGACGAGAATCGTCAACCTACGATTCGACGTGAATCATCGGGCATTCTCGCCGATTGATTCTCGCCGAATCTGCTGGTGATTCTCGCCGACCGATTCTCGCTGACTGGTTCTCGCCGATCCTAGCCGATACTCGCTGATCCTTAGTGATTCTCGACGATCGATTCTCACCAATCGGCTGGTGATTATCGCCGATTCTGGAACCCTTATTCTTGGGTGGTCTGCGGATAGCGACACTCCTAAGTCTATTTTATACTTTAGTTATAAATAGAATACTTAGGGTTTTGGGATATAGACGATCATATCATTCGATTACTCGATCGGCTGATAGAAACCGGCGACGAAAGCGTTCCGCCGTTCCGCTCGATTCGCTGATCCCGAATCCCGCCGCCGACGGAAGTGTTCCGCCGCCGCCGTGTTCGCTCCATCGACCTCCTTCTCTCCGGCGATCGTCGCTGGTGTTGTTCTTCCTGGCGCGGACCTAGCAGTCCATGGAAGAGCAAGGTGTAGTCTTTCTCCTTCCCGATTTTCCGTGCGACGGAAAGTTCGGCGTTCTCCCGCTCGTGTGGATTTCTGCAGAGACGTGGACATTATTCCACGTAGAACTCGCCACTAGCAAGAAGATGAAGTTTGGAGCATCTCCGTTGAGTTGTGACTCAACGCCACCGAGGTAATTTTTGCCTAGTTGTTTGTTAACTTCTTGATTCAACTATCATGCCCCGATCCCATCTCTTTTGGGTTTTCTTGATGTTTTATTCTTCCGCTGCGTGCACAAGCGTTGTGTCATCCTCATAGAGAAATCCAACAGGTACAACTCACCAAAATTTGGGAGGGTTTGGAGGTCATTAGACCACCTAATTAAATTACCATAATATTATTAAATAAAACATAAAATTATAGTCAAAGTATCTCCAAAAATTCCCATTTTTGTGCAGGCCCTAGGTATAGCTAAGGGTGACCCCCTGCCCAAATTTAAGGTCATTTGGAAAAGGGATGAAGAGTGGGCACCCATTTTAATCTCAGGATAGCCCTAGGTATAGGTCCCACCAAAATGGGTGCCCTAGACCAACCAAAGGTCTAAATTGGTTCAAATCAATTTTGAATTAACGTAGACTCGTAGGGCTACAAATGTCATGTGAGTAACTTTTCAGTAGAGGAGCCTAAGTAGTTTTAAAAATTAAAACCATCTACTGTAATTAGTGTGACAGAAATGAAATAATAATGGAATTAAATGATTCTTATCAACTCTGGCGCACGAATCTTGGCGCAGATTCAATCGCCCGGGCTAATCGTCTACCTCCAGCCAACGGCTAAGATAGCCCGAGCATGGAGCCACTTCCAACCGCCGCTGCCGCCCATCCCGGCACTTCCCCGGCCGGCCACCGCCACCAAAACCTCCATCGAGGTGGTAGCTATCGATTGGCGGCGACACAGCCGCCGGAGGGGCGGAGTCCGGCGGTTTTACTAAGAATATTTCCTGGCCCAAAACCATGAAAACCAGGAATTGGTTCGGGCTCAATTGAACCCGAACCTTGAACCTAAGCATTGCTATGATCTAACCATGAGGCAAGGAGAGGAGGAGGACCTTGCAGGCGGCCTGAAGTCAAGAAGATCGCCGGAAAACCCTTTTTGAAGGCGGTGCCGATCGGTTTCTGCATCTGCACAGTGGGGGGGGGCTCGATTTCTTTTGGTAAGGATTGAGAAAGTCTCCTCTCGACCCACTGGTGGTGTTTAAAGACTCAATTGGGGAGAGGAGGGGCTTGATTATCAATGGCCATTAAAGCGATTAATGGCTAGGCTCGGCCATGGAGGAGGGGGCTGAACCAGGACTTTGATGGCTTGGGAAATGGCTGGAAACTTCTCCCCTTCCCTAGGGGAGTTGAATTCAGCCATTAAAGGTGGCCTTTGGCCTCCCCTTGGCCGAGCCCTTCATCCCCTCCTCTTTCTTCTTTTCTCTCTCCTCCATTAACATGGAATGGAGCTCACCCTCTCTCCTAGTCACCAAGTTGACTTGGTCAACCTGGAGGACTATTTGCAGCCCATTCATGCACATTATTCCCTAAAGAAGCCACATGAGGAGGCTTGAGCTTGGGCTAGCCCATTTGGGCTAGGTTGACCCAAAGTAGGCTTGGGTTGACTTTTGTCTTTTTGACCTTTTGGGTTGCCCCCAATGGATCCTTGGTGATCCATTGATCTCCTCTAAGGCCTAGGTAGGGTTGGGTAGGGTTGACTTAGCACTTTGGAGGTCATTTGCCCTTAGGAAGGGTACTTTGCCCAAATTAAGGTTACAGTTGACTTTGGTCAAATTATCCACTAGGGCTAGCCCCAATGGGTCTTTGGTGACCCATTGACCCCACCTTAGGGTTAGTAGGGCATGGGTGGTGCCCAGCTGACTAGGGGTTGGCCAATTGACCCTAAGTAGGCTAGTTTGACCCATTTAGGGATAGAGTTGACAAAACCACTCCTAGGAGTCTAGTTGTTTGAGGGATGTTACATCTTGAAGTTGAAATTAACGTAGATATAGGCTGAAGAATGTTGAAGATGATTCTTGATCTGGCTTCTCTCCTCACCTTCTGTATTCTAGCAGATAGTTTCTTAGATCTGGACTTGCCGAATTTTTCTTACTCTTTTCTAAAGAGTTGATCCCTTTATATAGGCTCTATCAAAGGTAACCAGCTGATCCAGTTAATAACTGATATCTGACAGTTCTGACAGTTCTGACAGTTCTGACAGTTGTCAGACCCTCAGACTTAATTTTTGTACTTAGGAAACGAATCTGCTTGAACTGTTGAAACTTGACTGTTGGATGTGTCGAAACCAGTCCTGGGTGTCGACACTACTCTTGTAGTGGTGTAGATAAACTTTTGAATGTGTCGACACAACCTTTACCTTGTCTCTACACAGCTGATGTAGAATGTGTCGACACTAGTTGTCACAACCCGCATTTCCTCAACGAGTACCTCGTATCAGAGCAAGAGGAACTACGGGTTATGATGCCACGTCGTGCAGGGGATAACTGCACATGCTCAGGTAACCTTTGACAATTACTTTATGAGTTGAAATTCAACAGTTAAATATAAGAAAACCTTTGAAGTTAATGGCCGTATCCCTCGGCCTTAGCGATCAAAAACTGTATTTGTACGCGGCGGAAATACTTTGTTTATTTATGACGATCTCCTATATGCAGTCTATATTGATACTACTATAAGAAATCATTTTTGTTTACGTCATTTGGAAAATAAGTGTTTGGTAACCAAAACATGTTATGCATGGATACAATAATAGGTTTGTTTAGCTTAAAAATACCTAATGCAACCTACCATAAATCCTTCCCAAGAGCAAGAAGACATCATCTCATCCAAATGAGTCACATTAGCAGTCTAGTATACATATATCATAAGTAAAGAAAACCACCAATGGGCGCCAACAAGCTAACACGAACCCAGTGGGGCACATGTATGTCTGTACAACAAAGAAAAGAACTACCTCGCTAAGTAAGCTCGGCTAGCTCCCAAGAAACGCCACCAACAAACCTAGCCGCTCAACCGGCTACAACCTGCACCTGAGGCATTCAAGAAAGAATACCTCAGCAATCCTCGAAGATGCAATAAAAAGAAGAGCAGCATGTTTATACAATATCATGAAGGGGCTTACCGACCCCGTACCAAGTGCGTACAAGTTTCATCAAGTCCTGCTCAACCCGCAGGAGCAAAAGGCAAAACACACGCCCATTCCATCATCCTTAGTACAAGAAATAACTATACGAGTGAAACATAAGCAGCGGTTAAATACGATTCAGCAAGGGTCTTTTGGTGGCAGCCCTAAAGTGGAACGCACCAATAAAAGCTAGCCCAAATCGGGGCAAAATGGTGCTCTACACCACAAATCCAAACCCGGTGGCCACAAAGGCTTAACCCACACCACCCCTTACCAAAGCCGCACACACACGCTTCTGTCATGGTTCACATTCGCCTCGCAAAACTCACCATAAACGAACCTAACCGTAACACCACAATCAAATCTCACCATAACCCAAGTACACACTTTCCCTTCCTTCATCCTCACACATGACGACCAATTGCCAACATAGAGTTTGATGAACTAAATTACAGGAAAAGAATCACATGCTTTTGATCAAAGAAGAATCACATATAGTAGAAAGGCTACATGAATCACATGAACAAGAGAACTACATGAATTAACCTAGCATAGACTTGCTACCTAAACAAAACTAAGCATGGAAGATCAAAGTCATTCAGCATAGGGAAATTCAAGAGCATAATAAGGCTAGTGAGGAAGAACCCAAAACAAGAAGAACAAGCTAGAATAATTGAAAGAGAAAAACTAGCTATTTTGCACAATCAAAGACAAGAAAGAAGATTGGCAAGGGTGAAGAACACCGCTTGCCTGAACCGAGACGATGTCGCGACGGCTGCTCCTCTCTTTCCTTGCCTTGCTTGAGCCCTTGCTCTCTTGAGTTTCTTTTGGAATGAGGAAGAAGATGAAGAGAAGGTGAAAGGAGGAGGAGAAACTCTGTTTCGGCCTTATCTCCTCCAGAACAGAGCTGGACCGTTAGATGCAGAACCAAGGAAATAAACGGCACAAAAAACTGGAAAAAGTCGATTTTCGGGCCGGTCACGCCCTGTGTCACGCCCATGACGAAGGGCGTGTACCTTAAGCGGCGCAGAAAGTCGGCAAATCCAAGTTTATCCACACGGTACACGGCCGGGTACACACCCGTGACGGGTCGGTCACGCCCGTGACCTAGGGCGTGTAGCCCGTGTCTCGACACCTCGTCGACACAAAGTGTCGACACTCAACACAGCTGGACACGCCCTGTGACACGCCCGTGTCACAGGCCGTGTCCCCACTCTCGACACCCGACACTCGACACTCCACATTCGACAGTCGACATAGCTTGACACGCCCTGTTACACGCCCATGTCACAGGCCGTGTCCCCTCTCTCGACACCCGACACTCGACACGTGACACTCGACACTCGACACTGCGGGACACGGCCCGTGACACGCCCGTGTCACGGGGCGTGTACCCCATTCGTCGAGCTCAACTCGCCACAAGAAAAATTCGTCGAGTCAAGGAGGTCACGCCCAGGTCATGCCCTGGGTCACGCCCCGACACGCCCGTGTCGGGGGGCGTGTCACGCACAAAAACGACTATTTTTCCCTGTTTTGAAAAATGTTTCTGTGTTATCCTAGACCATTTTTACGTTAAGAACTTTTTACCCTTTTTTGTTTCCTGTACCAGCAACTCATTTTGAGCGACATTTCCCGGGCGCGAAAAAGTGCAAACATTCCCTAAGAGGCCTCACAGAGTCCCCAATTTGGACTCCAGTTTGCTGGGGAATCGTGCAACTCGACTACCAAAACAGCCACTCGCAAGCCCGCGGGAAAAACCATGCTCGACACCGGTCAAAGCAAACGTAACGCCCATCAAGCGTACGCAATCAAAAATCCGGGGTGTTACAATCACTCCCCCTAACAAAAAGTTTCGCCTCGAAACTTTTCAATCATTTTGATCTCAATCAAATAAGGTAACAAACCAAAAACAGCTATGCAACAAAACACCAATTCACATACCAGCTTATTTACGGGAACAAATGAGGGTGAGCCGCCCTCATCGTTGACTCGAGCTCCCACGTCGCGCTTTCCACATTCTGATTTTTCCATAGCACCTTGACCATAGGAATCTTCTTTTTCCACAACACGCGATCTTGGGAGTCCAATATCCGGATGGGCATCTCCACATAAGAAAGGTTTGGCGCCAATTGCGGCACCACGTCCAACAGTTGCATGTTATGTCGTACACACTTGCGAAGTTGGCTAACATGAAACACGTCGTGAACACCAGGAAAGTTCACGGGTAATTCTACTTTGTAAGCGGATGCACCAACTCGCGCAAGAATCTTGAAGGGACCCACAAATCTTGGGTCTAATTTGCGCTCTTTTCCAAACCATTTAATCCCAACCATTGGGGAGACTTTCAAGAAAACGGAATCCCCCACCGCAAACTCTAATTCCGACCTTCGTCGGTTGGCGTACTTTTCATATCGCTCTTGGGCGATTCGGAGCTTCTCCCGAATAAGTCGTACGGCAACTTCCATGTCCTCGAGCGCCTCTGGGCCCAACAAAGGCCGCTCGCCAACCTCAGTCCAAAAGAGGGGAGTCCGACATCGACGCCCATATAAAGCTTCAAATGGAGCCATTTGCAAGCTTTCTTGATAGCTGTTATTATATGCGAATTCTATAAGCCGCAAACGTTCATCCCATGCTCCGCCATACTCAAGAATGTAGCATCGAATCATATCTTCCACAATTTGATTTACTCGTTCCGTTTGGCAATTCGTCTGAGGGTGGTAAGCAGTGGAATACCGCAAATCCATTCCCAAACCCTCTTGTAGACTCTTCCAGAAACGAGAAGTAAAGCGGGAATCCCTGTCTGATATGATATTGACTGGCACACCATGCAGTCGGATGATCTCGTTCAAATACAACTCTGCTATTGTCTTCATCGGGTAGTTGATCTTAAATGGTATGAAATGAGCACACTTGGTCAATCAATCCATGATCACCCACACGGAGTCATGTCCTCGTGGAGATCTTGGTAGGCCTGTAATAAAATCCATTGAGATGCTTTCCCACTTCCATGTTGGAATCTCCAATGGTGTCAACTTGCCACCAGGCCTCCCATGATCAGCTTTCACCTGCTTGCAGGTATGACATGCAGATACAAATTGCGATATATCTCTTTTCATTCCATACCACCAAACAATTTGTTTTAAATCACGGTACATTTTTGTTGAGCCTGGATGGTAGGCCATACTTGAGCCATGTGCTTCCCGGCACACCATCTCGCGAATGTCTCCAACTACGGGAATACAAAATCGACCACGATACTTTAACGTGCCCCCCTCATCAATAGAAAAATCTGGTAATTCACGCTTTTCTGTTCGAAGAAACAAATGTAAAAGATCAGGATCATCCTTTTGGTGTTGTCTTGCAAGCACCAGCCATGAAGGTTCTTCTACCATCGAATTACTTTGCGGGTCATATTTGCCCACGGAAATATCCATCAATAGAAATTCTTCCACAAGACGGTCGACTGAAAGATGAAATAATTTCCCCGTCTTCCGACTCAAAGCATCGGCCATAACATTCGCTTTCCCCAGATGATACTGAATGTCCACATCATAATCAGCTACATATTCAAGCCATCGCCGTTGGCGCAGATTCAGTTCCTTTTGCGTGAAGACGTACTTTAAACTTTTATGATCCGTAAAGATTTTACACTGCGCACCATAAAGTAAGTGTCTCCACAACTTCAACGCAAAGATCACCGCTGCGAACTCCAAATCATGCGTTGGGTAGTTCTTTTCATGACCTTTCAACTGTCGAGACCCATATGCAATCACCTTTTTGTCTTGCATTAATACACATCCAAGTCCAACGTGCGACGCATCCACAAAAACGTCATAATCTATCCCTTCTGTCGGCAAGATCAACACAGGAGCGGTACATAACCTGTTCTTGAGTTCCAGGAAGGACGCCTCACACTTGTCATTCCACTCAAACGCCACATTATTCTGGATTAAGCGAGTCAAAGGTACAGCCAACGTAGCAAAACCTTCGATAAATCGGCGATAATAGCCGGCCAATCCCAAGAAGCTTCGAATCTCCTTGGGTGTCTCCGATCTTCTCCACTCCATGACTGCAGCAATCTTTTCGGGATCCACTGAAATTCCATGGTGATTAATGACATGACCCAGAAAGGCAACTTGAGGCAACCAAAACTCACATTTGCTTAGCTTGGCGAATAACCGTTGGTCTCGCAAAATGGACAATACCAATCGCAGATGCTGTTCATGCTCCTTAGCACTGCGGGAGTAGACAAGAACGTCATCAATAAAAACCACCACAAACTTATCCAAGTAGTCCTTGAACACCCTGTTCATCATATCCATGAAGGCTGATGGTGCGTTGGTCAAACCAAACGACATCACCAGAACTTCAAAATGGCCATGCCTTGATCGAAATACAGTCCGCGGAATATCAGACTCCCGGACCTTGAGCTGATGATAGCCCGAGCGGAGATCAATCTTCGAGAATACGGAACTGCCATGCAGTTGATCAAACAAATCATCGATTCTTGGCAGTGGGTACTTGTTTTTAATCATCACCTTGTTCAATTCCCGGTAATCGATGCAAAGCCGCATCGACCCATCTTTCTTCTTCACAAATAACACCGGTGCACCCCAAGGTGATGAACTCGGCCTGATAAACCCTTTTGCCAATAAGTCATCCAACTGGGTACGCAACTCTGATAGCTCACGCGGGGCCATTCTGTACGGCGCTTTCGCAATAGGCCGCGTACCCGGTTCCAAATCAATAACGAACTCGACATCACGATCAGGGGGAAGACCAGGAATATCAGTAGGAAAAACATCTGGGAATTCACGCACAACCGGAATCTCCTCCAAACGCGGCAAAACAACACTAGTCCCCACAACTGAGACTAGACAAGCAAAACAGTCGGAAACAAACAACGTCCGAACACATACCGCCGAAATCCTTGGAGTATCCTGGCATGAATCACCATAAACAGTTCCCGGCTGACCATTGTCCTTGATAAAATCCAAGCGCTTCCCTTTGCACTGGATGACGGCGTCATAGCGGGATAACCAGTCCATGCCCAGAATGACGTCAAAATCCTCCAAATCGATCACCTTGAAATCATCCTTCGCTAAGAAATCCCCCAACAAAATGGGACAGTCAAGAAGACCCCAATCTGCCACCACAGAAGCACCGGAAGGAAACTTCACCAAAAAGGCATTCTCCACTCGGTCTGGTGTCAAATGATACCGATCCAGAAAGGTTCGAGCCACAAATGAATGGGTCGCGCCAGAATCAAAGAGAACACGCGCCCAACGGTTCTTTACCTTAAAGTGTCCTATAAGGGTATATATGGAACTAAGAACTACTCGTAAAAGGCAGAAACAAAACGTGAACCAGAAGAATGAATCGAACCTGAGATAACCTGGGGTGACATCTGAGCTTCCTCTGAGGAGATCACATTTAACTTCCCTTTTCCTTTGTCCAAACGCGGAGGCGGAGGCAAGGCCTGGAGTGGCATTGGCTGCAGCACGGGCTGGTTTTGTGGGCACCTTGCCTTCAGATGTCCCTGTTTGCCACACTGGAAGCACACCTTTTCCTTGACCCAGCAGCAGCTCATATCATGACCTCTTCCCCCACAAGCTGTACACTCCAAGTCTCTGGTTGGCGCACTCTGAATGGCGTGCACCTGCTCCTTCTTTTGCATCCCCAACCGCTTGAAACATTTCTCAAATGGGTGGCCTGACCGGCCACAGAAGCTACACGTCTGAGTCTCCTTGTTCCTCTTTCTTATGTCTGATTCTTGGGAGCTTTTCCCTCCCACCAGCTTCCTCTTATCCTTCCTCATCAGCTGTCCTTCTTTGTTTTGTATTTTCTATCGCTTCAACCTTCAACGCAGCCTCAACCACAGTGGTGTAACTCGTCGCTCCATAAGCACTTGCGAACTGCTGTACATCGCTGCGGAGTCCGCCAAGAAATCGCTTTACTCGGTCAGCTTCCGTCGTCACTAAGCTCGGAGCGAACCGACTTAACTTGCTAAACTCAATTTCATACTCACTAACTGTGAGTTTCCTCTGCTTCAGGTACAAGAAGTCATTCATCAGGCGGTCCCTTTCAACTGACGGTAAAAACTTGTGTCGTAACATGTCTTTAAAGGCTTCCCATGAACATCCTGCCCCTAAGATCTCCTTTTCGCGCAACCACCAACCTCTAGCCAACCCTTTGAGTTGATAGGCGGCAAGCATCACCTTCTGGTCCTCAGTAATGCCAGAATAACCAAACATTTCTTCCAATGTGATCACCCAATCATCCAAGATCACAAAGTCCGCTTTGCCATCATAAGTCGGTGGTCCAAGTCGCTGAAACTGCGAGATGAAAGTCATCGCAGGAGGAACCACAACTGGGGGTATCACTGCCACGGAAGGAGTAGAAATGGTGGGGCCTCGGACAGTCTCTTGCCCTCTTGGTGCCAGTCCAGACATCGCTGATGACATAGCTTGGAGCTGGGACTGCACTTCCTGCACATGCCTCGTCAAAGCCTCATTACTTTGGCGTAGACTATCCATCAGGGCATTATTCTGCGTGCCCGAAGACTCGCCCTCGGATTGGGGAGTTTGCCTTGTCACTGGACGCTTCGACATCCTATAAACACGTTCACTCTTATCAAGCTCAAACCCAACAAAACACACAACGGCTATGTACAGACCATACATAGATAAATATGAATATCAACTGCTAACTTGCTCTGGGAGTTTGAGAATGATGGTATACCTAACCTAAAGATGACTCACCATCATCCCACTAACTTGTGCCTAACCGATGAATGCATGACTTTATTTGACCCAAAACCATGAGTGTACAGGTGTCATCATGTACATCTTTATCTTGGCACGTTGTGCTCATGCAATGTTATGTTATGCATGCTGTGCGACGCAATCTAGAAAGGCCTTAATGCATGCCATGAGCGGTCGTACGCATCACAATGCTATGCATCCCATACTACATAGCATTGCATGCAACGAAGAAAATAAAACGTGCTAGTCGCATTCATGTGGTAAGGTTATGCATCCCATACTACATAACCCGCACATGTTGCCCCTATGGTGGATCCATATACAACCACATATTATGCATCCCATACTACATAATATGCCCCGTATACTTCTTGTCATGCCATGAGTGTAGTGTGCGTGCGTCGGCCAAGACATACTGATGGCACCTCGGTGTGTGTATGATATGATTCTTACAACCAAAAAAGAAAGTTTGCCCGACCAATTGTCAAGCAAACCTGCCTCTGATACCAACTGTCACAACCCGCATTTCCTCAACGAGTACCTCGTATCAGAGCAAGAGGAACTACGGGTTATGATGCCACGTCGTGCAGGGGATAACTGCACACGCTCAGGCAACCCTTGACGCTTACTTTATAAGTTGAAATTCAACAGTTAAATATAAGAAAACCTTTGAATTTAACGGTCGTATCCCTCGGCCTTAGGGATCAAAAACTGTATTTGTACGCGGCGGAAATACTTTGTTTATTTATGACGATCTCCTATATGCAGTCTATATTGATACTACTATAAGAAATCATTTTTGTTTACGTCATTTGGAAAATAAGTGTTTGGTAACCAAAACATGTTATGCATGGATACAATAATAGGTTTGTTTAGCTTAAAAATACCTAATGCAACCTACCATAAATCCTTCCCAAGAGCAAGAAAACATCATCTCATCCAAATGAGTCACATTAGCAGTCTAGTATACATATATCATAAGTAAAGAAAACCACCAATGAGCGCCAACAAGATGACACGAACCCAGTGGGGCACATGTATGTATGTACAACAAAGAAAAGAACTACCTCGCTAAGTAAGCTCGGCTAGCTCCCAAGAAACGCCACCAACAAATCTAGCCGCTCAACCGGCTACAACCTGCACCTGAGGCATTCAAGAAAGAATATCTCAGCAATCCTCGAAGATGCAATAAAAAGAAGAGCAGCATGTTTATACAACATCATGAAGGGGCTTACCGACCCCGTAGCAAGTGCGTACAAGTTTCATCAAGTCCTGCTCAACCCGCAGGAGCAAAAGGCAAAACACACGCCCATTCCATCATCCTTAGTACAAGAAACAACTATACGAGTGAAACATAAGCAGCGGTTAAATGCGATTCAGCAAGGGTCTTTTGGTGGCAGCCCTAAAGTGGAACGCACCAATAAAAGCTAGCCCAAATCGGGGCAAAATGGTGCTCTACACCACAAATCCAAACCCGGTGGCCACAAAGGCTTAACCCACACCACCCCTTACCAAAGCCGCACACACACGCTTCTACCATGGTTCACATTCGCCTCGCAAAACTCACCATAAACGAACCTAACCATAACACCACAATCAAATCTCACCATAACCCAAGAACACACTTTCCCTTCCTTCATCCTCACACATGACGACCAATTGCCAACGTAGAGTTTGATGAACTGAATTACAGGAAAAGAATCACATGCTTTTGATCAAAGAAGAATCACATATAGTAGAAAGGCTACATGAATCACATGAACAAGAGAACTACATGAATTAACCTAGCATAGACTTGCTACCTAAACAAAACTAAGCATGGAAGATCAAAGTCATTCAGCATAGGTAAATTCAAGAGCATAATAAGGATAGTGAGGAAGAACCCAAAACAAGAAGAAAAGGCTAGAATAATTGAAAGAGAAAAACTAGCTATTTTGCACAATCAAAGACAAGAAAGAAGATTGGCAAGGGTGAAGAACACCGCTTGCCTGAACCGAGACGATGTCGCGACGGCTGCTCCTCTCTTTCCTTGCCTTGCTTGAGCCCTTGCTCTCTTGAGTTCCTTTTGGAATGAGGAAGAAGATGAAGAGAAGGTGAAATGAGGAGGAGAAACTCTGTTTTGGCCTTATCTCCTCCAGAACAGAGCTGGACCGTTAGATGCAGAACCAAGGAAATAAACGGCACAAAAGAAACTGGAAAAAGTCGATTTTCGGGCCGGTCACGCCCTGTGTCACGCCCGTGACGAAGGGCGTGTACCTTAAGCGGCGCAGAAAGTCGGCAAATCCAAGTTTATCCACACGGTACACGGCCGGGTACACGCCCGTGACGGGTCGGTCACGCCCGTGACCTAGGGCGTGTAGCCCGTGTCTCGACACCTCGTCGACACAAAGTGTCGACACTCAACACAGCTGGACATGCCCTGCGACACGCCCGTGTCACAGGCCGTGTCCCCGCTCTCGACACCCGACACTCGACACTCCACATTCGACACTCGACACAGCTTGACACGCCCTGTGACACGCCCGTGTCACAGGCCGTGTCCCCTCTCTCGACACCCGACACGCGACACTCGACACTCGACACTCGACACTCGACACGACCCGTGACACGCCCGTGTCACGGGGCGTGTACCCCATTCTTCGAGCTCAACTCGACACAAGAAAAATTCGTCGAGTCAAGGAGGTCACGCCCAGGTCACGCCCTGGGTCACGCCCCGACACGCCCGTGTCGGGGGGCGTGTCACGCACAAAAATGACTATTTTTCCCTGTTTTGAAAAATGTTTCTGTGTCGTCCTAGACCATTTTTGCCTTAAGAACTTTTTACCCTTTTTGTTTCCTGTACCAGCAACTCATTTTGAGCGACATTTCCCGGGCGCGAAAAAGTGCAAACATTCCCTAAGAGGCCTCACCGAGTCCCCAATTTGGACTCCGGTTTGCTGGGGAATCATGCAACTTGGCTACCAAAACAGCCACTCGCAAGCCCGCGGGAAAAACCATGCTCGACAACGGTCAAAGCGAACGTAACGCCCATCAAGCGTACGCAATCAAAAATCCGGGGTGTTACACTAGTTCTGAGTGTCGACAATGGTTTCTTCCAGTCTTGACTCAGCTTGTGAATTGTGTCGACACTTCTCTTGAGTGTCGACATAGTTATCTTCAGTCTCAACACTGCTTGTATAGAGTGTGTCGACACTTATCCTTAGTGTCGACACAGCTTTTCTTTGTCTCGACACAACTTGTGTAGTGTGTGTCGACACTAGTCCTGAGTGTCGACACTTTTATTTTCTTGTATCGTAGTGTCGACCAAAGTACTGGGTGTCGACACAACTTTCTCCTTCTCTCAGCACATCATTGACAAATGTGTCGACACATGTCTAGTGTGTCGATAGTTTTGCACTTAGCTTTATTTACCTGCACACATGAACTTAACATTCATCAAATACAACTATGTGTATATCATTGAACTGAAAGAGCTTCTTCAAATTAAGTATATTGTGACCAATGTACCCAACAACAACTGAGCTCAGTCTATGGGGGTCTGATCGAGTTAAAGACATATCTTTGATATATTCTACTACTGGGTATATTCTAATTACTGATGTGGGGGAGCCTGGGTGCTTTGATGTGGTCGTGCAGAGCTCTAAGAAGAAAAAATGGATGGTTGTTATGAAGGAGGACATATAGTCTTTTAATGAAAACTACACATATGATTTCATAAGATTTCTTAAGGGCAAGACGACTATGAAAAAATTGTGGATTTTTAGAGTAAAGTGTGGATACCCCCTCTACACCACTCTGATTGTAACACCCCTATCTATCGCATAGCATATAGCAGTAGGTCCGGCCGGGGCTCGACGCCATATACCACAGACAGACCGGGTGGTTACTCAATTGAAACCATCCAACCAATCCAACGTCCTACACATAGCATTCTAGCGGAATCAATTAAAATTATTGCATTAATAAAGAACCCAACACTAGCATGAATGTCCACTAATACGCCAAAAGGAATGAAGTACAAATACATAAGTACAGGCCTTATGGTCATACAATTGTTTTCCTCAAATTATATGTCTTCGAACCTTGGCACGCAGGCCGGCCATACATGAATAAAAGAAAACACTCAAAATTAGGCCTTGGAGCGCCGGCACAGCAACTTGGGCTTTAGCCCGCTATTTACCGCTCAGCTCCGCAGCACCTGAAAGCACAATCCACCACAATGGTGGTAAAACAAAGCAACGGTCAGCAATGCTGACCAAATTATAACGATCCCTCCCCCAATTCGGGGCGGCGATGCTCCTTCCCTGCAGTTGATTTGCATAACCAAGCATTATATATATATATATACATTGCATCACAGGCATTGGTACGCACGGCCACACGCCCCGTGCACTCAGGGCACATTCTCGGTGAACCGGTCAATGTCATGTCAATTTAAGTCATAGACACCCCGGTCACACCACCGACACTTGACGACCAAACTATGAGCATTTTATCTTCCCGGCATGGGTCACGTCAATTTAAGCCATAGACCGCCGAAGACAATCATCTATGCCAACGGCTCACACCGAACGACATAGAATGGGTACGGTTTCGCCTAACCCGTGCTCACATCGCAATGACCATTTAAGCCATATGCGCGGGTCAAACTTCTCCCGAGTCCCGTTTCCGTCACACACTTCACATAACCCGATTTTGTTCAGGTTGGCTCCCAGGCCACCATGTTGGCAGAATCACATATCTGCCCAGTTTTTCGGGTCCACCTTGGAGTTAATCCCCAAGGCTCCCTGCTCCAATCTACCACATAGAAAACCTGAAAAACAACCAATTGCATGGAGTATTCTTCGGCCATGTATGCAATGCAACATCACCGATCCAGACCAACTTATCCGGGTAGGCTTCACAAATCATGCCTATATCCGTTCTCGATTACGGACTCTACATGTACACAATGGGGACTATTCATGTCTACCCAAAGGCACACCTCAAACTCGCGAGAGCGGGCTTCCCTATGCAAAAGAAGTAGAGCTTCACATGCTCAAGTAGAGAATCGTTACCCTAGCGTTCTTCCTTGGCGCCATGGAAATGTAAGCGGATGAAAAGCACCGCACTCTCCTTGCCTCAGTAGATCTGAAGTCGGTTCATGATTTGGAGCTACGAAGCTCCGCCGGTGACCGGATCTAGGCTTCTTCCTCCTTTGCTCTCCCCTCTCTCTAGACTTAGAAAGAGAACCACTCAAGTGAAGTGAGGGTTTCAAAGGCCCAAACCCGGGTATATCCCAGTAGGAACAACCCCCAACCGTCGGATCCCAAAATAAGGAAACGAATGGCTACAATTCGTAGCTGAAAAGTAAAACCTGGGCCGAACATGGCCTGCGACACACCCGTGTCCAGGGTTGTATCCCTCATTCGCCATCAAAATCAACGCGTTACGAAAATTACACGGGTCCCGACACGCCCGTGTTTAACCTGACACGCCCGTGTTCCAACTAACACGGCTGTGTGGTTGGTCGTGTGCCCCCATCAACATAGTCCCGAAAACAACCCGAGACTCACACGGGTCTTGGACACGCCCGTGTCCTATTTGACACGCCCGTGTCAAACCTGAACACGCCTAGGCTCCAGGCTGTGTTCACTGTCTCGACACTTCGTCGAGAGCAGTTCGTCGACCACCCGACACGGCCTTGGACATGCCCGTGTCCTAGGCCGTCTTCCGTGTCTCGACACAACGTCGAGCGAAAATAGTCGACTTCCCTGGCAGATTGTCGACATGAGCTCTACACGCCCTGAGACACGCCCGTGTCTCAGGACGTGTTCGCTGCTCTACGATCGTCGACTCCAAAAATTCGTCGACCTCACGGTTAAATCGTCGACTCGATCCTGACACGCCCTGGGACACGCATGTGTCCCAGGCCTTGTGCCCCCTGCCAAATTCCAGATTTGGCCCAAAATGCCTCCCGTCGCTCTTTTGAGTTTCGGAGCGTTACAACTCTCCCCCTCTTAAAAGAATTTTGTCCTCGAAATTACATAAAGGAAAGAAACATAAAACTTAAATGGTACCTGAGTGAAACAACTCGGGGTACTCCTCAAGCATAGTCTGCTCTCGCTCCCAAGAGTGCTCCTCTCAACCTTAATTGTCCCAACGGACCTTGACCATCCTGATCTCTTTACTGTGTAGCCGCTTGACTTCCGAGTCCTCAATACGTACGGGCGTGAGCTTCGTCGCCAACCCACAATCAATTGGCACTTGATCGACCGCAATCACTTGCGTAGGCTCTTGCACCGCCTTCCGTAGCACCGATATATGGAATACATCATGTAGACCACTAAGCTCCACAGACAGCTTTAATCGGTACGCTGTTTCACCAATCCGCTCCAGAACCTCAAATGGTCCAAGGTACCTCGAGCTTAGCTTCTTCAAGCGCCGCACCCGCGAGACACCCTTGAAGGGCTTGATCTTCAAGTACACCCAATCGCCAACAGCGAAATCCACGTTCCTGTGCTTGGCATTATAGTACTTAGCCTGGCGGTCCTGAGCGATTAGCAACCTCTCCCGAATGGTTCTCACCAAAGAAGTAGCATCCTCCACCTATAATCGCTTATACAACTTTGATTCACCCGTTTCCAACCAGGACAACGGAGTGCGACATTTTCTACCATAAAGGGCCTCGAAGGGCGCCATTTGAATGCTCGCCTGGTGGCTATTGTTGTAAGCGAATTCCACCAAGTATAGGTGATCCTACCATTGCATCCCAAAGTCCAGGACACACATGCAAATCATGTCTTCCATTGTCCTATTGACCCTCTCGGTCTGCCCATCCGTTTGCGGATGAAAGGCTGTGTTAAAACTCAGCTTTGTTCCCAACATCAGCTGCCCCAGCCTCCAATCATTGGACGTGAACCACCCATCTCGGTCACTCACGATGCTGCGGGGCACACCATGAAGCCGTACAATATTATCCACATATAGTTTTGCCAATTTCTCAACCGGATCATCCTTCCTATGTGGAATGAAATGTGACACCTTCGTTAGACGATCTACGACCACCCAAATAGCATCATTCCCCTTTTGCGACCTTGGCAACCCATGCACAAAGTCCATAGTAATGTCGTCGAACTTCCACTCCGGTATAGGCAAGGATTTCAAGAATCCTCTCGGCTTTTGGCATTCCGCCTTCACCAAGGCGCAAGTTTGACACTTTGCCACGTAGTGCGCCACATCCTTTTTCAGTCCTGTCCACCAGAACAATTTCTTAACATCGCGGTACATCTTTGTGCTCCCCGAGTGAATTGAGTACTTGGTATGATGCGCCTCGTACAACAATTCCACCTGCAAATTGCCCACGCTTGGGACGCACAGACGACCGTCTTTCCAAAGTAATCCGTCCTCCACAACGAATTGGGAATTTGACCCATCCAGAGCCTCTATCATGAGTTGCTTCATGTGGAAATCCATATCCAATGCCTGCCGAATCCGATCAGCCAGGTCATATTGGACTTCAGTCCAATTCAATACTGCCTTAACACTTGATTGCTTATCAACGCAAAAGATCTCCAACGCATCTAACTCCCGAACCAACCGCTCGTCATGGACCGACAGCCAATTGGCTTGAGCTGGGGCCCGTCGACTCAACGCGTTCGCAACCGCATTGCCTTTACCAGGCACGTAGTGGATCTTGAATGTATAGTCCCCCAGGAACTCCATCCATCTACGTTGCCGCATGTTCAGATCTTTATGATCAATCAAATACTTCATGCTCTTATAATTGGTGTAGATATCCATCTTCACACCGTACAAATAATGTCTCCACGGCTTCAAGACAAAAATCACGGCCGCTAACTCCAAGTCATGGACCGGATAGTTCCTCTCGTGCACCTTTAGCTGTCTCGAGCCATATGCTATAATGCTTCCATGCAGTAACAACACACAACCCAAACCACTGCCCGAAGCATCGCTATAAATCTCATAACCTTCGGTCCCACTCGGAGAACTCAATACAGGCACCGTGGTCAACCGACATTTCAACTCCTCAAAAGCTCGTGCGCACTTCGGCGTCCAAACGAACTTCTGCTCCTTCCTTGTCAAAGTAGTGAGAGGTAACGCTATCTGCGAGAAGTTCTCTACGAAGTGCCTATAATAGCCGGCAAGCCCCAGAAAGCTCTGTACTTCCGCTACCAAATAAAGATGCCTGAAGTGATCTTCCTCACTCTGAGAGTACACCAAAATATCGTCGATGAATACGATCACAAAATGGTCCAACCACTCCCTGAAGGTCCTGTTCATCAAATCCATGAACACTGACGGCGTATTCGTCAGCCCAAACGGCATGACCGTAAACTCATAATGCCCGTATCTTGAACTGAACGTTGTCTTAGGGATATCACTCTCCCTTATCCTCAGCTGATAGTAACCAACCTTGAGATCCAACTTAGAGTACACCGTCGACCCGACCAACTGATCAAAAAGATCATCGATCCTTGGGATTGGGTACTTGTTCTTTTCCGTCAGCTTGTTTAACTCCCGATAATCAATACAAAGTCTCAAGCTCACGTCCTTCTTCTTCACAAAGAGGACCGGTGAGCTCCAAGGCGACGAACTTGGATGCACAAACCCTTGCTCCAACAACTTGTTGGATCCCTAGTTGATTTGGTCTAGGTTCACTAACTTAGGTTGTGACCCAATATTTATAGCCAGGGTCAAATTTGGGTCCTAGAGTCTAGGCCAAGTCCTGAGAGTCAATATCAGATGGACCAGCTATCAACAAGACCATCAGAGACTCAAGACTTAGAAGATTTCAAGACTAAGTAAAATGAGTTCGACGTTCGACGAACTCAGGTCGGCGAAAGGCGTCCTCAGCTCAATGATCTTGAGATATTTCTCTGAGTTGAGCTCGACGATCTTCATTCTATGTTCGACGAAAACTGGGATACTTCAACAGACTAAAGACAGGGTAACTCCAGATTTTTCTAAGTCCAACTTCAGGTTTTGGACGACGAACAAGATTCTGAGCTCGACGAACTTGGTCCTCAAGTTCATAACTTCTCAGGTCGACGAAGTCAACTTCTCAGGTCGACGAACTCAGTACTCTACTCAACGAATTCTGGAACCAGAAGATTTGTGTCGACACTTCGGGCATGTGTCGACACCAACTTATGACGACACCAAAAAGCTTATGTCGACACCAGAAGACTTTTGTCAAAACACAGAATATCAGTCAACACAAACTATTTGACTAAGTCCAGACCTGTTGCTGAACTCCAGTCGACGAATGCAATTGTCACCTCGACGAACTTTAGACAGAAAAGGCAAAGGTTCTGAAGTATGCAAGTTCTGTTATCATCTCGATGAACTTGGGACTCAGCTCGACGAATAGAAGCTGTCTGGTCGACGAATACAAAATCTCAGTTCGACGAACTAGTAACTCGGCTCGACAAATTCTGTTATTCGTTCGACGATTCCAGACTTAGCCATTTCCGGCATTCAATCCTCACTCAAATGCAATAATTCCTGATAGATTAAATGCTCAAACATTCTCTGAATGTAGCCGTTAGAGGAAGCATTAATTACAGTCTTCTTCAGGAATATTACTTGCAGATTTTCCACGGGACAGTTGAGGAAATGTGTAAATGTCGATTATTCTCAAGGCGTCAGCATTAATTATAGAGAGGATTCAAATTTTTGAATAGATAGAAGAAAAGAAGATAGATAGAAGCGGAAGTAATACAACACCAGAGCACAAGAAAATACTCAGTCAGAAAAATACAGACATACAAATAGACTGACTGCAAGATTTGATACAGCACCAGAAAAAGCTTCACAGACAAGAACTCATACTGAAGCTTACAGTGATAGGCAGTGACATTCAGAAGAAGAAGAACAACTATAATATAGAAAGAGTCTTCTTCTTCAACATTCTCTCCAGGACTTCTCTAAGGACAACAAATATCAAATCAGTCAAGAAGATCCTGCATCACTGCTTGACAAGAACACTGATTGAAGACCTATCACCCTACAACAAAGCTCCAGATTTTCCCTGAATCATTCTACATCTCAGCGGGAGCTGTTTGCTAACATCATTCCACATAAGTCTTCTCTCTGATTGTTGACAGAGAAGACAAAATCACTCTCTTACCCCCTCCTGTACAAAGGGTGGTCATCTCCCTTCAAAAGTGATTCCTGGTTGCAAGTCTCCTTACCAAAATACTTGAGTTGGTTTTTGGGGACCTGATCAAAACCCATTGGTATCAGGAACCTGATCAAAAATCTGAGTGGATTCCAACCAAGGGTGGTAGAAGAGTGGATGTACCCAATTGAGGGGGAACCACTATAAATTTCTTGTGTCGTCTGGTTGCTCACCTTTTTCTTTTTGTTCTTGTTGTGTGGCTGTGATTAGGTTTAATATTATCTATATTTCAGTTTTTTATTTACTGCACATTTTCAGGTTACAGCAAAAGCTGTAACAACACCTTTTTGAATTGGGACCTAAAAATTTTAAACATACTCTATTCACCCCCCCCCCCCTCTCTAGAGTATTGTAGATCTAACCCTAACTTTTAATTGGTATCAGAGCAAGGTTCCTTTGCTTGCACAAGATAATCTTTGAACCAAAGATCCTGTGTTAGATCTACATATCACTTTGTTCATATTTTAAAGTAGAATCACAGCCATGACACAGAACAAAGATTATGCAAGCACCGGACCTCCAGTTTGCAACTTGCAAAAGTTTGGAATCTGGAAGGCAAGAATCAAACTGTACATGAATTCTATTGATGAAGATATCTTTGCTTCCATCTTGACAGGAGTACCTCCAGCACCTGCAGCTTCTACAAGCACCTCTACAAATATGACTGCAGTACCTCCTCCAGACTATAATGATGCTTACAGGAAAGCCAAGATGGCTGATGCAAAAGCCATGAACATGTTGGCATAGACAATGTCTGATGATATTTTCCAGAAGGTTGTTGAGTGCACATCAGCAAAGGCCATTTGGGATTCCCTGAACCAAATGGTTGAAGGATCAGCTGATGAAAGGAAAGACAGGAGATCAAATCTCATAACCCAATATGAGAACTTCAAGAAGCAGGAAGCTGAAATAGTCTTAGAGATGTATAATACACTAAGCTCAATTATTAATGAGCTAAAAACTCTGGACAAGGTCATCACTCTCACTGAAGTGAATGACAAAATTCTGATGTGCTTCCCAAGCTCATGAGACACAAGGATTTGGCTTATCAAGGAGGCCAGATGCCTGAATGAGATGTCAACTGAATCTCTACTGGGCAAACTGAAATCTTATGAGCAGTTAATTAAGACAAGGGAGGCTGCTGAACAAAGGACACCTCCTGCAGCTAGAAAAGATCAAAACATAGCATTCAAAGCCTCAGAAGAATCAGAGTCCTCAACATCAAATGAAGAACTTATAAGTCTCTTGGCTAAGAGATTTTTCAAGATGGCTAGAAAAGACTTCAGGAGGAAGTCAACAAGAAAGGATGACAGGCCAAAGTATGATAAGACACCAACAAAGGAAGTGGTGTGTTATGGATGCAGAAAGCCTGAGCATTTCCTCTCTGAGTGCCTAGAGAATCAGAAGAAAGAGAAGAGAAGAGAAAGTTAAAAGGACTCCAGAAAGCAGTTCACCAGCAAACCCTATTCCAGCAAGCACAAGAGGAATGAAAAGGGGTTTGTAGCTGAGACTTGGAGTGAGACTGAAGAGGAGACAACATCTTCAAGCTCTAGTGAAGACGAAGAAGAAGAGAGAGCAAAAGAGGTTTGCCTCATGGTAATTGATGCCTCAAGAAGCAATTCAGAAGAAGGAGAGTCAGACAATAAGGAAGCTTCTGAATCAGAAGCTGATCAGGTATTATCATTGTTTGATTATAATTCAGAATCTTTTAAATTAGACTTTAAGATTATGTGTTTAGACCTAATAAACTCTGAGAAGGAAATCAAACTTCTCAGAGATAAGCAAGTTAACTATGATAGCTTAGTATTAGAAAATACTAAATTAAAAAAAATAGATATGTTTAGTGAACAAATCACCCTTCTGAAGGATGAATTAAATAAGGCAAAACAGCTAGAAGAATCACTAAATGGAAGAAGTAAACAACTAGCAGAAATCACTAACACATCTAATGCTAGGTTTAATGGAAGCAGGTTAGGATTAGGTGCATCATCTAGTGAACCACCTGTTCTTCAGAAAAACCATCTATCACAACCCATTAATTTTATTTCTGAGAAAGGAAGGAAGAATACTGATCAAGTAAATAAGGTAAATAAAATTCTTGAATAAATTAAAACTAAGGACAAAATGGAAAACTAGAAAACACTAAATAAAAACAAAGTTCAGCAATTTTCGTCGACCTCAGATCGTCGAAAAGGGGCCAGTTCGTCGAACCCAAATCGACGAGCTCTGGACGCCAACTATAATTATCATTATTCGTCTAACTGCGATCGACGAACTTTGTATGGTTCGTCGAGCAGAGATCGACGAACGTGGGGCACAGAGAATGAACATGTTTATTCTTTGGGCAGAGATCGACGATCTCAACCCAATTCGTCGAACTCTGGTCGACGAACTTACATAAATTCATGGAACCCAGGAAGACTTAACCAAAACTTTAACTATAACAAAAACTTAAATATCTCTAGCAAATCATTTAATCCCCTAGCTGACTGGACCATTCCACCTAGGAGATACCATCCCCTAGGATATAAATTCCAGCCAGAATTTTCTGTTATTTACAGTCTCTCCTATCAGCCATACAAAGGGCCCAAGGTAACCTAGGTCAAAAATCACTAACTGTTTACATTGCAGGTGAAAAAGTGTCCAGGGGAAAATGAAACTTGGTACCTGGACAGTGGCTGCTCCAAGCATATGACTGGCAGCAAGGACATCCTGTTCAACTACAAGTCCAAGTTGGGGCCAAAGGTTATCTTTGGTGACTCAGTGGTCAGTCAGAAGGAGTTGGAGAAGTAAAAATAGGAGCTGTCACATTTATAAAAGTGACATATGTAAGTGGACTAAAGCATAACCTCATCTCCATAGGTCAATTATGTGATGATGGTTATCAGGTATACTTTAACCCTTCTACTTGCTCTATTATTGATAAAAACAACCAAACTATTTTAACTGGAAGTAGACAAGGCAACATTTATCTAGTAAATTTTTCTTCTGCCACTACTGATATCTGCTTACTGAATTTAACTAGTAATCAGAATGATTTATGACACAAAAGACTATGACATGTAAATCTAAAAAATATAGCTAGGTTATCTAAGCACAACCTTGTTAGAGGTCTACCTTCTGCTCCCTACAAGAAGAAAGGTCTCTGCAGGGCTTGTCAATTAGGTAAGCAAACTAAAACTAGCTTTAAGTCAATTAATAAGAGTGATTCACCTAGGATCTTGTACATGCTTCACTTGGATCTTTTTGGACCCATAGCTATACAAAGCCTAGGAGGGAAATCTTACACTTTAGTTATAGTGGATGACTTCTCCAGGTTCAGTTGGGTTTTCTTTCTGAGAACAAAGTCAGATACATTCAAGGTTCTTACAGATTTTCTCAAAACCATACAGATTGAGTTCTCTACTCATGTTGCATTGATCAGAAGTGATCATGGCATAGAGTTTGAGTCTCTTCTTATGCATGAGTTTTGTGAGAAGGAAGGTATCAAGCATTGCTTCTCAGCTCCTAGAACTCCCCAACAAAATGGGGTAGCTGAAAGGAAAAGTAGAACACTCATTGAAGCTGCAGGTACATTACTTGTTGATGCATACATGCCACTAACCTTTTGGGCAGAGGCTGTAAGCACAGCAAACTATGTCCTGAATAGGAGTTTAATTCACAAACTAAAGAATAGAACTCCCTATGAATTGCTCAAAGGGAAGAAACCTAAAATTAACTATTTTAAAGTATTTGGTTGTACATGTTATATACATAATAACAACAAGAAATACATTAGAAAGTTTGAAGCTAAGGCTGAAGTGGGAGTTTTTCTAGGATACTCCCAAGTAAGCAAGGCTTATAGGGTATTCAATAAATCAACATTAAAAGTAGAAGAGTCTATTCATGTTTCTTTTGATGAAACTAACATATATTGCAAGGAGAAAAAAGTTTCTACCATTAGCAACTTGCAGGTACCCCAATTGTGTGAGACATTGGATGGACTAAACCTCACCCAGGAGGTTCCCACTCATCCCTCTCCACAGGTCATTGAAGATAGTGAAGAAGATGAAGCTGAAGAACATGAGCCTCAACCAACAACAAATATAATTCCACAAGATGAATTCATTCAAAATGTTGTTGCACAACCAACACCACCCACTGATTTTGTCACACTTAGGTATCACCCCAGATCTCAAGTAATTGGAGACATTTCAGCAGGTGTACAGACAAGGCATCAACTCAACCAAGACTTGATGAATGCCTGTTTCCTTTCTTAGGTTGAATCTCTAACCATTCATGATACTGAGCAAGATCCTCACTGGATCCTTGCAATGCAGGAGGAACTAAACCTATTTAAGAGATGTAGAGTTTGGGATTTGGTTCAAAGACCCCAAAACTACCCAGTTATTGGAACCAAATGGGTTTTCAGGAATAAGCTTGATGCCCAAGAAGTCATTGTGAGGAACAAGGCTAGGCTTGTTGCTCAAGGATATATGCAAGAGGAAGGAATTGACTATGATCAGACTTTTGCACCAGTTGCAAGGTTGGAAGCTATAAGGATTTTCCTTGCCTATACAGCATTCAAAAAGTTCAAAGTCTTTCAAATGGATGTGAAGAGTGCCTTCTTAAATGGAGTACTTCAAGAAGAGGTTTATGTAGAACAACCTCCAAGTTTTGTTTCTCCAACTTATCCCTCTTATGTTTTTAGATTAAATAAGGCTCTTTATGGTCTAAAGCAAGCTCCAAGAGCTTGGTATGAGACCCTAGCAAGTTTTTTATTAGAGCATAAATTTACAAGAGGAACTGTAGATAAAACTCTATTCACTAGACATCATAAGGACCAAATATTGTTAGTACAAATCTATGTAGATGACATCATATTTGGCTCTATAGATTCAAAATTGTGCAAGAGGTTTTCTGACCTCATGCATTCTAAATTTGAAATGAGTAGCATGGGAGAGCTTTCATATTTCCTTGGTCTCCAAGTGAAACAACTTCCTGATGGCATCTTCATCTCACAAGCAAAATATGCTAAAGAACTTCTAAAGAAGTTTGGGATGGCTGATGTCTCAGCAAAGAAAACTCCCATGGCCACAAATGTTGTTGTGGACTCTGATATACCAGGAAAACCTGTAGATCAGAAACTTTATAGGGGCATTATTGGGTCCCTATTATACCTCACATCAAGTAAGTCAGATATTATGTTTGCTACATGCCTTTGTGCTAGGTTCCAAGTGAACCCTAAAGAATCTCATCTAATTTTCTTAAAAAGGATTTTAAGATATATAAAGAGTTGTCCTGATCTACGCCTATGGTATCCTGCAGAATCAGAATTTGAGTTAACTGGATACTCTGATGCTGATTTTGCTGGATGCAGGGTAGATAGAAAAAGTACTTCAGGAACTTATCAGTTCCTGGGTATGAGACTAGTATCTTGGTTTTGTAAGAAGCAAACATCAGTGTCATCATCAACTACTGAAGCAGAATATATTGCAGCAGGCAGCTGTTGTTCACAGGTGCTGTGGATACAAAATCAACTACTAGATTATGGGTTCAACTTAAATAATTCAACCCTATTCTGTGATAATACTAGTGATATAGTCATAGCACAAAATCCAGTTCATCATAGTAGGACAAAGCATATTGATATAAGAAATCATTTCGTTAGGGAGCGTGTAGACAAAAATAAGATTAAGCTTGTCTATATCTACATCGATTTACAGAAAGCTGACATATTCACCAAACCTTTGGATGAGAAAAATCATGCTTTCTTTCTAAATCAGCTGGGAATGATCAATGGAGAAGACTTAGCTTAAGTTCTGTCTGCATTCGATGAATTTTCCAGAGTTCGTCGAATGGAGTTCGACGAACCGGGGAAGGTTTGAGAGATATTCGTCGAACGAAGTTCGCCGAATTCTCTGTATGAAATAATTTTCGTCGACCGGAGCTCAACGAACTTTGCTTCAGAAGATATTCGTCGACTGGAGTTCGACGAATTGTCTTCAAGTTTTCTGAATGAGATCGATGAATTATGTATTATTAACTCATTTCGTCGACCACAGTTCGAAGAATTCATTTCATTTTCGTGGAACGGAGTTTGTCGATTCATATTCAGGAAAACCTTATATCTAGGTTTTCTTCGACCTCCATCCCGCCCTTTCTATTCCCTTGCACTTGATCGTCGTTTTCTCTGTCTTTCTTGCAGGTGATTTCCATGGTGATTCCAGCAGGAGCTCTAGCCGCTATGAAGTTTGACACTGGCTTTGATGTCGACTTCGAATCATTCCAGCACTCAGACCCAATCTTTCTATATATTCTGGAACTTCTGAAAGAACAGAATCTGAAGAACTTGATGACCACTAGGATAAAGTTGGTCGGAACGGAAATCAGAGAATGGGTCTATACTTCAACCACTTCTGAAGACAATACTATGATGGGATCAATCGCCGGTAACACTGTCTCCTTAACCCCCGCTGTTTAAACTGAAATATTTTGTTTGACAAATGGAGAAGAGGATTTAGAAATTGATTCAGAAGAGTTTAATATGATGCTAAATCTGATGGGTTATGCTGGTGACAACCTACATAAATTGTTGAAGAGGCATTTGTCTGCAGCATACAAGTTCCCGGCAGATATTGTTGGGAAAGTCTTGCTTGGCAAGCATACTGCCCATGACTATATCACAAGACATCAGTTCTTGGTCATGTGTGCAGTAATAAATAAAAAGCAAGTGGACTGGGCTCAGATCTTCTTTGATCTGATCAAGAAGAAAAATAACAAGAAAGAAGTGTGTTTTGGGAGGATCCTAGGGATCTTCCTCAATAAAAAGGCTGATGAATCACTGGTCTCCCAGACCATATTCATTAATGCCAGTAAAAGGCTCACATGTGCCTTATTTGGCAGGTGAGAGAGGACCATCACCAAGCCCACTAAGGCTTCTACCTCTTCCATCCCAGCTTCTGAATGCACCAGGGCTGTTAAAGTCACTCCCACACCTGCTGAAGAGATTCATCTCACTCCACCATCTCTTCCAGCACCCCTTCCAGCAAAACAACTCACTTCCTCTCCCATTATTTATTAACCACCCCAATCACCACAGCATCCTCATGTTCCAACTCCACCTCCATCTCTACCACTTGACATCACTGACATTCCATCTACCCCTCTTCAAGCAAATCCATAAGAAACACCTCCTGAATCACCTCAAGACACCTTCATTCCTACACCATCACAGTCTCCACTTCCCCCACATTTATCCTCCATACCATCTTACATCCTACCCACAGACACCTTGATGCAAGATACTACCCCTCCATCCTCATCACCATCAAACCTCAACATACCTGATGTTCCACCCTCCATTCCATCCCTGGTTGCCACCTCTTCCACACCCACTAACACACCATCTACCACTTTCTCTCTGGACCCCTCTACCATATCCTCTATCATCACCATCATCACTCCCCTTCTGAAATCCCTCATAGCAGAGGCTATTACACCTCTTGCTACTACCATTACCTCCTTATCTCCTCAAATATCTGCTCTTACTGCAACCCCCTCCTCAGTCAGGGGCCTAGCCTCAGTCCCCACGGAAACCAGGCAGGGGGAGATGCCTGATGATGAAGCAGCAGCAACAACTTCAGATACTTCAGCAGCAATAGCTTCAGATACTTCAGCACCAGTAGATACTTCAGCCCCAGCAGCATATACAGATTGTATAGATACATATTTAATTGATTTAATTGATTTTATTGATACGGATATGGACATTGATGAAACTGTTGGTGATTTTATCTTCAATCCCGCAGTTAATTTACAGGAATTGCTGAAAGGTTTTGACACTGAACATATGCAGTATCTTCCAGAAGACCTCACTAAGCCACAATTGGCTATTATTCCTTATAATTCTCCTATCAGTCAAGCAGTTGCTAAGCAACTCTGTGACAGTTTTGAAATTCCAATTTCTGTACCAACCTCTGTAGTTATTCCATCCCCTCCAGAAGCTATCTCAGCACCAATCTTTGTGATGGATGACTCCCCTATGTCAGATCTAGATGAGCTGATCTTGGCTGACATTGAAGAAGAAAATAAGGCAGCAGCTGAAAGATCTGTCCCAATTACTTCTGATGCTTGTACAGTCTCTTGTTCAACTTCTACTGAAACTCCAGCTTTTGAACCTTCTGCTCCTCCTCCAGAAAAGATTGCCACTATGATAAAGCCTTGAAAGCATTGGATGCTCTGTATGATAACCCTCAGGGTTTTGGCAGTGAAGATGATGAAGATGATGATGATGATGATTCAGATGAAGATACTGCTAAGAAGAAGAAGAAAATGCTGTCAAAGAAAAGGAAAGCCCATCCTCCTCCTGCTGCTAAGCCAAGCTCAAAGAATGACACCCCATTCTACATCCTTCAAAATATTACTCCTTATAAAGGAATGCCAGCATGGATGTGGTTGTCTAAGAATCAGCAAAAGGAGAGGAAAAGAAGTAGGAAATATTCTCCTCCACCAGTTCAAAGATACAGAAGAGATCCACCTCCTCCACCTCCTCCAGTAGCTGGTGCCACTAGCTCTAGCTCTCAGAGATCTGACCCTATGCAAACTTATCAGAGACATCAATGGAGATCCTCTGGAAGCAGTCAGCAAAGACATCATTCTTCAGGAAATCAACAACATCAACATCATCAACATCAACAGCATCAGCAGCAACAACAAACTCTCTCTGTAGAATAGAAAACTGATAGTCCCAACAAGCCAGATTCACCTCCTATTCCATTTGAGGATCCTGAGACAGCAAACACTGCTAGAATGGCTAGATTTCAGGAAATTGTTGGTCTATCCTTGATTAATAAAGCAAAAGCTGAAGGCAAACACATATCAGAATATAAAACTATGTCAAAATAAACGAAGGAAGAACTAAAAAGATTTGATAAAGCAAACAAACTGTTTAATATTGATGATTACATGAAACTCCATCCTGAAGCAGTTGTCCCTAGAACTACATCTCTAAAGATTATTGGGGCAGCTGTTATGACAATGACAAAGGCACAGGCTTTGGATCCAAAGAGAGAAATTATCTTTACCAAGACAGGAGAAAAGCCTAAAGAGGACAAGACTATAGAGAAGAAGCAGAAGAAGTAATCTTTACTTTGTTTTAAATTTCCTATGCATTTACTCTCACACTATGTTATTTGTTTAAACATAGCCTATGTACATATATATCTGCTGCATGTGTTGGTAATTCTCTGCCAGATATATCCTTTTCTTGCTTTGTTTATCTTTATGTTTATGTTTTGAGTCTATTAGTGATCTCACCCAAATAGGGGGAGATTGTTGGATCCCTAGTTGATTTGGGCTAGGTTCACTAACTTAGGATGTGACCCAATATGTATAGCCAGGGTCAAATTTGTGTCCTAGTGTCTAGGCCAAGTTCTTAGAGTCAATATCAGATGGACCAGCTATCAACAAGACCATCAGAGACTCAAGACTTAGAAGATTTCAAGACTAAGTAAAATGAGTTCAACGTTCGTCGAACTCAGGTCGACGAAAGGCGTTCTCAGCTCAACGATCTTGAGATATTTCTCTGAGCTGAGCTCGACGATCTTCATTCTCTGTTCGACAAAAACTGGGATACTTCAACAGACTAAAGACAGGGTAACTCCAGATTTTTCTAAGTCCAACTTCAGGCTTTGGTCGACGAACAAGATTCTGAGCTCGACGAACTTGGACCTCAAGTTCACAACTTCTCAGGTCGACGAAGTCAACTTCTCAGGTCGACGAACTCAGTACTCTACTCGATAAATTCTGGAACCAAAAGATTTGTGTCGACACTTAGGGAATGTGTCGAAACCAACTTATGTCGACACCAGAAAGCTTATGTCGACACCAGAAGACTTTTGTCGACACACAGAATATCAGTCAACACAAAATATTTGACTAAGTCCAGAACTGTTGCTGAACTCCAGTCGACTAATTCAATTGTCAGCTCGACGAACTTCAGACAGAAAGGGCAAAGGTTCTGAAGTATGCAAGTTTTGTTATCAGCTCGACGAACTTGGGACTCAGCTCGACGAATAGAAGCTGTCTGGTCGACGAATACAAAATCTCAGTTCGACGAACTAGTAACTCAGCTCGATAAATTCTGTTATTTGTTCGACGATTCCAGACTTAGCCATTTCTGGCATTCAATCCTCACTCAAATGCAATAATTCCTGATAGATTAAATGCTCAAACATTCTCTGAATGTAGCCGTTAGAGGAAGCATTAATTATAGTCTTCTTCAGGAATATTACTTGCAGAATTTCCACGGGACAGTTGAGTAAATGAGTAAATGCCGATTATTCTCAAGGCGTCAGCATTTATTACAGAGAGGATTCAAATTTTTGAATAGATAGAAGAAAAGAAGATAGATAGAAGTGAAAGTAATACAACACCAGAGCACAAGAAAATACTCAGTCAGAAAAATACAGGCACACAGATAGACTGACTGCAAGATTTGATACAGCACCAGAAAAAGCTTCACACACAAGAACTCATACTGAAGCTTACAATGATAGGCAGTGACATTCAGAAGAAGAAGAATAATTATAATATAGCAATAGTCTTCTTCTTCAACATTCTCTCCAGGACTTCTCCAAGGACAACAGATATCAAATCAGTCAAGAAGATCCTGCATCACTGCTTGACAAGAACACTGATTGAAGACCTATCACCCTACAGCAAAGCTCCAGATTTTTCCTGAATCATTCTACATCTCATGGGGAGCTGTTTGCTAACATCATTCCATATAAGTCTTCTCTCTGATTGTTAATAGAGAAGACAAAATCACTCTCTCACCCCCTCCTGTACAAAGGGTTGTCATCTCGCTTCAAAAGTGATTCCTAGTTGCAAGTCTCCTTACCAAAAGACTTAAGTTGGTTTTTGGGGACCTGATCAAAACCCATTGGTGTCAGGCACCTGATAAAAAATCTGAGTGGATTCCTACCAAGGGTGATAGAAGAGTGGATGTACCCAGTTGAGGGGGAACCACTATAAATTTCTTGTGTCGTCTGGTTGCTCATCTTTTTCTTTTTGTTCTTGTTGTGTGGCTGTGATTAGGTTTAATATTATCTGTATTTCAGTTTTCTATTTACTGCACATTTTCAGGTTACAGCAAATGCTGTAACAGCACCTTTTTGAATTGGGACCTAAAAATTTTAAACATACTCTATTCACCCCCCCCCCCCTCTAGAGTATTGTAGATCTAACCCTAACTATCACAACTCTTGAAGTTCACCTTCAGCTCTGCCATTACCTTAGGCGCTAGCCGATACAGAGATCGTGACACAGGATTTGCACCTAGCACTAGCTCAATAGTGAAATCTATCTCCCGTTAAGGCGGGGCTCCAGGAAGATCTGCGGGGAACACATCAGGGTACTCAGCTACCACTGAAATACTATCCAACGTAGGCTTCGACTTTGTAACCTCCACTAGTGTAAAGAACAGCTCTGCACCAGCACGAACCGCCTTCACCACCTGAAGAGCAGACATCAACGTCTTGCTCGACCCTTTCAAGCCTGTAAAAGTCATCTCGCGACTTACTCCCAACTTGACTTCCTTGCGACCGCAATCAATATAGTCTTGCTGCTCCGAGAGCCAGTCCATGCCAAATATAACGTCAAACTCCACCAACGGTAGTAACGATGCTTGCAGATCGAACTCTTGATTCCCAATGCAAATCTTAACACCGCAGATTTTATCTACGCGCATCAAACTCCCATTCGGTAACAAAACATCCAACTTGTCCTTCGCCATCGAAGAAGGTACTCCGATGCACGATATGAATCCTTCGGACAAGAAGGAGTGTGAAGCTCCCGTGTCAAAGAGTGCTCTCGCCGGAAACTCATAAATCAAAACAAATCCTAAACAAGCAGTGGTGAGGTAACATACGCATAACAAGTATTTAAAGGAATTTAACTTGCTACAAATTAAACCGTACTTGTCCACACATCCGCTTGTTTGATGGCCTCCTGTTGGCTAAGATTATAAACCCTTGGTTGAGCCGGAGCATAATGGGATGTGGTTGACTCCACCGCCTTGCCCTTCTCTTCATAAGTTGCTCCTGGCTTCCTCTCGGACTTGGGACGTCCACTCCAACAATCACGGGCAAAGTGCCCCGGCTTCCCACAAGTAAAACATGCACCCGGGGTCCGACCAGTAGTCGCCCCAGAAGCACCGGAAGAAGGAGTTGGACCCGAAGTCCTAGGCTTCTTAAAGAATTTGCGGTACCTAGAATTTGAGGTTGTGGGCACCTTGAACTCAGATTTCTTATCACCCAAGCTTTTCTTCGCTTGAACATTCTTTATGTGCTTCTCCAAGGACCGGGCCGTGTTGACCAAGGTCAAGAAACCCTGCATCATCGGCCCCGAGAGTAGTAGCCTCAAGTCATCTCTTATACCTTCGTAGAAATGGTTGGTCTTACGCTCCTCATCCGCGATGGTAGAGCTAGCATACCGACCCAACCTAGTAAACTCGTGGAGATACTCATCCACGCTACTCTCTCCTTGTACTAACCTCTAGAACTCATTCTCCAAAGCTATCCTCTGAGTCGAAGGGAGGTACCTAGCTAAGAACAGTCTCGAGAAGTCCTCCATCGAGACGTCTGTAAGTTGCCTACCACTCAATAGATGCAGCTCCAAACCCTCCAACCACAGCCTAGCGTCTCTATCCAACAGGAACGTAGCTATAGTGGTCATCTGTCACTCCTCCATATCCGTCGCTGTCAAGACTCTTCACACGGGAGAGCCATTCTTCAGCTTGAGATGGGGTTCCCAACACCGAGAATACCGGAGGATTAAACCTCATGACATGTTTGAGCTGTCTCTCGGTTGCCCTCCTTGGCACCAACGGCTCCACTACTACCTGCTCCACTCTTCTCGGCTCAACCTCTAGAAGAGGTACCTGCTCCATCGCAAGAGCGGGCTGCTGCATTTGCCTTGCAGGCTGCGCATTGATCATGGCAAACACTGCTCCGGCCACCAATCGTATGGTCTCAGCCGATGGAGGTGTTGCAGTAGTGTTGGGTCCATTGGTTCTAATGTACCTGATTTGAAGAAGCCTCACCCTACTCAATGATATACATCAAAATGTATTTGATGTGTTTTGAGTTTACTTGTGCAGGTTAAGTATTTGCACGAAAGATGAAAAGTTTCTAAGTCCATGTGTCGACACCCAGGAGCAAAGTGTCGACACTTAAGAAGACTTGTATCGACACCCAGGCAAGCAGTGTCGACACTTGGAGTACTTGTGTCGATACCAGGGATGCAGAGTCGACACCAGACAGAAAGTGTCGACACAAGCAGCTGTGTCGACACTCAATGAAGAAAAGTCCAGTGAAGCTGTGTCGACACTTAGCAGTTGTGTCGACACCCAGAGGAACTGTGTCTACATCAGAAAGTGTCGACACTTGGAGGCTGTGTCGACACTCAGCAAAAGTCAGCAGAGTCTAAGTATAAGTGTCGGCATAATAAAGAATGTGTCAACACTCAGCAGAAGACTCAACATTTGAAGAAAGTGTCGACACAAGAAAGAATGTGTCGACACTCAGGAGAAGACTCAATACATAAAGAAAGTGTCGACACAAGGAGCAGTGTCGACACTCAGCAAAGTTCAACAAAAAATTCTAAGTACAAGTGTCGACACTAAGGAGATGTGTCGACACTCAGCCAGAGTCTCAACAGAAGAAGAATGTGTCGACACAAGGAGCAGTGTCGACACTTAGCAAGTATCAACATAGAAGGCATGTGTCGACATCAAGAAGATGTGTCGACACTGAACAAGTTCAACACATGAAGATGTGTCGACACAAAGGAGTTGTGTCGACACTTACAAAAATTCAACAAAGTACTGAAGAACAAAGAGTTGTGTCGACACTCAATATCAGTGTCGACACATATTGAAGAAGCTGTGTCGAGATATAAATTCTACAACACAAAGAGTTGTGTCGACACCTTGAAGACTAGTGTCGACACTTAGTCTATAAGTGTCGACACTTAAAGATAGACTGTCTCGACACTTTCAGACAGTTATAGATTTTTCAAAAACTGACTGGATGACTTGACAGCTGCCATTCCAGCCGGTCTACTACACCTGTCAGAGTTGTCATAAATCAGTTAGGAACCGGACCAGCCGGTTACCATGAAGAATGCCTATATATAGGCTTATACTGTCTACAGAAATAGTAGATTCAACATAGATTAACACAAATCAGTTGAAGTGATCTGAAGATCTAAGAAGTTGGAGAGAGAGAGCTCCATCCAAGAAGATATCCGTTGGAACCAGGATGTGAAGAAGGATTCAGACCTTGTTCTGAATCTTAAGTTGCAGAGATCAAAGATCAGCTGCAGAGAAGATCAACCCTATTGTGTTCTACATTCAAGAAGCTTTGAAGAAAAGCCAAGTGAGGTTGATCTCAGCAGAGTTCTTCCAAGAACTCATCAAGAACCTAGCAACTCATCTCTCTATTCAGAGTTGTAGGTATATACACTTTGTATTTTATATTTCTTGTAGGATCCTTAGGGATCTGATTTGTAAGCCTGCAATTATAAAGGCTAAGTGTAGGGCCTGTGTGCCTGAGTGTAGGAGATTTGTATCTCTGAGTGTAGGCCTGTTGTGGCTGAGTGTAGGCCTTGTGGCTGAGTGTAGGCTTTGTGAAGAAGCTGAGTGTAGGTCTTTGAATAAGACTGAGTTGTAGGGCCTTGGTCCTGAGCTGTAGGAACCTGTTTTAGGGTTCTGAGTGTAAGATCTGAGGATCTGAGTTAGTGGAATAGTTTGGCCGAATCTAGTACACTACTAGATAGGCGAAGGGGGAAAGTGGATGTACCCAAACTTTGGGGAACCACTATAAATTTGTGTGTTCACTATGTGCTTGATTGATTGTTATGATTGCTGATTGACTGCAGTGTAGAATTAGTTAAGAATCTGTGATATAATCTGAAATCTGCCTAAAAAGTTAATAAAGATTAAGTCACCTATTCACCCCCCCCCCCCCTCTAGGTGATTAGGTACAATTTCTTTCAAGTGGTATTAGAGGGAGGTTACTCAAAAAAAGGACATAACTGTCTGAGTAGATCATGTTGGCAGATTAAGTGAAATCAAGAAAATCAAGAAACATGGGTTCAACAGAGAATCATAAGGAACTTGGATCCATGAAGTTGCCCATTTGCAGAAAAGAAATTTTTGGCATCTGGAAGGAAAGGGTGAGACTCTTTATGGAAGCCTCAGACCCTAGAATATATATCACAGTGAAATAAGGGCCATATGTTCCTATGAAGGTTTCAGTTCTGGATGCAAATCAGAGAACACCTAAGGACTTCTCTGAAATGACAAAAGATGAGATAATTCTAGCCACAATGGACAAGAGGGCTCAGAATATCATTGTGAGTGCCATAGATGATGCTACCTTTCAGAATTTAATACACTGTAAGACATCTAAGGAGATGTGAGATACCTTGATAGTGTATATGGAGGGTTCTGAAGAAGTGAGGCAAGACAGAAAGTCTTTGCTAAAACAAGAATATGAAAGTTTCAGGCAAGGTAGGACTGATAGCATAACAGAATGCTATAAGAAATTCTATAGGATTGTGAATGAGCTAATGTCCTATGGAAGAGATTTCAGTAATTATGAGCTAAATGATAAGTTCTTAAGGTCCCTAACAAAGGATTGGGACACCAAGATCTGTGCCATTAGGGAAATGGCAAAGTTAGCAGAAATTCCTCCTCTAACTTTGTTTGGAAAATTGTTATCCTATGAAATGCAGTTGATGGTGAGGAAAGAAGAGGAGAAAAATATCAGAATTGAGAATAAAGAAAGAACAGTGGCATTCAAGACAGAAGCTACCAGAAAATACAGAAGTAAGTCTCCATCTCCACCACCAAAGGTTGCTGAGACTGAGTCTGATGATTCAGAAAGCAGAAAGTCTGAAAGCAGTGAAAGTGATGAGGACTTTGCATCCTTCACAAGACACTTTCAGAAGTTCCTAAAGAAGAAACAGTGGAGGACTAAGCCATCCACAGCACAGAGGTCATCAAAGAAAGACAGAAGAAAGCCCAAGTCAAATAGAACTTCATCTTCAAAGATAGTTTGTTATTGTTATAACAAACAAGGGCATGTTATTGCTGACTGTCCTGAGAAGAGAAAAGAATCTACTGATAAGAAAAAGACTCAATTCAAGGGCAAGAAGGAAAGATCTTTTGTTGCCAAGAAGGACAAAGACCTGTCAGACATGTCTTCTTCAAAAACTGAGTCAGAAGCTGAAGCATATATAGGACTATTTGCTGAAGAAGAGGAAGAGGAGTTCATCCAGATAATGAACTCCATATATGAACAAGAGGACATCCAGTGCAAAGGACTGATGGCCTTAATAGAATGTGACAAAATCCAGGAGCAGCCTGGACCTAGAAAGGTACAAAATTGTTCTTTAAGTTCAATTTCTTGTGCTAGTTCAGAATCAGATTCATCATCATCAAGTGATGAGAGTGCATCTGAGTCTGAAGGGGATATTCATCAATTGATAGATGAATATAAAGTTCTGTTGCAAGCTTTTAAGAAGAGCAAGTCCCTAGCCAAGAGTCAGGCAAAGGAAATTGCTAGTCTCAAAGTTGCTGCAACTGATTTTGAGAAGATGATTGATCAAAAGCTAAATGAAATAGCCAGACTGAAGCACATAACTGTGATTCAGATGGGGACTATAACATTTAAGAATGATCAAATCAGAAGTCTGGAGATTAGTCTTCAGAAGGAGAGAGATTTAGTTGCTAGGTTTTCTAAACCAAAGTCAGTTCTACCGTTAATTGATGAATTTGTTCATCAAAAAGGTAAAGTTGGACTGGGGTTTACTAAACCTGCTAGGACTGTCAAGTCCAAGTCCAAGAGCAAAGCCTCAGCTCTCAACAAGCCAGCTGTAGATAAAACAGCTAGGGATGTACCTAAGCAAAGGTACAATAGATTTGAGTGTTGGTGCTGTGGCAAGGTAGGCCACTTTGCCATAGACTGTTGGCACAATGCAAGTTCCAAAGTGAGTAGCAAACTGCCTGTTGGAAAATCAGCAGGTAGCTTTGTTAGGAGGCAAACTAACCAGTACCAAGGACCCAAGAATTCTTTGGCTTCTAAGGTCAACTAATCTGTTTTGCAGGTAAGTCCAAGTGGCCATGCCCCAATATGGTACTTGGACAGTGGATGTTCCAGGCACATGACTGGAACTAGGGGATTGCTAAAGGACTACACATCTATCAAGGATGGTCCTAAAGTCACCTTTGGTGGTTCTGAAAAAGGAATCATCAAGGGTTTTGGTAACATTTCTAGCTCTCATATAACTATTACTCAAGTGGCTTATGTTAAAGGTTTGAAACATAACCTTATTAGTATAAGTCAATTGAGTGATTTAGGATATGACATCTCATTTGTCAAAAATGGTTGTCATATCAGGAGATCAAATGATCAAGAGATCATTTTGACTGGTTATAGAAAAAGGAATGTCTATTGTCTAGACATTATGAGTGAGAACAATGGTTCTCCAGTGTGTCTTGTAGCTGATGAGAAAGTCTCTCATTGTGCCAAATGGCACAAGAGGCTAGCCCATCTTAACTACAAGACAATTGGCCAACTCTTTAGCAAAGAGTTAGTGAGGAATGGTCCTCAAGTTAAGTGTATTAAAGATGGAATATGCTCAGCTTGTCAAAAAGGCAAGCAGACTAGATCCACCTTTAGTAGCATTGAAAACAAAGATGTTGTGAGGTGTTTATACCTCTTGCATATGGATCTTTTTGGTCCTATGTCAGTTCACAGCCTAGGTAGGAAGGTCTATACCTTTGTGGTTGTAGATGACTACTCAAGGTTTTCCTGGGTGTTCTTCCTTAGACAGAAATCTGAAACACCTAGTATCTTCTATATCTTTGTCAAACAAATTCAGAATGAACTAGACAGTACAGTGGTCAAGATAAGAAGTGACCATGGTACTGAATTTCAATCTGATAGTATGGCAAAACTATGTGAAAAATTTGGGATATTTCAGGAGTTTTCTTCACCAAGAACACCTCAGCAAAATGACATTGCTGAGAGGAAAAATAGAACCTTGATTGAGGATGGTAGGACCCTATTAAGTGACACATCTCTCCCAGAATATTTCTGGGCTGAGGCAGTTAATACTGCATGCCATGTAATTAATAGGGCTACTATTACTAAAAGCCACAAAAAGACCCCCTATGAGATTGTGAAAGGCAGAAAACCAAACTTATCCTATTTCAGGATCTTTGGTTGTAAGTGCTTTATACTTAACAATAGAAAGTCTTACTTGACTATGTTTGCTGTCAAGTCCCAAGAGGGGATCTTTGTTGGGTACAGCAATAATAGTAAGGCTTATAGGGTCTACAACTTGTCTACTCAAGTTGTAGAAGAGTGTACATGTAGTATTTGATGAAACTAGACTTATTAACAATGAGTTGTCTAGTAGTATTTGCAGCTCCACAGGTGTGACTGAGAAAATGGACAAGCTCACTATAGAAGAAGGACCTACTGCAAGACAGCAGGTAGAAGATAGTGGCGGTTGTCCAGGGGGAGTACTACATGTACCTAATGCAGAAGAAGTCCAAGGAGTGTAGCAAGATGAAGAAACTGAAGAAGTTCAACCTGAAGCCAGGATGCCTCCAGCTAATAGGCATCTTAGAGATCATCCAGTAAATCAAATCATTGGTGATCTAAGACAAGGGGTACAAACAAGGAGCAGAAATCTGAGTGCAGCACTCTACTCTAGTTTTCTATCCCAAGTAGAGCCAAAGAAGTTTGAAGAAGCCATCCTAGACCCTCATTGGATTAAGGCAATGCAAGAAGAGCTGAATCAGTTCAAGAGGTGCAAAGTATGGGAGCTTGTTCCTAAACTAAAAGACCACAACATAATTGGAACCAAGTGGATCTTTAGGAACAAGATGGATGAACATGGAGTAATTATCAAGAACAAAGCAAGATTGTTTGCTAAAGGATATAGGCAGGAAGAATGTATTGACTTTGATCAAACCTTTGCTCCAGTAGCCAGACTGGAAGCCATAAGGATGTTCCTGGCCTATACAACCTATCAAGGATTTAAAGTATATCAAATGGATGTAAAGTCAGCCTTTCTTAATGGTAATCTAAAGGAAGAGGTCTATGTGGAACAGCCATCAGGTTTTGTTGATTCAATTCAACCTAATTATGTCTATAGACTTGGGAAGGCTTTGTATGGGTTAAAATAAGCCCCTAGGGATTGGTATGAAACCCTGTCTAGTTTCCTCATTGAGAATAAGTTCACAAGGGGGAAAATAGACAAGACTCTATTCCTTAGGGAATCTAGAGGCAAAATAATACTAGTCCAAATATATGTAAATGACATAATATTTGGGTCTACTGAAAGTAGTCTTTGCAAAAAGTTTGCAAAACTTATGCAAGGACAATTTGAGATGAGCAGTATAGGGGAACTTAAGTTTTTCTTGGGTCTCCAAGTTAGACAGACTGAGAATGGTTTATCCATATGTCAGTCTAAGTTCACCCTAGAACTGATAAGGAAGTATGGTATGGATTCATCCAGTACCATGAAGACTCCTATGGGGTCAAGTATGTCTCTTAGCAAAGATGATGCAGGAAAACCTGTAGATGAGACTTTGTATAGAGCGATAGTTGGCTCCCTACTCTATTTGATTGCAAGTAGACCAGATATCATGTATGCTACATGTGTATGTGCTATGTACCAAGCATGCCCTAAAGAGTCTCATTTGATAGCAGTCAAAAGGATACTGAGATATCTTAAGGGCACTCCTTATCTAGGCCTTTGGTACCCTAGGAATGGAGACTTTGAACTAACAGGTTATTCAGATGCAGATTTTGCAGGATGCAAAGAAGATAGAAAAAGTACAACTGGAACCTATCAATTCCTAGGTGGAAGACTGATTTCATGGAGTAGCAAGAAGCAAACAAGTGTGGATATCTCCACTACAGAATCAAAATATGTGGCTGCAGGAAGTTGCTGTGCTCAACTTCTATGGATACAACATCAGCTTGAGGACTATGGAATTCAGGTAAGTAGAACTCCACTATTTTGTGATTCTACTAGTGCTATATCTATTGCAAACAATCATGTTTCCCATAGTAGAACTAAACATATTGAAATAAAATATCATTTTCTAAGGGAACGTGTAGAAAAAGAAGATATTTCACTAGAATATGTTAAGACAGATAATCAACTAGCTGATATGTATACTAAGCCTCTAGAAGAAACAAAGTTCAATAAGTTTAAAATTGAAGTACGTATGATAAACTTAGAATAAGTTTATAGAAATGACTAAGTAAAATAGTGTCGACACACAGAATTGTCTGTGTCGAGACAGAAAATTGGTGTCGACACTTCAGAGAAAATGTGTTGACACATCCAGGAAGTTGGTGTCGACACTTCAGAAAATTAGTGTCGACACATGATAAGTAGGTATCGACACATCCAAGGTGGTGTCGACACTTAGACTTTATGCAGAATTAGTGATGTAATATCTCGACTAAGTGTCGAGCTAAGTGGTGTCGACACATAAACAAGTGTCGACACATATATATGTTGACTAAACTTGTGTCGACACATAGGTGTCGAGACATTATAAGTCTGTGTCGATACTTTTCAACAGTGTCGACACAATTTAAGTTTGTTGACCCGCCCTTTCATCTTCAATCCTAGAAAGGTATAAGTAGAATTTCTCCATTGTCTGTCGACACGCTCACTAAAGTTTCGAGACCAAACTAGTGTGTCGACACCTCTCTTGTCTCAATTCAAATTCTTCGAACCCTAATGGTGCCAAAGCTCGAGCAGAACGTGAACGAAGGCTATGAACTGGTGCAGCATGCGTTTGACGATGCAGAACAAGAGATCAAGGATATGGTAACCCTAGTTGCAGACTCAGGGTTAGATTTTCTTATTTCAGAGCCGACTAAGATCTGGAAGAAAGAAGTATTGGAATTTCTAAATGGAGCAACCCTAGACGACTCTGGATTCAAGATCAAATCAAGGGTTCATGGAGAAAAGGTGAAGGTCTCGCCAAAGAGTTTAAGAAAGGTTCTAAACCTACCAAGGACAAAGGAAGAAGATGAAGTTACTGCTTCTAAGACCAGAGAAGTATTAACATGGTGTGGACTGGATTCAAAGATGAAAATTGGATCCGTATTCAATAGGAAAGGCATGAACAGCAAAGGAAAATTCCTTTCTGAAATTGTTGGAAAAGTGATCTTAAGTAAGCCTGGAGGGCATGACAGGGTATCAGCCCATATGTTCAATCTTATGACAAGGATTATCTTCACCCTACAAACTGATCGGTCTGTTGTTGTCTTTGATAAGATTAAAGAGAGTATGAAGAAACCCAATTTGGGTAGGATATTAATTCTTTACTTGGCTGGTAGTCTACCAGAGGTTATGAGTCAAGCTGCAGGCTCTAAAATCAATCATATGAGGAAGATGGACATGAGACTCTTCTCAAGATGGGATAAGGTCTTGTCTAAGGAGATGCCAACACCTGAGAAAATAACTCCCCAAAAGAAGAAGAAGAAGATAGCTCCTGTGGCACAGGATTCATCTAGCAGTTCAGAAGAGCTTGTTGTCTTCACTCCTGATGAAGAAGACACTGGCACTGCTGAAAAGTCTCCAGCTCAACAAGAAGTTGCAGAGAGGCAGGGGGAGCTACCTCAAGCTAGCCCAGTACATCAGGATACTATCCAGGGGGAGCCACTAGTTATGGAAGAGCCAACTCCACTAGAGAGTGAGCAAGAAACCCACACTATCCTTGAGGTAATCTCAGAAATCAATCAATTAGACTTCCTTATTGAGAGTGAAGTTATAATTGACAACTTATCTGATGTTAATCAGCAACCACAGATTGATAGTCTACCCCCAGATGCTAAAAAGAGGAAGTTCCAAGTATTTAAGAGAAGAAGCCAGACTTATAAGAAAGCTATGCAAACTATAGCACCACAGCCTGCACTACAGCCAGCACCAAATGTAGATTACAGTGCTTTGATGGTTGCTATGAAAATTAAGCTTGATGAGCACAGGAAAGCCATAGAAACATATGTGGATGAGGGGCATAAGTCTTTACAGTTTGATCTGGCCCAAGACATAACGTCTATAAGATTTGAAATGAATCTCAATAAGAAGGAGATGACTGACTGCTTCCACAAGGGAGGGAATGCAGTAGTCTACTTAGCTACTAATTAAGAGAAAATCAAAGCTCAAGTGGATGACATTGTTCTGAAGCAAGGATATATACTGGAAAATCAAATAAGAATGAATGATAATTTGACTGCTTCCCACAATGCCATAGTAACAGAGATGAAGAATATAGCTGCAGGACAGACTACTTCTACTACTACTGCTAAAGCAGAGTTTGATAAAGCTTTACAAGAAGGCATAACTGCTGTTACTTCTGCTATTGAAAACTCTCAGAAGCTGATTACTGAAAAACTCCAAAGGTTAAAACCTTTCTACAAGGATGGAGTCAATTATCTAAATGCCCAAATCAGATTTCAGAAGGATAATCTAAGGGATCACATAGAAAGAGAAGTCATAAAGGGGGAGAGGGTGTTAGTCACAGCTAGCTCTGATCATGCCAAGTGGATTTCTAATTCTATCAGAGCTACTCTTGGTTATCCTTATTTATGTGATGATGACAATGTAGCAAAATCTGGGATACATCCTGCATATCTAGGAGGGGAGCAACCTGAAGTGGCTCAAGTAATCTACCCTCCTCCAGATTTTGATATGGTACAAGCTGATATACAGTCCATGTATAGCCCACCTGAGGGACAGCACAATGTTATTATAGAGAAGGTGGTTCAGCCAGTATCTGAGGCTTTACAGGAAGCTATACTGAAGGAACAAGCTGAACAAGAAGCTAGATTGTCTAAGAAGAGGTTTAGAGAGCAAGCTGAACAAAGGCCTGATTTTGAGCAGTGGAGCCCCACTTCAAGAAATATTATTTTGACTGCATGAAAGGCTGCCAAAGATAATGTTCAAGATAGAAATAAGTGGTATTCTGAACTTGAGTGGAGAAAGCATGAATCTAGGCAAGAAGCCATAGTGCAATATAGAAGAAAGGCAAAAATGGGAAAGCTACCTCCTACTGCTCAGGAGCCTAGCAAGTACTTTCCCAAGCCTTATCATTACTTTGAGAGGAAGAAGATTAAAGCTGAAGAGCTAAAGTAGAAGGAGCTGAAAGGGAAAAAGTCTGCTGATACTGAAGATGCTGAAGCCCCTGTACAAGCCAAGATACAGTCTGGGAAGGGAATAGTGATCAAGGATGCTGAGCAAAAATAGAATAGAATTTTCTTCAGTTTACAATTGTAATCTTTTGATTTTTAACACTTTGTAAACTTTTGAAAAATGAATATGACAAAGCTGATTAGAACAATGTGCTGTATGATATATTTATTTCATAATTGTTCTGAGATGATATCTGTGTATACATGTTTTGTTTGATACATGTTTATGTTTGCCCTGTTATATAATCCTGCTTTACATCATGCTATGATTTTATTCTATATGGTGTATATCATTGACTAAGGGTTATGACTTCTCCAAATAGGGGGAGATTGTTGGGTACATTAGTTCTAATGTACCTGATTTGAAGAAGCCTCACCCTACTCAATGATATACATCAAAATGTATTTGATGTGTTTTGAGTTTACTTGTGCAGGTTAAGTATTTGCAGGAAAGATGAAAAGTTTCTAAGTCCATGTGTCGACACCCAGGAGAAAAGTGTCGACACCCAGGAGCAAAGTGTCGACACTTAAGAAGACTTGTGTCGACACCCTGGCAAGCAATGTCGACACTTGGAGTACTTGTGTCGACACCAGGGATGCAGAGTCGACACCAGACAGAAAGTGTCGACACAAGGAGCTGTGTCGACACTCAATGAAGAAAAGTCCAGTGAAGCTGTGTCGACACTTAGCAGTTGTGTCGACACACAGAGGAACTGTGTCTACATCAGAAACTGTCGACACTTGGAGGCTGTGTCGACACTCAGCAAAAGTCAGCAGAGTCTAAGTATAAGTGTCGACATAATAAAGAATGTGTCAACACTCAGCAGAAGACTCAACACTTGAAGAAAGTGTCGACACAAGAAAGAATGTGTCGACACTCAGCAGAAGACTCAATATATAAAGAAAGTGTCGACACAAGGAGCAGTGTCAAAACTCAGCAAAGTTCAACAAAAAATTCTAAGTACAAGTGTCGACACTAAGGAGATGTGTCGACACTCAGCCAGAGTCTCAACAGAAGAAGAATGTGTCGACACAAGGAGTAGTGTCGACACTCAGCAAGTATCAACACAGAAGGCATGTGTCGTCATGAAGAAGATGTGTCGACACTGAACAAGTTCAACACATGAAGATGTGTCGACACAAAGGAGTTGTGTCGACACTTACAAGAATTCAACAAAGTACTGAAGAACAAAGAGTTGTGTTGACACTCAATATCAGTGTCGACACATATTGAAGAAGCTGTGTCGAGATATAAATTCTACAACACAAGGAGTTGTGTCGACACCTTGAAGACTAGTGTCGACACTTAGTATACTTGTGTCGACACTTAGTCTATAAGTGTCGACACTTAAAAACAGACTGTCTCGACACTTTCAGACAGTTACAGATTTTCCAAGAACTGACTGGATGACTTGACAGCTGCCATTCCAGCAGATCTACTACACCTGTCAGAGTTGTCAGAAATCAGTTAGGAATCGGACCAGCCGGTTACCATGAAAAAGGCCTATATATAGGCTTATACTGTCTACAGAAACAGTAGATCCAACACAGATTAACACAAATCAGTTGAAGTGATCTGAAGATCTAAGAAGTTGGAGAGAGAGAGCTCCATCCAAGAAGACAGCCGTTGGAACCAGGCTGTGAAGAAGGATTCAGACCTTGTTCTGAATCTTAAGTTGCAGTGATCAAAGATCAGCTGCAGAGAAGATCAACCCTATTGTGTTCTACATTCAAGAAGTTTTGAAGAAAAGCCAAGTGAGGTTGATCTCAGCAAAGTTCTTCCAAGAACTCATCAAGAACCTAGCAACTCATCTCTCTATTTAGAGTTGTATGTATATACACTTTGTATTTTATATTTCTTATAGGATCCTTAGGGATCTGAGTTGTAAGCCTGCAATTATAAAGGCTGAGTGTAGGGCCTGTGTGCCTGAGTGTAGGAGATTTATATCTCTGAGTATAGGCCTGTTGTGGCTGAGTGTAGGCCTTGTTGTAACAGCCCGGCCCATGGCACTCAGAGGCTGCGCACAGCATGGCCCAAGCTCCGGCACTGCTACAGGGCTGCAGCCCAATACACCCCAACGCCTCTCCAGCCTGTTTCTCAGCAAGGCGCGTTATTGGCGCTAGGTATCGAACCCGCAACCCTTGATAAATCACTCTTCCAACAGTGACCATCACCAACTGAGCTGCAGCTCAGCTGGTGATGGTCACTGTTGGAAGAGTGATTTATCAAGGGTTGCGGGTTCGATACCTAGCGCCAACAACGCGCCTTGCTGAGAAACAGACGGGAGAGGCGTTGGGGTGTATTGGGCTGCAGCCCTGTAGCAGTGCCGGAGCTTGGGCCATGCTGTGCGCAGCCTCTGAGTGCCATGGGCCGGGCTGTTACATAAAAAATGCACTTTTTATTATGTAACAGCCCGGCCCATGGCACTCAGAGGCTGCGCACAGCATGGCCCAAGCTCCGGCACTGCTACAGGGCTGCAGCCCAATACACCCCAACGTCTCTCCCGCCTATTTCTCAGCAAGGCGCGTTGTTGGCGCTAGGTATCGAACCCGCAACCCTTGATAAACCACTCTTCCAACAGTGTCTATCACCAGCTGAGCTGCAGCTCAGTTGGTGATAGACACGGTTGGAAGAGTGGTTTATCAAGGGTTGCGGGTTCGATACCTAGCGCCAACAACGCGCCTTGTTGAGAAACAGGCGGGAGAGGCATTGGGGTGTATTGGGCTGCAGCCCTGTAGCAGTGCCGGAGCTTGGGCCATGTTGTGCGCAGCCTCTGAGTGCCATAGGCCGGGCTGTTACATAAAAAGTGCAGCTCAGCTGGTAATGGTCACTGTTGGAAGAGTGATTTATCAAGGGTTGCGGATTCGATACCTAGAGCCAACAACGCGCCTTGCTGAGAAACAGGCGGGAGAGGCGTTGGGGTGTATTGGGCTGCAGCCCTGTAGCAGTGCCGGAGCTTGGGCCATGCTGTGCGCAGCCTCTAAGGGCCATGGGCCGGGCTGTTACACTTGTGGCTGAGTGTAGGCTTTGTGAAGAAGCTGAGTGTAGGTCTTTGAAGAAGACTGAGTTGTAGGGCCTTGGGCCTGAGCTGTAGGAACCTGTTTTGGGGTTCTGAGTGTAAGATCTGAGGATCTGAGTTAGTGGAGGAGTTTGGCCGAATCTAGTACACTACTAGATAGGCGAAGGGGGAAAGTGGATGTACCCAAACCTTGGGGAACCACTATAAATTTGTGTGTTCACTGTATGCTTGATTGATTGCTGTGATTGCTGATTGACTACAGTGTAGAATTAGTTAAGAATCTGTGATATAATCTAAAATCTGCCTAAAAAGTTAATAAAGATTAAGTCACCTATTCACCCCCCCCCCCACTAGGTGATTAGGTACAATTTCTTTCAAGTAGCATCATTTGGCGCACTACTATCCTCAGAAACTCGGCGTTCCGACGGCCCAGCACCGCTTCTGGTCACCTATATTGGTACAAAACAGCAGAAAGCGACCAAACAAAATTGCAAAATGCAATTATAGGAACACGCAGGTTCCTCAAACACGTGTATTTTTCATTCCTAAGTGGACATTCATGGGTTCTTTTGCTGTTATTACGATGACGCACACACATGTGCTCACCACCCCTTAAAAGAATTCGCCCACAAATTCATTTTAAGCCTGACCAAAACCAGTAGTCTGATACCAAATTGTAACACCCCCTATCCGTCGCATAGCATATAGCAGTAGGTCCGGCCGGGGCCCGACGTCATATACCACAGACAGACCTGGTGGTTACTCAATGGAAACCATCCAACAAATCCAATGTCCTACACAGAGCATTCTAGCGGAAGCAATTAAAATTGTTGCATTAACAAAGAACCCAATACTAGCATGAATGTCCACTAATACGCCAAAAGGAATAAAGTACAAATACACAAGTACAAGCCTTATGGCCTTACAATTGTTTTCCTCAAATTACATGTCTTCGAACCTTGGCACGCACGTCGGCCATACATGAATAAAATAAAACACTCAAAATTAGGCCTTCGAGGGCCGGCTCAGCAACTTTGGCTTTAGCCCGCTATTTAACGCTTGTAAACCAAAGCAACGGTCAGCAATGCTGACCAAATTATAACGATCCGGCCCCTAATTTGGGGAGGCGATGCTCCTTCCCTGCAGTTGATTAGCATAACCAAGCAGTATATATATATATATATATATATATATATATATATATATATATATATATATATATATATATATATATATATATATATATATATATATATATTGCATCACAGGCGTTGGCACGCACGACCACACGCCCCGTGCACTCAGGGCACTTCTCGGTGAACTGGTCAATGTCACGTAAATTTAAGTCATAGACACCCCGGTCACACCACCGCCACTTGACGGCCAAACTATGAGCATTTTGTCTTCCCAGCATGGGTCACGTCAATTTAAGCCATAGACCGCCGAAGACCCTCATCTATGCCAACAGCTCACACCGAACGACATAGAACGGGTACGGTTTTGCCTAACCCGTGCTCACATCGCAGCGACAATTTAAGCCATATGCTTGGGTCAAACTTCTCCCGAGTCATGTTTCCGTCACACACTTCACGTAACCCGGTTATGTTCAGGTTGGCTCCCAGGACACCATGTTGGCAGAATCACATATCTACCCAGTTTTCCGGGTGCACCTTGGAGTTAATCCCCAAGGCTCCCTACTGCAACCTACCACATAGAAAACCCGAAGAACAACCAATTGCACGGAGTCTTCTCCGGCCATATATGCAATGCAACATCACCGATCCAGACCAACTTGTCCTTGTAGGATTCACACATCATGCCTATATCCGTTCTCGATTACGGACTCTATGTGTACACAGCGGGGACTATTCATGTCTACCCGAAGGAACGCCTCAAACTCACCGCAAACTCGTGAGAGCGGGCTTCCCTATGCAAAAGAAGTAGAGCTTCACATGCTCAAGTAGAGAATCGTTACCCTAGCGTTCTTCCTTGGTTCCATGGAAATGTAAGCGGATGAAATGCACCGCACTCTCCTTACATCCGTAGATCCGAAGTCGGTTCGCGATTTGGAGCTCCGAAGCTCCGACGGTGACCGGATCTAGGCTTCTTCTTCCTCCTTTGCTCTACCCTCTCTCTAGACTTAGAAAGAGAACCAATCAAGTGAAGTGAGGGTTTCAAAGGCCCAAACTCGGGTATATCCCAGTAGAAAAAACCCCCAACCGTTGGATCCCAAAATAAGGAAACGAATGGCTACGATTCGTAGCTGAAAAGTAAAACCTGGGCCGAACACGGCCTGCGACACGCCCGTGTCTAGGGCCGTGTCCCTCATTCGCCGTCAAAATCAACACGTTACGAAAATTATACGGGTCCCGACACGCTCGTGTTTAACCTGACACGCCCGTGTTCCAACTGACACGGCCGTGTGGTTGGCCGTGTGCCCCCATCGACACAGCCCCAAAAATAACCTGAGACTCACACGGGTCTTGGACACGCCCGTATCCTATTTGACACGCCTGTGTCAAACCCAAACACTCCTGGGCTTCAGGTCGTGTTCACTGTCTCGACACTTCATCGAGCGCAATTCATCGACCACCCGACACGGCCTTGGACACGCCCGTGTCCTTGGTCGTGTTCCTTGTCTCGACACAACGTCGAGCGAAAATCGTCGACATCCCTGGCAGATTGTCGACACGAGCTTGACACGCCCTGAGACACGCCCGTGTCTCAGGCCGTATTCGCTGCTTGACGATCGTCGACTCCAAAAATTCGTCGACCTCACGGTCAAATCGTCGACTCGAGCCTGACACGCCCTGGGACACGCCCGTGTCCCAGGCCGTGTGCCCCCTGCAAAATTCCAGATTTGGCCCAAAACGCCTCGTGTTGCTCTTTTTGAGTTTCGTGGCGTTACATAGATATAAGGAAAGATTAGTGGTAAAAGTTTTTAGTCAAAAATAGGGTGTTGATTTTGATGTGATCATCTATTCTATTGTGAAGATATTGGCTATCAGGGTTGTTCTTGGCCTTGCTGCAGTGCTAGACCTAAAGATCGAGCAGATTGATATCAAGACCACTTTTTCCCATGGCGATCTTAAGGAGGAGTTGTATATGGATCAACCTGAATGTTTCAAGATGAAAGAGATGGAGAGACTAATTTGTCGCCTGAAGAAGAATTTATATCTCCTAAAACAGGTTCTGCGACAACGGTACAAGAAGTTTGATGCTTTTTATTAGGGAGATCGACTTCAGGAGGACCAAACTTGATCACTACATGCTTGTAAAAAAATATGCTTTAGAGGATTTTATTATTCTACTATTGTATGTTAACAACATATTAATTATTTGAAGAAGCACTGTGCGCATTACAGAGCTAAAGTTGCAGTTGAACTCTAAGTTCGTGATGAAGAGTTTGGGAGTTATGACGACCATTTTAGGGATGCATATTCAGAGAAATAATGGAATAGCCCACTGTTCGTTCTTAGGACTATCAATCCGTCCTTCTTTCCACAGTTTCTGGTTCTGCCTTTGCTGGGCTGGTCGAGGAGTTTCAAAAAATGACAGTCAGAATAATGAGAGGAGCCAACACATATAATAAGGAGTCACGATAACAACGAAGAAGGTGAGTTGATATGTTTGAAAGGCACCGTTAGGTCGCGAGCATAAGTAAGTTATAGCTCCACTAATCTCAGTTTCCAGTTATGGTTGTTGGTTGACATCTCTTCTAACTCGTCGGCTCCAAGTTACTTTCACTATCGTAAGAGGGATATATCAAAAAGATGTTGTAGATATTTAGTTTGGATCAGAAGAAAAGGTAAGCACGCCGCGTGTGTCTCATGTCAAACTTATTGTTGACCAGTGTTTGAGCACACCTGCAGAGAAAGAGGAGATGCAGAAGGTCCTATATGCTTCTGTATTTGGTAGTCTCATATAAGTTATGGTGCGCACTTGTCCTCATATAACACACATCGTTGGCACAATTATATGGGTTTTCTCCAATCCTGGGATAGAACATTGTGAACGTTGTGAAGTGAGTTTTGAGGTACTTATAGAAGATAATGGGCCAAAGCTACTGGGCTACATTAATGTTGATATTGCTGGAGATTTGAAGTCCAGGAAATCGACTTCTGGATTCCTTGAATGTATTTGTTAGGGGAGTTGTGTCGTGGCAGTCTAGATTGAAAAGTGCATTGCATTGTCAACTATTAATATCGACTTTATTGCGATCACCAAGGTGGGAAAAGTGCTTATTTTGTTGAAGCATTTCAAAAAGGAGTTGAGTTTCACTTAGGAAGAAGCCAGTTCCAAATCTTGGAAGCTCTGAAACCGTGAAGAAGAGAACTGCAGAATAGAAGCACCGAAGTTGCACCGTTCGTGGAAGAGAAATACCAAAGTTGCGGCGTAAATGAAGGAGCGTCAAGGTTGTGACATCTGTGGAGAAGTGTTTTCAATGTTGAAGTTGGTGTTGCCGGTCTTTGTCGGTCATGAGGAGGACCGTGAATGAGTCAGTTCAGGTTAAGGAGCAGCACTGCTACAAGCATATTTTTAGAGATGCATAAGTTACACACAAAATACATCTGAGAGAATTGTGTTGATCCGTCTCGATATTATTGTGGTAACGTATAAATATTTGGGTAAATTACCGTGTAGCAAAGTGGAGAAAATCCCTTGTGGCTCAGAAAAGGGAAAGCTAGTATTTTTTTAGTGTTTTATACACATTTACAGATGGTTTTACAGATTGAATTCCGATCGTCCCTTGGCTTTCACTCATTCTGGTTTCCACATTAAAATTTCTCGTGCACTATTTTTTTACTTATGTATTTGTACCGTTAAAATGATCGCGCATGTGTTATAGCCAAATTAATTTTGCACGTGCTTAGGACGGTTTTACGTGATCTCAAACCCATCAATTGTCTACGAATAATATGTTGTATATATATCAATACCAACAATTAAGAGCATGAACCACTTCTGAACCAGAATAAACGGTTTAATCGTTTTTATATGCTTGATAAAATACAAATATGTCAAATTAGTCCTAAATTGTAGCCTCAAGGGTGGTAAAGTGCACTTATGCACATTACCATAGAATCCTCACATCTAATGGTGAAGATGGGAATCAATGTCCTGCACAAATCTCAATCAATTATTGAATGTGTGCATTTTTATGAAAAAGTGTAGAAATGTATTTTACCACCCTCATTCCTCTCAATTGCATTGTCTAAAGACATTACAATGCAATAGTTTTTTATTTTTGTAAAATTTTAATTACAAAATATTTTCTTGCAATAGTGATGCATGGTTATCAAAAAGTTACGTATAGTAAATTTGTCGTGCGAGAAATAGTCTTAGCAGTAGGTCTGATATCGAGTCGAGTTCGAGCGATCTGGGCTTGCCTCAAAATCAAAATTTTTGACTGAAACTCGTCTCAAAATGGACTCAAATTCGAAATCGATTTCGATTCTAGCGATTCAGGGGTCGCTCGAAATCAACTCGAAATGAGATTCAAGTTAACTTGAATCGAAACAATTTTAACTGATTCGAGTTAATTCAAATTAATGTTCGAGTAATTTTAAAGCAACTTTTAAATTTCGAATAATATGTTGAGCCGGCATGCTCAAGCACCTGGTTTATAATTACCTCTAGGACTTATTTGGCGCGGCGTTTGGACCCACCATGCTCAAGCACCTGGTTTATAATTACCTCTAGGCCTTGTTTGGCGCGGCGTTTGGACCCACCGTTTGCGGCAAACGCCGCCGCACGGCAGGTAACCAAATGTCCTGCAGCGGCGTTTGTCGCGTTTTCTCCCCCTGGTCATGAAAAATGAAGGAAAAAAACCCGTTTCAATCGGCAGTCTTCCCCCTCCAGCTCGAGCAGCGCCCAGTCTTCTCCTGCCCGTCTCTTTCCGCATAATGAAAGGAAGCCTTAATCCCTTTATAGGCTTATTACTGTTTGAAATTGAATAAATATCTGCATTAATTCCCCCATTTAGATTTACCGTCGATTCTAGGCAGATCTGTGACTGTTTCTGTGCCAAAATGTCAAATTCTCAAATTTAGGAATTTTACAAATAAATATGTATATGGTAATTCGTCGGCCAAAATTGAAAGATGACAGGTAAAACGACACGTGGGTACATTGGATCTTTTGCAGTGTACAGGGCGTTCTGTCGGTTCACATTAACAAATACGGACCCACCAATAGCTACGAAACAAAAGATTTGGTTGGCGTGTCAATAAAACCCTTAACCTTATCCACCCTCATTATTAATCATCGAAGATGGTACTCGACTCGATGCTGGGTATCTATATTCCACCGATGACAATATTGTCTCCTTGTGGCGATGGTTAACCGCATCCTGTTTTGAGCTATGAGTATCCCAAAACATTTTAAAAAGAATATTGTTAACTGCCGTCAGTTATTGATTGGTCGCACCTCAAAATCTCGTAACTTTTGCTTTTTTTTGGAATACGCCTTGAACATGCAATTTTAGGAAAAGTGCTCAACACTAAAGCTGTAGATCTCATCGAGATCTACAGCTTTCGTGTTGAGCACTTTTCCTAAAAATGCATGTACAAGGCGTAATTTGGAAATATGCTCAGATTTTGCGGCTTTCAGAAATACGCCTTGTACATGCAATTTAAGGAAAAGTATTCACCGCGAAAGTTGTAGATCTCGTCGAGATCTAAAACTTTCGTGTTGAACACTTTTCCTGAAATTGCATGTACAAGGCGTATTTCGAAAAAGTGCAAAAAGTTAGGAGATTTTAGGGTGCGACTAGCCAATAACGGGTTGCGGTTAACAATCGCCTTAAAAAACTCCTTGCCAAAAATTTAATCGCAACCCTAACTATTCGCCTTCTTCTCTCCCAATTCACGAAAGCAGCCGTCCCCCCAACTTGCGAAATCCGACTCTCGTTTTCGTACTCGTCGTGTTGCTCCTCTTTCCGGCAACCGTTCGCGGCAGCCACTCCCGTCTCCGGCTGTAGATCGAGGAAGCAGACGTCTCCCCAACTTGCAAACTCCGCCTCCCATTTTTGTACTCGCCGAGCCGCTCCCCTTTCCGGCAACCGATCGCGGCAGCCGCTCCCGTCTACGACATTAGATCGCGGAAGCCCCAGATCTTCGAACAACCACCTAAGGTAAACATCCGTCAGTGCAACTTCTACACCTCCGCATTTTCATTCCGCCTTCTCGTAACAAATACTCAAACCATTTCTGTCACCATTTTCAGCTTTCACAGACTTGTAATATCAAAAAATTTTTTTAGCAGATGTAATATTATTAATGATCAATCTATTTTATAGGATCATGTAACATTTCCTCAAATATTTGTAGAAATGGCAATGTAGAGGAGTTTAACAGAAATTGTTGGATCTTAATCTACCTCATATACCTCAACTTCTTTTATTTTGAATCTTAAACGTTTAACAGAAATATTACGCATCGAACTCCTATTTTTATTAGCATGTTGTAACGCCCCGAAAATTGTTATCGAGCTGGTCGCGTCCAAAAGAGATTTTGGTGCCTGTTTAGAGGTACACGGCCTAGGACACGGGCGTGTCCAAGGCCGTGTCTTCCTTGGTGTTTTGGCCGGCTGTATCCAGAGAAGGACACGACAGGGAACATGGCAGGATGACACGGGCGTGTCATCTGACACGGGCGTGTGCCTACCCGTGTCAGTACCCGTGTTTCCGAGAGACGTGATGGTTGACGTGACGGTTATACGTGCCACGCCTCCGGTCACGGGCGTGTCGAGGACCCGACACGGGCGTGTCAGGTTGAGACACGGGCGTGTCTTTGCCCATGTGGTTTTTCTGCGTTCGACGATCGTGCCTGTATCAAGGCACAAGGCCTGGGACATGGTCGTGTGCGAGGCCGTGTTCTGCCCAGGTTTGAGGATTTCTGTACAGATTTGAGCCGTTCGTTTTCTTTAATTAAGATCCAACGGCCCAGATGAGTTCCTGCTCTGTTAAGGTCGGAAATAAAGGATCAATTCCTCATTTTTCTCTTAAGCACTCTCTTTCAACGAGTTAGAGAGAGGAGGAAGAAGGAGGAGTATTCCGGCCGCCGGCGGAGCATCAGAGCACCGTTTAGAGAACCGAGAGCGGATCCGTGGAGGAAATCCCGTTGCGAAGACTTCTATCCGTGTAACTTTCCATGGAGCAAAAGCGTACTACAAGGGTAACGATTCTCTACTTGAGCATGTGAAGCTCTAATCCTTTTTGCATAGGGAAACCCGCTCCCGCGAGTGTGCGGCGAGTGTGTGGTGTTCCTTGGGGTTGACGGGAAAAGTCTGTTGGAACCCTAGTTCTGATTTGAGTAAGGATCACTATTAGGTTTGCTTAGACTGACCCAAAATGTATAGCCAGGGTCATAGGTTTATTTTTATAGTCTAGGCCAAGAGTCCACATCTCATGGATCAGCCTACAACAGCCTGTCAAAGACTCAGCCAGATTGTGTCGAAACCAGAAGAAAGTATGTGTCGACACCAAACAGACTGTGTCGACACTTGGGAAATGTTGTGTCAACACTTGAGCAAGATTGTGTCGACACCAGACAGCAAGATTGTGTCGACACCAGATAGCCAGGCTGTGTCGACACCAGAAGAAGTTGTCGACACACAGATCATCTGTCGACACCAACTGTGTCGACACCAACAACAATTGTGTAGACATCAACTTATGTCGACACATTCTAGTATTCCAGAATTGAAGCAGTCAGAAAATCAGTTCGACGATAGTCGAACTCAGTTCGACGAACGTCGAACGCAGGTCAACGAAATCAGCAGAAGTTCAGCTCGACGAAATCCAACTGAGTTCGGCGAACGTCGAACTTAGGTCGACGATCGTTGTACTCGACAGTTTCTCAGCTCGACGAAATAGAAACTGAGCTCGACGATCTACGAGCTCTGGTCGACGATTTCTAGAAGATTACAGCTGGCGGATTCCAGCACATTAGTTACAGCTGGCAGCATTAATTATGGCTTAATTAATGGAGATTATCCATCAGATTTAATGTCATACATTCTCGCGAATATAGCCGTTTGGAGAACAAGTTAATTATGGAATTAATCAGGAGTTAATGCTAATTGATTCCCAAAGCATTTAATTCTCGGGAATCAATTAGTCATTACAGTCAGAAGGAATTCAAATGGTTTTTTGGACACAAGCAGAGAAGAGAACACACAGTCAGACAAGAAAAGAAAAAACAGTCTGCATCATACATTCTCTTAGCTCTCTCTCTCAAGAATTGGACACAAAGTAGAAGCTAGAGGAAATAAGCAGATCAGCTATAAGAAGAAGAAGAACAATCAAACAATATCAAGAGTCTTCTTCTTCCTTATCTCTGCAGGACAACTTCAAGGACAACAAATAACATATCAGTCAGAAGCTCCTGAAGATTCCTCTGGTCAAGGATCAAAGTCTGAAGGCCTATCAACCTGTGCAAAGCTTACCAGCCTGAACCCCTTTCAATCGTAGGGGGAGCTTTGACAACATCCTACTAAAGAGGAAAGAAGAAAAGAGAAGACAGCAAGAAGCAAGCATTACAACAAGCCTTCTTCCAGCAAGCACAAAAAGAAGGACAAAGGATTTATGGCTGAAACATGGAGTGACACAGAAGTTGAATCCACATCTTCCAGCTCCAGTGAAGAAGAAGAGGAGGCCACGACAAAGGAATTTTGTCTGATGACAATCAATGCATCCTGCAGCAGCTATGATGAACGATCTGAATATGATGAATCAAATTTTGATGAAGAATCAGCAGATCAAGTAATCTCTAACCTTGATTTTTCTTCAGAAAAGTTTAAAACTGATTGCATGTTGTTATGTAATAATTTTTAGAAAATCTTAGTTCAAAATCATTCGTCGAACGGATATTGACGACATCAATACTACTCGTCGAACTCAGATCGACGAACTATGAACAAAGATTTTGACTTATACTATTCAGGAATCTGTGCTCGACGAAATGAATATAATTCGTCGAATAGAGATCAACGAAAATGGACCACGGAAAACAATTATTATCATTCTGTGAACAGAGATCGAAGCTCTCATCCAACATCGTCGCACTCAGTTCGACGATCCATCCAGAAATCATCGACCCCAGATTCTATTAACAGAAGTTTTTGCTCTCTTAAAACTTATCCTCAAAGTCAGCATTTAAATAATTCTTTCAATGAGTGGATAATCGCTCCTAGGAAATATCATCCACTTGGATACAAGGATCAACCTAAATGGTCTTTTATTTCTGATTATTATCAAAGAGAACCAAGACCCAAGGTCATCTGGGTCCAGAATTTCTAATCTCTCTTTGCAGGAAAAATACCTATCTCACCACAGAGGAATAGTGGTATCTAATAGTAATCAAAAGATACATTTCCAGCCAATATAAAGGACAATTCAGTGGCTGAAGAGAGAGGCTGTTAACTCTCTAAGTTATGATCCTAATCAGATTTGAGCAAGACAAAGTGATTTCATGGCAATTCAAGCAGGAACACTATCTGCTCCAATCTCTGCCCTCTCTGCTGACCCCATCTTCATTTAGGGGCCTGGCTCCAGTGCTTACTGCAACCAGGCAGGGGGAGATGCTTGTAAATGAAGCTGCAGAAATTCCAGCAGTAACAGCAATTCCAGCAGTAACAACAATTCCAGCAATAGCAGCAGCAACAACAGCAACAGCAGAAGTACATGATCCAGGATTAATTGTATTTAATTGCCTTGTATTTTACTTGTATTTAAGTACATAGTATCCTCACCCAAATAGGGGAAGATTTTTGAAACCCCAGTCATGATTTGGGCAAGGATCACTATCAGGTTTATTTGTTGTGTATGTAAATAGTGTCCTCACCCAAATAAGGGGAGATTGTTGGAACCCTAGTTCTGATTTGGGTAAGGATCACTATTAGGTTTGCTTAGACTGGCCCAAAATGTATAGCCAGGGTCATAGGTTTATTTCTATAGTCTAGGCCAAGAGTCCACATCTCATGGATCAGCCTACAACTTCCTGTCAAAGACTCAGCCAGATTGTGTCGACACCAGAAGAAAGTCTGTGTAGACGCCAGACAGACTGTGTCGACACTTGGGAAATGTTGTGTCGACACTTGAGCAAGATTGTGTCGACACCAGACAACAAGATTGTGTCGACACCAGATAGTCAGGCTGTGTCGACACTAGAAGAAGTTGTCGACACACAGATCATCTGTCGACACCAACTGTGTCGACACCAACAACAATTGTGTAGACATCAACTTGTGTCGACACATTCCAGTATTCCAGAATTGAAGCAGTCAGAAAATCAGTTCGACGATAGTCGAACTCAGTTCGACGAACGTCGAACGCAGGTCGACGAAATCAGCAGAAGTTCAGCTCGACGAAATCCACGTGAGTTCGACGAACGTCGAACTCAGGTCGACGATCGGTGTACTCGACAGTTTCTCAGCTCGACGAAATAGAAATTGAGCTCGACGATCTACGAGCTCTGGTCGACGATTTCTAGAAGATTACAGTTGGCGGATTCCAGCTCATTACTTACAGCTGGCAGCATTAATTATGGCTTAATTAATGGAGATTAGCCATCAGATTTAATGCCATACATTCTCGCGAATATAGTCGTTTGGAGAACAAGTTAATTATGGAATTAATCAGGAGTTAATGCTAATTGATTCCCAAAGCACTTAATTCTCGGGAATCAATTAGTCATTACAGTCAGAAGGAATTCAAATGTTTTTTTTGGACACAACCAGAGAAGAGAACACACAGTCAGACAAGAAAAGAAAAAAAAACAGTCTGCATCATACATTCTCTTGGCTCTCTCTCTCTCTCTCTCAGGAATTGGACACAAAGTAGAAGCTAGAGGAAAGAAGAAGATCAGCTATAAGAAGAAGAAGAACAATCAAACAATATCAAGAGTCTTCTTCTTCCTTATCTCTGCAGGACAACTTCAAGGACAACAAACAACATATCAGTCAGAAGCTCCTGAAGATTCCTTTGGTCAAGGCTCAAAGTCTGAAGGCCTATCTCCCTGTGCAAAGCTTACCAGCCTGAACCCCTTTCAATCTCAGGGGGAGCATTGACAACATCCTACTAAAGAGGAAAGAAGAAAAGAGAAGGCAGCAAGAAGCAAGCATTACAACAAGCCTTCTTCCAGCAAGCACAAAATGAAGGACAAAGGATTTGTGGCTGAAACATGGAGTGACACAGAAGCTGAATCCACATTTTCCAGCTCCAGTGAAGAAGAAGAGGAGGCCACGACAAAGGAATTTTGTCTGATGGAAATCAATGCATCCTGCAGCAGCTATGATGAACGATCTGAATATGATGGAGAATCAGATTCTGATGAAGAATCAGCAGATCAAGTAATCTCTAACCTTGATTTTTCTTCAGAAAAGTTTAAAACTGATTGCAGGTTATTATGTAATAATTTTCAGAAAATCTTTGTTCAAAATCATTCGTCGAACGGAGATCGACGACATCAATACTACTCGTCAAACTCAGATCGACGAACTATGCACAAAGATTTTGACTTGTACTATTCAGGAATCTATGCTCGACGAAATGAATATAATTCGCCGAACAGAGATCGATGAAAATGGACCACAGAAAAATTTATTATCATTCTGTGAACAGAGATCGAAGCTCTCATCCAACATCGTCGCACTCAGTTCGACGATCCAACCAGAAATCGTCGACCCCAGATTCTATTAACAGAAGTATTTGCTCTCTTAAAACTTATCCTCAAAGTCAGCATTTAAATAATTCTTTCAATGAGTGGATAATCCCTCCTAGGAAATATCATCCACTTTGATATAAGGATCAACCTAAATGCTCTTTTATTTCTGATTATTATCAAAGAGAACCAAGACCCAAAGTCATCTGGGTCCAGAATTTCAAATCTCTCTTTGCAGGTAAAGACCTATCTTACCATAGAGGAATAGTGGTATCTAATAGTAATCAAAAGATACATTTCCAGCCAATATAGAGGACAATTCAGTGGCTGAAGAGAGAGGCTGTTAACTCTCTAAGTTATGATCCTAATCAGATTTGAGCAAGGCAAAGTGATTTCATGGCAATTCAAGCAGGAACATTATCTGCTCCAATCTCTGCCCTCTCTGCTGCCCCCATCTTCATTTAGGGGCCTGGCTCCAGTGCTTACTGCAACCAGAAAGGGGGAGATGCTTGTAAATGAAGCTGTAGAAATTCCACCAATAACAACAATTCCAGCAGTATGAGATTTATAGTGATGCTTCGGGAAGTGGTTTGGGTTGTGCTCTGCTACAGCATGGGAGCGTGATAGCCTATGGTTCACGACAGTTGAAGGTTCAGGAGAGAAATTATCTGGTCCATGACTTAGAGTTAGCGGCCGTAATATTTGCTCTAAAGCTGTGGAGGCGCTATCTATATGGGGTAAAGGTCGATATATACACCGACCATAAGAGCATGAAGTACCTGCTAGATCAGAAGGATCTGAACATGAGACAACAGAGGTGGATGGAGTTCTTGGGGGACTATACCTTCAAGATACATTATGTACCTGGGAAAGGAAATGCGGTGGCGGATGCGTTGAGCCACAGGGCTCCTACGCAAGCCAGTTGGTTATCAGTACATGATGAGAGATTGGTCCGTGATTTGGAGGCATTAGAGATTTCCTGGGTCGATAAGCAGTCTAGTGAAGGGGCGATATTGTGTTGGACAGAGGTACAGTATGACCTGGCTGATAGAGTTCGACGGGCTTTGATTCAGGATAGCAGCATGAAGCAGATCTTGGATGAATCTTTTGATGGGTCAAATTCCCAGTTTGCGGTTGAGGATGGACTGCTAAGGAAGGACAATCGTCTATGCATCCCTAGTGCGGATAATCTTCGGGAGGAGTTCATGTACGAGGCCCATCATACCAAGTACTCAATCCACCCGGGTAGCACGAAGATGTAGAGAGACATGAAGAAGTTATTCTGGTGTCCAGGATTAAAGAAGGATGTAGCACTTTATGTGGCCAAGTGCCAAACTTGTGCCTTGGTGAAAGCGGAGTGCCAGAAGCCCGGAGGCTTCCTAAAGTCCTTGCCTATCCCGGAATGGAAATTCGACGACATTTCTATTGATTTTTTGCATGGTTTGCCAAAGTCGCAGAGGGGAAACGACGCCATCTGGGTGGTCGTAGATAGGTTGAAAAAATTTTCGCATTTCATCCCGAATAGGAAGGAAGATCCAGTGAAAAAGTTAGTCAAATTCTATGTGGATAATATCGTACGGTTGCATGGTGTGCCGCGCATTATTGTTAGTGACCGAGATGGACGCTTCACGTCGAAGGACTGGAGGCTGGTGCATAATTTATTGGGAACTAAGCTGAGTTTTAGCACAGCCTTCCACCCATAGATGGATGGTCAGACCGAGAGGGTCAACAGGATGATGGAGGACATGCTTCGCATGTGCGTCCTAGATTTCGAAAAGTATTGGGAGGATCACCTGTACATGGTGGAGTTTGCCTATAACAATAGCTTTCACGTGAGTATTGGAATGACACATTTCGAGGCCTTATATAGGAGGAAGTGTCGTACGCTGTTGTCTTGGTTGGAGACATGTAAGTCGAAGTTGTATAAACGTTAAGCGGTGGAAGACGCCACTTGAATGGTACGTACAATTCAGGAAAGGTTGAAGATCGCTCAGGACAGGCAAGCAAAGTACTATAATGCCAAGTATAGGAACATGGAGTTCAGTGTTGGCGACTGGGTGTATTTAAAAATCAAGCCATTCAAGGGTGTTTCGCGGGTTCGACGCTTGAAGAAGCTGAGTCCGAGATACCTTGGATCATTTGAAATCCTGGAGCGTGTTGGCGAAGCAGCGTATAGATTGAAGCTGTCGGTGGATTTGAGTGGGCTGCACGATGTGTTCCACGTATCGGTGTTGCGGAAGGTGGTACAAGAGCCTTTGCAGATAGTTGCGGTTGATCAAGTGCCAGTGGATTACGAGTTGACGACAAAGGTCAAGCATATACATATAGAAGATGTTGAAGTCAAACGACTCCGCAACAAGGAAATCTGAAAGGTTAAGGTTCGTTGGGATAACTGCGGACGTGAGGAGCTTTCTTGGGAGCGAGAGCAAACTATGTTGGAGGAACACCCCGAGTTATTCCACTCAGGTAACATTTAATTTTTGTATACCTTTACTTAATTTCGGGATGAAATTCCTCAAGGGGGTGGGGGATTTGTAACGCCCCGAAAATCGTTATCGAGCTGGTCGCATCCAAAAGAGACTTTGGTGCCTGTTTAGGGGTACAAGGCCTAGGGCACGGCCATGTCCAAGGCCGTGTCTTGCTTGGTGTTTTGGCCGGCTGTATCCAGAGAAGGACACGGCAGGAAACACGACAGGATGACACTGGCGTGTCATTTGACACGGGCGTGTGCCTACCCGTGTCAGTACCCGTGTTCCCGAGAGACGTCATGGTTGGCGTGACGGTTATACGTGACACGCCTCCGGTCACGAGCGTGTCGAGGACCCGATACGGGCATGTCAGGTTGAGACACGGGCATGTCTTTGCCCGTGATGTTTTTCTGCGTTCGATGATCATGCCTGGATCTAGGCATACGGCCTGGGACACGGCCGTGTGTGAGGCCGTGTTCGGCCCAGGTTTGAGGATTTCTGTACATATCTGAGCCGTTCGTTTTCTTTAATTAAGATGCAAAGACCTAGATGAGTTCCTGCTCTGTTAAGGTCGGAAATAGAGGATCAATTCCTCATTTATCTCTTAAGCACTCTCTTTCAAGGAGTTAGAGAGAGGGGGAAGAAGGAGGAGGATTCCGGCCGCCGGCGGAGCCTCGGAGCACCGTTTAGAGAACCGAGAGCGGATCCATGGAGGAAATCCCATTGCAAAGACTTCTATCCGTGTAACTTTCCATGGCGCAAAAGCGTACTACAAGGGTAACGATTCTCTACTTGAGCATGTGAAGCTCTCTTCCTTTTTGCATAGGGAAACCCGCTCCCACGAGTGTGCGGCGAGTGTGCGGTGTTCCTTGGGGTTGACGGGAATAGTCCCCCTTGTGTTGTATATAGAGTCCGGAATCGAAGTACGGACATAGGCATTGTGTGTGAAGCCTACCTGGACATGTTGCTCTAGATCGGTGATGTTGCATTTGTTATGTTTTGCCGGAGAAGACTCCGTGCTTTGGGTTTTCGGGTTTCTACGTGGTAGATTACAGCAGGGATCCTTGGGGATTAGCTCAAAGGCCCACCCGAAAAACTGAGCGGAATCGTTGTTCTGCTAACTTGGCGATCTGGGAACCGGCCTTGAACATAACTGGGTTATGTGATTGTTTGGAAATGTCAGGATCCGAGAGAAGCTTGGCCCATGCGTACGTCTTAAGGTGTACTACGCGTTGTGAGCAACGGGCAAGTGGAATCAAACCTGGGCTATGTGGTTCGGTGCGAGAGACCCGAAAAGGGGACTAGCCCTTGGCATAGTCAGGAGCCTTAGACAGTGGTCAGAAAGGCTAAAATGCTCACGTTGTTGCCATCCCGGGGGTGGTGGTGAAGACGCTGAAGTGTCAGGATTCACCGATAATGTGCCCTGAGTGCACAGGGTGTTTGGCCGTGCGAGCCTACACCTGTGGCGAAGCATATTTGTACTATATTGTTTAGCTGGGCTAATGAATTGCAGGGAAGGAGCACCGCTGTCCCGCGTTAGGGGCGGAGTCGTTATAATTTGGTCGGATTTGGCTGACCGTTGCTTTGTCTGCCACCGTGCGGTGGAATGTTGCTTGCAGGTGCTGCGGAGTCGAGTACCAAATAGCGGGTTGGAGCCCATATTGCTGTGCTGGCCCTAGAAGGTCAAAGCGAATAGTTGTACTTTATTTTGTCATGTGTGGCCGGGCTGCGAGCTGATGTATGGAAAACATTATATTATTAAGTGAACTGTTGTAAGGCCATAAGGCCGTGTATCTTTCAGTGTATTTGTATTTCATTTCAGTGGTAGTGGTTGTGGACATTCATGCTTTTTTTGGATTCAAGTTTGGGTTCTTTCAACTGTTTAAAAGCTTCCGCTAGAATGCTCTATGTTAGGATGAGTAGTCTTAATTGGATAGTTTGGTTATTCATGCGTAACCCTTTCGACTGTCCGTTGTATATGGTGTCGGGTTCCAGCTGGACATTCTACTATATGCCATACGACGGATGGGGGTGTTACACATGTTAATATTGAATTTTTCATATTATTTTCCTATTTTTTGCTTATATCTTTATGGAAGAATTTTCAATTGATAGCATCAAGTTGTTGGAGTATGAGACACTTCCTTCTTTACCTATAACTAGTAAGAATTATTTATTTACTAATTGATGTCAATATTACATTGTGGTTTTGCAAAGGATTCTTATACGTACTTTTCATATTTCTCTAGATGTCGCTGTTGATGCGCGAAAATGGCACCGCTCAGTTAACGGGTGTGTCCGGTCTCACAAACATGGTGATTGAGGAAGAAGGTTGTGGGGAGATGAGGAGATGGGAGGAGAGACTATCGATCAGCCGGTTACTCGGAGTCACGCATGAAGATAGAGAGAAAGAGAAGGAGCAGAGAGGGCCGCTAGCAGCGTTAACAACAGACTTCGCCTGCCGCGGCTTAAATGCCACTCTTGCGGCGGGCTTTCCCTTTATATAAAAACCTGTATTACAGCTGATCTTGAGTTCTCTTACATGGAAAAGAGAATAAATAGGAAAAATACAACAAATGGAAGAAGAAGAGAAGGCCGGCCAGGCCGTGTGGCTTGATGGCCCAGGCTGCACGAGCTGCTTGCAGAGTCCGCCTGGACTGAAGATAACCCCACTGGTAGAGATGGCGGATAGGGAAAGTGTGGCCGCATCCAAGTTACCCCATCCTGGTCATCCATCGTCGCTGTCTAGAATGAGATGTATATGGGCTATTTATAGGCCCGAGGATGTAACGACTTCTGGTAACGTCACCGCCGGTGATTCGGTGAGTTGTGCGAGCAGGATGTTGAGTCCGCAGAGTCTGCGCCAAGCCACACGGTCTGGGACTCTTCTAAAGTTGATCTGCTGCTTGGCGGACTGGAACGAGTCCACCTATGCTGTTCGAAATGAGCCCGAGCCAAGGTATGCGGGCTGAGGATGCGTCCGCCTCTTGCTGGGAAGAAGCAGGAAAGCTGAGCGGCGGACTGCAAAATAAGTCCACCTCTGCTGCAGGAAAACATGCCGGGTGGAAGGCTGGAGGGCCAAATGGCGGACTGGGAGAGTCCGCTCAGCCCATGGCGGACGAGGTGAGTCCGCCTTTGCTAGATGCTTGCATGGGGATGTTGGCAACCTGGCGGACTGGATTAGGCAGGTCGCCATCCCGCTGAAGGAAGAGCTTGTCTACCGCTGGAGGACTGAATGGTTGACCAGTCCGCCGAGCCCATGACGGACAGGATGAGGGTGGGGGAGCAACTTCACGATGCCGACTAAGGTCTAGTCCGCGAACTGCAAGCAGATAAGCTGGTTGACTAGGAGACCTGGCGGACTGAACTAGCAGGTCGCCCACTGCCGTTGAAGTCAGCCTTCTGTTGGATAGCCTGGGGGTTGTCGCCCTCTGTTGGGCGACCGGAAGGCAGTACGCATATTGCCGAGCAGACTGTGGAGCAAGTTGCACCCACTGGTGAGCGACCTGGAGAGTTGTCGCCCTCTGTTGGGCAACCAAAGGCAAGATAAATCTGTGTGGTTAGTTGATCAAGCCATGCAACCTGCACGGGCGGACTGAGGAAGCAATCCGCAACCCCTACAGTACAAGCAGTGCTGGCGACCTGGGCGGTCAGACCGGGGAGACCGCCCTAGCTGCACGGCCTGAGCGGATAGAGAAGTCCGTCTGCCCATCCTTGGACTTGTCGCGACCTTCAGGGGGAACCCGAAGCAGGCCGCGACTAGCAAGCTGGCCACCTTGGGAGGGATCGCCAATTTCTGGGTTAACATAATCCCCGTACTTTTTTAAGTTCCGAATAGAACTTAGAAAAAGTAGGAGACCCACAAAAATCGTGATTCACCCCTTAGAAAAAGTAGGAGGTAAGGAGAGATATAACCTGATTCATATCCTTAGATGGAGTTTGGCAATGCCTATCTTTTTTCTTGCAAAGGAAAAGTTAATGCAGTGGAAAAGAGGTACATCTTGTGTGCACCTGCGTTGCTTTTGAATAAGGAGTGAATGTATTCCATTGAGCCCTGCAAAACAAAGATGAGGAGAAGGCATAGAAGAATAATAACTTGCAAGTAACTGATGGAGGCTTGCAAGCACCTATTATCCTCTGCAAATGGAAGAGTAAGTGATATGCATGAAAGAAGAATGAGTTGCAAGTACCTGTGGGTTACTTGCAAGGGTCTGCTAGTTTCTACAAGAAAGGAGTTATATGCAGATATGACATATAAAAGAAAACTGCGAGTACCTGAAGAAAACTTGCAAATATCTACTAATCTCTGCAAAAGGAAGAGTGAGCAGCAGATATTATAAAAAGTAGGTTGCATACCTGGATGGAACTTGTGAATATCTGCTAGTCTCTGCGAGAAAAAGTTAGAAGCAGATATAATAAGAAAATTAAGCTGCAACTACCTGGATGGGAGAACTTGCGAATACTAACTGTTGGTTTGATAGGATAGATATGATCAGATTAGCAGAGAAAATGTTTGACGAACTCTGTCAATCTGAATAAAGATTAGACCGTAATGGTAATCTTTTAGTAAGATAGATATGATATCTTTAATACGAAGTCCAGATCAGTAAGATGAAATCATATTAATTAGATTCCAATAGAGTGGCTTGCTAATCAAGGAGAATTAGATATATTGATCAATGACTGATGTCATCAATATCAGATAAGAGTAAGAGAGAGCTTGTAAGGCATCATCTGCTAGCTTGTGAAGAGGCAATTGATAAAACGAGATTTATACTCTGAGATGACCAAATTGGAATCAAGGTTACCATGCATGGTGGGTTTAATTCCTAATTGAAAATAGAGCTACCACGTAAGGTGGGTTTATGCTTAATTGGAAATAGAGCTACCACGAAGGGTGGGTTTATGCTTAATTGGAAATAGGGCGACCACAAAGAGTTGGTTTAATTGCCAAATATTTCCTTAACTATTAGAAAGCTGGCTTGATTGCCTCTTTGGAAGTTTGGCGACCACGCAGGGTGGGTTTAATTGCCGAAAGGTTCCAAAATTGGTGATCAAGCGAGCTATTGAAGCAATAAATTCTCTTGGCGTTGCAAGAGTAAATTTTAGAATGATGCTCTTAGGCAATATATTCCTGCAATTCTCCTGCTTTCAGCAGTTTCTCCACGAGCTTATGAAGTGCTTGACATTTCTCTGTATCATGACCCACAAACATGTGGTATTGACAGAATAAATCCTTGTGAAATCTTCGACCAGGTCGCAGGAGGGGAGGCCTAATGAAATCTGGCCCCTGCTAAATAATTTGAAGAACTTCCTCCATAGAGATAGTTAAACCTGTATACTTTCTTTTTGATCGAACTTGCCTGTATTGGCGAGAAGCATGAGTCTCATTGTCATGAGTCTGAGTTGATGTATCAGAGTTATCAAGGCTTGATTTTGAATGCCTTGTTTGAGATGTAGATGAATTCCCACGATCATAACCTACATGATACGTTTCATATTGAAATGGCAGAAGATTAGGATATTGATCACATAGTAATAAGTTGTTGTTACGATCAAAAGATAGATAGTCTTGAGATCCATCCAGCTGATGACACAAAACCTTTCCTTGTGCTTGAGCTTTCTGATTTAGATGAGCTATATAATTGGGGTTCATTGCTTCTGCTGCTATGAACCTATATGCTTTCTCAATAAGATCCTCATAGGTGTCGAGCAATTTTGTGATGACTTTGAATTTAAGAGTAACTTGTCGAAGTCCGCTTATGAGAGCAAATTTGTAGATGTCTTGATCAACATTAGCAACGTCAAGGGTTTCCTTCTGAAATCAATCGATGAAATGAGCATTGGACTCGTCATCTCCTTGCTTGATCTGAAAAAGAGTTCGTATGTCTTTCTTTCTCTTCCTAAAGGTTCCAAATCTCAAGAGAAATTCTCTTCGAAGGTCATCAAAGCAAGTAATTGATTGAGGTGGTAAATGGTAGAACCAGTCCAGCACGTGAGCACCAAAAGAGATGATGAAGAGCTTTCATTTGATACTGTCTGATAGAGCTTTCAATGAAACAATTGACTCAAAAAATTATAAGTGAGAAACTGGATCACTTGTTCCCGAGTAGACTGGTAGACGGGGTTCCTTGAAATCATATGGAACCACTTCCCTTCGAATGTGAGGCGTGAAGGGAGAAGAAACTTGCTCTTCTCCTGCAAAAGATGTTAGTCCATCAAGTATATGAGGATGAGCATTCATGTTTACTTTATGAAGCTTGCGATGAGAGATGTAAACTTCTCCTTAGATAGTAGGAGGTCGTAGTCGCTACTTGAGACGGGCACTTCAGAGTGATTAGAAGTGTATTCTGAACTCAATCTCATGTCTTCATTGCAACCGTTGTTCATCAACTACTCAGGATCTGAAGGTCGCGTGTTAACTGTTGATGCGTGAAAACGGCATTGCTAAGTTAACGGGTGGGTTCGGTCTCACAAGCATGGTGATTGAGGAAGAAGGTTGCGGGGAGATGAGGAGAAGGGAGAAGAGACTGCCGAGCAACCGGTTACTCGGAGTTGCATATGAAGATAGAGAGAAAGAGAAGGAGCAAAGAGGGTTGCTAGCAGCGGCAACAACCGACTTCGCCCGCCGTGGCTTAAATGCCACTCTTGTGGCGGGCTTTCCCTTTATATAAAAACCTGTATTACAACTGATCTTGAGTTCTCTTACTTGGAAAAGAGAATAAAGAGTAAAATACAATAAAGGGAAGAAGAAGAAGAGATGGCCTCCAGGCCACGCATCTTGATGGCCCAGGCCGCGCGAGATGCTTGCGGAGTCCGCCTGGACTGAAGATCAGCCCGCTGGTAGAGGTGGCAGACAGGGAAAGTGTGGCCACATCCATGTTGCCCCCTCCGGGTCATCCCACCATCGCTGTCCAGAATGAGAGGTATAGGGGCCTACTTATAGGCCCGAGGATGTAACGGCTTCTGGTAACGTCACCACTTGTGAGTCGGTGAGTTGTGCGAGCAAGATGTTGAGTCCGTAGAGTCCGCGCTAGGCCGCACGGTCAAGGACTCTTATGAAGTGGATCTACAGCTTGGCGGACTGGAACGAGTCCGCCTATGATGTTCGAAATGAGCACGCGCCAAGGTATGCAGGCTGAGGATGCGTCTGCCTCTTGCTGGGAAGAAGCCGGAAAGCTTAGCGGCGGACTGCAAAATGAGTCTGCCTCTATTACAGGAAAGCGTGCCTAGTGGAAGGCTGGAGGGCCAAATGGCGGACTGGGAGAGTCCACCCAACCCATGGTGGACGAGGCAAGTCTGCCTCAGCTAGAGGCTTGTATGGGGATGTTGGCGACCTGGTGGATAGGATAAGGCATGTCACCATCCCGCTGAAGGAAGAGACCGTCTATCGCTGGAGGACTGAATGGTTGACCAGTCTGCCGAGCCCATGATGGACAGGATGAGGGAGGAGGAGCAAGTTCATGATGCGGACTAAGGTCGAGTCCGCGAACTGCAAGCGGATAAGCTGGTTGACTAGGCCACCTGGAGGGCTGAAGGAGCAAGTCGCCCACTGCCATTGAAGTCCGCCTTCTATTGGATGGCCTGGGGGTTGTCGCCCTCTATTGGGCGACTGAAAGGCAGTCCAGATATTGTCGAGCGGACTGTGGCATAGGTCGCACCCGCTGGTGAGAGACCTGGAGAGTTGTCGCCCTCTATTGGGCGATCAGAGGCAAGATGAATCTGTGCGTTTAGCTGATCAAGCTATGCCGCCTGTAGGGGCGGACTGAGGAAGTAGTCTGCAGCCCCTGTAGAACAAGAAGTGTTGCGCGACCTGGGTGGTCAGACCGGGGAGACCCCCTAGCCGCGCGGCCTAAGCGGACAGATAAGTCCGTCCGCCCATCCTTAGACTTGTCACGACCTTCAGGGGGAACCAGGAGTAGGCCGCGACTAGTAAGCTGGCCACCTTGGGAGGGATCGCCGATTTCTGGATTAACAGTCACTAATGGAAATGAAGAAACCATTGAAAAGATAAAAGTGGATGTTGGTAGTCACTTTGAAACAGATTTATTATTTGATTCTAAAGAAGAGTTAATCGAATGGGCTCGTGCTATTGGTAGGAGTTTGGGTTACGTAGTAACCATAAAATCGTCTGATAAGCTGACTGAATGACCAAAACCTCGTGTGTTTCTTGGTTGTGATAGAGGGGGTAAATACCGAGAAAGTCAGAACAAGAAAGGTTAGATGAATAAAGGTATGTGTATGTCCTCTTCAAAGCATTGTGGTTGTTTATTTTCAGTTAAGGGGCAAAGATATTAAATTACTTTAAAATGGATGGTTTACATATTATACGGGATACACAATCACAAGAGAGTTCATCTGGAAGCACATGCATACGGTGAAAGATTAGATAAGAAGGAGAAAAAACTAGTAGAACAGATGTATGGTTCATGGGTGAATCAAAATTGACATTGTATGATATCACATTTGGAAAACCAAGAAGGAATGAATTATTATCTTCACTTGAATGCCATACAACTCCAGGAAGTTTGGACAAATGGATGTCGATGCCAGATATTGTGGAGAAATAACACACACATGAGAAACTTTATTTGCATCAAAGTTTATAGTGGCGGAGAAGAATATTGGACATTCACCTTCATTGATAAATTTGGATGACTCTTCTTCCAAAGGTATAACATATTAAATTTATTTTGACTAAACAATGTTTCTCATGATAATTTATTACTATAATATATTCCATCAATTCTTAACAGTATAATACAAGCTATTGCTAGACTTTTGCAAATTTCAATATCAAGATCGGCATTTCAATGTTTTCCAAATATCAGTATCAAGATCGGTGTTTCAATGTTTTGCAAATATCAATATCAAGGTATGGACATTCATATAAATAATTTTATATTTTCATTTGATGATTATACAAATGTTCATTTGTATGATTGCAGAATTATTGGTTAAAAATCAAGTTTGGGACGCAAACAAAGTAGGAATTTGAGACATATAAGAGCATGATTTTTGTATTTTCCATTTTCTATTTAGTATGATTTTGTAGTGATTTTAATGGATATGTTGTTGGGTTTAGCTATGAGATAACTTTAATATGTTTGGCTACATAATTTTTTGTGTAATAGGACATGTATGTGCAATAACAGGAAATTAATCGATCATCTTATGAAGGTAATTCATCGGGATAAAGTTTCAATGAAATGATATGTGAAATAGCAGTTATGCAGGTTGAAGGAATTCCACCATTGTCAAGATATCAACATATGTAGTTTTGCTTCTCATATATTTGGTTTGCAAAAAAAATTAGTGAATGCGGGGTGCAGATAAAATTTTCAAAAAATTTGTGGTGCGATTAACAATGGGGTGCGACAATCTAAATATCGGTGTGCGATTATATTTTCGGGTTGCGGTTAATAATTGGGTGCAGATAGCCAAAACCGGGTTGTGGTTAACAATCGCCCTTCTTGTTACCCCCTCCCCCATCATTTCTTTAAAAGCTAAAATAAAATTCGTTGATGCTTATTTGCATGTGAAAGTGAGGGGTTAGATCTGGGATACTCTAGGGGGGGTGAATAGAGTATTTAAGGTTTTTATAAAATTTTCTAACTACTTCAATCTAGTCCTAGTGCTGCAGGAATTAAATTAAAACACAAACATAGCTATCCTAACTATCACAGCCATAGCAAGAAATTAAAGAAAAGAGCAACCAGATAACACACAAAATTTATAGTGGTTCCCCAACCTGGGTACATCCACTTTTCTACCACCCTGGTAGGAATCCACTTAGATTTTTGATCAGGTGTCTGACACCAATGAGATTTTGATCTGGTGCTCAAAAACTAAACCTCAAGTCTTTTGGTCAGGTTACTTGCAACCATGAATAACTTTTGAAGGGAGTTAAGAACCCTTTTTACAGTGGGGGGATGAGAGATTGATTATGTCTTCTCTTTCTCAAAACAACTGAGAAGACTTTTGTGAATTTGATGTTAACAAAGGCTCCCCCTGAGATATTGAATGGTTCAGGAAAGATGGAGCTTTGCTTCAGGGTGATAGGCCTTCAAATTGTTGCTTTAACCAGATGAACTCCAGGAACTCCTTGACGGATAGAAGATTTGTTATCCTTTGAAGAGTCGTGACCGAAGACAGAAGAAGACTCTTGATTTGGATAGCTGTTCTTCTTCTTCTTCAGCTTTATGTTCTTTCTCTGGTTAGGGCTTCTTTTGTTGTATCAGCTTTCTATCTCTTCATGTCTTAGAGTGTTGTCGAGAGAGAGAGAGCAGCAGAAGATTCTTGATCTTTTCATTAACAGACTGACTGTCTGTCTCTTACTCAGAAGGAGATGGAAAATCCGTTTTTGTATTTTCCATATTATCTTACTTTTGAAATTTGAAATTATTCTGCATTCATTACTGACGGCTTGAAGAATATTTTGTATTGAATGATTTCCCCAACTGTCCCATTGAAAAACGGCAACCAATAATCCTGATGAAGACCGTAATCAATGCTTGCTTCTAACGGTAATATTCAGAGAATATCTTAGTATTGATTACTCAGGAATTCTTGTCATAGAATAAAGACAGATGAATGAAAATAACTAAGTCTGGAATCATCGAACAGAGAACAGAATTCGTCGAGCTGAGTCCATGGTTCGTCGAGCTGAGAAGTTAAGTTCGTCGATCTGATAATAGTTGTTCGTCGAGCTGAGATCCAAGATCATCGACTGCAGAACAGACAACTGCTTTCTCCAGAACCTTGCCAATTTTGTGCATGAAGTTCGTCGAGCTTATAATCTAAGTTCGTCGATTGGAGTTCAGCAAAGTGTTTATAGACTTAGAATATTCTAAATGTCTCTGGAATGAAGTATTGAAGTGGAGTTGCCAGAAATCGTCGACCTGAGAACTAGATTCGTCGACCTGAGAACTAGATTCGTCGACCAGAGAACTTCTAACTGCTAAATAAGTCTTGCCAGGAATGTGGTCTAAGTTCGTCGAGCTGAGAAGGTGAATTCGTTGACTGGAGTATAATCCTGGACTTAGAATATTTTCTTGTTTCTGGAATAAATTGTTGAAGTAGAATGCCCATAGATCGTCGGCCTGAATACCAAGTTCGTCGAGTGGAGTTCAGAGAAATTTTGGACTTGAAATGTTGAAGTAGTGTCCATAAATCGTTGATCTGAGTCCCAAGTTCATCGAGCTCAGCTGAGAATTTTCTCTGAGATCATCGAGCTGAACACGGCTTTCGTCGACCTGAGTTCGACGAACGTCAAACTCATTTTCTGAGTCTTTGATATTTCTCTAAGTCTTGAGTCTTTATGCAGTCTGCTGATGGCTGGTCCATGTGTTGTTAACTCTAAGGACGTGGCCTATACTCTAAGACATAACCATGACCCTGACTATATATGTTAGGTCAGATGATCCTAACTTAGTGAACCTAGCCCAAATCAAACTAAGAATCCAACAATCTCCCCCTATTTGGGTGAGGTCACTAATTATAGAGTCATAATGAAACAAAAAATTTACAAAGCAAGAAAATATATATCTAGTAGGAAGTATTAACACATGTAGTAGATATATATATACACAGTAAGCTTTGTATCAAGAAATTAATAAGTAGTTTCAAAACAACACAAACATATTAGTTCAGGTTTCACTTCTTTTACTTTTTCTCCTATTGCTTCTCCTCTTTGCCTTTTTCTCCTGACTGAGTGAATATGATTTCTCTGTTGGGATCAGCAGCTTGCACCTTTGTCATAGTCATGTCAGCAGCACGTATGATTTTTAGTGATGTAGCCCTGGGCACTACTGCTTCTGGATTCAATTTCATATAGTCATCAACATTGAAAAATTTATTATCTTTAGCAAACCTGTTCAACTCTTCCTTCCTATACTTGGACATTGTTGTGTATTCAGATGTATCCTTCCCTTCATCTCTAGCTTTGTTGATTATGGAAAGGCCAACCAGTTCCTAGAACCTGGCGTCCTTGCTGTTGTAGCTGTTTTAGGATCGTCAAATGGTACAAGGGAAGCAGGTCTGTTAGAGCTTTCAGCTTTTTGATGTTCAGGGAGTTGTTGCTGTTTTTTTTGTTGATACTGCTGTTGTTGTTGTTGGTACTGCTTGTAATATGAATAATGTCTCTGCTGGCTGCTTCCTGAAGATGAAGATCTACTCTGATGTCTTTTGTTAGAAAGTAGCGAAAAGAAGCGAAAAGTAGAGAACAAGCAGATAAGCTTTTGAATAATTGAAACTTTATTATCCAAAAAAGATAACTATTACAAAGGTATGCCCTCCCTTATATAGAATGGAGGAGAGATGAGAGAATACAAATAAGAGATGTGGGACTAAAAATTTACAAGCTAAGCGGACTGTACAAGTAAACCGCACAAGCCGCACGGTTAGACAGAAGGACTAACCGCACGGCTACAACAAGAGAAGCAGAGAGGTCGCCTGTGAAGATCGCTAGACCGCCCGGTTTACAAGCCGGCGAGTCAAACCGCCAGACCGCGCGGTCTTCAATCCGCCAAGACAGACCGCCCGGTCACCAACTTCAACACTCCCCCTCAAGCTGGAGCATATATATCAATCATGCCCAGCTTGTCGCAAACATGCAGAAACGAGGCGGAAACTGGCTTGGTGAAGATGTCAGCCAGCTCTTTATCAGACGTGACAAACGGAGTGCAAATTTGTTCTTTTAAAATCTCTTCACGAATAAAATGGCAGTCAACCTCAATGTGCTTTGTTCTTTCATGGAATACCGGATTTTTGGAGATGTATATGGCGGCCTTGTTATCACAGAACATAGGTAGAGGATGGTTGTACACCTCTCCTAAATCTAGCATGAGAGCCCGCAACCATTTCAACTCACAAGTGGTTGACGCCATACTGCGATACTCAGCTTCTGCACTGGACCTGGAGACAACAGACTGCTTCTTGCTCTTCCAGCTCACCAGATTGCCCCCAACAAAGGTGCAAAAACCTGAGGTTGACTTGCGATCCCCTTTGTCATCAGCATAACTTGCATCTGAGTAGGCTTCAATCCTCAGATGACCATTCTTCTGAAAAAGTAATCCTTTCCCAGGTGCTGTTTTGACATACTCCAAGATCCGCAAGGCGGACTGTAGATGACACTCCCTAGGCGCTTGCATGAATTGACTCACCTTGCCTACAGCATAGGAAATGTCGGGTCTGGTCACTGTGAGATATATGAGCTTACCAACCAGACGCCTGTACCGCGAACTATCTGAAAGAGGAGGCGAATCATCTGTCCAGGTTTTGTCCTCCCCAGTAGCCATGGGGCATCGGGCAGGTTTTGCTCCAGTTAATCCTGCCTCTTTTAAAAGATTAAGGGCATACTTACGCTGAGAGAGAACTAAGGAGTCGGGCTTCCGAGAGAGTTCGATCCCCAGAAAGTACTTTGGAGAGCCCATATCTTTAGTGATCAGATGTTGGCGAAGATGTCGCTTTATCAGGGCTACCCCTTCCTGGTCATCGCCAGTGAGAAGAATATCATCGACGTACACAGCAAGAACAACCAGCCCAGAAGGAGTTTTGCGAATAAAGAGAGAGTGATCAGCAGAGCTTCGCACAAAACCAACAGCCGCCACAATGCCGCTGAACTTGTCAAACCAAGCTCGAGGACTCTGCTTGAGGCCATAAATTGCCTTCTGCAGCCGGCATACTCGTGTCTCCCCCTGAGCAACATACCCAGGAGGTTGCTCCATGTAAACGACCTCATGAAGATCACCATAAAGGAAGGCATTCTTGACGTCCAGCTGAGAAATCGGCCAATCCCGATTGACGGCCACAGAGAGAAGAACCCGGATAGTGCTGAGACGAGCCACAGGGGAGAAGGTGTCAAAGTAATCAACCCCATAGGTCTGAGTAAAGCCCTTAGCAACAAGGCGAGCCTTATACCGATCCACAGTGCCGTCTGGGCTAAATTTGACCACAAAGACCCAGCGACAGCCAACAACATCAGTACCGAAGGGAGGAGGAACGAGAGTCCAGGTACCCTGCTCAGTGAGGGTCGCCATTTCCTCATCCATGGCCATCTTCCAGTGAGGAATAGCAAGGTCCTCCTGATAGGAGCGGGGTGTGGCAGTGGCAGAGATAGCCAGTGCAAATGCCCTGCGAGAAGGGGTAAGACGATCATAGGAAACAACAGCAGCAAGGGGGTGTAGGGTACACGTCCGCACCCCTTTGCGAAGAGCTATAGGAAGATCCAGGTCAGCCGGGCCCGCGGCATCCGGAGCATCCGTGGTAGAGAAAGCTGGCCCGGGAGAAGAGAGCGACGGCAGCGGAGATGAGGGAGAGGGTGGTGGAGAAGGGAGAGAGAGAGGTGGAGGAAGAGGAGGGGGTGGAGACGGTGTAGTAGGAGGTGAGGGAACGAAGGGAACGGCAGGAGAATCAGAAGCGGGGAGAAGAGGAGAGGAGTCATCCGAGAAGTAGGAGGTATTCTCGAAGAAGGTGACGTCAGCAGAGACGAACTGCTTACGAAGGACGGGATCAAAGCAACAGTAGCCTTTCTGAGTGGTGGAGTACCCCAGAAAGACACATTTGGTGGAGCGAGGGGAGAGCTTATCACGGGTGGCAGAAGGGGTATGCACAAAGGCAGTGCATCCAAAGATTTGGAGAGGAAGAGGAAACGGCTCCTTGCCCGGATACAAAATGGAGAACGGGGTTTGGCCGTGGAGAACCGTGGAGGGAATGCGATTGATGAGGTAGCAGGCAAGGAGAACAGCATAGCCCCAATAGGAGCGAGGAACATGCATCTGGGTCATCAAGGTGCGAGCGACATCGAGGAGGTGACGGTTTTTGCGTTCGGCCACACCATTTTGTTGTGAAGTATAGACACAATTAGTTTGATGAAGAATCCCATTTTGCATGCAGAATGTAGAGAAGTCACGACTGAGATATTCTTGGGCATTATCAGAGCGAAAAACTTGGATAGAAACACCAAACTGAGTTTTGATCATGAGATAGAAGGATGTCCAGACAGAGAATAATTCGGAGCGATCTTTTAATAGATACACCCACGTACAGCGCGAGAAATCATCAATGAACGTGATAAAATAGGAACTACCCCGACCAATGGTAAGTGTAGGAGAAGGACCCCAGATATCGGAGTGGATAAGATCAAACGGACGGGTAGAGCTACGAACGTGCTTTGGAGGGAAGGAGGAGCGGTGATGCTTGCCAAGCTGACAGGCCTCACAGTTGAGCGGAGGACTTTGAGGAGGAAGGTGGGGCAGAAGTTGACGAAGAAGACGGGGAGGAGCATGACCAAGGCGGAGATGCCATTGGAGAAGGTCTGTGGAGGTGGAGGAGAAGGTGGAAAAAGCAGAAATGTTGTCCAGGAAGTATAAGCCGCCACTCTCAGTCCCAGTAGCAATCGTCCGTTGGGAGTCCGGATCCTGAAAAGAGCAAGAAGTAGAAGTAAATGTGACGGAACATTGTAATTTCTTGCAAAGAGAGGTAACAGATAATAAGTTGCACGGGAACTGGGGCACATATAGAGTATCCGCCAAGTGAAGAGACGGAGTGACATGAACTATCCCTGTTCCATGGACTGGTGATGAAGAGCCGTCAGCGAGAATAACCGGGGGCAAGCGAGCATGTTTTTCTAGGAGAGAGAAACACGGGAGATGGCCGGTCATATGATTCGTAGCACCAGTGTCGATCAGCCATTTGCCCTGAGTAGCAACGTGTGCACGACCAGAAGACGTGACAACCGAGGCGAACGGCTTGGAGGAGGATATGAATGCCATGAAGGGAGGAAGAAGAAACTGCAGCGGTCTCGGTGTCAGCACACCAGCGGCAAGAAGGGCCACGACCAAGGTGCAGAGCACAAGCCGCGCGACTGAATCAGGAGGTCGCGGCGACTAACAAGCAGGAGCGGCTAAAGGAAGAAAGGCAGAGAGGCCGCTCAAATAAGGGAGAAACCGCGCGAACAGAGAGAAAGGCGCGGGGAGAGGAAAGGAGAGCAACCCGCGTAAAACCGTAGCGGGTTAAAGGGAAGAAGCCGCGCGAACACGAGCGGCTAGGAAGCAGAACAAGGCACAGCGGGGAAGAGGTCGCTGTAACACCCCCATCCGTCGCATGGCATATAACAGAAGGTCCAGCTGGAACCCGACGCCATATACCACAGACAGTCGGAAGGGTTACTAAATGAATAAATCAAACCATCTAATTAAGACTACTCGTCCTAATCACAGAGCATTCTAGCGGAAGATTTTAAAGTTGAAAGAACCCAAAATTAATTCCATCAATATGAATGTCCACAGCTACAACAACAGGAATGAAACCCCAAATACACAGAAACAGGTACATGGCCTTAAGGCCTTACAAATGTTCACTTCATGAATAGTGTTTTACATACATCGGCTCGCAGGCCGGCCACACATGAAATAAATAAATAAAACTATTCTACGGCCTTCTAGGGCCAGCACAGCAACATGGGCTCCAGCCCGCTAATTGGCGCTCGGCTCCGCAGCACCTGCAAGCACATACCACCGCACGGTGGCAAATAAAGCAACGGTCAGCTAAAAGCCGACCAAATTATAACGACCCCGCCCCTTACTCGGGACGGCGGTGCTCTTTCCCTGCAAAGCATTAGCCAACAATATTTATATAGCGCAATTATAATTCGCCACAGGTGTAGGCTCGCACGGCCAAACACCCCATGCACTCAGGGCACATTCATGGTGGACCCTGACCCATCAGTGCATCCACCACCACCCCCAGGATGGCAACAACATGTGAGCATTTAGCCTTTCTGACCACCGTCTAAGGCTCCGACTATGCCAACGGCCAGTCCCCGTCTTCGGGTCTCTCGCACCGAACCACATAGCCTAGGTCCAATTCCACTTGCCCGTTGCTCACGCCGCATGTCCAATTTAAGGAACTTTGCGCGGGCCAAGCTTCTCTCGGATCCCAAATTTTCCAAAACAGTCTCATAACCCAGTTATGATCAAGGCCGGTTCCCAGACCGCCAAGTTAGCAGAACACGTTTCCGCTCAATTTTCTGGGTGCGCCTTGAAGCTAACCTTCAAGGATCCCTGCTGCAATCTACCGCATGGAAACCCGAAAAATCCAAAGCACGGAGTCTTCTCCGGCAAAACCACATCAAATGCAACATCACCGATCCAGACAAAACACGTCCGGGTAGGCTTCACACACAATGCCTATGCCCGTACTTACGGTTCCGGGCTCTACATGCAACACAAGGGGGACTATTCCCGTCAACCCCAAGGAACACCACGCACTCACCGCATACTCGCGGGAGCGGGATTCCCTATGCAGAAAGAAAGAGATTCAAGCGCTCGAGTTGAGAATCGTTACCCTTGTAGTCCGTTTTGGCGCCATGGAAAAACTACGCGGTTAGAACTCTTCGCAATGACCTTCCCTCCGCGGATCCGCTCTCCGATTTCGAAACGGTGCTCCGATGCTCCGCCGGCGGCCGGAAACCTCCTTCTTCTTCCTCTTCTCTCTCACTTTGGAAGGGGAGAACTTTGGAGAGAAAAAATGAGGGAATAACTCCCTATTCCCGGCCTTAACAGAGCATAATTTAATCTGGGCCGTCGGATCTAAATTAAAGGAAACGAATGGCTCGGATCTGCACAAAATTCCCCTGACCTGGGCCGCACACGGCTTGGCACACGGCCGTGTCCAAGGCCGTGTGCCTCGATCCAGGCACGATCGTCGAACTGAGAAACGCACACGGGCCAAGACACGCCCGTGTCTGACCTGACACGCCCGTGTCGGGTTCCTCGACACGCCCGTGTTCGATGGCGTGTCACGCATAACCGCCACGGCAACGGACACGACCCCTCAGGACACGGGTCTGGACACGGGTTGGCACACGCCCGTGTCGGATGACACGCCCGTGTCATCCGGCCGTGTTTCTGGCCGTGTCCTTCTCGGGTTGGAAACGGCCAAAAAATCACCAGCCAGACACGGCCTTGGACACGCCCGTGTCCTAGGCCGTGTACCCCTACAGGCACCAAAAACTCTTTTTCCGCGACCGACTCACACACAAAATTCGGGGCGTTACAAATCTCCCCCACTTAAGGAATTTCGTCCCGAAATTAAACAAAGGTACACAAAAGTTAAATGATACCTGAGTGGAATAACTCGGGGTATTCCTCCAACATAGCTTGCTCTCGCTCCCAAGAAAGCTCCTCACGTCCGCAATTATCCCAACGGACTTTAACCATTCTGACCTCCTTGTTGCGGAGTCGTTTGACTGCAACATCTTCAATTCGTACTGGTCTGACCCTTGTTGTTAACTCATAATCAACCGGTACCTGATCGTCTGCAATGATCTGCGAAGCCTCCTGAACTGCCTTACGCAACACTGATACGTGGAATACATCATGCAGCCCACTCAACTCCGTCGACAGCTTTAATCTATACGCCGCCTCGCCAACACGCTCCAGGATTTCAAATGGTCCAAGGTATCTCGGACTCAGCTTCTTCAAGCGTCGAACCCGCGATACACCCTTGAACGGCTTGATCTTCAAATATACCATGTCGCCAACGTTGAATTCCACATTTCTATGTTTGGCATTGTAGTACTTTGACTGTCTATCCTGAGCAATCTTCAGCCTTTCCTGAATTGCCCGTATCATTGAAGTGGCATCTTCCACCGCTTGACGTTTATACAACTTTGATTCGCCTGCCTCCAACCAAGACAACGGCGTACGGCACTTCCTCCCATACAAAGCTTCAAAAGGCGCCATTCTAATGCTTGCCTGAAAGCTATTGTTGTGCGCAAACTCCACCATGTACAGGTGATCCTCCCAATGCTTCCCGAAATCTAGGACGCACATGCGAAGCATGTCCTCCATAGTTCTGTTGACTCTCTCGGTTTGGCCATCTGTCTGCGGGTGAAAGGCTGTGCTGAACTTTAGCTTAGTACCCAACAGACCATGCACCAACCTCCAGTCATTTGACGTGAAGCGTCCATCACGATCACTAACAATACTGCGAGGCACACCATGCAGTCGTACAATATTATCCACGTAGAGTTTGGCTAACTTTTCCACTGGATCCTCCTTTCTCACTGGGATAAAGTGCGACACCTTTGTCAATCTATCAACGACCACCCAAATGGCGTCATTTCCTTTCTGCAACTTCGGCAAACCGTGCACAAAATCCATAGATGTGTCGTCAAACTTCCATTCTGGGATAGGAAGTGATTTCAAGAAACCTCCGGGCTTCTGGCATTCCGCCTTCACTAATGCACAAGTACGGCACTTGGCCACATAAAGCGCCACATCCTTCTTCAAACCCGGCCACCAGAATAATTTCTTCATGTCTCTATACATCTTCGTGCTTCCCGGGTGGATTGAGTATTTGGTATGATGAGCCTCATACATCAACTCCTCCCGAATATTATCCGCACTAGGAACGCATAGACGACCGTCCTTCCTTAGCAACCCATCTTCAACCACAAACTGGGAATATGACCCATCCAAAGATCCATCTAGGATTTGCTTCATGCTGCTATCCTGAACCAAAGCCCGCCGAACTCTATCCGCTAGGTCACACTGCACCTCTGTCCAAAACAGTTTCGCCTCGACACTAGACTGCTTGTCAACGCAAGATATCTCCAATGCCTCCAACTCTTGGACCAATCTCTTATCATGTACTGATAACCAGTTGGCTTGTGCGGGAATCTTACGACTCAACGCATCCGCCACTACATTTCCCTTCCCAGGCACATAGTGTATCTTGAAGGTGTAGTCCCCTAAGAACTCCATCCACCTCCTCTGCCTCATGTTCAGATCTTTTTGATCCAATAGGTACTTCAAACTCTTATGATCGGTGTAAATATCTACCTTCACACCGTACAGATAGTGCCTCCAAAGCTTTAGAGCAAAAATCACGGCTGCTAACTCTAAGTCGTGGACCGGATAATTCCTCTCGTGAACCTTCAATTGTCGTGAACCATAAGCTATCACTCTCCCATGCTGTAGCAGAACACAGCCCAAACCACTGCCTGAAGCATCACTATAAATCTCGAACCCTTCGGTACCACTTGGCGAACATAAAATAGGCGCCGTGGTTAACCGCCTCTTCAACTCTACAAAAGCCTGTTCGCACTCCGAAGACCACACAAACTTCTGATCCTTCCTTGTCAACGTCGTGAGTGGTAGTGCTATCCGCGAGAAGTTCTCTACGAAGCACCTGTAGTAGCCAGCAAGCCCCAGAAAACTCCGGACCTCTGCCACTGTAGTCAAAGTAGGCCACTCCCGTATCGCCACTATCTTCGCCGGATCCACAGCTATTCCTTCTCCACTGACAACATGACCAAGGAACGCTATCGAGGATAACCAGAACTCACACTTGGAGAACTTTGCATACAACTGACTTTTCCTCAATGTCTCCAACACCATGTGTAAATGCTTGTAATGATCCTCCTCGCACCGCGAATACACCAGGATATCATCGATGAATACTATCACAAACTGATCCAAGTATTCTCTGAACGTCCTATTCATCAGATCCATAAACACGGATGGAGCATTCGTCAACCCAAACGGCATGACTGTGAACTCAAAATGCCCAAACCGCGTACTGAATGCTGTCTTTGGAATGTCGCTCTCCCTTATCCTCAACTGATAATAACCGGACTTCAAATCTAACTTCGAATATACAGTTGACCCAACCAACTGATCAAATAGATCGTCAATCCTCGGGATTGGATATTTGTTCTTCTCCGTAAGTTTGTTCAATTCCCGATAATCGATACAAAGCCGCAAGCTCCCATCTTTCTTCTTAACAAAGAGAACTGGTGCGCTCCAAGGCGACGAACTTGGACGCACATAACCTTGCTCTAGCAACTCCTGCAGTTGCACCTTCAACTCTGCCATTTCTCTCGGGGCTATCCGATAGGGGGGAGCGTGACACCGGTTTGGCACCCGGTACCAGCTCTATAGTAAAGTCTATCTCCCGCTGAGGAGGGGCTCCTGGGAGATCATCTGGAAACACATCAGGATACTCGGACACAACTGGGATGTTGCCCACACTAGGTTTAGGCGTCGAAGTCTGCACTAGAGTGACATACAGTTCTGCCCCAGACCGAACTGCCTTAAACGCCTGAAGGGCCGATATCAGAACTTTCCTTGACCCCTTCATGCCCGCAAAAGTAGTCTCTACACCAGTGTCCAGACCCAACTTGACTTCTTTACGGTTGCAATCAATACATGCACTCTGCTCCGAGAGCCAATCCATACCGAAAATTACGTCGAACTCCACTAATGGTAGAACCAACGCCCGCAAATCAAACTCCCGGTCTCCAATTTGAATCTTCACAACACAAATCCTATCCGCACGCATTGAGCACCCATTAGGCAACAACACATCCAACTTGTTTTCTGCCATCGAGAACGGAACTCCGATGCGCGATATAAACTTTTCAGACAAGAAGGAATGTGATGCTCCCGTATCAAAAAGGGCTCTCGCCGGAAACCCAAAGATCAACACAAAGCCTAGCACTAACAAACGTAAGCTAACAAATACACAGGTAACAACTATAAAAGTTAAACCACTGTAATTTAATTCATACCTGTCACCACGTCTGCTTGCTTAATGGCCTCCTGTAGACCAAGGTTGTAGACTCTAGGCTGGGCTGGAGCATGATGGGATGCGGTTGACTCCACCGCCTTCCCTTTCTCCTCATAAGTCGCTCCAGGTCTCCTCTCGGACTTTGGACGTCCGCTCCAACACTCCCGAGCAAAATGCCCCATCTTCCCGCAGTTGTAGCAAGCTCCGGGGACTCGACTTGTAGTTGCCCCCGATGCATCAGCCGAAGGGGCTGAGTTTGAAGTCCTCCGCTTCTTGTTCCATCTGCGGAAACCTGTCTTGTGACTTGGCACCTTGAACTCGGTCTTCCTTTCTCCTGGGTCCCTCTTCTCTTGAACTTTCTTCGCAACCTTTTCCAACGATCGGGCCGAATTGACCAAGGCTAGGAAGCCCTGCGCCTTAGGCCCAGCAAGGAGTAACTGTAAATCGCCACGAAGACCCTCATAGAATCGGTTGGTCTTCCTCTCTTCTTCAGAAAACATAGCACCAGCATAACGACCCAACCGTGTGAACTCATGCAGATATTCGTCCATGCTTCTGGATCCCTGAGTCAACCCAAGAAATTGATTCTCCATCTCCAACCTCTGAGCAGAAGGTACAAATCTGGCTAGGAACAATCTTGAAAATTCTTCTATCGGCACATCCGCAAGTTGCCTTCCCACTAGAAGATGAAACTCCAACTCGTCCCACCACAGCCTCGCCTCACCTTCCAAAAGAAAAGTCGCTATGGTGGTCTTCTGCCACTCCTCAGTCATTGTGGCCGTCAACACCCTCTTTATGGAAGAGAGCCAGTCCTCAGCTTGAGTTGGTGTTCCAACCCCATTAAACCTCGGAGGATTAAAGCCCATCACATGCTTTAGCTGCCTCTCCGTAGTTCTCCTCGGCTCTACTAACTCAACCGCTGCGCGTTCCACCACTCTCGGCTCTGCCGCCCTAACCGGTTCTTGCTCATCCGCAGGAGGTGCGCGATGCATTTGCCCTGCAGGTTGGGCATTTATCATTGCGAACACGGCTTCAGCCACCATCCTGATGGTTTCCGCTGAAGGAGGTGTAGCAGGCACGTCCCTTGGTGCACTACTTTCCGCTGATTGCGGACGCTCTGACTGACCAGCACCGCTCCTAGCTGCCTATAAAAGCAAAGACACACGATTAGGCGACAAACAAATTGCTAAAAGCAATCATTGGAACACTCAGGTTCCACAAAACAAGTGTATTTTCATTCCTAAGTGGACATTCATGGGTTCTTTTTAATGTTATAACGATGACGCACACATGTGCTCACCACCCCTTAAAAGAATTCGCCCACGAATTCATTTAAGCTTGACCGTAACCAGAAGTCTGATACCAAATTGTAACACCCCCATCCGTCGCATGTCATATAACAGAAGGTCCAGCTGGAACCCGACGCCATATACCACAGACAGTCGGAAGGGTTACTAAATGAATAAATCAAACCATCTAATTAAGACTACTCATCCTAATCACAGAGCATTCTAGCGGAAGATTTTAAAGTTGAAAGAACCCAAAATTAATTCCATCAATATGAATGTCCACAGCTACAACAACAGGAATGAAACCCCAAATACACAGAAACAGGTACATGGCCTTAAGGCCTTACAAATGTTCACTTCATGAATAGTGTTTTACATACATCGGCTCGCAGGCCGGCCACACATGAAATAAATAAATAAAACTATTCTACGGCCTTCTAGGGCCAGCACAGCAACATGGGCTCCAGCCCGCTAATTGGCGCTCGGCTCCGCAGCACCTGCAAGCACATACCACCGCACGGTGGCAAATAAAGCAACGGTCAGCTAAAAGCCGACCAAATTATAACGACCCCGCCCCTTACTCGGGACGGCGGTGCTCTTTCCCTGCAAAGCATTAGCCAACAATATTTATATAGCGCAATTATAATTCGCCACAGGTGTAGGCTCGCACGGCCAAACACCCCGTGCACTCAGGGCACATTCATGGTGGACCCTGACCCATCAGTGCATCCACCACCACCCCCAGGATGGCAACAACATGTGAGCATTTAGCCTTTCTGACCACCGTCTAAGGCTCCGACTATGCCAACGGCCAGTCCCCGTCTTCGGGTCTCTCGCACCGAACCACATAGCCTAGGTCCAATTCCACTTGCCCGTTGCTCACGCCGCATGTCCAATTTAAGGAACTTTGCGCGGGCCAAGCTTCTCTCGGATCCCAAATTTTCCAAAACAGTCTCATAACCCAGTTATGATCAAGGCCGGTTCCCAGACCGCCAAGTTAGCAGAACACGTTTCCGCTCAATTTTCCGGGTGCGCCTTGAAGCTAACCTTCAAGGATCCCTGCTGCAATCTACCGCATGGAAACCCGAAAAATCCAAAGCACGGAGTCTTCTCCGGCAAAACCACATCAAATGCAACATCACCGATCCAGAAAAAACACGTCCGGGTAGGCTTCACACACAATGCCTATGCCCGTACTTACGGTTCCGGGCTCTACATGCAACACAAGGGGGACTATTCCCGTCAACCCCAAGGAACACCACGCACTCACCGCATACTCGCGGGAGCGGGATTCCCTATGCAGAAAGAAAGAGATTCAAGCGCTCGAGTTGAGAATCGTTACCCTTGTAGTCCGTTTTGGCGCCATGGAAAAACTACGCGGTTAGAACTCTTCGCAATGACCTTCCCTCCGCGGATCCGCTCTCCGATTTCGAAACGGTGCTCCAATGCTCCGCCGGCGGCCGGAAACCTCCTTCTTCTTCCTCTTCTCTCTCACTTTGGAAGGGGAGAACTTTGGAGAGAAAAAAATGAGGGAATAACTCCCTATTCCCGGCCTTAACATAGCATAATTTAATCTGGGCCGTCGGATCTAAATTAAAGGAAACGAATGGCTCGGATCTGCACAAAATTCCCCTGACCTGGGCCGCACATGGCTTGGCACACGGCCGTGTCCAAGGCCGTGTGCCTCGATCCAGGCACGATCGTCGAACTGAGAAACGCACACGGGCCAAGACACGCCCGTGTCTGACCTGACACGCCCGTGTCGGGTTCCTCGACATGCCCGTGTTCGCGGGCGTGTCACGCATAACCGCCACGGCAACGGACACGACCCCTCAGGACACGGGTCTGGACACGGGTTGGCACACGCCCGTGTCGGATGACACGCCCGTGTCATCCGGCCGTGTTTCTGGCCGTGTCCTTCTCGGGTTGGAAACGGCCAAAAAATCACCAGCCAGACACGGCCTTGGACACGCCCGTGTCCTAGGCCGTGTACCCCTACAGGCACCAAAAACTCTTTTTCCGCGACCGACTCGCACACAAAATTCGGGGCATTACAGTCGCGCGGACTGAAAAGGCCGAGCGAACAGAAGAGAGGGGAAGAGCAGGTGACCGCGACCAAGATGCAGGTGAGATAGCAACAACCCGCACGGTCAGGCAGATCACAGCAGCAAACCGCGAGTATAGAGACAAGCGGAAAAGGGGAAAGCAGAAGTGGACAGGGAGAAGAAGTCCGCAGCGGGTAGAGACAAGGCCGCAACGACTAGGAAGTCGGAGAGGCAAGAAAGAACAAGGAGCGCGGCGACAAGGAAACAGGTCGCTGCGACGAATAGCAGTAGGAGAAGAGAACCAAGAAGAAGCAAGCCGCGCGAACAGGGCAGCAGACAGAAACAAGCCGCGCGGATAGAAACAAGCCGCGCGGACAGAAGAGAAGTCAAGCCGCGAATCAAGTCGCAGAACGCGGAACACAAGCCGCGAACAACAGAGAGCGCACAGAATCAGGAGGAAATGACCGTGTCCTCTGATACCATGTTAGAAAGTAGCGAAAAGAAGCGAAAAGTAGAGAACAAGCGGATAAGCTTTTGAATAATTGAAACTTTATTATCCAAAAAAGATAATTATTATAAAGGTATGCCCTCCCTTATATAGAATGGAGGAGAGATGAGAGAATACAAATAAGAGATGTGGGACTAAAAATTTACAAGCTAAGCGGACTGTACAAGTAAACCGCACAAGCCGCGCGGTTAGACAGAAGGACTAACCGCACGGCTACAACAAGAGAAGCAGAGAGGTCGCCTGTGAAGATCGCTAGACCGCCCGGTTTACAAGCCGGCGAGTCAAACCGCCAGACCGCGCGGTCTTCAACCCGCCAAGACAGACCGCCCGGTCACCAACTTCAACATCTTTTGTATGTTTGAAAGTGGGTAGACCTTTGAGATGTTGTGCCTGAAGCACCAGCAGCTGGAGGAGGAGGTGGAGGAGGATCCTTCCTAAATCTTTGTGGAGGTGGAGAATATCTTCTGCTTCTTTTCCTTTCTCTGTTAATTTTTGGACAGCCACACCCAAGCTGGCATGCCCTTTTAAGGGGTGATCTTCTTGAGTATGTAATAGGGTGTGTCATTTGCTGGGTTGGGCTTTGGAACAAGAGGTGGAGGAGCTTTCCTCTTCTTAGAAACTCTCTTTTTCTTAGGTTCTTCATCTGAGTCCTCATCTTCATCATCATCATCATCAGAATGTAGAGGAGCATCATATAAGGCATCAATGGCCTTTAGTACTGATTTGTCAATTGGCTTTTCAGCTTGAGTAGTAACTGAAGTAAGAGCTTGGACTGAGGCTGGAGCAGGAGCTAGAGAGCTGTATACTTCAGTGCTTTCAGCAACTGACATATTTTCCTCTTGTATATTAGCCATGATCAGTTCATCCAGATCAGGCATGGGGGAATCATCCATTATAAAAACTGGAGCAGAAATGGTTTCTGGAGGGGATGAAATGATGACTGAGTCAGCCTTAGGGGGAGATGAGATGGATGGAGACTCTGGAGTAGCAAAAATTGCCTTGAGTTGCTTGACAACTTGGGGCATATTGGTGTGGTGTATGGGATTATGGCCAAGGATGGCTTAGTACTATCTTCTAGAGGAAGGCTCAAATAAGCTGTATCAAAAATTCATAATAAGCTTGATAATTCAACTGCGGGATTAATGATATAATCACCACCAGTACTGATTTCTTCTGTGGCAATCTCATCCACATCCATTTCAGTATGAATGAAATCAATAAAATTAGATAAATCTAAATTAACATATGCTGCTGCTAATTTTGCTGCTAATTCTGCTGTTGCTGCTGCTGGTATTATTGTTGCTGCTGTTTCTGCTACTGGGGATACTACTACTGCTGCTTCTTCATCAAGTATCTCCCCCTGCCTGGTTTCAGTGCAAATTGGAGCCAGACCCCTTACTGAAGAGGGGCCAGTAGAGAGGGCATTTATTTGAGCAGCAAGGAAGGAAATAGAAGAAGCAAGAGGTGTAATGGTCTCTGGTATAAGATTCTTAAGAAGAGGAGTAAGCAGTGCAATAAGAGATGAAATGGTGGAAGGTTCCAAGGGTATATTTGCAAATGGAGGAATGGAAGGTGTTTGAGTGAAAACAGATGGAGGAATGGAAGTTGATGGTGGAGTAGGAGTGATAGCATCTTGCATGTTCGTATCTTGTGTAGAAGGAGTGTTGAGAGGGGAGGAGAGTAGATTGAATGTTGGGATGTTGGCTAGATGGGGAGGTAAGGGAGATGAAGGTGGTGAAGGAATGTGGGTATCATGGGGGGGACTGAAGTTGGGTTGGTTGTGGTGATTGAGATGGAGAAGGTTGTTGAGATTCTTGAGGAGGGGAAGAGGGGATGTCAGTAATATCTATTGGTGGAGAAGTGACAGGAGATGTAGCTAGAGTAGGAACATGAATAGGTTGTTGTGGTTGTTGTTGTGGTTATTGTTGTGGTTGTTGTTGTGTTTGTTGGAGAGGAGGAATGGTGGAAGATGATGAACGTGTAGGGGGGATCTCTTTAGAAGGGTGGGAAGTGGCTGGATCAGCCCTTGTACTTTTAGAAGCTCTTGTGGAAGAGGGAGCCTTGGAGGGCTTTGTGATGGTCCTCTCCCACTTGCCAATCATGACACAAGTGAGACTTTTGCTGGCATTAATGAATATGGTCGGGGAGACCAGAAATTCAGCAGCTTTTTCTTTCAAGAAGATCCCTAAGATTCTTCCAAAATAGACTTCCTTTTTATTATTCTTTTTCTTTATCAGATCAAACAGGATCAGAGCCCAGTTCACCCTTTTCTTGTTCACCACTGCACACATAACCAGAAATTGGTGCCTGGTTATATAGTTGTGTGTAGTGTGCTTGCCCAGCAAGACTTTGCCCACTATATCTGCTAGGAATTTGAATTCAGCAGAAAGATGCTTCTTCAGCAATTTGTTAGGGGTTTGTCCAGAATAACTCATTAGACTTAATATCTCATCATACTCTTCAGTATACATTTCTAAATCCTCTTCACCATTACTTAAGCCAAATATTTCTGTTAAAATGGCGGGAGTGAGAGAAATAGTATTACCCACTATAGTGTCGGTCATGGTATTGTCATCTATTGTGGCAGAGGTGTACACCCATCCCCTGATTTCTGTGACAGATATCTTGATTCTGGTCGACAGCAGATTTTTCAGTTGCTAGTCTTCAAGTAGTTGCAGTATTCCCAAGAAGATGGGGTCAGAATGTTGGAATGAGTCGAAATCGACATCAAACCTTGTGTCAAATTTCTTTGCGACAAGAGTTCTTGCTTGAATCGCCATGAGAGCACCTGTAAGAGAAAAACGAAGATCAAGTGCAAAGGAACTGAAAGCATGGGACGGTGGTCGAAGAAAACCTAGATATAAGGTTTTCCAGAATATGAGTTGACAAACTTCGTTCCACGAAAATTAAGAAATTCTTCAACCTGAGATCGATGAAATAATTGATAGTTAAATAATTCGTCGAGCTCAGTCTGAAGATTTGAAGACATTTTGTCGAGATCCTTTCGACGAAAATTTTCTGAAGTAGATTCCTCGATCTCCATTCGACGAAAACAACTTCACTCACAGAGAGTTCGTCGAACTCCGTTCGACGAATATCTCAAGAACTCTCCCCAGTTCATCGAACTCCGTTCGACGAACTTTGGCAAATTAGTCAAGTGTAGACAAAAACTAAACTAAGTATTCTTCATTGATCATTCCAAGATGATTTATAAAGAACAGGTGGTTTCTCTCATCCAGAGGTTTGGTGAATATATCAGCTCTTTGTAAATCAGTGTAGATATAGACAAGATTAACTTTGTTTTTACCTACACACTCTCTAATGAAATGATGCATAATATCTATATGTTTGGTCCTACTGTGATGAACTGGATTTTATGCTATGGCTATAGCACTTGTGTTATCACAGAGTAGAGTTGAATTATTTAAGTTGAGGCCATAGTCCAGTAGTTAATTCTGAATCCACAACATCTGTGAACAGCAGCTGCCAGCTGCAATGTACTCTGCTTTATCAGTTAAAGTGGACACAGATGATTGTTTCTTACAGAACCAAGACACTAATCTCATCCCAAGGAACTGGCAAGTTCCTGAGGTGCACTTTCTGTCCACCCTGCATCCTGTAAAATCAGCATCTGAGTATCCAGTTAACTCAAATTCTGACTCAGTTGGATACCATAGGCCTAGACTAGGACAACTCTTTATATATCTCAAAATTCTTTTTAAGAAAATTAGGCGAGATTCTTTAGGGTTCACCTGGAACCTAGCACAAAGGCATGTGACAAACATAATATCAGGTCTGCTTGTTGTAAGGTATAGTAGAGACCCAACAATACCCCTATATAGTTTTTGATCCACAAGTTTCCCATGTGCATCAGAGTCTATTACAACATTTGTAGCCATGGGTGTTTTCTTTGCTGAGGTATTAGCCATCCCAAACTTCTTTATAAGCTCTTTAGCATATTTAGCTTGGGAGATGAAGATGCCATCAGGGAGCTGCTTCACTTGGAGACCAAGGAAGTAGGAGAGCTCACCCATGCTACTCATTTCAAATTTTGAATGCATGAGATCAGAGAACCTCTTGCATAATTTGGAATCAGTAGACCCAAATATGATGTCATCCACATATATTTATACTAACAAGGTTTGATCCTTATGATGTCTAGTGAAAAGTGTTTTATCTACTATGCCTTTAATGAATTTATGCTCTATTAAAAAGCTATCTAGAGTCTCATATCAAGCTCTTGGAGCTTGCTTTAGACCATAAAGAGCTTTATGCAATTTAAATACATGATAAGGATGAGTTGGAGAGACAAAATCTGGAGGTTGTTCAACATAAACCTCTTCTTTAAGTACTCCATTCAGAAATGCACTCTTCACATCCATCTGATACACCTTTAATTTCTTGTAGGCAACATAAGCTAGAAAAATTCTGATGGTCTCTAACCTTGCAACTGGTACAAAGGTTTGATAATAATCTATGCCTTCTTCTTTTCTGTATCCTTGAGCAACAAGACTAGCCATGTTCCTCACAATTGTACCTTGGGCATCCAGTATATTTTTGTATAACCATTTGGTTCCAATGACTGGGTAGTCTTGGGGTCTTGGAACCAAATCCCAAACTCTACATCCCTCAAATTGATTTAGTTCCTCTTGCATAGCAATGATCCAGTGGGGATCCTGCTCAGCATCATGTATAGATTGAGGTTCAACCTGAGAGAGAAAATAGGCATGCATCAAGTCTTGGTTGAGTTGATGCCTTGTCTGTACTCCTGCTGACATGTATCCAATTACTTGGGATCTGGGGTGATCCCTGAGTGTGACAAGGTCACTTGGTGGAGTTGGTTCAGCAACAACATTTTGAATTAATTCATCTTGTGGAATTATATTTGCTGTTGGATGAAGTTCAACTTTCTCAGTGCTTTATTCTTCACTTTCTTCATTGACTTGTGGAGAAAGATGTGTTAGAACCTCTTGGGTGAGGCTTAGTCCATCCAAATTCTCACACAAGTGAGGTACCTGCAAAGTATTATTGGTAGAAATCTCTTTCTTCTTGCAAGACATGTTAGCCTCATCAAAAGTAACATGAATAGATTCTTCAATTTTTAAAGATGATTTATTGAATACCCTATAAGTTTTGCTTACTTGGGAATATCCTAGAAAAATTCTCTCTTCAGCCTTAGCTTCAAACTTTCTAATGTATTTCTTGTTGTTGTTATGTATATAACATATACATCCAAATACTTTAAAATAGTTGATTTTAGGTTTCTTCCCTTTAAGTAATTCATAGGGAGTCTTATTCTTCAGTTTATGTATCAAGCTCCTATTCAGGACATAGTTTACTATGCTTACAACCTCTGCCCAAAAGGTTAGTGGCATGTAAGCATATGCAAGTAATGTGCCTGCAGCTTTAATTATGGTCCTATTTTTCCTTTCAGCTACCCCATTTTGTTGGGGGAGTTCTAGGAGTTGAGAAATAGTGCATGATACCTTCCTTCTGACAAAACTCATGCATAAGAAGAGACTCAAACTCTGTACCATGATCAATTCTGATCAATGCAGCATGAGTAGAGTACTCAATCTGTATGGTCCTGAGAAAATCTGTGAGAACTTTAAATATATCTTACTTAGATCTCAGAAAGAACACCTAAGTGAACCTTGAGAAGTAATCTACAATAACTAAAGTGTAGGATTTCCCTCCTAGGCTTTGCACAGCAATGAGTGCAAAGAGATCCATGTGTAGCAAATACAAAATCTTAGGTGAATCACTTTTATTAACTGACTTAAAGCTAGTTTTAGTTTGCTTGCCTAGTTGACAAGCCCTACAAAGGCTTTCCTTTTTGTGGGGACCAGAAGGTAAGCCTCTTACAAGACTATCTTTAGAAAACCTAGCAATATTTTTCATGTTAACATGATCTAGCCTTTTATGTCAAAGTTTATCTTGATTGCAAACAATATCAAGCAAACAAATGTCTGAATTAGCAGAATTGAAATCAACTAATTATATATTTCCTTATCTATTTTTAATTAAAACAATTTGTTTTTCTTTATTAGAGATAGTGCAAGAGGTTGAGTTAAAGTGTACCTGATAACCGTCATCACATAATTGACTTATGGAGATGAGGTTATGTTTGACTCCTCTGACATATGCCACTTTCTTGAAGGTATATCTCCAATTTTCACTTCTCCATAACCTTCTGACTGGCCACACTTTGAATCACCAAAGATTATCTTTGACCCTAGCTTGGACTTGTAGTTATTTAAATTGTCCTTGCTGCCAGTCATGTGTTTGGAGCATCCACTGTCCAGGTACTAAGTTTGATTATTCACTGGACAACCCTTTTCCTGCAGTAAAAACAGTTAGTTGTTCTTGACCCGGGTTATCTTGGGTCCTTTATATTGTTGATATGAAAAACTAGATATTACAGAGAATTCTGGTTGAGATTTGTATCCTAAAGGATGATATTTTCTCGGTGGAATTATCCAGTCAGCTAATGGATTAAATGGTTTTCTGGATTTAATAGAATTATTGTTATAGTTATAATTTTTGTTAAGACTTTCTGGGTTCGACGAAATATTGTGAGTTCGTCGACCAGAGTTCAACGAATTGGGATGGGATCGTCGATCTCTGCCCAGAGAATGAACATGTTCATTTTATATGCCCCACATTCGTCGATCTCTGCTCGACGAACCATACAAAGTTCGTCGATCATAGTTAGACAAATAATTATAGCTTAAGTTTGCGTTCAGAGTTCATCGATTAGAGTTCGACGAACTGGCCATATTTCGTCGATCTGAGTTTGACAAAATCTGCTGAACTTTCTTTTTACCTAAGGTTTTCTGATTTTTGTTGTTTTGACCTTTTGATTTTCGAATTTCTTCTATGGTTTGTTTATGGTTTATTGTTTCTTTCTCCTTAGCTGAAACAAATTTGATGGGGGTTGTCAAAATATTCTTCTTGAGAATGAGGGGCAAACTTGATGAAGCACCCAAGCCCAGCTTGCCATTTAATATGGCATTGACAATGCTTGTAATGTCCATCAGCTTGAGGCTTCTCCTATTAAGAGTTTCCTCAAATTGTTTAGCCTCACATAACTCAGTCTTTAACAGGATAATTTGTTCATTAGCTAAATTTGATTCATCATTTAACCTATTGTTTTCATAAATAACATTTTCTTGGTTTCCTAGTTTTTCCCTAAGTGTCTTAATTTCTTTTTTTGAATTTATTAGATCTATGCACATGATTTTAAATTTAGATTTGAATGAATCAGAGTTATAATCAAAAGAAGAAAATACCTGGACATCTTCAGATTCTAAAGCTTCTTCATTGTTAGATGCATCTTCATCTGATTGGCTCCTGTAGGCATCAATGGCCATGAGGCATACTTCTTTGGTCCTTGCCTCTTCTTCTTCTTCACTGGAGCTGCAAGATGTTGATTCATCTTCAGTTTCACTCTAGGATTCAGCTACAAATCCTTTCTCCTTCTTCTTGTATCTGCTGGAGGAAGGTCTTGAGCTGTGTTATCTTCTTATATCCTTCTCTCTTCTATTCTCCTTCTTCTGATTCTCTGGACACTCTGAGAGAAAGTGTCCAGGTTTCCTGCAGCCAAAGCACACCACTTCTTTAGTGAGGGTTTTGTCATACCTTGGCTTGTCATCCTGTCTAGATGACTATCTTCTAAAGTCTTTCCTTGCCATCTTGTAGAATCTCTTGGCAAAGAGAGACATCAGTTCTTCATTCATTATTGGAGTCTCTGTCTCCTCAACAGCTTTGAATGCAGTGCTGTGCTCCTTCCTTTCTGGTGGAGGTGTTGTTTGCTCAGCTGCTTCTCTGAATTTGATAAGCTGCTCATAGGACTTAAGCTTTCCTAAAAGAGATTCAGTGGAAATCTCATTCAGGCTCCTGGCCTCCTTGATGGGCCAAATCCTTGAATCTCATGAGCTTGGGAAGCACATAAGGATTTTATCATTCACCTCTGTGAGGGAGATGTCCTTGTCCAAGGTTTTCAGCTTATTGATGATTGAGCTCAACCTATTGTACATGTCTGCTACTGATTCAGCTTCCTCCTTCTTGAAATTCTCATATTAGGATATGAGATTAGATCTCCCATCCTTTCTTTCATTAGCAGAGCCAACCACCATTTGATTGAGGGAATCCCAGATGTCTTTGGCTGATGTACATTCAGCCACTTTTTGAAAAATGTCATCTGACATTGTTTGGGCCAGAATATTCATGGCCTTGGCATCAACAATTTTTGCCTTCTTCTGGGCCCTAGTTCACTCAGGTGGTGGAACTGTATTGTTGCTTGAGGTTGTTGTAGAGGTAGATACTTGAGGAGGACCTGTCACAATGGAATTGAAAATATCCTCATCAATAGAGTTCATATATAACTTGATTCTTGCCTTCCAGATGGAAAACCTATTTAGGTTGCAAACTGGAGGTCTGGTGCTTGCATAGTCTTTGTTCTGTGTCATGCTGTGTGTATAATCCTAAATAAAAGTAAAAGAAGAAATCTGATCTAACACAGGATCTTTGGTTCAAGGGTTAGCTTGTACAACCAAGGAATACAGGCTCTGATACCAATTGAAAGTGAGGGGTTAGATCTCGAATACTCTAGAGGGGGGTGAATAGAGTATTTAGGGTTTTTATAAAAGTTTTTAACTACTTCAATCTAGTCCTAGTGCTGTAGGAATTAAATTAAAGCACAAACACAACTATCCTAACTATCACATCCACAACAAAAAATCAAAGAAAAGAGCAACCAGACAACATAAGAAATTTATAGTGGTTCCCCAACCTGGGTACATCCACTCTTCTACCACCCTGGTAGAAATCCACTCAGATTTTTGATCAGGTGCCTGACACCAATAAGCTTTTGATCAGGTGCTCAAAAACCAAACCTCAAGTCTTTTGGTCAGGTGACTTGCAACCAGGAATAACTTTTGAAGGGAGTTAAGAACCCTTTTTACTATGGGGGGATGAGAGATTGATTATGTCTTCTCTTTCTCAAAACAACTGAGAAGACTTTTGTGGATTTGATGTTAGCAAAGGCTCCCTTAGAGATATTGAATGGTTCAGGAAAGATGAAGCTTTGATTCAGGGTGATAGACCTTCAAATTGTTGCTTTAACCATATGAACTCTAGGAACTCCTTGACAGATAGAAGATTTGTTGTCCTTTGAAGAGTCCTGACAGAAGACAGAAGAAGACTCTTGATTTGGATTGGCTGTTCTTCTTCTTCTTCAGCTTTATGTTCTTTCTCTGATTAGGGCTTCTTTTTCTGTATCAGCTTTCTATCTCTTCTTGTCTCAGAGTGTTGTCGAGAGAGAGAGCAGCAGAAGATTCTTGATCCTTTCATTAACAGACTGATTGTCTGTCTCTTACTTAGAAGGAGATGGAAAATCCCTTTTTGTATTTTCTATATTATCTTGCTTTTGAAATTTGAAATTCTTCTGCATTCATTGTTGACGACCTGGAGAATATTTTACATTGAATGATTTCCCCAACTATCCCATTGAAAAATGGCAACCAATAATCCTGATGAAGACCGTAATCAATGCTTGCTTCTAACGGTAATATTCAGAGAATATCTTAGCATTGATTACTCAGGAAATCTTGTCATAGAATAAGGACAGATGGATGAAAATAACTAAGTCTGGAATCGTCGAATAGAGAACAGAATTCATCGAGCTGAGTCCAGAGTTCGTCGAGCTGAGAAGTTAAGTTCGTCGATCTGATAATAGTTGTTCGTCGAGCTGAGATCCAAGATCGTCGACCGCAGAACAGACAACTGCTTTCTCCAGAACCTTGCCAATTTTGTGCATGAAGTTCGTCGAGCTGATACTCTAAGTTCATCGACTGGAGTTCAACAAAGTGTTTCTAGACTTAGAATATTCTAGATGTCTCTGGAATGAAGTATTGAAGTGGAGTTGCCAGAAATCGTCGACCTAAGAACTAGATTCGTCGACCTGAGAACTAGATTCGTCGACCTGAGAACTTCTAACTGCTAGATAAGTCTTGCCAAGAATGTGGTCTAAGTTCATCGAGCTGAGAAGGTGAATTCGTCGGCTGGAGTATAATCCTGGACTTAGAATATTTACTTGTTTCTATAATAAATTGTTGAAGTAGAATGCCCATAGATCGTCGACCTAAATACCAAGTTCGTCGAGTGGAGTTCAGAGAAATTCTGGACTTGAAATGTTGAAGTAGTGTCCATAAATCGTCGATCTAAGTCCCAAGTTCGTCGAGCTCAGCTCAGAGAATTTTCTCTGAGAACGTCGAGATGAGCACAACTTTCGTCGACCTGAGTTCGACGAACGTCGAACTCATTTTCCGAGTCTTTGAAATTTCTCTAAGTCTTGAGTCTTTATGCAGTCTGCTGATGGCTCGTCCATGTAGTGTTAACTATAAGGACTTGGTCTATACTCTAAGACATAACCATGACCCGGGCTATACATGTTGGGTCAGATGATCCTAACTTAGTGAACATAGCCCAATTCAAACTAGGGATCCAACAACATGTTTGGTAGTAATTTCACGTGACATGACGCACAAATAAGTGCGCTTGTATGCGGTCCATCTGCGCCCATACTAGATCATTTTCTATTTCGTACGTATGTGTATCTTAGGGAAGTGCGTGAGTCAATCCAATTATAGCTTAGGCCCTGGCGCCAGCAGATCTACGACACATATTTATTTGGACGGCATTAAGGTTTTTTTGAGATACAATCGGATTCGAGAAATACGGTCATATTTCAGTGTGGAATGATCAGCGTCGTTAATTGATAGCCATGACATCAACTTCTACGATCGGATCTTTACGTACACATTATAAATTTGGAACATATACGTACCAAAAACGGACTCATACTAGATAGAGTAGGACAAAATTAACAAAATTTGAAATAAATTTACTCTGCGAACCTATGCAGTGAGTGAGAGAGAGAAAGAGGGATAAAAATTGTGTTAAATCATCAACAACATCAACACTAACTGATGTAGCACACACCGCTTTGCACACCAACTACCAAACATTTGTGTGATTGAGACATTTCATCAAGCACTAGGCATGCGATTAACATGATTCAACCGCAAATTAAAACTAAGCACGAAATCCCTTTCCTAATGACAGTCGCTAACGAGGGACGTTATTTCGATGTGGAGAATCGACCGGGTGAGGGCAATCCAGACGGAATTCGACAACCGGGCATCTAAACCCTCTCCGACCAATTGGTTGGTGAGCGGCGATAGCTTTTCTCGCTTCGACTCATTCCATGATATCTAAACACACACTGAATCATCCACAACCACAAGAATAAAAATTAAGATGAAACACGCAAGGTGAGGTGGGGGAGAGGAATCGTTACCCACAAGATCCGATAACCCTAGCCCAAGAAGTTGTAGCGGAGTTGGCAGAGGTAGTAGCGATGTCGCCGAGAGGGGACGACGGTTCACACCGCTGCATCTCAGTGTCGCTCCAGACGAAGTAGACACAAGGCGGAAGAACGGCCTAAGGCCGATTGCTCTTGTCGTGGGAGAAGAGAATCTCTAGTATTGGTGAATTGAATGACTATCAACCCGAACATGAAAGTGTACCTATCGAATTGCAGTACCAAGATCGTATTAAAAACTCGCGGCTGTCAATTACTGTTACTCATGCTCCTACTATTATCCTACCGTACGATTGTTGGGTGTTTTGAGAATTTTAAATTAAACTGAAAATAATATTAAAACGAAAACTTTAGATTCAAAAGATAGCATTCGATCAATGATTCACCATGAAAAGAGATAAGAAGGATAAAAAATAAAGTTTATAATTGCAAATCGTTCTCGACCATGGCAGATCTGAAAATAAGAAATAATCTCGCTAGAGCATTAAATCTCCTAACTTTTAGGCATTTTGACCAACATCTCTTTGCAAATCAAAAGGCTTAAAGTTGCATTATCAAAGTGAACCACACTATTGGATTTGACTCCAATCTGGAGGATTTACGTTGTCCTATCTCTAGGATTGCGTTCAACTCCTTCCTTCTTTGAGTGATCTTTCAAGTCAATGAGGCTCTCGACTATTATGAAATGAGATCAAATTGCCTACTACCGTATACCGGAAAGACGGAGTCGACACGATAAAAATCTAAGAAGGATCGAGAATAATCGAGAAAAAATAAAACTAAGAAACGACGAAAAATCTTATCGCATTTCATGGATCTTCATGATCGAATGCTAAAGAAAAATTAGCTACGCATATTTAAGAAAAAGACAACAATAATGTTGATGCGCGAAAATGGCACCGGCTAGTTAATAAGGAGGGGGTGCATTCGGTCTCACAAGCTGAGTGGAGAAAAGGATAAAGGCTGCGGGGGAAGAAGAATGAAAGAAGCTTCTGAGTACTCGAGAGTGGAGCAAATGCTTGTCAAGGAGTTGCGGGGATAGAGGACAGGGTGCTGAGAGCATCCGGGATGGCTGATGAGAAAAGGAGGTTAATCAGGAGCTGTCGAGCAGACGGGTACTTGGACGGTTGTACTTGCAGGTTGATGCCGAGAGGAAGCTGTGCTAAGCTGAGAAAAAGAGAGGGGCCGCTAGCAGCGGCAACAATAGACTTCGCCCGCCGTGGCTTAAATGCCACTCTTGCGACGGCTTTCCTTTGATTAATATCGAGAGTTACAACTTGCTAATACACCTTTTCAAGAAAGCAGTAAAGGGTATAAGAAGGAAGCTGGCAGCTAAGGAAGAAGTGCCAGAAGAGGCCACGCAGACTGAGGAGCGTAGCTGGCAGGCCGTGCGGTTAAGGGAATCGGGAGACCACGCAGACGGGAGAACCAGAGGCTAGTAGGCCGCGCGACTAAAGTCACAGAGGGGGGTGCGGACTGAGAAACGGAATCCGTAGGAGGAGGTCTTGCTCGCTGACTTCGAGCGTGAGCACCTTGGCGATGATTAGACCTCCCTTATTAGAGGCATGGGGGTCTATTTATAGTCCCGAGGAGGTAACAGCTTGCGGTGAAGTTACCCCCGGTGAGACGGTAACTTGAGCGAGAAGGAGATGGAGTCCGCCGAGTCCGCAATAGGAGGTGCAGACTGGGACTTAGTACTGAAGCCGGTGCTGCTGATGATAATATGAGAGACTTAGTGGCGGACTGCGATGCGGGTTCGCGGAGTCCGTCACTGCTGAGCTGGGACTGTGCGCCTGCTGCTCGGGTGGCGGATGCTGGAGGCCAAGCAGCGGACTGCAAGGAGAATCCGTTGAGTCCGCCGCTGCTGAACTGAGCGAGCTATAAGGGGTGCGAGCAGGAGAGTGCCCGCGGTGTCCGCCGAGTCCGCACGAGGTTATGCGGACTGGGACTGTCTTCTGGAGGATCTGCTGTCTAGCGGGCTAGAAGGAGTCCGCTACTACTTACTGAGTCCACGTCAAGGCCGCGGGCTGAGGAGAAGTTGACCATGTTGCTGCCGAGAATCTGGCACTGGCTAAGGAAAGGCGGACTGCAAAGAGAGTCCGCCAAGTCCGCCGAGTCCGCGGCTGCTGCAAAGCCGAGTTCGCTTACATTGGAGATGGAGAGCCTGGTTGTTGTTGTTGGGGTTCAGCGGTGAAGACAGACTGGAAGTCTCGACCGCATTTCAAGTATGCCAAGCTCGCGATGAACGGGACGTTGCTGCTGGTCTTGGCGGGTGGCCGGAGGTGGAGTCCGCGCTCTGTAGGCGAGCTGGAGTCCGCGCTCTATAGGCGGGTTGGAGGAGTCGGCTGGTTCCTACAAAGGACGCGATTTGTTGCCGACCTGGGCGGATAGGGAGTTGAGCCCAACAGAGAAACACCTGCGGAGACAAGCTTGCGGTTAAGCTGAAAAGGGAGCGGCCTACAGGGGCGGAATGCAGGAGCAGTCTGCGGCCCCTGCTGACCAAAGGAAGGCGAGCGTCCTGGTCTGTCAGACCGCTGAGATCGCGCAAGCCGCGCGGCCTGGGCAGACAGAGAATTCTGTCCGCCCACCCTAGGGCAACGCGGCTTCCAGGAGGAACCCGGGGCGGGCCGCAACGAGCGAGCTGGCTGCCTTGGGAAGGATCGCCGATTTCGGGGTTAACATAATCCCCGCACTTTTTAAAGTTCCGAATAGAACTTCGAAAAAGTTGGAGACCCACGAAAATCGTGATCCACCCCAAAGGAAAGAAAAGGTGGCAAGGAGAGATAGAACCTGAGCCTCTTCTTAGGAGTTTGGTGTTGTCTGTCTATTTTCCTGCAAGAGGAAAGTTAGGGTAGACATGTATGGGTGGTACATCTTGTGTGTACCTGAGTTTGCCTTTGCGAAATGAAGAAGATGTGTCTTCCACATAGTTCTGCAAAATGAAAGTGAGAGGAAAACATAGAAACATAAAAACTTGCAAGTACCTGATGGGGGCTTGCAAACACCTGTTATCCTCTACAAAAGGAAGGATGAAGAGTATACAAGAAGAAAAAATGAGCTGCAAGTACTTGAAAGTAACTTGGAAGTCTTTGCTGGTTTCTGCAAAAGTGAGGTTTAGAAACAAATTTGGGAGTAAAGAAAGCCGCAAATACCTGAAGGCAACTTGCAGGTATCTGCTGGTCTCTACAAAAGAAGAGTTAAAAGTAGGCACAATACATGAACTTGCAAGTACCTGTGAAGAAACTCGCAAGTATCAGATGATCTCTGCAAAATGAGAGTTACGAACAAACATGATATATGTGAGTAGCTTACAAGTACCTGTGAAGAAACTTGCAAGGGTCTGTTGATCTCTGCAAGAAGAGAGTTAGGAGCAGGCAGAACATGAAAATAGCATGCAAGTACTTGTGAAGAAACTTGCAAGGATATGATATTTTCTGCAAAGTGAGAGTTAGAAACAGGTATTGTATACAAAGAATAAGCTGCAAGTACCTGAATATGACTTGCAGGTGCCTGCTGACCACTGCAAAGAAAAGAGTGAGCAGCAGACATAGAATAGTGAATTAAACTGCAAGTAACTGAATGAGTCTTGCAGGTGTCTGCTGATCTCTACAAAGAGAAGAGTTAGAAGCAGACAATATATGAAAGAAGCTTGCAAGTACCTGGGAGAAGGCTTGCAAGTGTTAACTGTTGATAAGATAAGGTCGATATGACCAAATAGTATAGGAAGTGCCGGATACATCTTGGTAGAGCTTTGAGCAAGCAATGCATATAAGATGAGCTTAAGCAAAGTGAATGCTGGAAATCCTTTTGGTAGGTCGGATTAACCTGTTCACCTGTGAAAGAAGGCAGTTGACAAAAAAGAGGTCTATACTCGGAGATGACCAAGAAAGACTGGATGCTGCCACAAGAGATCACTAGTGGGCCTTATGCATCGCTTACCTGAGAAAGGTCATCCTGAGTATAGTCCTACTCAATGCGGGCTGGCCGCGCATCCTCTAGGAGGGCACAAAAGAGAAAAGCAAGGGAAATCCTGAGAAGGATAGCTAGAGGCACTGATCACATGCTTCGGGTTACTATATCACTGATCAATGAGACTGGTTGTGCCAAGAGGCCTATAGCTTGTCTGTGGATTGATCAGTGGAGTTGAGGACCCCGCGAAAGCATGGATTGGGAGCACTAGAGAACGCTCGGACATTACAGTCGTGAGATGATCGAAGAGACAAGACTATGTTTGATCGCCATTACTTGTCAAGCAAAGATCACTGTAACTGTGATGTATCCTAACAAAACACAGCAGAGCTAACACACGGGGCCTCCCTAGCACGCACTCTGTGTTAAATGTTAGCTAGGATCCAAAGTCTATTATTCCACAGTATGAGAGTCGGATAGCCCCCACTACACACATATGCGAAATCTCCACACGATATGTGGTCACTGTGGTCTTACGCCGGAATCCAATCACAAGGGGGCCTATAGCAAGACTCGGCGACATCTCTGGGGCTCAATGATCTCTTGGAGAAGAGAGAATAGAGGTGGAAGCAATACAAGAAGGGAACTGTGTCAGTATGAGATTCCTGATAAAAACTTTGTTGAAAATCAAGAATGAACACTAAGAAGTGTTTTGTAAAGAGAATGTTTGAAAAGGGTAAGAGTAGAGATAACCCATCATGGTTGTGAGAGAATTTGGTGGACTATGAAGTCCTTTGCTGGCTTAGAATAGCCTTCCAAGCACATCCTTGTCATCAGCATCAAAGCATTCGACAGTTTTGTTAACAATGAGGAGAGGGGGTTCTTCGACTAGGCTCACTCCTTTTGAGGAGCAAGGAATGTCTGTAACTTCTTTGCCCTTTGAGGTTGCTGGATCAGGGCGATCTTCTTTGGGAAGCAGGTCACGCATCTTACCCTGCCAGAGCATCCTTTGCACAAGCTGGCGGAGTGCTCGGCAGTTCTCAGTCAGGTGACCTGGCTCTTTGTGGAATTCGTAATAAGGTTCTTAATGCCTAGACCTTTGATCAGCTGGTCGGTAAGGCTTTTGTAGCTAGCCCTATATTTCATGATCTGTCTTACTTCTAGCATGGCTTTATCTAGTTCAGACTCATGCAAGTCATCATCTAGCTGATGGTAGACTGCAGCTGTTTGAGAAGAATCTAGTGGTAGCAATGAATCTTGAGCACGATCGCGGCTCAGGAAAGGGTATTGATGGCGCTGAAACCTTTTTCCCTTCCTCGAATGAGTTGGGAAATCATTGTGAGGAGACCTCGGAGGCTGCTTGTGAAAAGGATTTTTCTCTGATATGAGCTTGGAGACGAAGCCTGGGTTGCTCTTTTCGCCTCAGATGTATGAGTTGGTTAGAGCAATCAACTCTTGGTATGTCCTTGGTGCATGGACATTGACTTCAAACTTGAGAGGCCCTTCACGGAGACCATGGATAAGAGCCACTCGGTACATTTCTTGGCTAACAATCTCGCTGTCCAAAAGTTCTCTTTGGAAACAATCAACGAACTGAGACCAAGTTTCATTGCCACTCTGCTTGATCTCGAAGAGGGCTTCAGGACTGCCCTTTCTCTTGGTTGAAGTAGAGAATCTGAGCAAGAACTCCCTTCGCAGATCAGCAAAGGAAGTGATGGAGTGAGGGCGAAGACCATAGAACCAGTCCCTCACTTGCCCATCAAACGTTGTGACAAGAAGATAGCACTTGGTTGCATCTGAAAGGGTTTTTAGAGCAACAGCTGATTCAAAGGCTTGAAGATACTTCACTGGATCAGTCTCTCCGATGTAGATTGGTAACCGGGGCTCTCTGAAATTTGCTGGAGTTGGTTCATGACAAACATTCTCTGCAAATGGCGAAGGATCTTCATGTTCTCCTACAACATAAGGATAAAAAGGAGCATAAGCTGCAGCTACAAAAGGAGCAGGAGGGTAAAAGGGAAAAGTTATTGCAGGAGGAGCAAAAGCAGGAGCTGCATGGTAAGGGTGACATCCCTGAAAGTTGAGAAATCTTGCAAGGCTTCCCTGGGCTGCTTCCCTGAAGAAGTTTTGGCGAGCAGAAAATTCTTCATCTTGAGGTCGTAGAGGAGCTGCAGGCCCTTGCGGGAAGGTTGCTGTGTAAGGAAGATAGACCGGTGGGCAAGCTGGAGGACAAGCTTGCTGGTGCTCCAAAGTTTGTGCTGGATTGATCGGAGCAGCTGGAGCTGTTGCTGGTTGAGAGTCTAGCTGCTGCGTGATCATAGCGAGCATTTGGTTGATTGCTTGGAACTGCTGAGCATTCTCACGGCATGATTGCTCAAAGGCCTCCCAGAGAGTATCACCTCTAGGACTTGGAGCAAAGTTCTCAGCTGGTTGACAATCTGACATGGCTAACGGTCGCTGTTCACCATTTGTTCGGATCTGAAGGTCGCGTGTTAACTGTTGATGCGCGAAAATGACACCGGCTAGTTAACACGGAGGGGGTGTGTTTGGTCTCACAAGCTGAGTGGAGAAAAAGATAAAGGCTGCGAGGGAAGAGGAATGAAGGAAGCTTCTGAGTGCTCGAGAGTGGAGCAAACGCTTGTCAAGGAGTTGCTGGGATAGAGGAGAGGGTGTTGAGAGAAGCCGAGAAGGCTTATGATAAAAGTAGGTTGATCAGGAGGTGCCGAGAAGACGGGTACTTGGACGGTTGTGCTTGCAGGTTGATGCCGAGAGGAAGCTAAGCTGAGCTGAGAAAAAGAGAGGGGCCGCTAGCAGCGGCAACAACAGACTTCGCCCGCCGCTTCTTAAATACCAATCTTGTGACGGGCTTTCCTTTGATTAATAGCGAGAGTTACAACTTGCTAATACACCTTTTCAAGAAAGCAGTAAAGGGTACAAGAAGGAAGCTGGCGGCTAAGGAAGAAGTGCCAGAAGAGGCCACACGGACTGAAGAGCGTAGCTGGCAGGCCACGTGGTTAAGGGAATCGGGAGACCATGCGGACTGGAGTACCAGAGGCCAGCAGGCCGCGCGACTAAAGGCACAGAGGGGGTGCGGACTAAGAAACGGAATCCGCACGAGGAGGGCTTGCTGGCTGACTTCGAGCGTGAGCACCTTGGCGATGATCAGACCTCTCTTATGAGAGGCATGGGGGTCTATTTATAGGCCCGAGGAGGTAACAGCTTGCAGTGACGTTACCCCCGGTGAGACGGTAACTTGAGCGAGAAGGAGACGGAGTCCGCCGAGTCCGCAATAGGCCGCGCGGACTGGGACTTGGTACTGAAGCCGGTGTGCTGACGGGAAAATGGGAGACTTAGTGGCGGACTGCGATGCGGGTTCGCGGAGTCCGTCGCTGTTGAGCTGGGACTGTCCGCCTGCTGCTGGGGTGGCGGATGCTGGAGGCCAAGCGACGGACTACAAGGAGAATCCGCTGAGTCCGCCGCTGCTAAACTGAGCGAGTTATAAGGGGTGCGAGCAGGAGAGTGCCCGCGGAGTCCGCCGAGTCCGCACGAGGTTATGCGGACTGGGACTGTCTTCTGGAGGATCTGCTGCCTAGCGGGCTGGTTGGAGTCCACTACTGACTGAGTCCGCGCCAAGGTCGTGGACTGAGGAGGAGTTGACCCTGCTGCTGCCGAGAAGCTGGCGCTGGCTAAGGAAAGGCGGACTGCAAAGAGAGACTGCCAAGTCCGCCGAGTACGCGGCTGCTACAAAGCCGAGTCCACTTACATTGGAGATGGAGAGCCTGGTTATTATTGTTGGGGTTCAGCGGTGAAGGCGGACTGGAAGTCTCGACCGCACTTCGAGTCCGCCGAGCTCGCGATGAACGGGACGTTGTTGCTGGCTTGGCGGGTGGCCGGAGCTCGAGTCTGCGCTCTATAGGCGGGCTGGACGAGTCGGCTAGTTCCTGCAAAGGACGCGACTTGTTTGCGACCTGGGCGGATAGGGAGTTGAGCCCGACAGAGAAACACCTGCGGAAACAAGCTTACGGTTAAGCTAAAAAGGGGTCGGCCTGCAGAGGCGGACTGCATGAGTAGTCCGCGACCCCTGCCGACCAAAGGAAGGCACGCGGCCTGGTCGGTCAGACCGCTGAGACCGCGCAAGCCGCGTGGCCTGGGCGGACAGAGAATTCTGTCCGGCCACCTTAGGGCAACGCAGCTTCCAGGAGGAACCCGTGGCAGGCCGCAACGAGCGAGCTGGCTGCCTTGGGAAGGGTCGCCGATTTCGGGGTTAACAAATAAGATAGATAAATTTCATTTTTGTTGATTGACAAAAAAGAGTACACAATAATAATAAAAAGACAATATTATAGTACCAAGAAAAAGAGTACAATAATGAAAAGAACTTAACAACAAGTAAGAAAATAACTCTCTTTTGAAATAGCACTCTCACTTGGTCTCCAAAATCCAACCTTTTTAAAAGCATGAGGCAAGTGCACCTTATATAGATGAGGGGGAAGGTTCTAGAGGGAGGTGTAGATGAATGAGCACAAGGGGGAGGTCGGCCATGCATGTATAGGGAGATGCATGAATGGTATTAATGAGGGGCAGAGTGAAGGGGAGAGAGAGAACAAAGTTCAAGGAATGTTATTTAAAGAAATAAAAATAGAAAAATAGAAAAATAGGAATAGAAGAAGGGTGGATGCATAAGTAATAAATGAGGGGAGAAAAATATAAAAGAAAAGGGGGGAGCGAGAGAAGGCCGACCCATGCATGTATTCAAATGGGTCGCATTATGTGCGCTCGGGAATTATGGTTGCGCTTGAGATAAAGGGGCTCGGGAATTATGGTTGGGCTTGAGATAAAGGGGCTCGGGTTGGACTTGAAGGAGGGCTGGTTGCACCATGTGGGCTCGAGTTGTGTGGTGGGGCTGCATCAACTTCATCTCGAACAGAATCTCGACAAGGTCAAGTGATACCAGTTTGTAAGACCCCTCCCCCTTACCAAGGAGGCTCCCGGTCTTATGCCTAGAACAACCGTCTTACGGTGGCACTAACGCACGGGTTAGTCGACACCGCAACACACCGATTCTGCCGGCTAGTGCGATCAAAAAACCTGTAGGCCAATTTGAGAAGTAGAAGTAATACATAGCAGAGTACAACACAGCTAGTCCACAGTCACAGTACAAATCATACATATATATGAATGAAAGAGTACACAGTCCACAATGAGAATAAAAATAGCAGAGTAATAAGGGCTTTTGCCCAGTACATCATATGAATAAACTCTCCTCTAAAAATATCAAAACAGCAGAAACTAATCAAATAATCTCGTACTCATCCCACCTGAGGTAGCGCTGTAGTAGTAGTAGTAGGTGGTGGTATCAACTCCTTACGCCCTGTCACCTCGTCATGTCGGTCGTCCTGGTGCGCCGTCTCCTCGAGCTCCTAAAAATAGTTTGGTCACCGACCATTAGTAAAAAAGACTAAGTCATTTCCTCCGCACCTCGCCCCGCAACTCCTAGGAACCATGCGGGAGGATGAAACAGAGGACTATCAAGGGGTAACAAAAGGAAAGCAGGTGACAAGGGAAACTAAGCTACCAAGTAAGAGTGTGAGCAGTAAATCTACACTAGCAGTTCTATGTATATAACATGAAAAAAAAGCATGCACAGTACAAGTAAGTAAAGAACTGAAAGTAAGAGCAGAAAAGTAAAGCTATGCTATCACTACAAACGTACCTTAACTTATACAAATTCCCATACAAATTTATAAGTTAAGGTTTCCAGAAAATTTAACTTATCATATAAAAGAGCTCATACTAATTTATATGATAAGGATCTATGAAGCGTATGACCGAATATGAATGAATGTTTATGATGCAATTTATGTAACAGGCAAGTGCAACTCACACACAATGACTCTGTGATCATAGATCTTTAGTTTCCACTTTTTGAGAGCTAGCTTCACTCTCGGGTACCAGCGTTGTGGCTACGGCAGCAGCGGAGCGGGCATCTCCACTTTTAGGTAAGTATGCACACTACCAAACCTTAGACCCCACTCATACGCCTCTGTACACGTCCTAGGTGCACTCTAGAGTCCATGCATACGTACTTTGCTGACAGCCCGTCAGTCTAGTTGGGTCGGGTGTACGTTATCGGGGGTCGTCGTCTAGACTGTAGTGTAAAACAACCCACTGGCCCCTCAAACCCTCACACCCACCTAGTTCACCATACTGCCATCGGTATGACAATCGGCCAGTACCGTATGTCCAGGAAATGGCTGGAAACTTTTTGTTGGGTACATTGGTCAAATGTACCTGATTTGAAGAAGCCTCACCCAACTCAATGATATACATCATAATGTATTTGATGTATGTTTGAGTTACTTGTGCAGGTTAAGAAATCACTGGACTGAAGCAAAAAGTTTCTAAGTCCATATGTCGACACCCAGAGGGAAAGTGTCGACACTTTGCAGATTGCAATAAAATAACCCCAGGCTTGCCGAATCCCCACAAATAAAATATAACGTTAGAACCATAATTAGTAATTTTTAAGATAATTTTATAGAAATAAAGAAAGAAAATACGTAAATATCAAAATATAATATAAGATATTATTAAAAATAATCAATCAAATACTAGTCATCAAATACCCCATGCATGAGTATTTGCTTGTCCCCAAACAAATGAAATTAAAATTTCGGGAAGAGAAATAAAAGTAGAAGAAAAAAAAACTTTAGGTTTCATAATTTAAGAAAATCAAAATATGAAAAATTAAACTATCCTAATTTCTATGTTAATAATTAGTGGGGTGAGAAGTTCACAATAGTAAACTAGAAAAAGGAGACCTAAAAATATCATTAGAACATAAAAAAGAGTTACACATTTCTAAATCCCTAAAACAAGGCATCCAAAATTTTAGGAGAAAAAGAAAGACAAAAGTAGAAATTCTAAATAAAGGCGCATTGAACGAGCTACTGTCGAAATTTGTGAAGTAGAAGTGGTTGACGGGACAGGCCGGGCGGCCTGGGCGGACAACATCGGCGGACTAGGCGGACTGGGCAGACTGTTGTATGCGGCCTGGTGGAAAGTCTAGTGGAAGCCGACTGTTCTTCTGAGCGGGTAGCACGGGTGAAGTCCGCGGACTATGCGGCCTGTTATCTGCGGATAGGACGTTGGATGTTTGCTTTAGGCAAGGAGCGGCCTGAGTGGATAGAGGCTTGCGGACTGGTGCATTGCTCAATGGCCATGATGCAAGCTTGTGCTGATTGGCGGTTTTGGCTCATGTCCGCGGGAAGCTTGCGGACTAGTGTGTCCACAGTCTGGGCTGTTGCGGACTGGGCTTAGAGCTTGGCTGAGGCCTTATCGAGCTCTAGTGATACAGCAGGTGCTTTGCTATGGAGGTCGTTGACGGACTGGTGTGTGGAGTCCGGGAGATGGCTGCTGCGTTGGGCAGGTGTGCGAGTAGCTTGCGGACTGTTGGCGGTCTGTGTGCTAGGGTGTTTGACGGACGGGAGTTTATGTCCGCCATGCTCGCATTGGCCTTTGATGGTTTTGGACTTGGTCACACTCTGTGCCAAGACCTGTGTGTCCGCAGTATCCGCCAAGTCCGTTGTTGACCGGGCGGACTGTTGCTATCTGCCTTTGTTCGTGGACTTGTGGCGGATTGAGGCTTGAGTCTTGCAGACTGCCTCGGGTTTGTGCGGACAGCCATTGAAGGGGGTTGCTGTCCTGCAGTGGTTGGAGGCTTTGTGAGCTGATGCCTTGTACGCATAGCTTGGGTGGATTGATGAGGGTTCGCCAATGTTGCCTTGCTCCTGGCGGTTTTCCTTGGTACCGGCTAAGTCCTTGCGGACTCGATGGACGGTGTTTTGCTATCGTGCGGGCTAGGGCGGTGTCGCTATCTCTAGGGCGGTGATCACACTGCTTACCTCGCCTATAAATAAGACCCCCCTGACAGGTTTATAATAACTGAGTGAACAATAAGTTGGGTTCGGCGAGGTGCTGCGGTCTCAGTTGTTCTATCTGCACGGATTGATTCAGAGTTAACTGTGTGCTATGTGCAGGTCGCGCGGGTAGCTTCAAGGAGCCAGGAGTTTGGCTGTGACTTCGGTCAAGTACTTGGAAGTTGTGCGATCTCTGCGGATTCAGCAGGAGGTCGCTCTGCGGCTTGTCAGCTCTGTTTCGACTTTGCCAGCTTCAAGAACCTATCCGCCATCTTCAGGCGGGTAGGCGGTTTGTTCCTCAGTTCATCTTCAGCAGGCCCCCTGACCGCGAATGTAAGTTTATAATTTCCTTTTCATTTTTCAAAGATGATAACCCATCACAATAATAATATTTAAGTAATACTCAAAGTCTAGTGTGAAATAGGAATGACATTTTGGCTTTGGTGAAAAATGAAAGGTGGAGCTAAACAAAGAAAAATGGAAAAAGGCCCAAAGTTGTTTTAGCAAAGGTGAAATATTTGGGTGGGCAAAAAGGTACATACGGGTCAAAGGGTGGCCTAAATCATTTCTAAAGTTCGTGAAAAGCGGCGCAAATGTTTCAAGAGTCGCTAGAGACAAGTTCTAGACACCAATAAAGAATTACCCCAAAATGAAAAAGTGATAATGTTATCTAGCAACCGTTCATACGCAATTAAACCGAATAAAAAGAAAACTACAATTTGCTAACTTACAACGTAGAAAAAACAGATGCCTATATTTAAGAACTAGAAAATAGTAAAACTAAGCAATGTTAAAATAATAGATTTAGAAAACCGATTCAAAGAAACTCTACTTAGAACTAAAGAATCGCAGGGGCATACACACTACTAGAAGAAACATAAAAATAAAGACAAAATAACTTTTGATTTTGATTTTCAAATAGATTTTAGCAATTTTTTTAGATTTTTGATTTTTTTTGGGGTTTTGTATTATCTAGTTTTTTTATTTTTGATAAAGTTAAAGAAAAAGTAGTACTCCTAAGAGGCTTAATATAACTATAATAATTGTTTTTTGTAAAAAAAGAAAAAAATGGAAAGAAAGAAAATAAACGAAACCCTCCCCCATGCTTAGATTTTTCATTTCCCTCAATGAAAAAGAAAAAAACGAGAAAGTGAAGGAGAAGAGCGGGATAGAAAATGCAGTAAAGTAAAAATAAGAAAAAAGAACAGGACTTCCCCGAGTTTGTGAGGCCAAAAGCGGATGTCGCTCGCCCATGCTTGCGCTTGAATTCACTTTATAAACAGCAGGCTTGACTTGATCCTTCTTGAAATCAGCAACATTGGAGCGGCAATCGCGAACTTGCACTTGTTTGGCCACCGGGAGGAAGAGCAAAATACAAAAATTAAAGCAGAAAAATCCTTGGGCAGGCCCCCAAGAGTGTTCTTTGTTTAACAATATAAAGTTCAAAAAATAATTAATGGTGTATAATAATATGAAGTCCAGAAAAAAGAAAGAGTTTCACATGAAAAGAAACATTGAGAGACAAAAATAAGATGCTCCTTTGTAGGAGATACCGAATCGTTTGAAAAATACAACTTCAATCTATGCACATTAACTTTGAAGTCACCCTTGTCCGGGTGCGAGAGCAACACAGTTCCATACAAAAAAACTTGCTTTATCGTAAACGGTCCAGACCATCGAGACTTAAGCTTTCCAGGGCAAAGACGTAAACGCGAATTAAAAAGAAGAACCTGATTGCCTGGTTTAAATGTTTTAGGGTGGCGCAGGTGTTAAAATTCAACAAACCCGCAGACGCCACCTCAGATATCATGTTGAAACTCAACAAACCGGAGGAGGACACGTCCACTTATAATGTTGAATGCTTTCCCGGATCTTGGAGTTAGCAGGGGTTATCTCAACAGAGCAGTAACAACCAGCAACACATGCAGCACAAATGTCTTTATTGATAAAGAGCAAACTTATTTACAAGGAGAGACATACATGGCGAGACATGCTTCACCAAACAACCAAACCAGGAGAACAGAGACAATTACAAAGACAAGAAACAAAACAAGCCGCGCGGACTCAATCAACGAGCTGCCGGTTTACTGCTGTGGAGTCCGCTCAGTCCGCCAGGTCGCCAGACCGCAACCCAAGCCGCGCGAACTACCCCTTATTCCAATGCTTAACTCTTCACCACCGATCTGCAGGCCGCCTGATCGGGAGGTCACCTAGCCGCCAGACCGCACACGCTGCGCCACCGAAAGGAACAGTCCTCCTGAAGTAGGAGACTTCCTGAACTCCGAACCAAGTTGCCAAAGAGAAGACTGTCTAGTCGCTATCAGCGACTTGCTGTTTACCGCCTGTTGCTTAACTGCAGAGTCCGCACTGTCCCTGACCGCAATCAGAGCCAAGTCCTGGCTTTCCAGCGCTATCCGCACAACCTACACAACACAACCCAGTCAACACTCAAACCGTGCGGACACCAAGGTCCAGTCCGCAGCAACTTACGCGAGCTCAAATACTGTTCACTTACTTCGGTTCTGTCTGTTGAGGTTTTTTTGTTCCTGATGTGGCATGGGTCCTATTTATAGGCACGATGATTAGTATGGTCACCGCCCTAGCCGATAGGAACACCGCCACATCCCGCAGCAAGAACAAGTGTATCCGCAAGCCCGCAGATACACACACCAGTCCGCCGCTCCCGTGCAGATAGCCTGCCCGCCTAGCTTCTCCAAGGCCGGACTCCAATCTCCAGTCCACCTTGTCGCAAGGGCCAAGTCAGGACCACCACAGCCGGACTCTGTAACAGCTATGTCCGCCAATCTACGGACAAGGCATCAGCCCGCATAACCCGAGCCTGCAGCCTCGTCATCAAGGCACCTGCCGGACTCAGCGGACACCCGGCTTCCATCCGCACATCCCGAGTCCATTGCCTCATCTCCAAGGCGCCGCCGGACTCTGCGGACATGCCGATCCAGTCTGCTTACACAGCAAACTCCAGTCTGCATTCCTGAATTCATAACCTCATCACAAGGCTAAACCGAACTCAGCGGACTCCAGCTCTAGTCTGCACGCTCTTGCACAGGCAATCCTCCAGTCCACATATCCCCAAGCTAGCAAACAAGGCAACACCACTTCTATTAGGCTTGGCGGACTGAGAAAGTAGCCCGCGGTCCACTGCACGATTTCCCCGGACTAAGCCAACCTGGACTTGGTTCAAAACCCACCAAGTCCATCCCATTGGCCGCAAGGGCCAGTCCGCACTTACTGGCGGACACTGGATCTAGCCCGCCATACCGGGCAACCTCCAGCTTCTGTCCGCATTGACCGGCGGTCTCTGCGACTTCCACTTGCCGCTGCACTAGAGCAAGACCAAGGCAACTGCCAAACCGGTCTTTCGAGCTCCAGTTCATCAGACCGCTTCATGCCGGACTCTACGGATAGGATTTCTATCCGCCCGGTTACTTCCTGGGATCCAACTGCCTGCTGAGTATTTGTCGGCCTGACAGACCGCTGCTGCTATCCGCGTAGTCCGCGCGAACAAACCGCCCAGGCTGCCACAGAGCAAACCGCCTGCAACATCCCTGCCGACGTAGCAGTCCGCCAACCCTGTCCGCGTAGTCTGCGCGGATAGGTTGCCTAAGCCTTCCATTCACCCACTTTCACTTCACAATTTTCAACACTCCCCCTTGAAGTGAGAAGTGGTGAATAACCCAAGCAGCTCCCGTAACCTTGCACCTGGTCCCTCCGATAGCATTTATGAAGAGATGTCCAAGACATAGTCCTCGCCCCGCATATCATGGACCATGAGGGAGCCCTCCAGCATCTCCAAAAAGGAGCCATGCTTCCCTCTGCCTTCTTTAGCTTCAACCTCCACTCATGCATCACAGGAGTATCACCAACTACCTTGGGCACAGAAGCCCAATCCTTATTATCTCTGAGAGAAGTCACGTCTTCAGCCTTGGTGTCGACAACCTCCTTGATTCTAGTGGGGTTATCACAGCCAGAATTACCTTGCTCGACCTGAGGGCTAACAAAGAAACACGGAACCAAGTCTGTCGTCTTCCCTTCGCTATATCGATCTGGTGGCTTACTGATCCTCTTCGATCTCCGAAAAACCTGATCATGGCTAACCACCTCCGCTTCTTCTAGACCAGCTCCGTTTCCGGGCAAACCTGGAACAATGCTCCCCTTGCTCCCTGAACAAGATGCCTCCTTACTGGAATCAGAAGCACCTGGAGCTACGCTCCCCCTGCTACCTGAACCAGAAGACTCTCCTCTTGAACAAGAACTACCTGTAACATCACTCCCCCTGCTTCCTGAATCAGAAGCCTCCGCCTTCGAGCCAGAAGAACTTGGAGCATCGCTCCCTCTACTTCCTGACCCTGACACCTATGCCCCGGAGCTAGAACAACCTGGAGCTCCTGGTGACTCAGGCAACTCCACTTCCTTAGCAGCAGCCTCCTTCAGCCCACCATCTGACCTGCTTATCTCTAGCTCCACATGAGAGATACCCCAATACGACGTCAACTCATCGAAGACAATGTCTCTCAACACTATGAGTTTCTTCGTCGCAGGATACATACACCTCCATCTTCTCCTCTGCTCATCATACCCAACAAAGACTAGCTTTGTCATGAGAGCACCCGGAGAGTGTATGTAGCAGGTGGATCCAAACACCCGAAGATGTTTCATGCTGGGCTTTACTCCGAACATCAGCTCATAAGGAGTCTTCACTATGATCGGACTAAGAGGCATCCAGTTGATGACATGAGCAGCACAGGCCATCCCTTCCGCCCAAAGAGCCTTCAGAACGCCTTTACTCTGAAGCCAACACTTGCAGGTCTCCGTTAACCAACGGATCATCTGAGCTGCAATACTACCTTGTTGTGAAGTATGTCCACAAGAAAGCTCCTTTCGGATCACTTCCTTCCTGCAAAAGTGTGAGAACTCGGTTGAGCCAAACTCACCACCGATGCTTGTCCTCAACACTTTGATCCTCCGCCCAAGCTGGACTTTCACAAGCTTCTTGAACTCCACAAACAAGCGCATCATGTTGGACTTCTTCTTCATGAAGTATACCCAAGTATACCTTGAATAGTCATCAACCAATATTAGCATGAACCTGCTGCCTCCAAGACTGGCCGTGACGGTCGGTCCCACCAGAGCACAATGGACAACCTCCAATGGTGCTTTACATCTGGATTGTGATTTATCAACCATGAAGCGATAGGCTCCACTTTCCTGACATCCCGCACACCCCCCACCATCGTCATAGGATGACAACTTAGGCAGCCCTCTTACGAGTCTTTTTTCTGCCATTGCTTTCAGCTTGTCCATCCCTACATGCCCCAGTCTTTCATGCCAGATAGCTGCACTATCACTGGCATTCATCCGATCAGCTCCAGAACTAGTTGATGTCCCAACTACGTTCTTCTCCTTACCTCCGACATGAGCTACGTTCGCCGAGAGCAAGATAACCTTGCACTCCTTCCGGAGATGACAATGCTGCTTGCATTTATAGCACTGTGGTCCTTCCTTCCTCTTCTTATCACTCCTAGGAGAAACACTCCTTTCTTCCTGATACGAAGTAGAGGGACCATCATCAGCAGCAACCTTCACCTCCTTCCTGAACAACCCATCAAGGGAAGTCCAAACGTCCGCAGCTGACCGACATCCGCTGATGTGGTCCAAGAGCTCCGATGAGATCACCTGCTTGAGAATAGACTCCGCTTTCGCATTTGTCTCCTTCCAAGATCTCAACGCATCAGCATTGCAAGCAGTAGCCTCTTGTCTTCCTGATCCGCATACAACCTCCCAAAGGTCCTTGCCAAGAAGAAAGCTCTTCATATAGGACTTCCACCGTTCACAGTTCGTCTCTGTAAGGAGATCAATTCCAAGACAACTTGCATCCTCCACTGCCATGGTTCTACCACTGGTTTCCTCTACACAAGAGCAACTACTTCCATTGAGCACGGCTTGACAACTCCAACCTCCCTCTGATACCATGTTAAAATTCAACAAACCCGCAGACGCCACCTCGGATATCCTGTTGAAACTCAACAAACCGGAGGAGGACACATCCACTTATAATGTTGAGCGCTTTCCCGGATCTTGGAGTTAGCAGGGGTTATCTCAACAGAGCAGTAACAACCAGCAACACATGCAGCACAAGTGTTTTTATTGATCAAGAGCAAACTTCTTTACAAAACGAGACATACATGACGAGACATGCTTCACCAAACAACCAAACCAGGAGAACAGAGACGTTTACAAAGACAAGAAACAAAACAAGCCGCGCGGACTCAATCAACAAGCTACCGGTTTACTGCTATGGAGTCCGCTCAGTCCGCCAGGTCGCCAGACCGCAACCCAAGCAGCGCGGACTACCCCTTATTCCAATGCTTAACTCTTCAGTGCCGATCTGCAGGCCGCCTGACCGCGAGGTCGCCTACCCGCCAGACCGCACACGCTGCGCCACCGAAAGGAATAGTCCGCCTGAAGTAGGCGACGTCCTGAACTCCGAACCAAGGATCCAAAGAGAAGACTGCCTAGTCGCTATCCGCGACTTGCTGTTTACCGTCTGTTACTTAACCGCAGAGTCCGCACTGTCCCTGACCGCAATCAGAGCCAAGTCCTGGCTTTCCAGCGCTATCCGCACAACCTGCACAACACAACCCAGTCAACTCTCAAACCGCGCGGACACCAAGGTGCAGTCCGCAACAACTTACGCGAGCTCAAATACTGTTCACTTACTTCGGTTCTGTTTGTTGAGGTTTTTTTGTTCCTGATGTGACATGGGTCTTATTTATAGGCACGACGATGAGTATGGTCACCGCCCTAGCCGATAGGAACACCGCCACATCCCGCTGCAAGAACAAGTGTATCCGTAAGCCCGCGGATACACACACCAGTCCGCCACTCCCGTGCAGATAGCCTGCCCGCCTAGCTTCTCCAAGGCCGGACTCCAATCTCCAGTCCGCCTTGTCGCCAAGGGCCAAGCCAGGACCACCACAGCTGGACTTTGCAACATCTATGTCCGCCAATCTGCGGACAAGGCATCAGCCCGCATAACCCAAGCCTGCAGCCTCGTCATCAAGGCACCTGCCGAACTCAGCGGACACCCGACTTCCATCCACACATCCCGAGTCCATTGCCTCATCTCCAAGGCACCGCTGGACTCTGCGAACACGCCGATCCAGTCTGCTTACACAGCAAACTCCAGTCCGCATTCCTGAATTCATAACCTCATCACAAGGCTAAACCGAACTCAGCGGACTCCAGCTCCAGTCTGCACGCTCTTGCACAGGCAATCCTCCAGTCCGCATATCCCCAAGCTAGTAAACAAGGCAACAACACTTCTACTAGGCTTGGAGGACTGAGAAAGCAGCCCGCGCTCCACTACGCGATTCCATCGGACTGAGCCAACCTGGACTTGGTTCAAAACCCACCAAGTCCAGCCCACTGGCCGCAAGGGCCAGTCCGCACTTACTGGCAGACACTGGATCTAGCCCGCCATACCGGGCGACCTCCAGCTTCTGTCCGCACTGACCGGCGGTCTCCGCGACTTCCACTTGCCGCTACACCAGAGCAAGACCAAGACAACTGCCAAACCGGTATGCCAAGATCCAGTTCATCAGTCTGTTTCATGCCGGACTCTGCGGATAGGATTTCTATCCGCCCGGTAACTTCCTGGGATCTAACTGCCTGCTGAGTATTCTTCGGCCTGACAGATCGCTGCTGCTGTCCGCGTAGTCCGCGTGAACAGACCGCCCAGGCCGCCACAGAGCAAACTGCCTGCAACATCCCTGCCGACTTAGCAGTCCGCCAACCCTGTCCGCGTAGTCCGCGCGGATAGGTTGCCCAAGCCTTCCATTCACCCACATTCACTTCACAATTTTCAACAGCAGGTTCTTATCGTGATAAAATTTCGTGCATTCTTTATAGATTTGGTTGTTCTCATATGCGTTCGCTTGCCACTCGTCGAGTTCATTTGGTTGATTTTTTTTGTGCTCACCAACCGAGTGTGGATTGAAATTAAAAAAATTTAATGCCCAGTACGTATGGTGTTCTACTTCTACCGGGAGATGCCACGATTTTTCATACTCCAATCGGAAAGGAGTACAGCTGATAGTGGTCTTGTACGCTGTCCGATATGCCCAAACAGCATCGTCTAACTTTAAGGACCAATCTTTACAAGAAGTAGAAACATTTTTTCCAAAATTCTTTTAAGTTCGCGATTGACTACCTCGACCTGACCGTTCGTTTGGGGGTGATAAGCGGTGGATAGTTTATGCGTAATGCCGTATTTAGTTAAAGCTTTAGTGAGCTGAGCGTTGCAGAAATGACTTTCCCTATCACTAGCGATTGCCTGAGGAAAACAAAAACTAGAAAATAATTTTTTTAGAAAATAAACTATGACTCGAGCATCGTTACTAGGTAAAGCTTGGGCCTCCGCCCACATAGAAACATAATCTACGGCAACTAGAATATATTTATTACCTAACCTTGAGGGAAACGGGCATACAAAGTCAATGCCCCACAAATCGAAAACTTCACACTCAAGAAAATAATTTTGTTCCATTTCATTTTTATTGAATATGTTTCCAGTCCGCTGGCACCGATCACACCTGCTCACAAAGATTTGTGCATCTTTAAATATGCTTGACCAATAAAAGCCAACACCAAGCACTTTGTGGGCGGTGCGGTTTGCTTGAAAATGCCCGCCAGTCGGACCTTCATGAACATGCTTCAAAATCTATTGACCTTCTTCCCGGGAACACATCTTCTAATTACCACCTGGTCCGCACAAATGCGGAATTGAAAGGGGTCCTCCTAAAAATAATACTTTAACTCAGCAAAGAATTTCTTCTTTTGCTGAGAAGAGTACTCTTTTGAAAGGACCCGGGCCACGAGATAATTGGGCAGATCGGCAAACCAGGGGGTAGAAGAAGAAACATTTAAGATTTGTTCATCTGGAAAAGAATCATTAATAAAATTTTCATTTAAAACACCGATTTCAGGATTTTTGAGGCGAGAAAGATGATCAGCCGCTAGTTTTTCCGCTCCTTTCTTATCCCGAATCTCCAAGTCGAATTCTTGAAGTAAGAGGATCCAGCGAATAAGGCGCGTCTTGGCTTCTGGTTTAGAAAGGAGGTACTTCAAAGCGGAATGATCCGTAAAAACGATAACCTTAGAAAGAGTAAAGTACGGTCGGAATTTATCAAATGTGAAAATAACAGCTAAGAGTTCCTTTTCGGTTGTGGTGTATTTTTCCTGTGCTGAATTAAGTGTTTTACTCGCGTAATAAATTGGGTGGAAATTCTTAGCTATTCGTTGTCCTAGCACCGCACCGACCGCAAAACTACTCGCATCGCACATTATTTCGAAAGGCAAATCCCAAACTGGGGCGATCATAATTGGAGCATTAATAAGTTTAGATTTAATCAATTCAAAAACAACTAGACATGATTCGTCAAAATTAAATGGGGGGTATTTTTCCAGAAGTTGGGTTAGAGGCTTGGTGATTTTAGAAAAGTCTTTAATGAAGCGCCTATAAAATCCCGCATGGCCTAGAAAACTCCTAATCGCTTTTATGTTCGTAGGCGGCGACAACTTCTCAATCACCTTGATCTTAGCTCGATCGTCCTCGATTCCCCTAGCAGAGATTTTATGTCCTAAAACTAGACCTTCTCTGACCATAAAGTGGCATTTTTCCTAGTTTAAAACCAGGTTCATTTCCTCGCATCGTTCTAAGACCTTTGCTAGATTTTGTAAACATAAAGAGAAAGAGTCACCGAAAATAGAAAAGTCGTCCATAAAGACTTCCATTATACTTTAAACGTATTTATCGAAAATTTCTAACATGCACCGCTGAAAGGTAGTTGGTGCGGTGCAGAGACCGAAAGACATCCTACGGTAAGCGAAAGTTCCGAAGCGGCAAGTGAATGTTGTCTTCTCTTGGTTCTCGAGTACGATGGGGATTTGGAAATACCCCGAGAGACGGTCTAGAAAGCAATAGAAACTATGCATGGATAACCGTTCTAAAATCTGATTGATAAAGGGGAGGGGGAAGTGATCTTTACGAGTGGCATCGTTTAGCTTATGGTAGTTGATGCACATCCTCCAGCCCGTTACCGTCCTAGTTGGAATTAAATCGTTGTTCTCATTCGTCACTACTGTGATCCCACCCTTCTTAGGTACAACCTGGACCGGACTTACCCACTTACTATTGGAAATTGGTTAAATTATTCCCGTATTTAATAATTTAAGCACCTCTCCCTTTATGATCTCTTTCATTTTCGGATTAAGATGACATTAAGGTTGGACTACGCTTTTAGAGTTATTTTTGAAAAATATTCTACGGGTGCAAAAAGAGGGGCTAATGCCAGAAATATCATATATTTTTCACGCTATAGCTCGGAGATGCCTTTGAAGCACTTCGATCAATTGATCGTTCTCGGATTGATAAAGAAAGTCCAAAATTATAAATGGCAATTTAGAATTTTTTTTCCAAAAAATTATATTTAAGATGTTCGGGGAGTGGTTTTAATTCAAGGTTGGGTGGTTCATCATAAGAGTTTTTCAATTTTTTTTCTTTTTCAAAAGTAAGATTTTAAAAATTCTTTTGTCTAAAAATAGGTTGATTTTCAAAATTGGCTTGCACGGACATAACCGTGTCTTCAAAAACATTTGAAGAAATTTCATAAAAAGAAGAGAAAAAATCATTTGAAGAAACATTGGAAAGGGAAAGAGAGGGAGTCTTCATTTAACACATCAAGAAAAAAACAAGAATCGTCATTTTTCAAAGAGTTTTTCATAAATTAATTTATAGAAAAAGTAACCTCGTCATTTCCCACATGAAGAAAGAGCTTCCCATTACTCACAGTGATGACTTCTTGAGAGGTGGCTAGGAAGGGACGACCAAGGATAAGAGGGACCTCGACGTCCTCTTCAATATCAAGAATAACAAAATCCACCGGGAAGATGAATTTGTCGACCTTCACTAGCACGTCCTCTACAATACCTAAAGGATACTTGATTGATCGATCGACTAACTGGATACTCATACGTGTAGGGCTGAGAGTACCCAATCCTAGCTTCTTAAATAAGGAAAATGACATCAAGTTGATGCTCGCACCTATATCCACTAACGCGTGCTTTACGAAAAGATTACCAAAAACACAAGGAATAGAAAAGCTATCCGGATCGTTTATCTTTTTATGAAGATTAGAATTATTAATGATCGCCGAGCACTCTTCGTTCAACGTTACATGAGATAGATTTTCCAGTTTCTTTTTATTAGTCAACAAATCCTTAAGATATTTAGTGTATTTAGGCATTTGACTAATAGCTTCGTGAAACGGCAGATTAATATGGATTTGTTTGAACATCTCGAGAAAGCGTTGGCACTGATCATCTAATTTGTCTTTCATAAGCTTAGCGGGATAGGGAGGTGACGGAAATTCTTTAATAAACTCCGGAGCATCATTTTGAAAATTATCATTTTCTTTTTCAAAAACAAATTTTTCTTTTTCACTTTCAGGATAGTTATCATTAGTTTCTGTAACAATGGTTTGTTCAGCAGCAGGAAAGGCAATCACCTCTGGCTCTTCCCTGGTGGTGGTCTTGTGGATTACTTTACCGCTCTGAAGTGAAATCGCTTTCGCGTGCTCCTTTGGGTTGGGTTAAGTATTTGAGGGAAGAGTCCCAGGTGGCCTCTCGGAGATAACCTTAGCGAGCTGCCCGACCGTGTTTTCTAGATTTTTCATCGACCCTGTTAAATTTCTAATGGTCGCCTCATTCGTGCTTATATATCTAGAAAACATTTCCTCCAAAGATGGAGGTTTTTGAAAATTTTTTGTTTTGAATTTGAGTTTGATGTGGTGGTGGTGGTGGCGGAGTGAAATCGTGTGGTGGACGTGTGGCATTTGCGGGGATACTCCATGAAAACTTCAGATGGTTACGCCATCCAGGGTGATACAAGTTCGAAGCATTATTGAAACTAGGAGTAGAAAAATTAAAAAAATTAGAAAAATTGTTTTGAGCAGGCCTGAGTATGTTCCCCAGATAATCCACCTGCTCGGCACCAACATTTGCATTTTCATATACCTGATGGGCGGAGGCAGGAGTCATCTCCGCTACTTTCTTCTTCAGCATCTCCACTTGAAGCGCCAGTTGGGACACAGAGTCCACTTTGTAGATACCTGCAGGTTTATTTGGATGAGTTCTAGACAATTTCCACTGATAGGTGTTCATCGTCATGTCCTCGATAAGCTCAAGAGCGGCCTCCGGAGTTTTACGGTCCAAAGACCCATCGAAAGCGACATCTATCATCTGCTTGGTCTCTTGATTTAGCCCATTATAGAATGCCTGGACCTGTAACCATACAGGCAGAGCATGCAGAGGGCAGCGTCTCTAAAGTTCTTTGAACCTCTCCCAAGTGTCATAGAGGGCCTCGGAAGCAATTTGAGAAAAAGAGGTAATATCATTTCGAATTTTAACAGTTTTAGCGGGGGGGGGGGATATCTAGCTAGAAATTTATCTGTTAAAATATTCCAAGTGGTGATTGATCCTGTTGAAAGAGAACTCAACCACTATTTGGCTTTTGTTCTTAAGGAGAAGGGGAAGAGTCTTAGCCTAATTGCATCGTCTAAGACACCATTGATTTTGAAGGTGTCACAGATCTCGAGAAAACTTGCAATATGCAAGTTCGGATCTTGATCTTATAATCTGTCGAACTGTACATATTGCTGCACCATTTGTATGATGCTAGGCTTAAGCTCAAAATTGTTATTTTTAATTGCAGTGCGAACAATACTTGTTTCTGTACCCTCCAGGTTGGGCCTAGCATAATCGGACATTGTCCTTTGCTGGGCAACCTCTAGGTTGGGTTCTCCCATTTCAGAGTTGAAGTTACAATCACCGTTGGAATCTTTAACCGTTGTTTGAGAAGTGGAACCCCCGAATCGCAAGTTTCTCCGAAAGGAGCGCTCGAATTCTGGGTCCAAGTCAACAACTAGCGACGGATTCGTGCGGGTCATGCACTAGAAAAAAATATAAGAGAATGGAGGAAAGAAAAAGAGAAGAACGGAAATAGAAACTTGAAAAAGAAAAAGATAATTTTTTTTGGTTCTCTCATTTTTTTGGAAAAATAGATTTTTTTTTAAATGGATTAACTCCCAAACTTCCCGAAGGACTACCCAGTGACGGGTTTACAACGGTACTAAGCAATAATGGTGGGAATTCAAGACCCCCCTGCCTTTTTTGAATTTCTTCGAAAGAATTTAGGTGGGGGTTGAAAACGATGACGTGGGTTGATTATAATATATATAATAATAATAATAATAATAATAATAATAATATTTTTTTGATTTTTGCAGAAGTAATAGCGAAAGCTTTTTCCTAATATTGACTAAAAAGGGTCCCTGCCAATGGCGCCAAAAACTTGGTGAATTGAATGATTATCAACCCGAACAGGCAAGTGTACCTATCGAATTGCAGTACCAAGGTCGTATTAAAAACTCGGGGCTGTCAATTACTATTACTCACGCTCCTACTATTACCCTACTGTACGATTGTTGGGTGTTTTGAGAATTTTAAATTAAACTGAAAATAATATTAAAACGAAAACTTTAGATTCAAAAGATAGCATTCGCTCAATGATTCACCATGAAAAGTGATAAGAAGAATAAAAAATAAAGTTTATAATTGCAAATCGTTCTCGACCGTGGTGGATCCGAAAATAAGAAATAATGTCGTTAGAGCATTAAATCTCCTAACTTCTAGACGTTTTGACCGAAATCTCTTGGCAAATCAAAAGGCCTAAAGTTGCATTATCGAAGTAAACCGCACTATTATATTTGACTGCAATCCGGAGGATTTACGTCGTCCATCTCTAGGATTTCGTGCAACTCCTTCCTTCTTTGAGTGATCTTTCATGTCAATGAGTCTCTCGACTACTATGAAATGAGATCAAATTGCTACTACCGTATACCGGAAATACGGAGTTGACACGTGAAAAATCAAAGAAGGATCGAGAATAATCGAGCAAAAATAAAACTAAGATATGAAGAAAAATCTTATCTCATTTCATGGATCGTCATGATCGAATGCTAAAGAAAAATTAGCTACACATATTCAAGAAAAAGACCATAATAAGATAGAGAAATTTCATTTTCGTTGATTGACAAAAAAGAGTACACAATAATAATAAAAGACAATATTATAGTACCAAGAAAAAGAGTACAATAATGAAAAGAACTCAACAACATGAAAGAAAAGAACTCTCTCTTGAACTAGCACTCTCACTTGCTATCTAAAATCCAACATTTTTAAAAGCATGAGGCAAGTGCTCCTTATATAGATGAGGGGGAAGGTTCTAGAGGGAGGTGGAGATGAAGGGGAAAAAGGGGGGGCGGCCATGCATGTATGGTGAGATGCATGAATGGTATTAATGAGGGGGAGAGAGAAGGGGAGAGAGAGAATAAGGTTCAAGGCATTTTATTTAAAAAAATAAAAATTGAAAAATAGGAATAGAAGAAGGGGGGATGAATGAGTAATAAAAGAGGGTAGAAAAATATAAAAGAAAAGGGGGGAGAGAGAGAAGGCCGGCCCATGCATGTATTCAAATGGGCCGCATTATGTGGGCTCGGGAATTATGGTTGGGCTTGAGATAAAGGGGCTCGGGAATAATGGTTGGGCTTGAGATAAAGGGGCTCGGGTTGGACTTGAAGGAGGGCGGGCTGCACCATGTGGGATCGGGTTGTGTGGTGGGGCTGCATCAACTTCATCTCGAACAAAATCTTGATAGCGGGCTTTTGCAGATTGCAATAAAATCACCCCCAGGCCTGTCGAATCCCTACAAAATAAAATATAACATTAGAACCATTATTAGTAATTTTTAAGATAATTTTATAGAAATAAAGAATGAAAATACGTAAATATCAAAATATAATATAAAATATTATTAAACATAATCACTCAAATACTAGTCATCAGCTATCACGCCGTAGGGGGGAGGCGCCGCCGGTGACGCGCCAGGGAGAAGCTGCCGCCGGTGTCGCGCCGGGCGGGAGAATCGCGAAGGGTAATACTTCAGTCTGGTGCTGGAGGTGCGACCGTGCGGGCGTGGTGGTGCCACATTCGGCCTGGGAAGGAGAATATGCTCGCCGGTATCGCGCCGGAAGGGAGGGGGCTTCGTGTTGGGTTTTTGGGGATGACGCAACACTTGTGCACGCAACGGAAAAAGAACAAGAAAAACCCAAACGAGTTCGGATCTAGCAATATTCATGAATCAAGAAGTAAAACATGTTATAATAAAGTTATCTTTGAGGGATTGAGTCAGAACTCAACCTAGATGCTCCAGAAAAATAAGGTCGTCCACACATCGGCTAAAGTCTTGAGCGCAGAAAGTATATCCGCGCCTCTACAGTAATCCACACGATCGGGAGAACCACCAGAAACTTGTCACACGATCTCTAGGTTGGGAGAGGACACTCAGTGTCTCCACAGACTACTAAATCTATTGTAAGAGAGGCGGCTCCGACACTCACCGGGATCGGGATCGGAATTGGCGACAGGATTGGTGGAAAGCTTTCGCCAGGTTTTTAGGTTTTCTTCTTTTCGCACAGTGTTGGCACGTGTGCTGAAAGAAAACAACTATCTAAAGAAAACCCTAAAAACATCCTATTTACATCCCAAGAGATAGATTCAACAAGTCAACATTTGACTCAGCACGAGCATTCGTCGAACTCAGCTCGACGAACAATTCGTCAAACTCAGCTCGACAAAAGCAGCGCCAAAAGCCAGAACATCGAACATGATTCGTCGAACTCAGCTCGATGAAATCTGTGCCAAGGCCAAAACGTCGAACTTCAATCGTCGAACTCAGCTCGACGAAATCTGTGCCAAAGGCCAGAACATCGAACTGGATTCGTCGAACTCCGGTCGACGAAATCTGCGCCAAAGGCCAGAACGTCGAACGTCATTCGTCGAACGGATTCTTCGAACGACGTTGAGTGAATATAATACACTTAAATACTAAGAGCCAGATTTACCAGGTAAACCCTTTACTCGACGAAGGCGTTGAGTGGACAGTCAACGCACTCAACGCTCTCAATGCCAACATCCGCAGAGTTAACATTTAACCCACGAAAGCGTTGAATGTACTCAACGCTCTCAATGCTTTCAGCCCGATGGCATTGAGTGAGCTAAACACACTCAACGCCTAATGCCTTAGAATCTTTTCAACCTTCATGGTGTTGAGTGAACTAAACACACTCAATGCCTTCATCCCCATGGAGTTGAGTGGTCTCAATGCTCTCAACGCTTTTTGCCCGATGGCGTTGAGTAAGCTAGACACACTCAATTCCTAATGCCTTAGATAATTTTTCGGCCCCTTTTCAATATCCTTCAACTCATCATATGAGCTAAATAGTACAAATCCAATCTCCCAATTTCTCCACAATCTTATATGCGACCCTGATAGGCTCATACTGAGTTGGCAGTGATGCTACATGCTTGATCACTTCCAGTTCACTATGGTTGCACCCATAGTCTCTCACTTGATCTAGAAAGTATCAAATAAAAGATTCACAAACAGTGAGCGGCATCTAGCAATACATCATTACTCCCCAAACAGTAAGAGTTTATAAAACTCAAAAGTCATTGTGACCAATGTTACAATGTTTTCATGTCCCTTCGTCCCTTACATCTGGATAAATCTAGAAGTATAGACCGTGTCACCCTCATAAATGTTCAATCCAAGTTCTTGATTTAGAATGGACTTGTAGAAAATTTGTGAGCTCAATATCATATATTGACCCAACCAAGCATGACAATGCACTTCTCAGTCCCATTCCATCAAGGGGTCCCATGGATGTAACTGCTGTCATATAGGAGGACAAATCCCATATTTGCTCACATGCTAACACTCAAATGATTCGTAACATACCCAATAGCCACCTTTGTCATCCAACTTTCTCAAGATTGGACTTTTGATGGCATCAAAGCATGTTATTCCTCACTTAATGAAAGTTGTGACTTCAGGTCAAAGGAACACAAACACCATTGCCACTTGAGCCATACTTGTGACACGTTCATATAACAATCCACAAAGTATTCTCTGTAACACCCCAAATGCCAAAATTAGGTTTAGGCTGGGTAAAACGGCCTGGGACACGGGCGTGTCCCAAGCCGTGTCCTGCTCTGTATAGTTGAGCAGCCTGTCGAGTGCTCGACAAAATGCACTCGACGAGTTCTCGAGAGGGAACACGGCCTATGGTACGGGCGTGTCTGAGGACGTTTCCTCCTCTAGTTCGACGAATTCCACTCGAGTATATGCGCTCGACGATCCTCGAGTGGGGAACACGGCATGTGACGCGGGCGTGTCACATGGTCGTGTCTTTCTCTGGATTTGGCCAAGACAATGATGCCTGGTGAACACAGGCAGGACACGGGTGTGTTTCTGGGCACACGGTCTGTAACACGAGCGTGTCCCCTGGTTGTGTCTTATTCGAGTTGAGACGGTTGTGTGCCTCCTGAGGTACACGGACGCTAGACACGGACGTGTCTGAAGGCATGTCAGGGCATACGGCCTATGACATGGGCGTGTCAACATGGCTGTGTACTGCTCGGGGTAAGTCGTTTGTGTGCTGCTTAAGGTACACGGCTTGTGACACGGGCGTGTCACAGGCCGTGTGAGCCCAAAATTAGACTTGTGTGGGCGATTTGTGGCCGCTCATTTCCTTCATCTGGGATCTAATGACCCAGGCTTCTCCCTGCTGGTTCATAACCAAGAATTAAGAGAGAGATGCCCATTTACCTTGGCTAGTTCTCTTTCTAAAAGAGCTAGAGAGAAGGGAGAGCAAGGAGGAGGAGGATAAAGGGATCCGGCCATCGGTGGAGCTTCCGAGTTCCGAATCGAGATCCGAAGCCAGCTTTGTGGAGCCAAGGCTGCTGTTGTGCTTTCCAACTGGCTAGATTTCCATAGCTCCAAAGAGGTCATCAAGGGTAAAGATATTCCTTCTTGGACATGTGAAGTCCTTCTTTTTTGGCATGTGCATGGATTTCCCCCACCAGAGGGTGGATTGCAAAGGGAATTCCCTTGGGTTGATTCTTGGAATCCCCAATAGTCTTGCATATAGATCCGGAAATGTGTAGTACGGAATAGACATGATGTGTGAAGCCCATTTGGACAGGTTGGTCTAGATTGATGTTTTTTCATTTGCACATCGGAGAAGACTCTACGGTTAAATGTGTGGTTTGTGGAGTCGATGGGTAGGACCTGTGAAGGGAAGTTGCAGGAAGTACTGAAGTGGTAGTCCAGGAAAATACCCTTATGATTCTTATGCTATGTGCTAAGGCAAGAATAGTTTTCTGGCACTGCAAGATGCTGCAGGGTTTGGGCGGAGTTAGGTGCAGAAAGTGAGTTCTGCGGAACCGGCTGAGCAATCATGAAAGACGCTAGCATGAACTCCCCTTGTTGATTGTGAAGCCAGTCCTTGGTGGACATTGTGGCTATTGTGAAGCCAGCCCTTGGTGGACAGTGTGGCTATTGTGAAGCTAGTCCTTGGTGGACAGTATGGCTATTGTGAGCTTGATGAGCTCTTGAAGTGCCGAACAAGAAAGTTGAAACCGACCCGTGCCTTAAATTTAGCCTCGAGTACGTTGGTATTCGGTGATGGCAAGGCGACTTGAGCAACGGGGGGTGGCTGATCCATACCTGAGTTATGTCCGTCTAACTTGAAGACCGGAAAGTTATAATGCCCTGAAACTCAAAAGAGCGACGGGAGTTGTTTTGAGCTAAGTTTGGAATTTGGCAGGGGGCACACGGCCTGGGACACGGGCGTGTCCCAGGGAGTGTCGTATTTGGGTCGACTATTTGGCCAAGAGGTCGACGAATTTTGGAGTCGACGATCGTTGAGCAGCAAACACGGCCTGAGACACGGGCGTGCCCCAGGGCGTGTCGAGCTCGTACCGACGATCTGCAAGGGAAGTTGACGATTTTGCTCGACAAAGTGTCGATACAGGGAACACAGCCTAGGACACGGGCGTATCCAAGGCCGTGTTAGGTGGTCAACGAAGTGTCGAGACGAAGTGTTGAGATAGTGAACAGGGCCTGGAGCCCAGGCGTGTTCGGGTATGACACGGGCGTGTCTAAGACCTGTGTGAGTCTCGGGTTGGTGTTGGTCCTGTGTTGATGGAGGAACACGCCCGGCAACACGGGCGTGTACTGGCTGACACGGGCATGTCAGGTCAAACATGGGCGTGTCGGGTTCCTGTGTGTTTTTCGAGACGCGTCGATTTCGATGGCGAATGGTGGACACGGCCCTGAACATGGGAGTGTCGCAGGCCGTGTTCGGCCCAGGTTTTGCATTTCAGCTCTGGATCGTGGTCGTTCGTTTCCTTATTTTGGGATTCGACAGCTGGGGGTTATTCCTACTGGGATATACCCGGGAATAGGGTCTCAAATCCCTCACTTCTTTCACTTAGTCTCTTTCTAAAAGTCTAGAGAGAAGGGAGAGCAAGGAAGAATAAAGGAGGCTAGATCCGGTTACCGGCGGAGTTTTGCAGCTCCAAATCGCGAGCCGACTTCGGATCTATGGAGGCAAGGAGGTTGCGGTGCTTTCCATCAGCAAACATTTCCATGACACCAAGGAAAAGCGCTAGGGTAATGATTCTCTACTTGAGCATGTGAAGCTCTCGTTTCCTTTGCATAAGAAGCCCGCTCTCACGACTTTGCGGTGAGTTGAGGTGTTCCTTCGGGCAGACATGAATAGTCCCCGTTGTGTACATTTAGAGTCCGTAATCGAGAACGGATATAGGCATGATGTGTGAAGCCTACCCGGACAAGTTGGTCTGGATCGGTGATGTTGTATTGCTTGAATGGCCGGAGAAGACTCCATGCCAATGATTGTTTTTCGGGTTTTCTACGCGGTAGATTGCAACAGGGAGCCTAGGGTATTAAATCCAAGGTGCACACTGAAAACTGGGCAGATGCGAGACTCTGCCAACTTGGTGGCCTGGGAGCCAACCTGAACATAACTGAGTTATGTGTTGTGTGTAACGATTTGGGACTCGGGGAGCTAACCCGCGCATATGGCTTAAATTGACGTTGCGGTGTGAGCAACATGTATAGCAGAACCGTGCCCGGTCTATGTCGTTCGGTACAAGCAACCTAAAGCTACGTGGGACTTACTGTTAGCATAGATAGGAGGTCTCAGGTTGTCTATGGCTTAAATTGACGTGACATCGGCTAGAAGGACCTAAATGCTCACGAGATTTGGTCGTCCTTATGGCGGTGGTGAGACCGAGGCGTCTATGGCTTAAACTGACGTGACGTTGATCGGTTCATCAAGAATGTGCCCTGAGTGCACGGGGTGTGTGGTCGTGAGTGCCTATGCCTGTGTTGGTGTGTTATTACAATACTGCTGGATTATGCTAATAAAGTGCAGGGAAGGAGCATCGCTGCCCGGAGTTGGGGGCGGGATCGTTATAATTTGGTCAGCATAGCTGACCGTTGCCTTTGTTTGCCACAGTGTGGTGGATTGTTGCTTGTAGGTACTACGGAGCCAAGTGCTAAATAGCGGGCTAAAGCCCAAGTTGCTGAGCCGGCCCTCGAAGGCCTAAATTAAGTGTTTACTAGCTTTATTCATGTGTGACCGTCCTGCGTGCCGAGGTTTGGAAAACATGTTATTTGAGTAAACAAATGTAAGGCCTTATGGCCATCGTACTTGTGTATTGTACTTCATTCCTATTGGGTTTTTGAGTAGTGGACATTCATGTTTGGTTGGGTTCTTTAACTTGTAACTTTTATTTACTTCCGCTATAATGACTCTGTGTAGGACGTTGGTTATTGGTTGGATGGTTTCCATTGAGTAACCTCCCGGTCTGTCTGTGGTATATGGCGTCGGGCCCCGGCCGGACCTACTGCTATATGCTATGTGATGGATAGGGGGTGTTACAATTTAGTATCAGACTACTGGTTTCGGTCAGGCTTAAAATGAATTCGTGGACGAATTCTTTTTAAGGGGTGGTGAGCACCATTGTGTGCATTATCATTATAACATCAAAAGAACCCATGAATGTCCACTTAGGAATGAAAATACACGTGTTTGAGGAACCTGCGTGTTCCTATAATTACTTTTTGCAATTTTGTATGGTCGCTTAATGGTGTTTTGTAAAACTATAGGTGACCAGAAGCGGTGCTGGGCCGTCAGAACGCAGAGTTTCTGAGGCTAGTAGTGCACCAAACGATACTCCTACAACACCTCCCTCGGCTGAAACCATACGATTGGTTGCCGAAGCAGTGTTTGTCATGATCAATGCACAGCCTGCACGAAAAATGCAGCAGCCCGCTCGACAAATGCAGCATCCCGCTCCTGCGATGGTGCAGGTACCGCTGCAAAGGGATGAACCGAGAAGAGTGGAGCAGGTAGTAGTGGAGCCTTTGGTGCCGAGGCGAGCAACTGAAAGGCAACTCAAGCACGTTATGAGATTTAATCCTCCTGTGTTCTCAGGGTTGGGAACCCTATCTCAAGCTGAAGACTGGCTCTCCCGAGTGAAGAAAGTCCTCACAGCTACTGAAAAGGAGGAGTGATAGATGACCACTATAGCTACGTTCCTTATGGATGGTGATGCTAGGTTGTGGTGGGAAGGCTTGGAGCTACATCACTTGAGGGGTAGGCAAATTACGGAGGTCCCAATGGAAGAGTTTTTGGGACTGTTCTTGGCATGGTACCTCCCTTCGGCGCAGATGATAGCTTTGGAGAATGAGTTCCAAAGGTTGGTGCAAGGAGAGAGTAGCGTGGATGAGTATCTCCACGAGTTTACTCGGTTTGGTCGATATGTTAGCTCCACATTCGCGGATTAGGAACGTAAGACGAACCGCTTCTATGAAGGTCTGAGGGATGACTTGAGGCTACTACTCTCGGGGCCGATGACGCAGGGCTTCATAACCCTGGTCAACACGGCCCGGTCTTTGGAGAAGGATTTGAAGAATGTACAAGCAAATAAAAGCTTTGGTGATAAGAAGTCTGAGTTCAAGGTGCCGACTACCTCAAAGTCTGGGTACCGTAAGTTCTTTAAGAAGGCTAGGACTTTGGGTCCAGCTCCTTCTTCCAGTGCTTCTGGGGCGACTACGAGTCTGACCCCGGGTGCATGTTTTACTTGTGGAAAGCCAGATCACTTTGCCCACGACTGCTGGAGCGGACGTCCCAAGTCCGAGAGGAAGCCGGGAGCAACTTATGAAAAGAAGAGCAAGGCGGTGGAGTCAACCGCATCCCGTTATACTCCGACTCAACCAAGAGTTTATAATCTTGGCCAACAGGAGGCCATTAAGCAAATGGATGTGGTGACAGGTATGGTTTAAATTTATAGCAAGTCAATTTTTAAATACTTGTTATGCACGTGTTACCTTACTACTGCTTGTTTAGGATTTGTTTTGATTTGTGATAATTCGGCGAGAGTACTCTTTGATATGGGAGCTTCACACTCCTTTTTGTCCGAAGGGTTCATATCACGCATCAGAGTACCTTCTTCTATGGCAAAGGACAAACTGGATGTGTTGTTGCCAATGGGTGTTCCATGCGCGCGGAGAGAATCTGTGGTGTTCAGATTCGTATTGGGAGTCAGGAGTTCCATTTGATAGTGTCTCTACTGCCGATGGTGGAGTTCAACGTAATATTTGGTATGGACTGTCTCTCGGAGCAGCAAGCTTTTATTGATTGTGGTCGCAAGGAAGTTAATTTGGGAACAGGTCATGAGATGACTTTCACGCGCTTTAAAGGGCCGAGCAAGACGTTGATGTATCCTCTTCAGGTGGTGAAGGAGGTTCGTGCTGGTGCAGATCTGTTCTTTACGCTAGTGGAGGTTGCAAATCCTAAGCCTACATTGGACAGTATTTCAGTGGTAGCTGAGTACTCTGATGTGTTCCCTGCCGATCTTCTTGGAGCCCCGCCTCAACGGGAGATAGATTTCACGATTTAGCTAGTGCCAGGTGCTAAACCTGTGTCACGATCTCCGTATAGGCTAGCGCCTAAGGAAATGGCGGAGCTGAAGGTTCAACTGCAAGAGTTCTTGGATCAAGGGTATGTGCGTCCAAGTTCGTCACCTTGGAGCACACCGATCCTCTTTGTAAAGAAGGACGGGAGCTTGAGACTTTATATTGATTATCTGGAATTGAACAAGCTAACGGAAAAGAACAAGTACCCGATCCCAATGATTGATGATCTATTTGATCAGTTAGTCGGGTCGACGGTGTACTCTAAGTTGGATCTTAAGTCCGGTTACTATTAGCTGAGAATAAAGGAGAGTGATATCCCTAAGACAGCGCTCAGTACAAGATACGGGCATTACGAGTTTACGGTCATGCCGTTTGGGCAGACGAATGCACCGTTAGTGTTCATGGATTTGATGAACAGGACTTTCAGGGAATACTTGGACCATTTTGTGATTGTCTTCATCGACAACATTTTGGTGTACTCGTAGAGTGAGGAAGATCACTTCAAGCATCTTCACTTGGTTTTGGAGACGCTGAGGAGAAATCAATTGTACACCAAGTTCTCCAAATGCGAGTTTTGGTCGTCTTCGGTGGGGTTCCTCGGTCATATAGTGAGTGGAGAGGGGATTGCGGTGGATCCGGTGAAGATTGTTGCGATACGAGAGTGGCCTGTGCTTTCTACGGTAGTGAAAGTCTGGAGTTTTCTAGGGCTTGCCGGCTATTACAGGAGCTTCGTGGAGAACTTCTCGCGAAGAGCGTTACCTCTCACTACTTTGACGAGGAAGGAACATAAGTTAGTTTGGGCGCCGGAGTGCACGCGAGATTTTGAATTGTTGAAGTGTCGGTTGACCACGGCGCCTGTGCTGAGTTTGTTGAGTGGGACCAAAGGTTTTGAAATCTACAGCGATACTTCGGGCAGTAGTTTGGGTTGTGTGCTACTACACCATGGAAGCGTTATAGCGTATGGCTCGAGACAGCTGAAAGTGCATGAGAGGAATTATCCGGCCCATGACTTGGAGTTAGCGGCCGTGATTTTTGCCTTGAAGCTGTGGAGACACTACTTGTATGGGGTGAGGGCCGATATTTATACCGACCATAAAAGACTGAAATATTTGTTGGATCAGAAAGATCTAAACATGTGACAGAGGAGATGGATGGAGTTCCCGGGGGACTACACATTCAAGATCCATTATGTGCCTGGTAAAGGCAATGCAGTTGCGGACGCGTTGAGTTGTCGGGCCCCAGCTGAAGCCAATTGCCTGTCGGTCCATGACAAACGGTTGGTTCGGGAGTTGGAGGCGTTGGAGATCTCTTGCGTAGACAAGTAGTCGAGTGCTGAAGCACTATTGAACTGGACAGAAGTTCAGTATGACCTGGCTGCTCGGATTCGGCAGGCTTTGGATGTGGATAGCAGCATGAAGCAGGTCATGATAGACGTTCTAGATGGGTCAAATTCCCAATATGAGGTTGTGGATGGTTTGCTTTGGAAAGACGGTCGTCTGTGTGTCCCGAATGTGGGCACTTTGTGGGTCGAATTGTTGTACGAGGCGCATCATACCAAGTACATGATTCACCCGAGGAGCACGAAGATGTACCACGATGTGAAGAAATTGTCCTGGTGTCCAGGACTGAAGAAGGATGTGGCACTGTACGTGGCGAAGTGTCAGACATGCGCCTTGGTGTAGGCGGAGTGCCAAAAGCTGGGAGGATTCTTGAAGTCCTTGCCTATTCCGGAGTCGAAGTTTGATGGCATTACTATGGACTTTGTGCATGGGCTGCCAAGGTCGCAAAAATGGAACGACACCATTTGGGTTGTCATTGATCGTCTAACAAAGGTGTCGCATTTCATTCCACATAGGAAGGATGATATGGTTGAGAAATTGGCAAAACTGTATGTGGACAACATAGTACGGCTTCACGGTGTGCCCTGCAGCATCGTGAGTGACCGAGATGGGCGTTTCATGTCCAATAATTAGAGGCTGGTGCTGCAAATGTTGGGAACAAAGCTGGGTTTCAGCACAGCCTTTCATCCACAGACGGATGAGCAGACCGAGAGGGTAAATAGGACAATGGAAGACATGCTTCACATGTGTGTCCTGGACTTTGGAAAGCAGTGGGAGGACCACCTATACTTGGTGGAGTTCGCGTACAACAATATCTACCAGGCAAGCATACAAATGGCGCCCTTCGAGGCCCTTTATGGTAGAAGATGTCGCACGCCGTTGTCTTGGTTAGAAACGGGCGAGTCAAAGTTATACAAGCGACAAGAAGTGGAAGATGCTACTTCTTTGTTGCGAACCATTCGAGAAAGGTTGCTAATCGCTCAGGACCTCCAGGCTAAGTACTATAATGCCAAGCATTGGAACGTGGAGTTCGCTGTTGGCGACTGGGTGTACTTGAAGATCAAGCCATTCAAGGGTGTCTCACGGGTGCGGCACTTAAAGAAGCTAAGCCTGAGGTACGTTGGACCGTTTGAGGTTCTGGAGCGGATTGGTGATGCAGCTTATCATTTGAAGCTATCAGTGGAGCTTAGTGGTCTACATGATGTATTCCATATATTGGTTCTATGGAAGGCGGTGCAAGAGCCTTCGCATGTGATCGCGGTAGATTAAGTGCCGGTCGATAATGGGTTGACGACGAAGGTCAAGCCCGTTCTAATTGTGGACTCAGAAGTCAAGTGGCTATGCAATAAAGAGATCAGGATGGTCAAGATCCGTTGGGAAAATTGCGGTCGGGAAGAGCTCTCTTGGGAGCGAGAGTAGACCATGCTTGAGGAGTACCCGGAGTTACTTCACTCAGGTACTATTTAAGTTTTATGTTTCTTTCCTTTATGTAATTTCGAGGACGAAATTCTTTTAAGAGGGAGAGAGTTGTAACGCCCCGAAACTCAAAAGAGCGACGGGAGGCGTTTTGAGCCAAGTTTGGAATTTGACAGGGGGCACACGGCCTGGGACACGGGCATGTCGTGTTTGGGTCGACGATTTGGCCGAGAGGTTGACGAATTTTGGAGTCGACGATCGTCGAGCAGCGAACACGGCCTGAGATACGGGAGTGTCCCAGGGCAGGTTGAGCTCGTGTCGACGATCTGCCAGGGAAGTCGACGATTTTGCTCGACAAAGTGTCGAGACAGGGAACACGGCCTAGGACACGGGCGTGTCCAAGGCCGTGTCAGGTCGTCGACGAAGTGTCGAGATGAAGTGTCGAGACAGTGAACACGTCCTGGAGCCCAGGCGTGTTCGGTTATGACACGAGAGTGTCAAATAGGACACGGGCGTGTCCAAGACCCGTGTGAGACTCTGGTTGGTGTTGGTCCTGTGTTGATGGAGGAACACGCCCGGGAACACGAGCGTGTACTGGCTGACACGGGCATGTTAGGTCAAACACGGGCTTTTCGGGTGCTCGTGTGTTTTTCGAGACGCATCAATTTCGACAACGAATGGGGGATACGGCCCTGGACACGGGCGTGTCGCATGCCGTGTTCGGCCAGGTTTTGCATTTCAGCTCTAGATAGTAGCCGTTCGTTTCCTTATTTTGGGATCCGACGGCTTGGGGTTGTTCCTACTGGGATATACCCGAGAATAGGGCTTCAATTCCCTCATTTCTTACACTTAGTCTCTTTCTAAAAGTCTAGAGAGAAGGGAGAGTAAGGAAGAAGAAAGGAGGCTAGATCCGATTACCGGCGAAGTTTCGGAGCTATAAATCTCGAGCCGACTTTAGATCTACAGAGGCAAGGAGATTGCGATGCTTTCCATTCCCATACATTTCCATGGTGCTAAGGAAAAGTGCTAGGGTAACGATTCTCTACTTGAGCATGTGAAGCTCTTGTTTCCTTTGCATAGGAAGCCTGCTCTCGCGAGTTTGCGGTGAGTTGAGGCATTCCTTCGGGTAGGCATGAATAATCCCCGTTGTATACATTTAGAGTTCGTAATCAAGAACGGATATAGGCATGATGTGTGAAGCCTACCCAGACAAGTTGGTGTGGATCGGTGATGTTGCATTACTTGAATGGTCGGAGAAGGCTCCGTGCCAATGATTGTTTTTCGGGTTTTCTACGCGGTAGATTGCAACATGGAGCCTAGGGGATTAACTCCAAGGTGCACCCGAAAAACTGGGCAGATGCGAAACTCTGCCAACTTGGTGGCCTGGGAGCCAACCTGGACATAACTGGGTTATGTGTTGTGTATAACGATTTGGGACTCGGGGAGCTAACCCGCGCATACGACTTAAATTGACGTTGCGGTGTGAGCAACGGGTATAGCGGAATCGTGCCCATTCTATGTCGTTTAGTACAAGTGACCTAAAACTACGTGGGACTTGCCGTTGGCAGAGATAGGACGTCTCGGGTTGTCTATGGCTTAAATTGACGTGACATCGGCCGGAAGGACCTAAATGCTCACGAGATTTGGCCGTCCTTGTGGCAGTGGTGAGACCAAGGCGCCTATGGCTTGAACTGACGTGACGTTGATCGGTTCATATCGAATGTGCCCTGAGTGCACGGGGTGTGTGACTGTGAGTGCCTACGCCTGTGTTGTTATGTTATTACACTACTGCTAGATTATGCTAACAAAGTGCAGGGAAGGAGTATTGTCGCCCCGAGTTGGGGGCGAGATCGTTATAATTTGGTCAGCATAGCTGACTGTTGCCTTTGTTTTCCACCGTGCGGTGGATTGTTGCTTGCAGGTGCTGCGGAGCCGAGTGCTAAATAGCGGGCTAAAGCCCAAGTTGCTGAGTCGGCCCTCGAAGGCCTAAATTGAGTGTTTACTAGCTTTATTCTTGTGTGACCGGCCTGCATGCCGAGGTTTGAAAAACATGTTATTTAAGTAAACAAATGTAAGGCCTTAAGGCCATCGTACTTGTGTATTGTACTTCATTCCTATTGGGTTTTTGAGTAGTGGACATTCATGTTTGGTTTGGTTCTTTAACTTGTAACTTTTATTTACTTCTGCTAGAATGACTCTGTGTAGGACATTGGTTATTGGCTGGATTGTTTCCATTGAGTAACCTCCTCGTCTATCTGTGGTATATGTCGTCGGGCCCCGGCCGGACCTACTGCTATATGCTATGCGACGGATAAGTGGTGTTACAAAAGTGCGGTCAGTTGGAGCGCATAATGAGAGTCTTAGGCCTTCGCGCCGTAAAGACTAAATGCTCAATTTTACCGTCGGGTTTCAGACCTAGAATGGTGGTGGGACCCTGGTTTGCCGGTACACCAAGAATGTGCCCTGAGTTCATTGATCGTTAGGCCGTGTGGTTGACGGTTGTGATTGATTATTTGTGCGTGAGAGCACAATGTGTGATATATATATCTGTCGATGAATTGCTATGCCTGTAGGGAAGGAATACCACTGCCCCAGGAAAGAGGTAGGGTCGTTATAAATTGGTCAGCTGAATGCTGACCGCTGCCTTATTTGCCACCGTTTGGTGGGCTGTCCTTATGCAGGTGCTGGAGAGCCGAGCGGGACACATAAGGGTTGAAGTCCCTGCTGCTGCGGCTAGCCCTTGAAGGCTAAGCAAAGAATGCTGTGTTTTGCTCATGTGTGGCTGGCCTGCGCGCCGATGTTTGGAATCCAAACTTGTAAAGAGTAACTGTAAGGCCATAAGTCCAAACGATGTTGTATTTACTGTACATTCCTTCGAGAGTTTTCTATATAAATGCGGTTGTTTATATATATAGTGGACATTCATGGTTGAGGTTCAATATTATTGTTAAAATCTTCCGCTAGCATGCTCTGAGTTAGGATGCGATTGTGTTTTCATATTAACCTGTAACTCCCCTCCTGTTTTGTGGCATATGGTGTGGGGCCCTGACCAGACCTTCTATTATTTGCTATATGAACGGATGGAGTCGTTACATTTTGGTATCAGCTTGTCTATGTCTTCTTCTTTCGAATTCGTGGTCGAATTCTTTTGTGGGGTGGGGAGCACGTGTCAGTGCGAACCGCGTTAACACTAATGAACTCTTGAATGTCCACTTAGGAATGCAAATACACTTGTTTGAGGAACCTGCGCGTTCCTAATTTGTTGTTATTGCCTGTGTGAGGTCGCTAATGTGTGTCTTGTTCACCTATAGGTGACGCGTAGTGGTGCTGGGTAGTCAGAGCCCCAGCGTTCTGATGAGAGTACGACACCAGCTGAGGTGCCTACACCTCCCCCTTCTGCGAAAACCGTCTGCTTAGTTGCTGAGGCGTTGTTTATAATGTTTCAAGCACAGCCTGGTGGGCAAGCGCAGCCAACAGTGGTATTAGAACAGGTTGGTGGAAGGCCAGAACCTGTTGTGGCTGTTGATGCGCGAGCAGCTGAACGGCAGTTGAAGCAGTTCATGAGCTTCAATCCTCCTACGTTCATGGGTGTGGGATCCCCAACGCAGGCGAAGGATTGTTTATTGCGCGTCAAGTATATATTGATGGCGATCAGGACGGAGGAAGATCAGAAGGTCACCTTGGCCACCTTCTTATTGGAAGGAGAGGCTCGGCTATGGTGGGACGAGATCGACTTACACCACTTAGCGGGCAGGCAGTTAACATAAGTCTCGATTGAGGAGTTCTCGCTATTATTCCTGTCAAAGCACCTACCTGCAGCACAACGTATTGCCATGGAAAATGAGTTCCAATGGCTAACACAAGGATAAAGTAGTGTTGAGACTTACCTGCATGAGTTCACACGGTTGGGACATTATGCGGGTTCTATATTCGCCAGTGAGAAGTGGAAAACCAATAGGTTCTATGAAGGATTGCGGGATGAGCTGCGATTCCTGCTCTCGAGTTCGGTGAACCAAGGGTTTCGGGCGTTGGTCAACACTGCGTGTGCGCAGGAGAAGGATATGAAGCAGGTGCAAGGAAAAAGGGCCTTGGCTGTGACAAAGCCAGAGTTCAAAGTTCCTCGACCTGGGAAGTGATACTATCAAAAGAAATGTGGCAAGAGGTCCAAGCCGTCTGGGCAAGCTCCTTCAACAGTTCTGTCGGGGGCCACTTCATGGCCGGAGACTCGTACCTGCTTTACTTGTGGTAGAGTGGGGCATATAGCCCGTGACTGTCGGGTTGGTCCACTAAAGGGTGACAAGAAGATGGGAGTGTCTTATGCTGAGAAGGGAAAGGTAGTGGTGGAGTCCTCTGCATCCTAGGCGCAGCCCCGAGTTTATAATCTTGGCCAGCTGGAGGTCATAAAGCAAAATGACATCGTCACAGGTACGAGTTAAGTTATTGATTGCTTTTCTTATTGAATGCCTTATGTGTAGCTTGTGTGTGATGTGTTTGCCACAGGCTTTGTTATGATTCAGAATACGCTGACGAGAGTATTATTTGATATGGGTGCTTCACATTCATTTCTGTCTAAGGACTTTGTAGCTCGAATTGGAGTACCTAGTCATGTGAAGACAGAGAGCGTAAAGGTGTTATTTCCGAATGGATGTTTGATGCATGCTGATAGGTCTTGCGATGTGGCGGTGCAAATTGGAAGTCGGGATTTCTGTTTGAATGCATTTGTGCTGCCGATATCGGAATTTGATGTGATCTTTGGTATGAACTGGCTCTAGGAGCAGCGTGCCTTTATTGATTGCAAGTCAAAAGAGATCACACTAGGCCAGAATACCGTACTTGAGACTAAGTTCATTGGTATGCGATGTAACATCCCATGTTACTTCTAGAACCCTTAACTTAGATTTGGTTGGTCATGGGGTGGGTGTTAGGGAAATTAACTAGGTTTGACCCTTGGTAGAGGGCTGCAGCCATGTGGGGCCCACTATAGGGTCAAGTCAAACTAGGTCAAACTAGCCTAAATATGAACCCTGGCCATACCATGACCCCACCACATTTCCCTAACCCTAAAATAATCTAAGTGGACCCTAGGGCATGTCATTAGGTCAACCCTTTGACCGTAGTTGACCAAAGTCAACCATGACCCTAATTTGGTCAAACCTATACTTATAGGCCCAATTAGCCCAAGTAGGGCACCATATTGACCCAACCCAAGTTGGGTGGTGCCATTAGACCCATGACCACCAAGTGGGGTCAGCCAACTCATCATGGTTGACCAAGTCAACTCAAGTCAACCTGGTCAACATAATTGACCTAAAGAAGAAAATGAGGGCTAAGCCCATTCCCAATAGGCAAAGCTCACCAAACATGGCCCATTATCAGCCCAAGGTGTCAAAGTCCAGCCCTACCCCTCTGGTTTTGGAGAGAGAGTGCATGCATGGGGGCATTTTGGAGAATTTACCCAAAAGAGGAGAGAGAAGATGAGATTAAGAGGAGGAGGCCACTTGGCCTTGGCTCCTTCTGCCCCAAAAGTTATTGGCTGGCCTCCTCAACAAATTCCAGCAGAATTTTGAGTACGGTGGCCACTTGGCACCATTGGTGATACAACCAAAGCCCAAACCGAGCTCACCTTGGAGTTATCTCCACATGCAGTCCTCCCTAGCTCAAACCGACCACACCATCAGCTTCAGTGAGTGGAATCGAGTGGAGAACGAGTCCTGGAGCAGAGCTTTTGGTGAAGAAATGAGATTTTGAGTAGGAGATCACCAGAACAGCTCAACCATGGCCAACCGCAGCCGCACTCGCTGCCAAGGCCTGATTCAGCTCCGTTTCACCGCCTCTCTACCCGTGCTAGCTTTCTAGATCCTTTAGGAGAGACATCGGGCTCAATTGGGCCTGATACCATGTGAGGAAATGGAGATTTTTCCGAGCATTACTTCTTTCTTGGGTTCACCGGAGGAGCCAATTCCGGCGGTCTCATCGGCGGGAATCGCTACCACCACCTCAGTGAAGGTGGTGGCGACATCCGCCGGCGGTGGTGGTGGCTCAACTGGCCGGAAACAACCAGCAAAGGTGGCCCAACCAGAAAGAATCCCGGCCGTCGGCTGGAGGTAGACGATGACCAGGTTCCGTCCATTTTACTTTAATATTCGTGCTCATCGATTTAAATTAAATCAAATAAAAACTATAGAATTTATTATATCTATCACACTCATATAGTGATATTACAAGCTAGTGTTAGGCCTCTTAGAGGCATTTTCAGGACATGAACCTTAAATGGAATTTGTAGCTTAATGTATTAACGTTATTTTGGCACCTTAAACATCAAATTTGGTAGAGTATATTGAGCCGTAGGTCAGTTTTCCTAGGACTGGTCCTAGGCAAGCGCAGAATTTCAAATTGATGCCCAAGCCAAACCAGTAATCAAACTGACCCCAAATTTTGGGTGCATGCATGAGTAGGGCATATCTAGCCACTTCCAAAAATTGAGAATTTGTGGGAATAAATTTTCTATAGTTTTTGCTTAAATATCAAAAAGTAAATAAATGAAATAATTGGAGTGTTATGCCTCCAAATGGCCCAAAACTTTGGTGGCATGTCCTTGGGGACTGTAAATGTGCATGGTAAATATTTTAGTACATTTGGACCAATTCATGTTGGGTAAACTCACTTGCATTTGTTGGTTATGTATAGGCTTGGGGTGCCATTAGCCAAATTTGAAATGTTGTGTATTAGACCTATTTAGAACATACAAAAATCATGGTATTGATTTTAGAGGCTCATTAGGATGAAGTATACCCCCACACTGTAATAATGGGATTTTTGGAAGCAAAAATCACATTATTTGGAATTTTTTGGAATAATAGAACTTTTGAAAAATAAATGTAAAAATAGGTTCATCATTGAGATAAAATCCCCAATTTTTGTCAAGGTCAATATAATGTTAGATTTAACTCCTTAAAATTTTTATGTCTCTGCTTGAAGAATTTTGATAGGAGTTATGTGAAAAATTAACTTTTTACCCTCATTTTACTTAATTAGCAAATTGATGAAAATACTCAGTAGAAAATTTTGGAAAATTGCTTAGTGATTTATCTGAGTATGAATAACCTTGTAGAATTATCTCAGCATTTTTGGATGAATCAGTAATTTTTAAAACATCATAGTGGCATTTTGGTAATATAATTAGAAATGAACTTTTGTAGCCCTTGTACCATGGAAGTTCATGAAATTCTGTCTTTAGCATTATTTTACCAATATATGTATGCTGTAAGTTTCTTGGAATTTTTAGTAATGAACTTCTTACACTTCATTTGGAAAATGACAATTATGTGAGATTTCTATTAATTAAGGAATAAATGGAAATATTTCGAGGAAAATTATGAATTTTGGTAGACAGTAATAGTTTATCAAGATATAACTCATGAAAAATTTATTAGGTCAGTGGATTATAATTTGTGATACTTTATGTATTAAATGACCTAGGAGATTAATTAAATGATTTAATTAGAGGCTTTAATGACTTTAGAAAATTATGAAAATCAACATGCTCACTTCATTAGTCCATACCATCCTTGGATAAATAATTAAGGGCAGGTGGCCCAAGGAATTGGAAGTTTCATTTCAGGGTGGTATTAGGTCATGGGTTGCGCATAATGTAAGTAGGTCATGTTATAAGGACCACCGGGGGATAGATCAACGAATGGGCTAGAGACTTCAATTAGAATATGACCCTGGGGTGACGAGAGTAAAATGCAAGCCCTTGGATAGCAACTAGTGTGGAGGCCGGCGGAAGACCGTCGCCCTTCTGAGAACATCTTAAGTCATTGGGGCCACTCAAGAGTAATAATGAGAGCAAAGTACGGATAAAGGGTAGACATCAATAAAAAGTAAATATCCTTGCGAAAGGGAACTTTGGGCGTAATCCCATCATAGTTCCTAGTGCCCCCGAGAACCCCTCACCGGTTATACCCTGGGCAGTCCTGGGATTAACCTTAAATCACTAAGTATAATAATCCGTAGACAAGAGTAGTCTAATAGGTTAAGACATTGTGGTTCATTCTCACCCGTGATGGGTTTGAGAGTTTTTGAATAGAGGCACTATTATGTGTTCCCACCCACTATGGGTTGGAGGGATATATGTTCCATGCTCGCCCGTGATGGGTTTGAGGGATTTTGAATAAAGACACTATTGTGCGTTCTCACCCGTGAATGGTTTGAGGGAATCGGCCAGTACCGTATGACCGAACGATCATATGAGAAAGAAGTCCACAACACTGGACCACTCCGCGCGAGCATTAGTTTGCGGACAAACTATGCAGCGGAAGCAATGGTGTGCCCATGTGTAAAAAGTCACAGAAAATAGTCCATTTAAACAATGAGTTAGGCCAATCCAATTAGGACAGCACCTTAGTTTGACTTACCAAGAGGATTTCATAGTGTATTCAAGTCAAAAATCGACCTCGGAGATAGATTGGTTAAGGTACGAGGATACCCCAAATTCACCGAGGGAAGAAATTGACGCAAGAGTCACTCTTAAGGCTTAAATTCTGATGTCCCTACCCCACCTATCGAGTGATATTATCACTTCTTACCCAAGCTAATAGGCCCGCCTTAAGGAGAATCGGTGCATATAATCTATTAGTGGAATAGTAGGGTACTCATAAACTTAACCCTCATACTGATGACTTGATTACGTTAAGACAACCACAGTGGCAAACACCAAAGGTAGAATAAGAATTCAAGTCTAAGAAGAAACCCATTTTGGTTGGGTCACATGTTGACCTCGAGAAGATTGTCATATAAGTAGTCTTAAGGGCCAAAGGTATATAGCATATCAATTAGTCTCAAGGTGGAACTCCAGGTCTAAGATTGTTAGACCTAAGGATTGAGTGCACATATAAGAGGAATGCACTATAAATATTAAGTGAATTTAGCCCGAAAGGTATGGGGGCTAATATTTTTGTTTATTGGGCTAAATTGGTAACGACTAGAATTTCTCTAGACCCGGTTTATAAAACATGTGACACAAACATAGTGATTTAGAAGACTTGATTAATTCAAATGTTGCTCAAGAAAAGATGAATTTTTGTATTTGCATAATCGGCAAGATAATCAACCCTCCCTAGAAGTTTGAGATATACGTAGAGGGTTGCCCGCTTGGATATATTACAACCCTAGAACAAGGAAAGTCTCCATGAGAAGTTAGAAACTTTCGCGGGCTTGTGAATCAGATCATTACTTGACATAACTTTAAGAGAGATTATAATTTCATCAATGAATAATGACATGCTATATCCCAAAGATCGAAATAAGTTGCGTATAATCCACAAGAATTCGAACAAATGGCCTTTCGATAAACTAAAATCAAGCAGTAACGACGACACAAAGGTTTTATGTATAATTAAATGAATATGTTACCGCAGCAAAACACGTTCCTAGATGCCCCAACACCTTAACCCAATTGATGTGACACGCGATTAATAATTATATCATCGGTTAAGGATTTGATTAATGAACTCAGATATATTGCAAGAGAAAACCAATGTGAATTGAGAATTCAGTATAAGTCGGAATGATAGTTGGAAATTCTGCATAGTTGTGGCTCTTAGGAAAGTGACTATGACTTTCACATATTAAATGTGTAGAATTGGGGGAAGTGGAAATGATGATGGATCACTGCAATCCGCGCCTACCTGAAATGCTCCGGGCATAATGTTAGAAACATACAGATCGATATAGATTAATATCATGGTAATGCGAAGGAGTGATTACGAGTCTTTACTATGACGTGATTGGAGCCAATCAAGTAAGGATTCAAATATTTGAGTAATTATGTCTATAACACTGGGGGTATAACGATCCCAGAAAACTTAAAGTCAAGTGAAAAATCAAAATTGGAAGATGTATATTATAGGTATAATCCTTTGGATGTGACTCTGATGATCACAGGAACCAAAACAAAAGTGTTCGATGATGATTTACAGATGGTGTGTTCTCTCGAAGAATCAACCATTTTCAAATTTAAATGGTTTACTTACCCTTATACTTTGGGAGACACTTTAAGTTATAATTAGAAATCTTGATAAGATAACGTCTTGCGTTTAGAATATAATGGTTAAGTTACTATGGTTAGGTATGATTTAGTACTACCTTGTTTGATGCTAAAAGGGGCTGGGATTTGGAGAATTAAACACAATGATGAAATATCACTACTATTCATGCTTACATGATATAACCAGTCATTTGAACATAATGGTGAACTATAACCTTGAATGATTCAAATTAAGCAAAAGTCATTATATTGGAACTTAAGAATTTAAATAAGGTAACGCGATGATAAATAAGATTAATCTCCCATGGCATGACATTGAAAATGTAACGACTCAACAAATTCAAATGGGGTGGATGATTAGTTGAAACATACACACAGGTATGATCCCTTGATTATGATAACATCGAGAACTGGGACATATACGTTGATAACATCATGATCACCTTAGGAAATTCATGACTATGGAGAGATCATATTTGATTTGCTAAGGTGTATACGTTGAAATTACACGAGAAGTAATGAATGTTTATTAAGATTCTCTTTATGATGAAATCGATTTGTGTCAGATCTCACCATTATTAGACAGATACGTTTATAAATTTATGAATTAGACTATATATGAAAAACAATTGGGAGTAATTTATATCAATGTCAATGTCATTAATGATCGCTTGATGTACGCTTGAAAGGTGAACACTCTATGAATTATGTATTACCGTTTATGTAGAGGTGTAATAATTCATGAGTCTGGAAGAAACAAAATAATGACCTTTTCATCACATCTTAATTTTGGAGGTTGGTTAATTACTATACATAAGTCGGATCTTCATAATAAATAATATCACAATACATTGCATTTGAAGAATCGATGTAGTATAAGACATGAGGCATGATGCGATTCTGGAAGAGAAATCTGAGATTTGTGTGCTCAATTCTATATATAAAAGTATTGATTCTCACGTACTTGGTGGTTATTGCTCGTAAGGGACACCGAACCAACGTATGATTAAGGTTTATTTAATGATAATGCATTGAAAGACTTGGAAGTATGCCAACGTAATCCTGATTATGAATATCATGAAGTATAATGAAAATACACTTGGATCGGAATATATAGAGGAAATGAGTGCTCAGATACAATTGATTAGGGATCAGATATTGGAGGCTCAGAATAAGCAGGCCAAGTACTACGATGTACGATATAAAATGGTGGAGTTCCAGGTGGGGACATGGGTTTCTTGAAGATACGTCGGGTGCATGGTGTCTCTTGGGTGCGAAGTCACAAGAAGCTCAGCCCTCGATATATGGGGCCGTATTTGATCCTGGAGCGGATCGGCCCCTTGGCTTACAGGCTGGAGCTGCCGCTAGAGTTAGGGATTTTGCACGACGTCTTTCATGTCTCCTTACTTTAAAGAGCTCTACTTCTACCAAAACAACATATTACCACTGCAGCAGGACCGGTAGCACCAGATAGATCAGTTGGTTTGGAGCCGGTCCGGAGTGATGATACGGCGATTCGAGTTCTGCAGAAGAAGGTTCACCTAGTGAAGGTATTGTGGTCCAACCACAGACGAGATGAGCACACCTGGGAGCCGATGGATCTGATGCGTGAACGGTACCCGAAGCTTTTCGCCTCAGGTGTATTTTAATTATGTTGAAATTTTCTTATAATTCTTGTGCACAGAAACCCCGCAGACCCAAACTTGAATTTCGGGGACAAAATTATTTTTTTTGTTTATTGAGATTTGTAACATCCCATGTTACTTCTAGACCCCTTAACTTAGATTGGATTGGGCATGGGGTGGGTGTTAGGGAAATTAGTTAGGTTTGACCCTAGGTAGTGGGTTGTAGCCATGTGGGGACCACTATAGGGCCAAGTCAAACTAGGTCAAACTAGCCTAAATATGAACCCTAGCAACACCATGACCCCACCACATTGACCTAACCATAAAATAATCTAAGTGGACCCTAGGGCATGTCATTAGGTCAACCCATTGACCCTAGTTGACCAAAGTCAACCATGGCCCTAATTTGGTCAAACCTCTACCTATAGGCCCAATTAGCCTAAGTAGGGCACCACATTGACCCAACCCAAGTTGGGTGGTGCCATTAGACCCATGACCACCAAGTGGGGTCAGCCCACTCATCATGGTTGACCAAGTCAACTCAAGTCAACCTAGTCAATATAATTGACCTAAAGAAGAAAATGAGGGCTAAGCCCAATCCCAATAGGCAAAGCCCACCCAACATGGCCCATTATCAGCCCAAGGTGTCAAAGACCAGCCCTACCTCTCTGGTTTTGGAGAGAGATTGCATGCATGGGGGCATTTTGGAGAATTTACTCAAAAGAGGAGTGAGAATATGAGATTAAGAGGAGGAGGCCACTTGGCCTTGGCTCCTTCTGCCCCAAAAGGTGCTGGCTGGCCTCCTCAGCAAATTCCAGCAGAATTTTGAGCATGGTGGCCACTTGGCACCATTGGTTATACAACCAAAACCCAAACCGAGCTCACCTTGGAGTTATTTCCACATACAGTCCTCCCCAGCTCAAACCGACCACATCATCAGCTTCAGTGAGTGGAATCGAGTGGAGAATTAGTCCTGGAGCAGAGCTTTTTGTGAAGAAACGAGATTTTGAGTAGGAGATCGCCGGAACAGCTCAACCATGGCCAACCGCCGCTGCACTCGCCGCCAAGGACTGATTCATGTCCGTTTCGCCGCCTCCTACCCGTGCTAGCTTTCTAGATCCTTTAGGAGAGACATCGGGTTCAATTGAGCCCGATACCATGTGAGGAAATGAAGATTTTTCCGAGCTTTACTTCTTTCTCGGGTTGGCTGGAAGAGCCAATTCCAGCGGCCTCATTGTCGGGAATCGCTAGCCACCACCTCAGTGAAGGTGGTAGCGACATCCACCGGCGGTGGTGGTGGCTCAGTTGACCGGAAACAGCCAGCAGAGGTGGCCCAGCTAGAACAAATCACGGCCGTCGACTGGAGGTAGATGATGATCAGGTTCCGTCCATTTTACTTTAAGATTCGTGCTCATCGATTTAAATTAAATCAAATAAAAACTATAGAATTTATTATATCTGTCACACTTATATAGTGATACTACAAGCTATTGTTAGCCCTCTTAGAGGCATTCTCAGGACATGAACCTTAAATGGAATTTGTAGCGTAATGTCTTAAGGTTAATTTGGCACCTTAAACATCAAATTTGGTAGAGTATATTGGGTTGTATGTCGGTTTTCCTAGGACTGGTCCTAGGCAAGGGAAGAATTTCAAATTGATGCCCAAGCCAAACCAGTAATCAAAATGACCCAAACTTTTGGGTGCATGCATGATTAGGGAATATCTAGCCCCTTCCAAAAATTGGAAATTTTTGGGAATAAATGTTCCGTAGTATTTGCTTAAATATCAAAAAGTAAATAAATGAAATAATTGGAGTGTTATGGATCCAAATGGCCCCCAATTTTGGTGGCATGTCCTTGGGGACTATACATGTGCATGGTAAAAATTTCAGCACATTTGGACCGATGCATGTTGGGTAAACTCACTTGCATGTATTGGTTTTGTATAGGTTTGGGGTGCCGTTAGCCAAATTTGAAATATTGTGTATTAGACATATTTGGAACATCCAAAAATCATGGTATTGATTTCAGAGGCTCATTGGGGTGAAGTATACCCCACACTGTAATAATTGGATTTTTGGAAGCAAAAATCCCATTATTTGGAATTTTTGGAATAATAGAACTTTTGAAAAATAAATGTAAAAATAGGTTCATCATTGAGATAAAATCCCCAATTTTTGTCAAGGTCAATATAATGTTAGATTTAACTACTTAAAATTTTTAAGTCCCTGCTTGAAGAAATTTGATATGAGTTATGTGGAAATTACCTTTTACCCTCATTTTACTTAATTAGCAAATTGATGAAAATACTTAGTAGAAAATTTTGGAAAATTTCTTTGTGATATATCTGTATATGAATAACCTTGTATAATTATCTCTGCATTTTTGGATGATTCAGTAGTTTTTAAAACCTCATAGGGGCATTTTGGTAATATAATTAGAAATGAAATTTTGTAGCCTTTGTACTATGGAAGTTCATGAAATTATGTTTTTAGCATTATTTTACCAATATATGTATGTTGTAAGTTTCTTGGAATTTTTAGTAATGAACTCCTTACACTTCATTTGGAAAATGACAGTTATGTGAGATTTCTATTAATTAAGGAATAAATGGAAATATTTCAAGGAAAATTATGAATTTTGGTAGACAGTAATAGTTTACCAAGATATAACTCAGGAAAAATTCCATTGGTCAGTGGATTAAAATTTGTGATACTTCATGTATTAAATGACCTAGGGGATTAATTAAATGATTTAATTAGAGGCTTTAATTACTTAAGAAAATTATGAAAATCAACATGCTCACTTAATTAGTCCATACCATCCAAGGATAAATAATTAGGAACAGGTGGCCCAAGGAATTGGAAGTTCCATTTCGGGGTGATATTAGGTCATGAGTTGCGCATAGTGTAAGTAGGTCATGCTATAAGGACCACCGGGGGATAGATCAATGAATGAGCTAGAGACTTCAATTGGAATATGACCCTGGTGGGTAGAGTTGTCTTAGTGATGAGAGTAAAGTGCAAGCCCTAGGATAGCAACTGGAGTGGAGGCCAGCGGAAGACCGTCGCCCTTCTGAGAACATCTTAAGTCATTAGGGTCACTCAAGTGTAATAATGAGAGCAAAGTACGGATAAAGGGTAGACATCAATAAAAAGTAAATATCCTTGCAAAAGGGAACTTTGGGTGTAATCCCATCGTAGTTTCTAGTGTCCCCGAGAGCCCTTCACCGGGTGTACCCTGGGCAGTCCTGGGATTAACCTTAAATCACTAAGTATAATAATCCGCAGACACGAGTAGTCTAATAGGTTAAAACATTATGGTTCATTCTCGCCCGTGATGGGTTTAAGGGTTTTTGAATAGAGGCACTATTATGCGTTATCACCCACTATGGGTTGGAGGGATATATGTTGCAGGCTCGCCCGTGATGGGTTTGAGAGATTTTGAATAAAGGAACTATTGTGCGTTCTCACCCTGAAGGGTTTGAGGGAATTAGGACAGGTTGGTCCCGCGAGCTGAAGGCTCGAGATGAAATACTTGCATGTGCATAAATTTAGTGGCGGGTCATGCGGTACTGGCCGATCATGACACCGATGACAGTACGGTGAACCAGGCGGGTGTGAGGGTTTGAGGGGCCAGTGGGTTGTTTTACACCGCGGTCTGGAGGACGACCCCCGATAATGCACACCCGACCCAACAAGACTGATGGGCTATCAACAAAGTACGTACGAATGGACTCTAGAGTGCACCTAGGACATGTACAGAGGCGTATGAGAGGGGTATAAGGTTTGGTAGTGTGCATACCTGCCTAGAAGTGGAGACGCCCGCTCCGCTGCTGTCGTAGCCACAATGTTGGTACCAGAGAGTGAAGCTAGCTCTCAAAAAGTGGGAACTAAAGCTCTGTGATCATAGAGTCATTGTGTGTGAGTTGCACTTGCCTGTTGCATAAATTGCATCATAAACATTCATTCATATTAGGTCATACGCTCCATAGATCCTTCTCATATAAATTAGTATGGGCTCTTTTATATGATACGTTAAATTTCCTGGAAACCTCAACTTATAAATTTGTATGAGCATTTTTATACGTTAAGGTACGTTTGTAGTGGTAGCATAGCTTTACTTTTCTGCTCTTACTTTCAGTTCTTTACTAACTTGTACTGTACATGCTTTTATTTTCGTGCTATATACATAGAACTGCTAGTATAGATTTACTACTCACACTCTTACTTGGTAGCTTAGTTTCCCTTGTCACCTGCTTTCCTTTTATTACCCCTTGATAGTCCTCCCCTTCGTCCTCCTGTACGGTGCCTAGGAGTTGCGGGGCGAGGTGCGGAGGAAATGACTTAGTCTTTTTGACTAATGGTCGGTGACCAAACTATTTTTAGGAGCTCGAGGAGACGGAGCACTAGCACGACCGACAGGACGAGGTGACAGGGCATAAGGAGTTGATACCACCACCTACTACTACTACTACTACAGCTCTACCTCAGGTGGGATGAGTACGAGATTAGTTGATCAGGTTCCGCTGTTTTGATATTTTGAGAGGAGAGATTATTCATATGATGTACTGGGCATAAGCCCTTATCACTCTTCTATTTTTATTCTCATTGTGGACTGTGTACTCTTTCATTCATATATATGTATGATTTGTTCTGTGACTGTGGACTAGCTGTGTTGTACTCTACTATGTATTACTCTACTTCTCATATTGGCCTACAAGTTTTATGATCGCACTAGCCGGCAGAATCAGCGTGTTGCGGTGTCGACTAACCCGTGCGTTAGTGCCACCGTAAGACGGTGGTTCTGGGCATAAGATTGGGAGCCTCCTTAGTAAGGGGGAGGGGTCTTACATGCGAGGAGTGAGCGGGACCTTGATGTTTGAAATCCAAGTCATCAATGCTGTTCGGAAGGGCGCAGAGTTATTCTTCACGCTGATTCAGGCTGTTTAGCCAAAGGCCAATGTGAGTGATGTTACGATTGTATCGGAGTTTGTGGATGTGTTTCCTAAGGATCTTCCTGGGCTACCACCCCAGCGGGAGATCAACTTCATTATTGAGTTGGTGCCAGGTGCGAAACTTGTGGCCCGCTCACCATATCGCGTCGCGCCAAAGGAAATGGCTGAATTGAAAGTCCAATTGCAAGAGTTGCTGGAGTAGGGATATATACGCCCAAGTATGTCACCTTGGAGGGCACCTGTTCTTTTTATGAAAAAAGAAGGACGGTGGTTTGCGATTATGTATTGACTACCATGAGTTGAATAAGCTGACAGAGAAGAACAAGTATCTGATTCCACGGATAGATAAATTGTTCGATCGGCTAGTGGGATCAACCGTCTATTCCAAATTGGATTTGAAATCTGGATATTACCAATTGAGGATTCGGGAAGGTGACATTCTCAAAACAGCATTTGGAACACGATATGGTCATTATGAGTTCACTGTAATGTCGTTTGGGCTATGTAATGCGCATTAGTGTTCATGGACCTAATGCACCAAACATTAAGAGAGTACTTGGACCTGTTTGTGATTGTATTCATTGATGATATCTTGGTGTACTCTCAATTGGAAGCTGATCATGAAAACCACTTGCGGTTGGTGTTGCATAACTTGCGGAGGAATAAGCTCTATGCCAACTTCTCAAAGTGTGAGTTTTGGCTGTCGTTGGTGGCTTTTCTTGGCCATGTGGTAAGTGGAGAGGGCATAGCAGTGGATCCATCAAAGATAAAAGCCATACAGGAGTGGCCGGTGTTGTCTTCGGTGGCCGAGGTTAGGAGTTTCTTTAGACTAGCAGTCTACTACAGACGTTTTGTCGAAAACTTCTCACGGATCGCTTTACCTCTGACCACATTGACGAGGAAGGATCAGATGTTCATTTGGATGTCGAAGTGCTCGTGAGATTTTAAAGAGCTAAAGAGTCGTGTGACAACAGTGCCTGTGTTGACATCGCCATGTGGTACACAAGGCTATGAGATCTATAATGATGCTTCGGGGAGCGGCTTAGGCAGCGTTCTTCTGCAGTTTGGAAAAAGGATTGCTTATAGCTCATGCCAGTTTAAAATGCATGAGAGAAATTATCTCGTCCATGACATGGAGTTAGCGGCCGGGGTACGTTGGTATTCGGTGATGGCAAGGAGACTTGAGCAACGGGGGGTGGCTGATCCGTACCTGCGTTATGTTCGTACGACTTGAAGACCTGAAAGTGCGGTCAGTTGGAGCACATAATGAGAGTCTTAGGCCTACGGGCCGTAAATACTAAATGCTCAATTTTACCGTCGGGTTTCGGACATGGAACGGTGGTGTGACCCTGTTTCGCCAGTACACCAAGAATGTGCCCTGAGTGCACGGATCGTCGGGCCATGTGGCTGACAGTTATGATGGATTGTTTGTGCGTGAGAGCACAATGTGTGATAAATATATATATATATATATATATATATATATATATATATATATATATATATATATATATATATATATATATATATATATATATATATATATCTGCCGATGAATTGTTATGACTGGAGGGAAGGAATACCACTGCCCCGTGAAAGGGGTAGGTTCGTTATAAATTGGTCAGCTGAATGCTAACCGTTGCCTTATTTGCCACTGTTTGGTGGGCTGTCCTTTTGTAGGTGCTGGAGAGCCAAGCGGGACATATAAGGGATGAAGTCCCTGCTACTGCTACTAGCCCTTGAAGGGTAAGCAAAGAATGTTGTGTTTTGCTCATGTGTGGCTGGCCTGCGCGCCGATGTTTGGAATCCACACTTGTAAAGAGTAACTGTAAGGCCATAAGGCCAAACGATGTTGTATTTGCTGTACATTCCTTCGAGAGTTTTATATATAAATGTGGTTGTTTATATATATAGTGAATATTCATGGTTGGGGTTCAATATTATTGTTAAAATCTTCTGCTAGCATGCTCTGATTTAGGATGCGATTGTGTTATGGTATTAACCTATAACTCCCCGCCTGTTTTGTGGCATATGGTGTTGGGCCCCGGCCGGACCTTCTATTATATGATATATGAACGGATGGAGTCGTTACATTCTTACGGTGGGTCTGCCCAGTACAACTTATTCATAACACGTACCCATGTGATGACTTGATATCACAATATCATGACCTGTGAGGATGGGTCATCAGTCAACGTACATGCTAGCCTTAAAGGTATCATCATCTCCCTTAGCTTTTAAGATGATACAACGACAAGGGACCTCTAAGAATGAAGCTTTTGAAATCATAGGTTCTCACATTAAGTCACTGCTTGACCTATGAAAGCAAACACTCTAAGGGCATTTATTAAATTAAACTACTCTATCACAATAGAAATAACTTCATAATAAAATAACTTGCCAAAATATATAAAATGAAATTCATATAGTACTTTTATTCATCAAATGAAATATTATACATCCAACAAACATACAATCCTCAAAACTCAAACTAGAGTTGATTATTTAGGTATCGTATACCCATAGATCTAACATGACCATCATGCTTTCTCTATGCAAGAGGATTTGTCTGTGGATCCGCAATTTTTTCCTCAGTCGGCACTCTGCATATGCTCGCATCTCCTCGATCGACAATCTCTCAAATTAGATGGAACCGCCAGAGTATGTGTTTGGAGCACTGATGAGATCTAGGTTCTGAAGCAAGTATAATTGCACCGTTATTGTCACAATATAGATCTACATGATGAACAATGCTAGGAACTACATCCAACTCACCGATGAATTTCTTAATCCATACATCCTCCTTCGCTGCCTTTACAGAGACAATATACTCGACCTCAGTAGTAGAATCGGCAACTGTATCCTGCTTGGAACTCTTCCAACTAACAACACCTCCATTTAGGCAAAACATAAACCCTGATTGATACTTTGAATTATCCCTATCAGTTTGGAAGCTAGCATCCGTGTAACCACTTACAACGAGCTCTTCCTCTCTGCCGAATACCAAGAACATATCCCTAGTTCTTCGCAAGTACTTGAGGATATTCTTGATGGCTATCCAGTGACCTTCATCGGGATCAGACTGATACCTGTTAGTCATGCTCAAAGCATAAGAGACATCAGGTCTAGTACATAACATTACATGCATGATTGATCCAATTTCTAAAGCATATAGAACCAACTTCAAGCGGTCCTTATCTTCACAAGACTTAGGATACTAGTCCTTAGAGAGACTCACACCATGAGACATGGACAAGAATCCTTTCTTGGACTCAAGCATGCTGAACCATTTCAACACGTTGTCAATGTATGTACTTTGGGTCAAACCCAATAACTTCTTCGATCTATCTCTATAGATCTTAATACCAAGTACATAAGTCGCTTCCCCTAAGTCCTTCATCGAAAAGCAGTCCCCTAGGTTGTTCTTAACAACTTGCAGGGACGATTTGTCATTCCCGATCAATAGTATGTCATCTACATACAATATTAGGAAGACTACAATGCTCCAACTAATCCATTTACAAACACAAGGTTCATCCTCATTCTTGATAAAACCAAACTCTTTTATCTTATTCTAACTTCTAGAAGCCTGTCTCAATCCATAAATGGATATCTGCAGCTTGCATATTTTAGTGGCTTCACCTGAAGATACAAAACCCTCAGGTTGTGTCATGTACACTTCCTCGAGGAGGTTCCCATTAAGGAAAGCCGTTTTGACATCCATCCGCCAGATCTCATAGTCATAATACGCAGCAATAGCAAGCGGAATTCTAATGGACTTAACCACGGCAACAGGGGAAAAAGTCTCATCATAGTCAACACCATGAATTTACTTAAAACCCTTTGACACCAGTCGTCCTTTGAATGTCTTTACATTCCCATCCATGTCAGTTTTCTTCTTGAAGACCCACTTGCACCCTATGGGTCTTACCCCTTCAGGTGGTTCCACCAAAGTCCATACTTGGTTTTCATACATGTAGTCCATTTCAGATTTCATGTCCTAAAGCCACTTCTCGGAGTCAGGTCCACATATAGCCTCATGGTAGGTTGCAGGCAGATCACTATGATCCATAAGCAACACATTACCTATTTGAGACACGAGAAATCCATATCTCTCAGACTCAAATCTTGGTCTACCAGATCTACGTGGAACTTGTGTTTCCTGAGCAGGTTCTCCAGCTACAACAACTTGTAGTCATGACTCAGGTTCCAATTCTGGTTCATTCACTGTTTGTGGTTCCTGAATTTCTTCAAGTTCTACCATGGCTGTCTTACTACTTAAGAACTCTTTCTCAAGAAAGACACCAGTCCTTGAGACAAACACTTTGCCCTCAGATGGTAGGTAGAAATTGTACCCTTTAGTTTCCCTATGATACCGCATAAGATAACACTTATCTGATTTGGGTTCCAGCTTATCAGGAATTTGAAGTCTTACGTATGCCTCGCAGCCCCAAACATTAATGAACGACATACTGGGATGTTTCCCATTCCATATCTCATATGGTGTCTTTAGACCATTTTTATTGGAGCATGATTTAATTTTAAAGCAGCAGTTTCTAGAGCAAAGTCCCAAAAGGAAATAGGAAAATCTACATGACTCATCATCGACCATACCCTGTCTGACAAAGTACGATTCCTCCTCTCATACAAACCATTATGTTGTGATGTTTTAGGTGGAGTGAACTGTGATACAATACCATACTCTATCAGATGATCACAGAACTCATGACTTAGGTATTCGCCACCTCAATCAGATCGGAGTGCTTTAACCTTCTTACCCAGCTGGTTTTCTACTTCGCTTTTAAACACTTTGAACTTTTCAAATGTTTTGGATTTGCACTTCATAAGATACACGTATCCGTATCTACTGAAATCATCAGTAAATATAACAAAGTAGAAGAACCCACCTCTACCATAGAACTTATGTGTCCATATACATCACTATGTACTATACCCAAGAGATCATCTGCCCTCTCATTGAAGCCAGTGAAAGGAACTTTAGTCATCTTGCCTAACAAACAAGATTCGCATCTCTCAAATGATTCATAATCAAATGAGTCCAATAGTCCATCTCTATGGAGCTTGGATATACGTTTCTCATTTATATGGCCCAAATAACAATGTCAAATATACTTAGGGTTCGTTTCATTTGTTCTTAGTCTTTTAGTATTTTCAATATTATAGATCAGATGGTCAAAGTTCAAAACATACAGATCATTAAACATTTGGGATACACCATAACAAACATCATTCTTAAATATTGAACAACAGTTGTTCTTAATAATAAAAGAAAAATCCAACATGTCCAAACATGAAATGGATATAATGTTTCTAGTTACGAAAGGAACAAAATAACAATTATCTAGTTCTATTACAAGCCCACTGGGCAAAGCAAGACAATAAACCCCCACGACGACAACAACAACAACTCTTACTCCATTGCAAACGCGCAAGTCCACCTCTTCTTTACTCAACATTCGTCTCCTTCCCAGTTCCTACACATTTATACAAATATGTGAACCACATCCGATAACCAATAATCAGGATAAAGGAGTGGAAATGTTTATCTCTATAACATATATACCTGAAGTGGAGGTCATACCTCCTCTTGTCTTCTGCAGACCCTCAATGTATTAAGGACAATTCCTCCTTTAATGACCAGCCTTGCCACAGTGGTGGCACTTCCCTTCATTCGTTGAGCCTTTCTTTTTCAGTGTAGAAGACATGGCCTCCAGTCCAGACTTAGGTCCCACCTTCGTCTTCTTGAAGCCCTTGGCCTTGCCCTTACTTTTTTCACCATCAATATGGGGCTAGCAGACTTGTCCTTCATCATATTAATCTCGGCAGTTCACAACATGAATAGGAGCTCGGGCAGTGTCTTGTCTATTTCATTCATGTTACAGTTCAAAACGAACTGCTCATAACTGTCTGACAACGATTGCATGATCAGGTCTGTAGCCAACTCTTAGACCAAAGGGAAACCTATTCTTTCAAAATTCTCGATATACCCAATAATCTTGAGTACGTGAGTCCCTACTAGGTCCTAATCCCCCATCTCACACTGGAATAACGCCATGGTGTCATCGAATCTCTCTTGACGAGCTTACCCTTGAAACATTTTCTTGAGATGCTCATCAATGTCCTTGCAACCCATGTTATCATGTTTCTTCTGAAGCTCAGAGTTCATGGTCGCTAACATGAGACATTCGACGTCTAAGGAGTCGTCAAGATACTTCTTATAAATATCTTTATCAGCACGAGGTGCATTCCCGGTAGGCTCATCTGGGGATATCTCTTCCAAAACATAGAGCTTGCTCTCTTGCCTGAGAACAATTCTCAGATTTCTATACCAGTCCAAATAATTTGTACCACTCAGCTTCTCCTTCTCAAGGATCGCTTTGAGGGATAGGATGGAGTGTGAACTACTTGCCATGGAAATTCTACAAAAATACAAGCAAACCAAATTAGTACCATATTTCAAAATATAATTTATCTTTCAATTAGGACTTTAATCAAAAACTCCAACTATTTTTTACCAAACTGATAACCCTCGATATCAATTCGAAGAGTTTGGCGAGTAACCCTCTTAGTGGACAAGATCCATATTTCACAAACATTATGAGTCAGCTTTGACTTTTCTCTCACAATGTAGCTATTTAGGTAGGCAACGCTTGCCAATTGCATCACAATGAAATTCTTGTATGGCTGGTGAATAACTCTTTATTCACATCCATGATATGGTGCATGTCAACCCCATGCCTCTGGGCACTCAACCTTTGAGGTCACCCAGTTAAGCTAGACTCGGTGTCGATAGTGAGATATCACAATTATACGCTCGCACCCTCACCAAGATAGATTAATACACCTTGCTTTGTCAAGCCCACACTTCATCGATCGAGGCAGGAAGAGTGTCATCCATCATAAGACATCCAAATACTTAATATTGCTTAAGGGATTTTTTTAAAAGGCTGATTAACTTTTTAATCATGGTTAAAACTTAACCAGCATGCACATCAAACATAATAAAATACAACAAGAATAATCCAAATGCATCCCAAATGTGCACAAGAATAATCAACTTTTGATGAACTGGGCTAAGTGTGGACATTTAGAACATGTCCAAATCTTCAGACCTACATACACGGGACATGAGCGACACCAACTCCATTTATACAGTAGACAAGCCTGTCACTTTATGTGAGATTCAAAATCTAACACATACTTAGTTTCACAAACCAACAAAGTGACGGTTACTTTTAAGGAGTAAACTTAAAGAAATCACATGCGTTCTTGGAAAGATCCAAGACTAGATTTGGGCATTTGGAACACTTCAAAATCACCAAATCTACATGTCATAAATTCAGCAACTTCTGAAACAATGAATATTATCAACAACCTCCATCTGATACCACTGTTGGGTTTTTGGGGATGACACAACACTTATGCATGCAGTGGAAAAAGAACAAGAAAAACCCAAACGAGTTCGGATCTAACAATATTCATGAATCAAGAAGTAAAGCATGCTGTAAAAAAATTACCTTTGAAAATTGAGTAAGAACTCAACCTAGATGCTCTAGAAAAATCAGGTCGGCCACACAACGTCTAAAGTCTTGAGTGCAGAAAGTATATCTATGCCTCTACAGTAATCCACCCGATCAGGAGAACCACCAGCAACTTGTCACACAAGATCTAGGACGGGAGAGAACACTCAGTGTCTCCACAGACTGCTAGATCTATTATAGGAGAGGTGGCAGCAACACTCACAAAGATCGGGATAAGAATCGGCGACAGGATTGGCGGAACGCTTCCGTCGGGTTTCTAAGTTTTCTTCTTTTCGCACAGTGTCTGCTCGTGTGCTGAGAGAAAACAACCGTCTAAAGAAAACCCTAAAAACATCGTATGTATATCCCAGGAAATAGATTCAACAAGTCAATATTTGACTCAGCACGGACAATCGTCGAACTCAGTTCGACAAATAATTCGTCAAACTCAGCTCGACAAACAATTTATCGAACTCAGCTCGACGAAAGCAGCGCCGATGGCCAGAACGTCAAACAAGATTTGTCAAACTCAGCTCGATGAAATCTGCGCCAAGGCCAGAACGTCGAACTTCATTCATCGAACTCAGCTCGACGAAATCTGCACCAAAGGCCAGAACGTCGAACTGGATTCGTCGAACTCAGCTCGACAAAATCTGTGCCAAAGGCCAAAATGTCGAACATAATTTGCCGAATGGATTCGTCGAACGTCGTTGAGTGAATACAATATAATCAATGACTAAGAGATAGATTCTTCAGGTAAACCCTTTACTCGACGAAGGCATTGAGTGGACTCGATGCACTCAACACTTAAGTGCGACAGTCAGTGCACTCAACGCTCTCAGCGCCAACATTTGCAGAGTTAACACTTAACCCGTGAAAGCGTTGACTGGACTCAATGCTCTCAATGCTTTCAGCCTGATGGCGTTGAGTGAGCTAAACACACTCAATGCCTAATGCCCTAGAATCTTTTCAACCTCCATGGCGTTGAGTGAACTAAATACACTCAATGCCTTCAGCCCCATGGCGTTGAGTGGTCTCAACACTCTCAACGCTTTCATCCCGATGGCGTTGAGTGAGCTAGACACACTAAACGTCTAATGCCTTAGATAATTTTTCGGCCCCTTTTCAATATCCTTCAACTCATCATATGAGCCAAATATTACAGATCCAATCTCCCAATTTCTCCACAATCTTATGTGCGACCCTAATTGGATCATAATGAGTTGGCAGTGAAGCTACATGCTTGATCACTTCCAGATCACTATGGTTGCACCAACACTTCACCACCAGTGTCGTGCAGGGTGGGCATCCGTTGGTGTCACACCGAACAGAGGGGGTGCAGGCTGCTAGCTCCTGTCACGGGAGAAAAGAGGCGTCCTTTTTTGCAATTCTTTTCATTAGGTCATCCACCCACCATGAGGAGTATATATACTCGTCATAAAATTCATCCTAGCCACACATATTGTGATGTCTAATCCTATCCATCTAAGAGGTTTAAATTAACTTAAAAAAATACAGGAAAGAAAAATCTGTTACCGCCTAATAGTTGGTCGATCAGACGTGCAGAAGCAAGCTAACATATAACCCAATTGTTTTTTAAAATATAACGAACGAGAAAAATAGGCGACTTAGCGAACCATGTCGCGATAGGCCTTAAGCGTGTTGGGTCGGAGATTGTATTGGTGCGCTGCGTCGTCAAGTGGAACCGGGCTGGCACCATCAATCCTCCTCCGCTCAAAATCACTCATCACCGGTGAGTGGTGTAAGCGGTAGAGGTGTAGCATGTAAGCATCAAGGCACTCCAACTTCGCGGTGGACACCCATGTGGTGTCATATCCGGGACGGTCCTTCCAACGAACCAAGTAGCAGTATATGCCGCCCTTCGTGGAAGCAAATGGTGGATCCTCCAAAAGATGAGTTGGAACAAGAAGAACATTCCTGGGGAAAACATTAGTAACAACCATAATATCACTTGGAACCTCACTAGTATGTGAGGGGGAAGCTCCAAGGTAGAAAAATATGGGGATATGGTATCACTCCCTAATCCATGAGAATGGCCGTGAGGAGAATGAAAAGAGGGGGGGGGAAGTCATTCTTGCGGTATTGCAGGAAACAGTGTAAGATTGGACACATTAAACATGGGGAGTAAGCCCCAATCGGTAAGCAAGTCAAGAATGTACGCGTTAGCGCCCAACTTCATTGAAATCTGACAAGGGTCGGCGCGCCGGTTGGCTAATTTCTTTCCAAAACTCACGGGTACCCATTCGGGAATTGACTTAACCAGGATAAAATCTCAAACATAAAAACTCGAGCCCGTTTGTGCACATTCGCGTGGGAGCGGTATGCAATGTATGTAGTGGTTAATCGGTGGTGGATCTCGTGGTGCAACGTATGCAAGTGCTTAGCAACGTCATTTGCAAAGTGACTTGAGGTATACTTGGGAGGTAATGAGATTAAGTCAAACGACACATGTGAATAGGAATCATACACAACTTCATTTGGAAAAATACTCGTGGACCGAATTGTGGAAAACGGAGGGGCGTGTTCAGAAAAGTTAGAAATAAGGCGAGCATCCAAATAAATTCCCAAGTTTATTTTTCATAAAACAAGTTAAAGATAGAGTTTGGGGTTCCACGTGCGCACTAGGATTAAGTGGATAAGGGGATAGGTGGGGAAGTTAAAAATCTGGAAGAAGGTCGAGAGCATGTTGAGTATGCTTATGGGCGGGTAATTCAGATGGAGGGTCCTCAACAATGTCGCTTGGGGTGTCCGACGCCTTAACAAAACTATGTTTTGCGTAGACGATATCATCCACCTCGGAGGAGTGGTCAATCAAAGTCACTAACTCCAGGAGAGTTGGACATTCGAACCCGGAGTGGGCGGGTTGGTTGCAAGCAGAACTTGTAACATCGGCCTTGCTAGTCTCCCCCAAGAGTATATGCTCACCCGTGGGAATGTTGGTTGTCGGAGCGGTGAATAATGGAATTTTGGTCGTCCATGTGGGTATATTGACCACGAGAAGGGTGGGGTGTTCTGTGGTAGGAGGGGACATATTTGTATTTACTTACTGACTTAGTGCATTGGCGTAAAGAGGTGAATTCATCAAACATATTTGTTCGGTGGTATGCGGGGACAAAGTGATTAGTGAGGATGTTACACATTTGTGGTCATGTGTGGGGGATTCCACCAACACGCTACTCCTCATTTAACCAAAACACTTTGGCACGGCCTTCTAAGTTCGCGTGAGTGTCGACAACCTTTTGGAGGTCGTCCAAGTGGTGCATAGGAAAATAACACTACATTTTCGCTAGCCAATCCCGAAAAAAATTTGGGTGTCTGTGGCCGTCAAACGTAAGTGCATCTCGCCTAATGTGGGGAGTGTGTTGATGGGGGGGGGGGGTTAGAAACAATGATAGAACTATTGGGTCAATGTGGTGAGTGTCATGTTTAATTGAGCGATTTGGATGGTGAGATCGCGTTGGACGGCTGCTAGGTGGGCTTGTGTGACTTTCCTAGTATTGTGAGTGTCTTCCATGCTATTGGACGTGGGTGAGTGCGAAAAATATACGTTTCCGGAGCGTGTGTGCATAATGGGTTGAAAGTGACGCAGGAGGATCGACAAAGATTAAGAAATCTTTGCGCCGAAGTCTGATGCCAAATTGATGTAGCACACACGGCTTTGCGCACCAAGTACCAAACATTTGTGTGATTGAGACATTTCATCAAGCACTATGCGTGCAATTAACGTGATTCAACCACAAATTAAAACTACGCACGCAATCCCTTTCCTAACGACAGTGGCTAACGGGGGACGTTATTTCGACGCAGAGAATCGACCGGGTGAGGGCAATCCCGACGGAATTCGCCAACCAGGCATTTAGCCCCTCTCTGACCAATTGGTTGGAGAGCGGAGATAGCTTTTCTCGCTCCGACTCATTCCACGATATCCAAACACACACTGAATCATCCACAACCACAAGAACAAAAATTTAGAAGAAACACGCAAGGTGAGGTGGGGGAGTGGAATCGTTACCCAAGAGATCTAGTAACCCTAGCCCAAGAAGTTGCAGCGGAGTTGACAGAGGTAGTAGCGGCATCGCCAAGATGGGACGACGGCTCACACCGCTGCGTCCCGGTGTCGCGCCGGACGAAGTAGACGCGAGGCGGAAGAACGGCCTAAGGTCGACTGCTCCAGTCGCGAGAGAAGAGAATCTCTGCTATCACTCCGTAGGGGGAGGCTCCGCTAGTGACGAGCCGGGGAGAAGCCGTCGTTGGTGTCGCGCCGGGTTGGAGAATCGCGAAGGGGAATACTTCGGTCTGGTGCTGGAGGTGTGGCCGTGCGGGCGTGGGGGTGTCGCATTCGGTTGGGGAAGGAAGGGGGCTTCGCCGTCGGTGGCCCGCCGGGCGGCGACCGTCAGTGTCACGCCGAACGGAGGGGGTGTGGGTTGCTAGCTCCTGTCACGGGAGAAAAGATGCGTCCTTCTTTTTTTACAATTCTTTTCATTAGGGCATCCATCCACCATGAGGAGTATATATACTCCTCACAGTATTCATCCTAGCCACATATTGTGATGTCTAATCCTAGTCATCTAAGAGGTTTAAATTAACTTAAAAATAGACGACTTAGCGAACCATCGCGATAGGCCTTAAGCGTGTTAGTTCGGAGATTGTTTTGGTGCGCCACGTCATCAAGTGGAACCGAACCGGCGCAATCACTAACTTAGGGTATCACGACAACAAAATGATCAATTAGAAAGGGAATTAGAAAGGCTCGATTTTTTGTCAATAATTAATAACATTTTTTGCAACCAATCAAAATGTTTTCTCATCTACAAAATTTTAAATAAGATTTTTTGTTATTAAATTAGCAAAAAAAATTTTGGTTGCAAGAAATGTGTCACTAAATTGGCAAGAAATTATTTGATTGCTAATTTAGCAATAAATATTTTCGTTTCAAATTTTGCAACAAATATTTTTGTTTCAAATTTTGCATTAGAATATATATATATATATATATATATATATATATATATATATATATATATATATATATATATATATATATATATATATATATATATATATATATATATATATTTGTTGCACAATTTATTGTTAATTATCTTGAATTTTTTTTCTTTCTGATTCTCTTGCTGATTAATATTTGTGATAAAATTAAAATATTGATCTTTAAATATTCATAGTTATTTCTTAAAATTTATATCTCATATATATATATATATATATATATATATATATATATATATATATATATATATATATATATATATATATAAGCAGTCGTGCACGGGGGATCCCGTGCGGGCAACATTCGTCGTGGGTGCGACATTTATCGGGGGCGGCGACATTGGTCGGGGGCGGCGACATTGGTCGGGGCGGCGACATTGGTCGGGGCGGCGACATTGATCGGGGCGGCGACATTGGTCGGGGCGGCGACATTGGTCAGAGCAGCGACATTGGTCGGGGGCGGCGAAATTGGACGGGGGAGATGACATTGGTTGGGGGCATTGACATTGGTGAGGGGCGGCATTTGGTGGGGCAGTGACATTCGACGGGTGCTAATATTATATTAGATCATTTCAAAATAGAAATTTGTTGCTAATATTATAGTCATATCGTTTCCAAATAGTAGCTCACCTTGAAATTGGTATGCTATCTACAACAGTATAAATTTATTTTGGATCACTTTAGATCCTTCGTAAGAGCGTTTAAGAAGCAAGAAAATTGAAAACTTTACACACCGAGAAGATTGAAAACTAAAACCAAAGTAAAAAACTTAACTGATTATAGAATAATTATATACAGCTAGATTAATTATGCAGCTAGACTAATTATACAGCAAGACTAATTATATACAACAATATACATCAAAAGTAATTATATACAACAATTCATCTTTATATACAGCAAGATACACTAAGACTAATAATATGTATATCTTCATTATACTTTTATACCAAGCCTTATTTTTTGTAGTTTAAATTGAATGTTATATTTTCTAGTTACCACAAATTTGATTAACAAATTTTTAGTTACTCTCGATGAAACAACTTATGTGCCTCTCAATGATGATGTTTTGTCTCTAATTTACCAGAGAACATGGTTGCAGATTTTGGAATAATAAGCAAAAAATAATGTATTTGGGTATTAAATTTTCACCGGTCAAGCGGTTACGACTGCATGAACCGGAGCATAATTATGGTCCGGTTCATGCGGTCGTAACCGCTTGACCAGTGAAAATAAGTCCCCCCAAACGGAGCCTAAATGTAAATTCTCTCATATAAATTTGTAAGAATGAAAAAAAGATGTGAAAGTTAAAGAGAGAAAACTAAAGCTAACATGAAAATAAAGAATCCTCTATTTTTAGTAGAAGTAAACTCAGGTATCCTCCATAAATTGTAGTTTAGATATCTATCCCGAGTCCTTTGGATATACATTACAGTGCATCAGGTATTAGAGACAATGATACTGCTCAGATCTACCATGAGCCGCCGTTCCTTGATCGAGAAGGCAAAGCTCAGATCTTCTATGAAGTTGAAACGAAGTCAATCATTTCATCGAACATGTAAAGGGCATAGAATTGGATGATTTTAATCATTTTAAAATCTATACCCAATTCATAGTTGACTGTCACAATATGAAAGTATTGAGCCTTAAGTTTAAATAATGTCAAAAGTAAAAAAAAGAGGGGTAACTGCATAGGTCTTGCTGGAAGATAAATATGGAGAGATGCGATCAGCACTCATTTCTTCCCTTTTTATTGCAGGGTGGCCAAATACGATCTGGCCACATGGAAGCAGTTCAAAGGAAGCAGTTCAAAGGAAGCACCAAAAAGCAAATTACTTGGTAGCTTTGCTATGAAATGAAGATATGATGCAATAAAAGAGAAATTGAGAGATCTGACCTTTGCTACAAAATGAAGATTTAATGCTATAAAACAGAAATGAAGAGATCTAATGCAACAGTCAAATGAAAAATGAAAATATGCCGTAAATAAAAATGGAGAGGTGAAGTTCTATTAATGGAGGATACCTGGTACCTTTGCTCCAGCATGGCTGTTTGGAAGAAGGCCCAAGTGCAGAACGTGAGAAACCCATGTGCAGAACGTGAGAAACCCATTCTAGAGTTTCCAAAGATTGCATTCATATTTTATATTCTGCACTTGGGCCTTCTTCCATTTCAACAATCAAAGTAGGTTTGCCCCCACGACATTCTGAAATCGGCGAGGCAGGGGGAAGGCTCCATGCTGCTTCAAAATTATTGATTGCTAAACGTGCAAACTCCAGAACTTCACATGTTTTCCCCAAGTGCAGAACATGCACGGGTGAAGTTCTGGAGTTTGCCCCCACGACATTCTGAAATCGGCAAGGCAGGGGAAGGCACCATGACTGTTTTGGAGTTTGCCCCGCCCTGAGAATGTAGAGAAACTGTTTCTGGAGGTGGGGCAAACATGTGCATCCATATTAGAAAGTGTGCATCTGCCCACAATGGAGAAAGAGGAAGGCACTTGTGCGAGTTAGAGGAGCTTTCCAAAATGGCGAAAGAGGAAGCCGGCTCCCAGCAATCTTCTCCGGCGAAGCCACAACAGTCAAATGAAAAATGAAAATATGCCCTAAATAAAAATGGAGAGGTGAAGTTCTATTAATGGAGGATACCTGGTACCTTTGCTCCAACATGGCTGTTTGGAAGAACGCCCAAATGCAGAACGTGAGAAACCCATGTGCAGAACGTGAGAAACTCTTTCTGGAGTTTCCAAAGATTGCATTCATATTTTATATTCTGCACTTGGGCCTTCTTCCATTTCAACAATCAAAGTAGGTTTGCCCCATGACATTCTGAAATCGGCGAGGCAGGGGGAAGGCTCCAAGCTGCTTCAAAATCATTGATTGCTAAACGTACAAACTCCAGAACTTCACATGTTTGCCCCAAGTGCAGAACGTGAACGGGTGAAGTTCTGGAGTTTGCCCCCACGACATTCTGAAATCGGCAAGACAATGGAAGGCACCATGGCTGTTTTGGAGTTGCCCCGCCCTGAGAATGTAGAGAAACCCTTTCTGGAGGTGGGGCAAACATGTGCATCCATATTAGAAAGTGTGCATCTGCCCACAATGGCGAAAGAGGAAGGCACCTGTGTGAGTTAGAGGAGCTTTCCAAAATGGCGAAAGAGGAAGCCGGCTCCCAGCAATCTTCTCCGGCGAAGCCACAACCAGTGGAGGTAATAATGGGGTTCGGCGAGGAGTATGGAGCGTGAGGGTTTATTGCTTTTGGAGAAGAAGATCGCGAGTAGAATGGCCATCCGTTATCGTGATTATGAGGGCCTGAAACTCCGGGACAGCGTGAGAAGGAGTATGCCGCGGCGGGAGAAGAAGTATGGGAGTCGCGGGAGGAGGGATTGCTGCAGGCGAAGAAGCGCGCGAGTCGCGGAGAAAGAAATCGGGAGTCGCGAAAGAAGCACGCGAGCCCTAGCCCTGCGTAGAAGAAGAAGAGAACGGGTATCGGGTTTTTGAGTTGCGGGAATAGTTCGGTCTCTTTTAATTAAGTGATAATCCAACCGAATGACGGAAATACCCTTGAATTAACACACCAAATTCGATTTTATGAGGGCATTTATGTATTGAAATGTTACACCACCCCCTCATTAGGGGTTTCCTTATGTAATAAAGATATATATATAAACTATTCTATAAACGAAAACCCTCCTTTGGTGCAACATTCGTATTGCCAAATTTACCAATTATTTTAAAAGTTAATGCCATAAAATTGTCTTACTAAATTCAAAATTTTTTGAATACACTAGGCATTAAGGTAATTTTTCTGTGGTCCTCCCTATTGTCCTATATATCCTTTCCCGTGCACAGAAACTTTTCCATATTCTCACTTCTCCACCGCTCAAACCCTCCTCGCCGGCTTCTCCAACCAGACATTTTCCACGCGCCATCCTCCACGCTCCTTCCTCCATACATCAACGGTGTCCTTCGTCCATCCATACTTGCATCGTCTCCTTCGTCCATCCATTAGCTGCATTCTCAACGCGACATCCTCTCAATTCGGAAGCAACCTCGGTAATCTTGCAAACCCTCGGGCTTCTTCATGTTTTTCCTACCATCTCGACCTTCACCTCTCCGGCCTGCCTTCCACTCACTGAATCCAACGAACGCAGCCATTAGGGTATCAAGATCCTCCTATTCCCATAGTTTTTTGTCTTCAAAATCCATTGAACGCATTCCGCCCTCTTCCCAGCGATTGGGAGTTCCTCTAGTATAGATGTATTCTCTTCGAATACCAGTAAAATAATCAGATTTGTTCTCTCTTTCAGGTCGTGGGTTGTTTATAGAATAGTATAGATGACACAGATTATAAAATGCATTCCCCAGCCGGAGTTAAATCGCCAGTACAGTACTGATTTAAAGCATCTAAGGAAGTATTATTCAACACTCTAATGATTATTAAGGTGTTTCAATTTCATCTAAACAACCAAATGTGCTCATCGAATTCTGAGGGTATATGGCATGGCTTCTCCTTTTTTAACTTCTTTATTTTATTTCTTGAATTTCATGTCATAGGAAATTATAAATGTATCACTGTCAAGTTTTTAGTTTTTCGCTTTTATAGCTCTCATGCTAAATGCGTTGTCTGGCAGGTATATGATGAAATGCTTCAAAGAAAAATAAATTAGGTTATATATTCATAAGGTTTTATCCACTTCTATTATCTATAACATACAATGTCATCCATATTTTTTATTCCAGAATCTACCAATCCATACTTTCATCCATTCTTAAGCTATGTTTATCACTATTAATATTAGTATTTTGGGGGGAAATCTTAGTTTTGGATTGGAAGAAATAAGAATCTTGACTAAACTAGTGCATGACTTATTAGCTAAAAAGCACAATTCTTACCTCCATTGATCCATTATTTATGATGATTGCTTTGACATGGCGTCAAAGGAGAAAGCGGCGCAGGTTCTGGTGCTATTTAAGGAATCAACCATCTTCTTCTTCTGGCTTTCTTGCTCAATGCATTGCATGTGTGCTTTTATGCTTCCGATTTCTTCCTCTGCACAGGTACATCTTTTTCTACTTTTTGGTTTTTTAGATTACTCCTCTACTTTCATCGTGCCTCACTTCACTGAGTTTGTGGCAAATTGAAGTTTTATTGCATTCATCTTTCAGAGTGGATTTTAAGAAGGGTCGTAGCAGATTGATGCATTCAAGAAAACGATTTTATCCTTTATTTCAACCATTTTCTTCTACTTTCTCCATTGATAGATTTTAACATTTCTCTTATAGCTTCAAAGAAGGATTAAAAGTGTTGAATTAAAGCAGATATGTTCAAGACCCGATGTGATCAGGTACTATAATTTGCCAGTATTTTTCAACACTCTAATTTTCTTACCTCCATTGATCCATTATTTATGACGATTGCTTTGACATGGCGTCGGAGGAGAAAGTGGCGCAGGTTCTGGTGCTATTTAAGGCATCAACCATCTTTTTCTTCTGGCTTTCTTGCTCAACGCATTGCATGTGTGCTTGAGTGCTTCCGATTTCTTCCTCTGCGCAGGTACATCTTTTTCTACTTTTTGGTTTTTTCGATTACTCCTCTACTTTCATCGTGCCTTACTTCACTGAGTTTGTGGCAAATTGAAGTTTTATTCCATTCAACTTTCAGAGGGGATTTTAAGAAGGGTCGTAGCAGATTGATGCATTCAAGAAAACAATTTTATCCTTTATTTCAACCATTTTCTTCTACTTTTTCCATTGATAGATTTTAACATTTCTCTTATAGCTTCAAAGAAGGATTAAAAGTGTTGAATTAAATCAGATATGTTCAAGACCCGATGTGGCCAGGTACTATAATTTTCCAGTATTATTCAACACTCTAATGATTATTAAGGTGTTTCAATTTCATCTAAATTGCCAAATGTGCTCATCAAATTCTCAGAGAGGGTATATGGCATGGCTTCTCCTTTTTTAACTTCTTTATTTTATTTCTTGAATTTCATATCATACGAAATTATAAACGTATCACTGTCAAGTTTTTAGTTTTCCTCTTTTATAGCTCTCATGCTAAATGCGTTGTCTAGCAGGTATATGATGAAATGCTTCAAAGAAAAATAAATTAGGTTATATATTCACAAGGTTTTATCCACTTCTACTATCTATAACATACAATGTCATCCATCTTTTTTATTCCAGAGTTTACGAATCCATACTTTCATCCATTCTTAAGCTATGTTTATCACTATTAATATTAGTATTTTTGGGGGAAATCTTAGTTTTGGATTGGAAGCAATAAGAATCTTGACTAAACTAGTGCATGACTTATTAGCTAAAAAGCACAATTCTTACCTCCATTGATCCATTATTTATGACGATTGCTTTGACATGGCGTCGGAGGAGAAAGCGGCTCAGGTTCTGGTGCTATTTAAGGCATCAACCATCTTCTTCTTCTGGCTTTCTTGCTCAACGCATTGCATGTGTGCTGGAGTGCTTCCGATTTCTTCCTCTGCGCAGGTACATCTTTTTCTACTTTTTGGTTTTTTAGATTACTCCTCTACTTTCATCGTTCCACACTTCACTGAGTTTGTGGCAAATTGAAGTTTTATTGCATTCAACTTTCAGAGTGGATTTTAAGAAGGGTCGTAGCATATTGATGCATTCAAGAAAACGATTTTATCCTTTATTTCAACCATTTTCATCTACCTTTTCCATTGATAGATTTTAACATTTCTCTTATAGCTTCAAAGAAGGATTAAAAGTGTTGAATTAAAGCAGATATGTTCAAGGCCCGATGTGGTCAGGTACTATAATTTGCCAATGATTAAATTTACAGCAGTTTTCTTCATATGTCATGTTTTGATCAAACCATTCATACAAAATATTAATGTCATTGGTATCTTAGATGAGTTATATCTTTCTTTGAATTGATAATTTTTTTAAAATTAAAGCGATTCAGTTAAATATGTGTACATTTTTTGTAAACAAAAATCACCATTATTTAATTTAGATATTGTAACATTTGTTGTGCCGCAAATACCGTCCAAGACCCTCCTTTTTTCAAAACATCTAATTTTTAGATCATTTCCAAATTCCCGCAAGAGAGCATCGAGTGAAGCCTCGCCACTCGGTTCTCCATCCAAATCAAACTTCGTCCTGTCATTTGCATTACATGTCATTTTATAGTAGTGTTCTTATAGCTACTCACAATTGGGAAGGGTTTGGGGGTGAATTTCTACTTGCCTTGCTTATAAAATGCCTTCAATTCATATCAATAGTTATGTTGATTTTCTTTGTGGTTTTGTGCATAAATTCCTATTGTGCCTTGCTTCCGAGCATCACTGGAGGAAAAAAAATTAAATAATCAAGTTGATTTTCATTGTAGTTTTGTGTCTAATATTACAATGTATGCATGTTATTACTTTTAGTATATGTCACTTTCTATATTTTATTTAACTCTTTTCAAGTCTCTTTGATTTCTTTTATTTAACTCTTTTCAAGCCTCTTTTATTTTTAGGTACCGTCGTCAGGGGGGCGGGCGAAGCCCGCCGTCGCCGGCCGGGTACCAATGTCGCCTCCCTCTCCGATTTTCGCAGCCCCCGCCGAATGTCGCCTCCCCCGTCATTGCACTGATGTTGTGTTAGAGGCCCATGCTTGTCACAACAATTCTTCATGTAAATTCTTCACGACCAATGTCACCGCCCACGACCAATGTCTCTGCCCAAAATCAATGTTGCCCCCCACGACCAATGTCGCCCCCCACGACCAATGTCTCCCCCCACGACTAATGTCGCACCCACGACCAATGTCGCCCCCACGACAAATGTCTCTCCCATGACAAATGTCGCCCCCACGACAAATGTCGCACCCACAACAAATGTCACACTCCCGCCGAATGCCCTAGGACCGAAGGCCTGTGTCTGTCACTTGTATATATATAGGATGAATTTCAAATACGGGTTGTATCTGTGCGGGCGTGCAGGCGTGGGAAAAATAGCCGTCCGATTAGGGCGTGCTCAACCTCCTCCTGCCTCTTGATGTCGTCTGACTAGGGCGTGCTCAATCTCCTCCTTCCTCTCGATGCATCCCTCATCGATTCCCGCACCGACACGTAATCCAGATGCCCGTCCTCTTCCAGATCTGCAAGCTCTATCCAGCCAGAGCAATGGAAGTATCTTGACACCTCCTGTTCATAGAGCCAGGCAAACTAAGCGGCGGACGGCGGCTTCAGGCTCGCCGACCCCCGCCCGCACTGGGTTCGCCGGCATTTACGTCGAAGAACCTAGAGCGGTCGAGGGCCGGCGAGCCTGAAGCCGCCGACCCTCATTGAGTTCGCCCGGCGTTCGCTCTGCTTTTTGCCGCCGACGTTCCCTTTGCTTTGTTCCGCTGAGTTCGCATGGCTTTCCCTCTGTTTGGAGAAGGGAAGTAGCATTGGCATCCGTTGTAGCGAGGAAGACGAACTAGGAGGAGGTGGATCCACATCGAACGGCTCTTCTTCTCTGCCCGTACGCCCGCACGTAAGCCCGCCCGCACAAGATCACTCCCCATATAGGATGAATATCAAATACGGACTGTATCTGTGCGGGCGTGTGGGAAGGGGAAAAATAGCCGTCCGATTAGGGTGTGCTAAACCTCCTCCTTCCTCTTGATGCCGTCCGACTAGGGCGTGCACAATCTCCTCCTTCCTCTCAATGTATCCCTCATTGATTCCCGAACCAACACATAATCTAGATTCCCGTCCTGATCCAAATCTGCAAGATCTATCCAGCCAGAGCAATGGAAGTATCTTGCCTCCTCCTATTCATAGAGCCTGGCGAACTTAGCGGCGGACGACGACTTCGGGCTCGCCGTCCACCGACCGCTCTGGGTTCGCCGGTATTTACACCAAAGAACCCAGAGCGGTCGAGGGCCGGTGAGCCTAAAGCCACCGACCCGCGTTGAGTTTGCCTGGCGTTCGCTCTGTTTTTTGCTGCCGACGTTCCCTCTATTTTTTCCGCTGAGTTCGCATGGCTTTCCCTCTGTTTGGAGAAGGGAAGAAGCATAGGCATCCGTTGTGGCGCGGAAGACGAACCAGGAGGAGGTGGATCCACATCAAACGACTCTTCTTCTCTGCCCGCACGCTTGCACGTAAGCCCGCCCGCACAGGATCACTCCCTATATAAGATGAATATCAAAAACGGGCTATTTCTATGCGGGCGTGCGGGCGGGGGAAAAATAGTCATCTGATTAGGGCGTGCTCAACCTCTTCCTTCCTCTCGATGCCGTCCGACTAGGGCGTGATCAAACTCCTCCTTCCTCTTGATGCATCCCTCATCGATTCCCAAACCAACACGTAATACAGATGAACGTCCTCTTCTAGATCCGCAAGCTCTATCCAGCCAGAGTAATGGAAGTATCTTGCCTCCTCCTGTTCATAGAGCCAGGCGAACTTAGCGGAGGACGGCGGCTTCGGGCTCGCCGGCCACCCTGGGTTCACCGACATTTACGCCAAAGAACCCAGAGCTGTCGAGGGCCGGCGAGCCTGAAGCCCCCGACACTCGTTGAGTTCGCCTGGCGTTTGCTATGCTTTTTGCCGCCAACATTCCCTCTTCTTTTTTCTACTGAGTTCGCATGGCTTTCCCTCTGTTTGGAGAAGGGAAGAAGCATTGGCATCCATTGTGGTGAGGAAAATGAACCAGGAGGTGGTGGATCCACATCGAACGACTCTTCTTCTCTGCCAGCACGCCCGCACGTAAGACCGCCCGCACAGGATAACTCCCCATATTGGATGAATATTAAATACAGGCTATATCTATGCGGGCGTGCGGGCAGGGGAAAAATAGTCGTCCGATTAGGGCATGCTCAACCTCCTCCTTCCTCTTGATGTCATACGACTAGGGCGTGCTCAATCTCTTCCTTCCTCTCGATGCATCCCTCATCGATTCCCGAAACAACACGTAATCCAGATGCTCGTCCACTTCCAGATCTTCAAGCTCTATACATCCAGAGCAATAGAAGTATCTTGCCTCCTCCTGTTCATAGAGACAGGCGAACTTAGCGATGGACGGAGGCTTCAGGCTCGCCGGCCACCGACCGCCTTGGGTTCGCCGACATTTACGCCGAAGAACCCAGAGTGGTCGAGGGAAGGCGAGCCTGAAGCCGCCGACCCTCGTTGAGTTCGTCTGGCGTTCGCTCTGCTTTTTGCCGCCGACATTCCCTCGGCTTTTTTCCGCTGAATTTGCATGGCTTTTTGTATGTTTGGAGAAGGGAAGAAGCATTGGCATCCATTGTGGCGAGGAAGACGAACTAGGAGGAGGTGGATCCACATCGAACCGCTCTTCTTCTTTGCCTGCATGCCCGCACAGGATCTCTCCCCAAATATATATATATATATAAGCAAAATGATTAGATTATCATAAAATTTGGATTGACCGTGCGGCCGCTCAGGCGCGGTCCGTATACGCGATTGCGCGTGAGATCCCACTTCCGCTGGTCTTCCGGGGCCCGCCAAGCCACCAGCCTCTCTCCCTCTTCTTCCAGCCGGCTGGCCGACCTGAGCGCGCTCGGCCTCCGGCTAAGGAGGGGACCACCCCTCGCAGCCGTGCCTTTACGGTCGCATGGCGCGACCCCCTGCCAGCTGCGCAGTGCGGCCCTCGGCCTGGCTCGGCCTCCGGACGGTGAGGAGGTCATGTCTCCCAGCCGCCCTTGTGGCCGCATGGAGTGGTAAACCCCCCGGCCACGCCCGGCCATCTTCGGCCTCTGACCGGAGAGGAGGCCATGCCTCGTGACTGCGCCTTTGTGGCCGTATGGTGTGGCCATACCCGACCTCCCGGCCGCATCCGACCCTCTAACCAGACGCATTGGTCGGTTACGCCCGGCTCCGGGCAGCCGCTCCCGTGGCCGGCTGGCACCTTTCCAGCGGGAGGTGGACGGTGTTGGGGCTGGCCGCCTCCCTCGCCGGGAGCGACATTTCTCTCGTTGGCTGAGGCACCACCACCCTCCTCCACCATCTTATTGGTTCGCTGTAATCATGACCGTTCGTTCTTCGGAAAAACTGCCAGCACAACTTCCGCCGATAGTATGAGGCATCATGGTCATGATGGTAGCCTACATATAACGAGAATTATACACTCCAAAGCCATGGTAAAAATATTAATTTGGTGGTGACGGTGTGCGGATAGCCGCACAACCACCATGACCTCCTCTCGGAGGCTATTAAGAGGCCCCCAGGCCTCCTCATTTCTCACCTTTTTGCTCCACAACTTTCTTCTTCCTAAGAACTGAGCTCTTTCGGATTCCTCCTACATGTCACATTCAAGCCACATTCGAGCCATCACCAAGCCAACGTCAAGCCATCTTCAAGCCACCATCAAGCCACCTCCTCTCCACCAAAATCCGCCCGTCCGTGACGTACAGTAAGAAGGAGATTTTACTACATCAAGCATCACGTTTCCCACAATCCCGCAAAAAATAGTCTCGCATGGAGCATCCTGTTGCCCGCCACAAGTCTTCAACTCTCTCACACACCTCCAAAGTGTAACGAGGAGCACCCTGTCTCCCTCGATTCTTCATGAAAGTTGCAACCACAAGCAAATAGTGGAATTCTATCGTCACAGACCTGGTCGCTTGGTTTTTATCTAGTTGAGGGATTTTCCACATAAAAAACATCGCGTGCATAATCTCTCTCTCTCTCTCTCATTGACTATGTGTGTGCTTGACCGCTATGTGGGCTAAGACGGTCCAAGTTAATCTGGTCCGACCGGGGCATAGAGTTTGGGCTCAACAGTTTGGTGTCGTCTGTGGGAACCGCGATTCCCAACATCCTCACAAGAGCATTACCCTCAATTCGACGGTACTCAAGTTCAGTCCCAATGGGAAAAAGAAGCGTCCAAACTGCCGACGGATCCGTCCCTAGGGGTCGCACCAAGCCAACACACTGTCATTCACTCGTCAATGTGCCGCTCGAAGCCGAGGACATACTCGTGCCCGTAATAGCTTTGGAAGGACGAGTCCGACAAATGGAGGAGTAGTAGATGGAGATGCTTACTCTCCTACAAAATTTAGGAGTACCTCTCACTCCTCTCCAGCCATCGACACCAGTCAACCCCCGGCCTCTCCCAAATTATGCTCCATTACAAGAAGCTCCTTATGGGGAAGAAGTGTCAAAAGAACTCAATGATACCGCTAGTTCCACTCACCAAATTCTTAGTGGAACCAAAGCCGGTCACCATTGCTACCACGCGAACGAAGAACCTCGACCACCTCCAGGCAGAAGGATCACCTGTGAAGAGATACATGAAGTAATCGTAGAGGAATACAGACAAATTGGGCGGCTAGACACCCTCGCTCGACGTCCTCTATGCGAAGGATTTCTGCTCGTACCCCAAATTCTAGCTCACCCGACCCCACACAGTTTCAAACTATCAAGCATCAAGACATTCAATGGAACTAAGGACCCGCTGGAACATATCAACCACTTCATTACCATTATGAGAATCTACAATGCTCCGGATCAAGTGCTCTATCAAGAGTATCCAGGTACACTAAAAGGGAAGGCGTACGCCTGGTTCCATTCCTTGAGAGCAGGGACCATTGATAATTTCACAGAGTTGGAAAGGTAATTCGTGGATCAATTCGTTGCTAACCTAAGGATTGTTCAAGACCCCCTCACATTTATCTAGAATTCGCCAAAATGTGGTAGAGTCCCTAAAAGAATTTTTTGTTGTTTTACCGCTGAGGGCCGACAAATTTCGGGAGTAGACCCTTAGCTTTTAAGGAGTGTATTTCTTGGAGGACTTTGCTCTAGTGGCTTTTACTCAGCACTGATGAGGGAAAATGCCCCTAGTTATACGGATCTTGTGTATCACATGGTGGCACAAATTGCCGTAGAAAAGCTATCGAGGTGCATTGTCAATAGTTTGAAGGTAGTCAAAAGAGAAGGAGAGGTCCAGAGCAGACTTCTAAGACTCAGGAAGAAAGATACAAAGAAGAACGTCGAAATGGTCAACATCTGCGTGACTCCCAAAGGGAGTGTCCACCCCGAGAATATATCACACTAAATACTGCACGAAGTAATGTACTTTAAGTAATTCAAAATGACCCAGCCCTTCATCTACCCAAAGTGCCGGTCCCCAATCCAAGGAACGACCAGTCGAAGTACTGTGAGTTCCATTGCGGGACCAGATATACTATTGAGGAATGTACGAGGTTAAGGACGAGATCGAGCGCCTGATCCAACAATGGCTTCTCGGTAGATTTTTATAAGGACGCGTGCAAGATCATTAGCCCCCCCCAGGCAAGCAAGGGAGCAGTAGACCGCTCTGCAGGGGGCCCGGAGGCAGGCAAATGGTGGGTAATATTGAAACTATCACCAGACCTCCAATCCTCTCCACCCAGATACTCGCTATCAATGTCTAGGAGGGCATCCATTAAGATAAAAACACAAGCAAGATTCTACCATTACGTTCAGATAAGAGGACCTTAAGGGATTGCAATCATCTCACCAAGACCCACTTGTCATCAATGCGGAAATTGGCGACCCCTGCTACAATGTCAAAAGAATACTTATCGACAACGGAATCTCGGTCGACATTTTATTCCTGTTAGCTCTCAAGAGTCTCAAATTGGCAATCAGTGCCTATCTCCGGCCGCAGGACCTATTTATGGCTTCACAACCACCCAGTTCTGTTACTAAGAATGATAACTTTGCCATTTACCGTGGGAGAGTTCCCAAGACAAGCCACACATGTTGTTCATTTTGTCGTTGTAGATTCGAGTTCAACTTACAATGCTATTTTCGGAAGGCTAGTCCAGTCCATCTTCAAAGCCAATCTGTCAATTCTGCACATTGCAATGAAGTTCCCCACCACCGCCGGAATAGGATTCGTCCGAGGAAATTAGGAAGCAACACGGACTTGCTACTCCAAGCAAGCCCAACCAGCAAAAGCAACTGCTCTTAACATTGACGATTTTGATTTGCGCGATGAAACAACTATGCAGCGAGGAGTACTTATAGAAGGATTGATCGAAGTACATCTTTCTGACTCAAATCTGACCCGCACCGTTCAATTAGGATCCCTTCTTCCACAACAAGAAAAGGAGGAATTAATAGCATATCACTGGTCAAACAAAGATGTTTTTGCTTGGAGCCTCGAGGATATGCCAGGTGTTGATCCACAAGTCTTTCAACATTCTTTAAACATCAACCCTGCATGTAAGCCAGTCATTTAGAAGAAGGGAAATTTTGCTCTTGAGCGACTACGAGCAATTGAAGTAGTAGGAAAGCTTCTTGAAGCACAGTTCATTCGGGAGGTGGAATACCCCACTTGGCTGGCTAACAGGGTCATGGTCAAGAAGTCCTCCGGAAAGTGGATGATGTGCATAGATTACACTAACCTCAACCAAGCCTGCCCAAAAGACAGCTTTCACCTCCTGAGAATTGACCAGCTCATTCTACCGTCGGACACCAACTTCTCAGTTTCATGGATGCCTATTATGGCTACAATCAAATCAAGATGAATCATGCATATGAAGAGAACACTACATTTAGGACAGATATGGGAATCTATTGTTACAAAGTGATGCCTTTCGATCTTAAGAACGTCAGAACCACCTACTAGCGACTGATGAACAAAGTGTTCAAAAATCTCATCGGGAAAACTATGGAGTTATATGTAAACAACATGCTGGTCAAAAGCATCCATCGAGGTGACCATCTGAAGCTCTTTCGCCGATATGACATGAGACTCAATCCAAGCAAATGTGCATTTGGGGCTACATCAGACAAATTTTTGGTATTTATGGTGACAAATCGAGGAATAGAGGTGATCCCGGAAAAGATCAAAGAAAGTGAAGATATGACACCCCACGTTCCCTGAAAGAAGTACATCAACTGAATAGAAGGATCACCGTACTCTCATGCTTCTTACCACAGACCGAAGACGAGTATCTTCCATTTTTCAAAATCCTTAGAGGAGCGCGAAGCACAGGGTTCCAATGGATAGACGAATGCCAAGCCACTTTTGAATCCCTGAAGCAATATTTGGCCTCGCCTCCTGCTCCTCTCAAAACCGATCCCTAGAGAAACACTCTACCTATACTTGTCTATATCACCAGCTACAATAAGTTCAGTATTGGTTAAAGATGAATGAGAAATCAAGCGCCCAGTCTACTATATCAGCAAAGTACTCTAGGACACGGAGACTCGATATCCTATGACAGATAAAACATCGTTAGCCCTTGTATTCTCAGCATGAAAACTTCGACCCTACTTCCAAGCTCACACTGTGAAAGTATTGACTGAACTCCCACTCCGCACAATCCTCCAGAAACCAAAAACTTCCAGTAGATTGGTAAAGTGGCAGGTCAAACTAGGAGAATTTGATATTCATTTCCTACCCCTGTCAAATATCAAGTCCCAAGTATTTTCATATTTTATTGTTGAAGGCACCATTCCTCGGGAGCTTGCCCTTGCACAAAGCACCCTTGTCCCTCGATGTGGTCTTTATGTTGATGGAACATTAGGCATCAAGGGAGCAGTGTCAGGGTTGCTTTTTATATGCCCAAAAGCTATCACTGTAGAGTACAGACTCAGGTTAAAGTTTCAAGCTACCAACAATGTTGCCAAATATGAAGCCCTAATAGCAGGACTCAGGCTCGTCATCGATTATCAAGTAAAAAACCTGACAATTTGTTTAGATTACCAGCTCGTAGTCTCACAAATCGAGGGAGATTATGAGGCAAAAAATGACCATCTATCTCAGTACCTCGCACTTGTGAAATCTCTTCTAACCAAGGTGCTGCAATACCAAATTTATCATATTCCCAGAAAATAGACTTCTAGAGCTGACGCACTCTCCAAACTGGTCACGTCTCCCTCCCAATATCAATGAAGGAGGCGCCAAGTGGAAGCGAACGTAATCCTCAGTATTCAAGGGCCTTCGAAATCACAAAAATTAAGGAACCTAAGTCATCATGGATCAGCCCACTGCAAGCCTACCTGGAACATCAACAGCTGCCAGAAGACCCATGGGAAGCACAATGTTTGAGGATGCGAGCAACAACCTTTACCATCATCAACAGAGAGTTGTACAAGCGGTCCTTCTCCATGACCTACTTGAAGTGTTTATCAGAATCAGATGAAGAATACACGTTGCGAGAAGTCCACGGAGGGGCTTATGGAAGGGTATTTTGGCGGCAAGGCATTGGCTTAGAAGATTTTACGCCAAGGCTTCTATTGGCCTACCATGAAGAAAGATGCGACTGAATTCATTCAAAATGCAAGAGTTTCCAAATGCACTCGAACTTTCCCCGGCAGCCTCCGGTCACTCTAACAACGCTGCAAGGATCATGAGAATTCACACAATGGAGAATCGACCTTCTTGGTCCTCTTCCCAAAGCTTCAGGGCAAAGAAAATTATTCATAATGACCACTGATTACTTCACTAAGTGGGTTGAGGCGGAGCCCTTAGCCAAAATTATAGAAGAAAATGCTAATCAGTTTGTTTGGAAGAACATTATATATCACTTTGACATCTCTGCAGCCATCTTCACTGACAATATAACATAATTTACAGGAAAATCCTTTACAAAGATGTGTGACGATCTGAAAATCAATCCGCGACAAACTACTGTGGCACATCCCTATACCAACAGATAGATAGAAGTGACAATTTTTACCATCCTTAAGGGCCTAAAGACATGAGTGCAAGAGGCTGGGGGTAATGGGTTGATACACTCCCCAATGTATTGTGGGCTTACCGAACCACGAAGAGGACCCCTACCAGAGAAAATCCATATAATCTCTGCTACAGAACTGAAGCCATTATCCCTATTGATATCAGCATGCTGAGTGCTAAAGTATTGAACTTCAGCCTAGAAAAGAACGATGAAGCACTTTGTGAAAATCTTGTCCTAATCCCAGAAGTTAGAGACGCAGTAGCCCTTCATGCCGCCATCTATCAGGGATGCGTGACACGTCTTTATAATCGGAGAGTAAAGCCCAGACCTATCAACTTGGGGACCTAGTCTTACAAAGTATAGATACGACTGTCAAAGGACTGCAGGGAGACAAGATCTCACCTTCTTGGGAGGGACCGTTCGTTGTCACTACATCCATCAAGCCAGGAACCTTCAAGCTGAGAATGGTGGAAGGGAAGACTCTCCCTTGTACAAGGAACACACAGAACCTTCATCGATTTTACCAATGATTTATTGTTTCACCCGTTATTTGTCGGTGAATTCTTACTCCTTGTTTAAATTCTATCGTTTGAGTTGTAGAAAGTCGTGAGCCAAGACTCGTGCAAATTATCTTTTATTTTGAATATCATATAGTGTTTTCTTCAAGTGATGTTTCTAGATTAAGTAAGACTGTGCATGTTGTTTGAATAAACAAGCTCTTCACAAATCCCGCCTTTCTATGCATCATCATTGATCGGGCCTCCTCCCTCATGATCGATCCCAAACAAAGCCGCGAGTCTGACTTGCACAAAGCAAGCAAGGTCATCACCCGGGCCTTCCCCACTCGTGATCGATGCCGAAAAAGGTCGCGAGCCTGACTCGTGCAGAGCAAGCAAGGTCATCGCTTGGGACTACTCCCCTCACAATCGGCCCCAAACAAAGCCACGAGCTTGACTCGCGCAAAGAAAACAAGGTCATTGCCCTAGCCTGCCCCCTTCGCGATTGACCCTAAACAAAGCCACGAGCCCGACTCACACAAAGCAAACAAGGTCATGGCCCCGACCATCCCCCCTCATGATGTAACACCTCCATCCGTTAAATGACATATAATAGAAGGTCCGGCCGGGGCACCACACTATATACCACAAACAGACGACGAGGTTACATGTTAATATCAAAGGCTACAACATGCATCTTAACTCAAAGCATTCTAGCGGAAGCATTAGGGGTTATGATTGAACTCAACTATCATGAATGTCCACTATATATAAATAACCATCTTTATATATATATCCAAGGAATGTTTACAGAATACACAAAATGTTTGGCCTTAAAGCCTTACAGTTAAACCTCACAGGCGTGGATTACAAACATCGACACGTAGGCCGGCCACACCTGAAAATGGCAAAACTATTCCATTTGGTCTTCGAGGACCAGCATAACAGCATGGGCTTCAGCTCGCTATTTCCCGCTCGGCTCTCCAACACCTGCGTAGAGACAATCCACCCCGAGGGCGGAAAACAAGGCAATGGTCAGCATTCAGCTAACCAATTTATAACGACCCTACCCCATTCCCGTGGTTGTGGTATTCCTTCCCTGCATGCATAGCATTTTCACAAGAAGATATATCATAAGAACGTGCACTCACATACAGTTCAACACATCACAAACGAATGCCTCAGTGGCCAAACGTTTTGTGCACTCAGGGTACATATTTGGTGTACCGAAGTATCAGGCCCCACCACCATTCCCAACGTCAAACTTGAGCATTGAGCTCCACGGCTTACAACCGGAGACTTTAGTATTAATGGAACGCAGGCCTAAGACTCTCATTATGTGCTACAACGAATGCCCAATAACCCGAGCAACTCAAGTTGACAACCATAACACGAAGACAGGTCAACCCTACCCGTTGTTCAAATCGCCACAAGTGACGTGGGTCGGCTTCTTCCGTATCCATTCGACACGAAGCCTTTTCAAGAGCTCATAGCTCACAATAGCCACATTGTCATCTAAGGACTGGCTTTATAATCAAAAAGGGATTTACTGGCAGCATTCATCACAATCTCTTGGCAGGATCCATAGAACTCTCTTTCTGCACCCAAACTCAACCCAAACCCTACAGTAACCTGCAGTGCCAGAAAACTGGTCTTTCACATCACAAATAGCTCTCTGGGAGCTATTGCCATCGACGGCACCCACTGTCCATTCGACACGAAGCCTTTTTAAGAGCTCATAGCTCATAATAGCCACAATGTCCTCTAAGGATTGGATTTATCATCAAAAAGGGAGTTAATGGCAGCATTCATCACAATCGCTTGGCAGGATCCATAGAACTCTCTTTCGGCACCCAAACTCAACCCAAACCCTACAGTAACCTGCAGTGCCAGAAAACTGGTCTTTCACATCACAAATAGCTCTCTGGGAGCTATTGCCATCGACGACACCCACTGTCGCCCGACGATATCAACAGTTTCCAAAACAGTGATTTCACACAGGTATTTTCCTGGAGATCCTCTCCAGTACTTCCTATTACTTCCATTCGCAGGAATAACCCACATACTCCGTAAAATACTCATTTATACGCAAAGTCTTCTCTGGTTCACATTCGCAAAAGAAAACATCACCAATCCAGACCAACCTGTCCAGATGGGCTTCACACAACATGCTTATTCCGTACTACACATTTCTGGATCTATATGCAAACTGACTTGGGGGTACGAGTATCGACCCAACGGAATCCATTTAACAATTCCACCTTTTGGCGGAGGATTCCATACACATGCAAAATTAGGACTTCACTTGTCCAAGAAGAAAGATAGTGGAGCCATGACCCTTGAAGATCTCTTCGGAGCCATGACCGTCTTCGATCTGGATGGAACTGATTGCCAAAACTTCCTCGCCGCGGATATAACATCAATTCGTGATTCCAATCACAAACAAACCTTGGACCAACCCTCACACAAGCTCCTGGATGTTCCTTCTCTTCCCTCTCTAGATGTACAACAGAGAAAGGATATGAGAAGATGAGAATAAAATCTCAAGTCCATTCTTATACAAAAGATACCGCCGCGCGGTAACTACTACCGCCGCGCGGTAACATAGGCGGTAACTGCCTTAACGAGTCAGTGCCTCTATCAGCGCTAGCTCCCCGCAATAATATTTTAGCGCTTGCCGGTAACCCGTTCGACTTTCGTCGATCGGTTAGCGCGGCGCAGTAACTTCAACTGCCTGGCGTTAGTGTTATCAACGATTTTTCGACAACATTGAGTGGTCGAAAGCGTTAAGTGGTCAAAAGCATTGAGTGGCTACTGTGGCACGCTAGCATCGCGGTACCTAACCCGAGCGCTAGGTCTTCTAAATCACTGGGCTACCGCCTGTGATAAACCTATAGCCGCGCAGTAGCCTCCAATGACCACAACTCATTTTGGGGTGTTACAATCCTCCCCTCCTTACAGAAATTTCGTTCCGAAATTTACATACAGTTATAAGGAAGTCAGCAACTTAAAAGTTGCAACAACTTATTATTCATACCAATAATGTTATAACAATTTATACAAACAACTCAGGATATTAATCATGCATGGTCTGCGCACGCTTCCATGTTAACTCTTCACGACCACAATTTTCCCATCAGACTTTAACCATCTCGATTGTCTTGTTCCGCAGCTTTTTAACTGTCTTATCCTCGATCCAAATGGGCCTAACCTTCGTCATTATACCGGATTTGACCGGTACGCGATCATTCATAATCACATGAGCTGGATCCTTCACGGCTTTTCAAAGCACTGATATGTGAAACACATCATGCAACCCACTCAATTCTACCGAAAGAGCTAGCTGATAGGCAGCTTCTCCAAATCGTTCCACCACGTCAATTTGGGCCATGATACCTCAGACTCAGATTTTTCATGCGTTGAATCCTGGATATGCCTTTGAATGACTTGCTCTTTAAATATACCCAATCGCATACCACAAACTCCACATGACAGTGTTTGGCATTGTAATATTTTGCTTGCCTATCGTGGGCCATTACCAGCCTCTCTCGAATATAGCGTATCATCAAATTAGCTTCTTCGACTTCCTTACGCTTATACAACTTAGACTCGCCTATTTCCACCCATGATAACGGTGTACGACACTTCCGACCATACAAAGCTTCAAAAGGCGCCATCTTTAAACTAGCTTGATAGCTATTATTGTAGGCGAACTCTATCATATAGAGATGATCTTCCTATCTCTTCCTGAAATCCGAGGCACACATTCGGAGCATATCTTCCATCATTGTGTTGGTCCTTTCAGTTTGTTCATCCGTTTGTGGATGAAAGGTCGTACTGAATATTTACTTTGTCCCCAACAACTGATGGCTTAGCCTTCCATCATTCAAAGTGAAGCGCCCATCACGACGAATGATGTTACGGGGCATATCGTGCAATCATACGATTTGCTCGACGTAAAGTTTAGTAAATATTTCCACTGAGTTGTCCCACTTGTTCGACATGATGTGAGCTACCTTAATCAACTGGTTCACGATCACCCAAACAGAATCATTCCTGCATTGTTATCTCGGCAAACCATGCATGAAATCCATCAAAAGGTCATCAAACTTTCATTCCGGAATAGATAGCGACTTCAGGAAACCTCTAGGCTTCTGGCATTCCGCTTGAACTTATGCACAAGTCTGACATTTAGCCATATATACTGCTATGTCTTTCTTCATGCCCGACCACTAGAACAACTTTTTCATGCCTTTATACATTTTTGTGCTCCCTGGGTGAATTGAATACTTCGTAAAGTGAGCTTTATACATCAATTCATCTCGTAACTTACCCATACTTGAGACGCACAAACGACCACCTTTACGCACAAGGCCGTCGTTTCAGGAGAATTGGGCATTTGACCCATCCGCTGCATAGCATTGCAAACTTTCATCGAGTTCCATTGCTCGCCGAACCCTATCCGCAAGGTCATACTGTACTGTACCTCCTTCCAGGTCACGCACGCATTTGCTATAGGATTCTTGTCAACACAAGGAATTTATAACGCTTCCAACTCCTGGATCAGACGCTCATCATTCATCTGCAACCAAGTTGCCTTTGTAGGAGTCCTACGACTCAAGGCATTTGCGACGACGTTTCCCTTCCCTGGAGTATAATGAATCTGGAAGGTGTAGTCTCCGTGGAACTCCCTTCACCTACATTGTCGCATGTTGTGATCCTTCTGATCCAACAAGTACTTTGGGCTCTTATGGTCTGTGAATATATATCCACCTTCACGCCATATAAATCATGGCGCCATAGTTTAAGTGCGAAAATAACTGCCGCCAACTCCAAGTCATGGACGGGATAGTTCCGCTCACGCACTTTCAACTGGCATGAGCCATAAGCGATCGCCTTTCAAAACTGAAGAATAACGCAACCTAAGCCGCTCCCTGATGCAGCTCTATTAATTTTAAAGCCGTCCGCACCACATGGCGACGTCAAGATTGGCGTCGTGGTCAAGCGACTCTTCAGATCTTCAAAAGCTCGCAAGCACTCTGGCATCCAAATGAACTTCTGATCCTTCCTCGTTAATGTGGTAATAGGCAAAGCGATCCGTAAGAAGTTTTTTTACAAAACATCGATAGTAGCCCGCCAATCCAAGGAAACTCCTGACTTTTGCCACAGAAGACAACACTATCCACTCTCGTATGGCTTTTATCTTTGACGGATCCACCGCAATGCCCTCTCCACTCACCACATGGCCAAGAAAAGCCACCGACAATAGCCAAAACTCACACTTTGAGAACTTGGCGTAGAGCTTGTTTCTCCTCTGGGTATGCAACACCATCCGTAAATAGTTCGCAAGATCTTCTTCCGACTGAGAGCACACTAGAATGTCATCGATGAAAACAATTACAAACAAATCCAAGTACTCTCGAAATGTTTGACACATTAAGTCCATGAACACCGATGGTGCATTTGTTAGCCCAAAAGGCATTACCGTGAACTCATAGTGACCGTAGCTTGTCCAAACAGTGTCTTGGGAATGTGACCTTCCCCAATCCTCAACTAGTACTAACCTGACTTCGAGTCCAGTTTCGAATGGACAGTTGATCCCACTAACTGATCAAATAAGTCATCAACGCGAGGTATTGGATACTTGTTCTTCTCCGTCAGCTCATTCAACTCGCGATAGTCGATGCACAACCGCAAGCTACCATCCTTCTTTTTCATAAAGAGAATATGTGCGCTCCAAGGTGACATACTTGGGTGTATATACCCCTGTTCCAGCAACTCTTGTAGTTGCACTTTTTATTCCACCATTTACTTTGGCGCTACTCAATACGGCGAGCAGGCTACAGGTTTCATACCTGGCACCACCGCAATAGTATCGTTGGTATCCCGAGGGGGCATCACCCATGGAGGTCATTAGGAAACACATCTGTATAAACCGACATAATAGGAGTGTCTATAGGCATGAAGAATTACTTCGTGTATTGCTGAACAAGTGACGACTTGGAGAGCAGACATCCATATCTTGCTCGATCATCGCAGAAAAGTGAACTTAGTCCCTCGTTTGGTGATCTTTCCCTGTGTGACTTCCGTGAAGTTGAAATCTTGACCGGTATGCTCCTCAAAGAGCTAGTCCATACCTATGATCACCTCAAACACAACTATTGTCAGCACAGACGCTCCTACGTTCTGATCTGACCCCATAACGACATCTTATCATATCATTTTCTACCCCTATATACACTCTTTTCTTTACGGCCATGTCATTCCACTCGTATTTGTGGTACCAAAATAAGCATGCAAGACATATATTAAGCTGTAAGCAAACGACTTCTTGATTATTATTGTATACATCGTTCCTTACTAGGGACCGTACGATACATAATTACAGTTATTTATGTACATACATCAACATTCCCTTCTTGTTTGGTGTTGTCTAAGGGTCACTTTGGCATTCTCGGGCTTTATGTCCTTTTCCACATGAGTAGCAAATGTGTTGAGTTCGTCCTGCAACTGCTCCAACCATAGCTTTGGTTGTCCTTGGCGCATCACCACGACATTCTCGAACACGATGTCATACCTTACCACACGAAAAGCAAACATATGGACCACACCTTTTCTTTGTTCCTATGATTGTGGAAGATGTCGATTCCAATAGATGTAATTTCTTCTTCCACTTGCAAGATTTTGATTTTGACATATTTGCACAGATCGGAACAATGAAACCGTGCCTCGCACTGAACTTATTCAAGTCCATTTCCAACGACCTAGCAGTCATTACCAAGGAATCAAATCCAATTAACTTTGGACCCACAAATAGACATCATAGTTCCTCACGCAAACCATCATAAAATCTGTTGGTCTTAGTCTCGTCGGTTTCAAACACAAACTCTACATGTTGTCTCAGCGCAACAAATGCATGAAAGTATTCCTTGACCATATACACTCCTTGACTCAGACACATTTTCAACGGCGGAGCCGATGCTCTTCCCCTTGCCATCTTCCCAAGTACACCAACTGGCATTGAATTCACCACCGGAACAGAGGGCTGTTCATGCCTCTTATGTTGGGCCTTGATCATTGCCAAGAGCACATCAGAGATCAACCGGATCGTATCTACCGAAGGAGGAGGTGTTGGCACCTCAGGTAGCATATTAATCCCCATCAAATGTTGGGGTTCTTGCTGCCCCGCATTCGCTCTAGTCGCCTACAATCGGGAAACACAATTAAGCAACTAAAATATTGCAAAAAGCAATACCAGGAATGCACAAGTTCTTCAAATATGTGTATTTTCATTCCTAAGTGAACATTCATGAGTTTATTGATGTTATAACAGGTCGCACATACACGTGCTCGCCACCCCGCAAAAGAATTAAACCACGAATTCGAAGGAGGAATACCAAGACAAGCTGATACCAAATTGTAACACCTCCATCCGTTAAATGACATATAATAGAAGGTCCGACCGGGGCCCCACACTATGTACCACAAACAGATGGCGAGGTTACATGTTAATATCAGAGACTACAACAGGCATCCTAACTCAAAGAATTCTAGCGGAAGAATTAGGGGTTATGATTGAACTCAACTATCATATATGAATGCCCACTATATATAAATAACTACATTTATATATATCCAAAGAATGTTTACAAAATACACAAAGTATTTGGCCTTAAGGCCTTACAGTTAAACTTCACAGGTGTGGATTACAAACATCGGCACACAGGCCGGCCATACATGAAAACTGCAAAACTATTCCATTCGGCCTTCGTGGGCCAGCATAACAGAAAAGGCTTCAACCGCTATTTCCCGCTCGGCTCTCCAACACCTGCATAGAGACAATCCACCCCGAGGGCGGCAAACAAGGCAACGGTCAGCATTCAGCTGACCAATTTATAACGACCCTACCCCTTTCACGGGGCAGTGGTATTCCTTCACTGCAGGCATAACATTTTCACAAGAAGATATATCACAAGAACGTGCACTCACGCATAGTTCAATACATCTCAAACAAATGCCTCAGCGGCCAAAGGTTTCATGCACTCAAGGCACATATTTGGTATACCAAAGTATCAGGCCCCACCACCGTTCCCAATGGCAAACTTGAGCATTGCGCTCTACGGCTTACAGCCAGAGACTTAAATCTTAATGGCATGCATGCCTAAAACTCTCATTATGTGGTACACAGATGCCCAATAACCCGGGCAACTCAAGTTGACAACCATAAATCGTAGACAGGTCATCCCTAACCGTTGCTCAAATCGCCACAAGTGATGCGGCTCGGCTCCTCCCTTATCTGTTCGGCACGAAGCCCTTTTAAGAGCTCATAGCTCACAATAGCCACATTGTCCCCTAAGGACTGGCTTTACAATCAAAAAGGGAGTTAATGCTAGCATTCATCACAATCACTTGACGGGATCCACAAAACTCTCTTTCTGCACCCAAACTCAACCCAGACCCTGCAGTAACCTGCAGTGCCAGAAAATAGGTCTTTCACATCACAAATAGCTCTCTGGGAGCTATCGCCGTCGGTGACACCCACTATCGTCTGGCGATATCAATAGTTACCAAAACAGTGATTTCACCCGGGTATTTTCTGGGAGATCCTCTCCAGTATTTCCTGTTACTTCCATTCGCAAGCATAACCTATAGACTCCATAAAATACTCGTTTATACGTGGAGTCTTCTCTTGTTCGCGTTCGCAAGAGAAAACATCACCAATCCAGATGAACCTGTCCAGATGGGGTTCACATAGCATGCCAATTCCGTACTACACATTTCCGGATCTATATGCAAACTGACTTGGGGGTACTAGTATCGACCCACTAGAATCCACTTAACAATTCCACCTTTTGGTGGAGGATTCCATACACATGCAAAATTAGGACTTCACTTGTCCAATAAGGAAGATAGTTACCTTTGAAGATCTCTTCGGAGCCATGACCGTGATCGATCCGGATGGAACTGATTGCCACAACTTCCTCGCCACAGATCTAGCGCCGGCTTGCGATTCCAATCACAAGCAAACCTTGGATCAACCCTCACACAAGCTCCTGGACGTTCCTCCTCTTCCCTCTATAGAAGTACATCAGAGAAAGGATATGAGAAGATGAGAGTAAAATCTCAAGTCCATTCTTATACAAAAGATACCGCCGCGCGGTAACTACTACCGCCGAGTTGTAACATATGTGGTAACCGCTTTAACCAGTCAGCGCCGCTATCCGCGCTAGGTCCCCGTGGTAACATTTTAGCGCTTGACGGTAACCCGTTCGACTTTCGTCGATCGGTTAGCGTGGCGCGGTAACTCTACCGCCTGGCGTTAGCGTTCTCGACGATGTTTCGACAACGTTGAGTGCTCGAAAGCGTTGACTGGTCGAAAGCGTTGAGTGGTCAAAAGCATTGATTGGCTATCGCGACGCGCTAGATTCGCGGTACCCAACCCGAGCGCTAGGTCTTTTAAATCACTGGGCTACCGCCTGCGATAAACCTATCGCCGTGCGGTAGCCTCCAATGACCACAACTCATTTTGGGGTGTTACACGCGATCTACGCCAAACAAAGCCCCTAGCCTGACTCATGCAAAATAGATAAGGTCATGCGCCCGATGCAGATCATCTCATTTGCTGGCACTCAGAAGAAATAATTACACCATCTTCCGTTACATCAATCCTACATTTTACAAATTACCAGCATTTGTGCAAAAGAGGAAAACAACACTGTTACAATAATAACATACTGGAATACGCAAAAACGCACTGTCAATAACTGTCAAAATATTGGAAAACATACAACAGATTCAATCAAAGGAAATACAAGCATACGAGCATAAAAAAATCACGCTACTATATATCGACCGCATCAGTATCATAACAAGGTCCAGAACTCTCGTCATCTGAGATATCATCAAAGCTGAGGCTGGACACATTGCACCCCAAACTTCTACTAACCAAATGAAAAGCCTTTGATACTCCGCGTCTAAGTGCGAGCTCGCGAACATCTTCCATCTGAGGCTCCACCTCTGTAGTCCAAATCTCTTCATGAACCTCCTCGCCAAACAAGCAACGATCATGCATGTAATCCAACGAATCCATGTACTAAGCAAGATCGACTTCCTTTAATTCTGACACGTGATTTTCAAAAGAAAGCGTCACCACTTGGGCCTTCAACGCCAAAAGCTCTGTCTCTAAATGAGAAATCTCCCCTTGGGTGTTCTTCAGCATCTGCGTGGTTCTCTCTACTGGAGACAATTCCACCTCTAGTGATGCTCTAGCCTCCTCCAATTCTGTCTTCAGCTCCGACCCAATCCAGCAAAATCGGAAAACATCCCGATCATAATCATATCTCAAAGTGGCAAGCGAGCTCGCTGTTGTTCGAAACTTTTCCTGAAGAGCCAAATATCCAGCTATCACGCTCACGTAATGATTGTTCCCAGTGACATCAATATGAGTCGGGGCCTCAATCTACAAGGAGAAAGAGAAGAGTCAATACAATACAAAAAGTAGCAAAATAAAAAGAAGGAAAAATACAAAACTAGCAAGCTCACTTACTACACTATTTATCGCTTTTAGAGAAGAAGACATCCTTGGAACATTGGCCTCTAGAAGAGGATCCGGGGGGGGAGGGGGGGGATTGGGTAGAGCATCCGACCACCTGCACATCAACGTCCATAGAAGTAGTCTCGCCTCAACAACCAGGAGGAACTGCCACATCCTAAGAAGCCATGCGAGGCTCTATACCCTCGTCACAACAAATGGCTGTGATAGCATTCCTCTTTTGATCACGAGCTAGAGACGTCCGGACTGTCTGCACTGAATCAGAGGATATCTCGCACTGCAACAAACATTTTTCCTCTACAAATAAGGAGATACTAAAGAGATGATTGGCTAACTCGCGGGGCTCGGTGATTCCAAGTGTCGGGGAAAATTCCCGCTCTCTACCCTTCTGGAGATGACAACTGTCCGACAACGCATTCCACAGTTTCGACAAGCCCAAGGAGTTCTTAACATAACCAAACAAAGTATTCCTTTGATGACGGTCCATCTGGGTCTCGAAATCAAGCCAACTTTTATTACTGAAAATTTCAACACGACCACCACCATCAACACGAACATCGCACAATTCTTTAAAGAGGTCCAATGAGAATCTCGAGCCATGCTCCCTGAAGAATGCGACCAGTCCCATTAGGCAAATCATCCCAAGTGGAGTAAACTGGGACATCAGAATTCCACAGAACTTCAGAATGTTGATCACCTCCTCGCACGGTGGAAGTTGGAACCCGATCTCAGAGTGATCTTGCAAATCGTCAACCAGCATCTTGGAGGTTTTTGGACCCTCTCCTCGGTACAAAATATCCTAACCTCACGATCGGTAGATAAACCATATCTCTTTCTATAGATCGCAATTTGATCATTGGTGAGCTATCAACTTCGATGCATCGGTCTCGCGGAACACTTTGAGGCCTGAAATAAAAGAAAAGCAAAATTTGAAATTTGATGATAAAGGCAAAGCCTACTCAATCATGGAGATTTCGCGCGGAAACGAACACGTGCGTAGAAGCCTCACTCGTTAAAAGCATAAGCACATGCATAGAAGTGCATGACTACGCGCACCATCCAGTGCACACATAAACATGGTCATGTGCACCTTCATGTGTGTGCGCGCGATCGTACACGCTCGACAACACACACCCGCAAACAGGTGCGTGCGCACAACCCAAGTTTGCGCATGGGTGCATCTAAGTCTGCGTGCGTAACAAGGTGTGTGTGCGCGCGCCCAAGTGCTCACATGCCTAGGTGCGTGCGCGCCTAGGTCGTGGCGCGCACAGGTGCACACCCGCCTAGGTACTGGCGCGCCCAGGTGCATGCGCGCCTAGGTGCTGGCGCGGGCACACGTGCTCCTAAGTCTGCACGTGCACTCGAGTCTGCAGGCGCTCATCTTGGGGCGCACATCCATAGGTGCGCGCGCGCTCCCAAGTCCATGTGCGCCACACGTCCAAGTGCGCATGCCCACACAACCTTCTATGCGCCTGCCCAAGTGCGTGTGTGCCCCTAAGTGTGCACGCGGGCGCGACCAGGTGCACGCGCGGACACAGCCGTGCGCACCTGCAGTCTCACCCGCTGGCTTTTTTGCGCCCGCCTCCGGGTGTGCACTCCGATGTTTGTCCCCACTGTTTTCCGCCTGTTATAACGTCTTACTTACGGTTGCAGGGCGGCGCCGTCCTCCTTCGTCGGTTTTTCTCTATTCGCCATTATCATCACCGTTTCCAAAAGCACCCGAGGGAAGAAATCCTCGCTTTTCTCCCATGTCGGTTTCCAATACCGAGGATTTTAGGGGGCAATTCATGAGTATCATGGGTTTGACCGCCGCGCACGATCCGCACATGGGATCGCGAGCGAACCCGACGTGCGGGATCCAGCTTCCAGTGGTTGACTGGGCCCGACCAAGCTGCCGACCCCTCTCCCTCTTATTCCCGCCGGCCGACCGGCCGGAGCATGCTCGACCTCTGACCAAGGAGGGGGCCGCCCTCACGACCATGACTTTGCGGTCGTGCAGCGCCCCCCGCCGGCCGAGCCGGCGGGTAGACCGTGTCTCCCGGCCACCACCTTGCGGCCGCACAGAGCGGCCATCTCGCCAGTCGCGCCAAGCCATGCTCGGCTTCTGGCCGACAAGGAGGCCATCCCTGGTCGTGTCCGGCCCTCCGACCAAATGCATTGGCCGGTCGGTGTGCCCGGCTCCGCCGTCTCCGGCCAGCCGCTCCCGTAGCAGGCCGACACCTCGCCGACGAGAGGTGGATGACGTTGGGGCCGACCGCCTCCCTCGCTGGGAGCGCCACTTCTCACGTCGACCAAGGTACCACCACCCTCCTCAGCCGTCCAATTGGTTCACTGTAATCATGACCGTTCATTCCCCGGAAATACCGCCCGCGTAACTTCCGCCGATAGTGCCAGGCATCATGGTCATGATGGAGGCTTGCATATAGCGGGAATTATACGCTCCAAAGTCATGGTAAAAATATTAATTTGGGTGTTTAGGTGTGTGGATAGCCGCATAACCACCGTAACCACCTCTTGTAGGCTATAAAAAGGCTCACATGCCTCCTCATTTCCCACATTTTCGCTTCACAACTTTCTTCTTCCTCTGGTCAGAGCTCTGCCGGATTACTTCTACGTGTCACATTCAAGCCACATTCAAGGCATCTCCAAGCCAACTTCAAGCCATCTTCAAGCCACCATCGAGGCACCTCCTGTCCACCAAAATCTGCTCAAGTCCGCGACATACAACGAGAAGAAGATTTTTACTACATCAAGCATCCCGTTCTTCCACAATTCCCAAGAAAACAGTCTCGCACGGAGCAGCCTGTTGCCCATACAAGTCTTCAACTCTCTCTCTCTCTCTCTCTCTCTCTCTCTCTCTCTCTCTCTCTCTTACCTCTAAAGTGTAACAATGAGCGGTCTGTCGCCCTCGATTCTCCGTGAAAGTTGTAACTGTAAGCAAATAGTGGAATTCAACCGGCATAGATCAGGTCGCGTTGTTTTTACGCTGTTGAGAGGTTTTCCACGTAAAAAACATGGTGTGCATAATCTCCCTCTGTCATTGACTGCGCGAGCTCGACCGCTCCAAGGGATAAGACTGTCCAAGTTAATCCGATCCGACCGGGCCGTCGAGTTTGGCCGCAACAAGTATAATATTTTTTATTTTATATTTTATAAATTATAGTATTTGCTATAACATAATATATGTTTTTGTATAATATATATAATTTGTTCAAACATTAATAGAAGAATATGATTTGTTGCGTGGTAAGGTCTTTCTTTCTTATATATAAAGACTAATAGTAGGTGTGTGGAGGTTCTAGTCACAACAAAAGCAGTTTTTTTAGGTTTTGTTTTTTAATTCTTTAATACATATTTATTTTGATTTAAATAAACAATTCTTTATTTATTCCAGTGACAACAAAAGCAGTTTTGTTTTGTTTATTTTTTGTTTTTTAAATTCTTTAGTACTTATTTATTCTGATTTAAATAAGAATTTAGCAAGGAAAAAATTCTCTTCCTAAAAATTCATCATAAAATAAAAATATTTATTTTCCTTGCTAATAAATAGTTGCAATTTAGTAAAGAAAATTCTTCTTCCTAAATTTAACTAGGGCCATTTTTGTAAATTAACAAGAAAATTTTTCTTCCTAAAAATTAGTTGTAAATTAACAAGAAAAATTCTTCTTCCTAAATTTAAGTAGGGTCATTTTTGGTATCAATTTTTTTAGGTTTTGTTCTTTAATTCTTTAATACTTATTTATTCTAATTTAAATAAACAATTCTTTATTTATTGGAGTCACAGCAAAAGCAGATTTATTTTTTTAGGTTTTGTTTTTTAATTCTTTAATACTTATTTATCTTATTTAAATAAACAATTTAGCAAGGAAATATTTCTAACCCTAAAAATCAATTGATTGCGAATTAACAAGGAAGATTCTTCTTCTTAAATTTAGGCGATTGTTAACCGCAACCCGGTTTTGGCTATCCGCACCCCATTGTTAACCGCAAACCGAAACTATAATCGCACCCCGATATTTGGATTGCCACACCCCATTGTTAATCGCACCCCGAATTGTTTGAAAATTTTATCCGCACCCCGCATTCACTAATTCTTATTTGCAAACCAAATATATGAGAAACAAAATTACGTATGTGGATATTTTGACAATGATGGAATTCTTTCAACTTGCATAGCTGTTATTTCACATAGCATTTTGTTGAAACTTTAGCCTGAAGCATTACCTTCATAATTTGATCGATTAATTTGCAAGCTATTGCACATACCTGACCTATTACACCAAAAATTATATAGCCAAACATATTAAAGTTATCTCATACCTAAACTCAACAACGTTTTCATTAAAATCACCACAAAATCATAGTAGATAGAAAATGGAAAAATACAAAAATCATGCTCTTATGTCCCAAGGTCTTGCTTTGTTTGCGCCCCAGACTTGATTTTTAACCAATAATCCTGCAATCATACAAATGAACATATGTATACCCATCAAACGAAAATATAAATTTATTTATATGAATGTTCATACCTTGATATTAATGTTTGCAAAACATTGAAACGCCGACCTTGATACTGATATTTGCAAAGCATTGAAACGACAATCTTGATATTGAAATTTGCAAAAAGTCTAGCAATAGCTTGTATTACACTGTTAAGAATTAATGGAATACGTTATAACCAGAAAATATCACGAGAAACATTACTTAGTCAAAATGAATTTAGTATGTGATACCTTTGGAAGAAGAGTCATCCAAATTTATCAATGAAGGTGAATGTCCAATAATCTTCTCCGCCACTCTAATCTTTGATGCAAATAATGTTTCCCATGTTTGTGCTATTTCTCCACAATACCTTCTCCAAAAAGGGTAAATCAACGACAACGAGCATCCATCACGCATGTGAAGTTCAATGAAATGATTACCATCGATAAATCCGATGAATAGAATTTTTGGTTCTTCCGGTGGAGGTGATTGTAACGGAAGAAAGGTGAATGATTGAACTTTAGATAGTTGGACTAATACTATATTGTAGCACGAAGCGATAATGAGTCCCATATCCGGCATCGACATCCATTTGTCCAAACCCGCTGGAGTTGTATTGCATTCAAGTGAAGATAATAATTCTTCCCTTCTTGGTTTTCCAAACGTGAGATCATACAATGTCAATTGTGATTCAAGTTCTTCATGGAGATCGAAACGGACTTGTGCCCAACCACCCTCAATTCACAATGCTTGGCCAATGACTCTATTGCCGCAATACCCATCACCAAGTACATCAATAGTCTCCATAATGTGATGTGAAAGGTAAGAAGGCATTTGCTCACGAACATCATCCAAAAATTTATTATTAAGCAAGGGATTAACATTGTTATAAATTGTACGCTTCCGTGCATTCAACTTTGGACGAACCATCATTTTTGCCTTCTCCTCCATCAAGACGTACTCAAAATGGGATGGATCCCGCCTTGTGGATTTAGAGTTATCTTTAAATTTCTTATAACTCCCTTTAGGCCTACCTTTTAAATGCACTTTAACTAAAGGCTCAATTGTTCGGCTTGTGGTTGGATCAATGATCTCGCGCAACTTCCGTTTTAACTCATTCTTTTGTATGTCATTTGCTTGAGTGAACTTCTGAATAATTGCTTCTATTTCATTATTTATGCAATTCGACCCTTCTATATCAACTTTGTCCCTGTCAATGCTCAAGGATAATTGTTTCCAATGTCTATGTACAAGCCATAATGGAATTGCTCTTGATTGAGCAACATAAGACCTCAATTCATGTGCACAAGGCAAACCCATAGTACATCTTTTGATATGTGTGCATGTATCTTCCGTATACCCTTTCATTCCATTATTCAACATCTCAACCTCCTCTTTTATGCACTGTAGAGCTTTAAGAGACACGCGACCAAGAAGGTCGACGTACAAAGAATCTTCAAACTCTTTATTCACTTGAATGCAACTAGCAGCAAATGATCTCTTAATATCTGTGTGTTGAATGTTGATCATTTGATCAAAGGTTCTCCAAATAGTTGATAAACTACCAATAGAAACCTCCAAAAATTTCTTAAGTTGACTATGTGCACCTTCAACTCGATTGGTGGTTGAATTACCCAAATGAAGACATTTATCAATCCACCTCGAAACAAAATAAGTTTTGTATGGATTTATCCAAGTAGTCATGATATATGTGACAACTTCACAATAATTTATAGAGTAATCTGTTGGGTTTCTCTATGGAGTTGGCACAACGCTTATGCACGCAGCGGAAAAATAAAACATCAAGAAAAACCCAAAAGAGATGTGGATCGGGCCATGAACAGTTGAATCAAGAAGTTAGCAAAACTAGGCAAAAATTACCTCGGTGGCGTTGAGTCACAACTCAACGGAGGAGCTCCAAACTTTGTCTGCTTGCTGGTGGCGAGTTCTACGTGGAATAGTATCCACGTTTCTGCAGAAGTCCACACGAGCGGGAGAACGCCGACCTTTCAGTCCCACGGAAGATCGGGATGGAGAAGACCGCACCTCGGCTAATCCACGGACTGCTAGGTCCGCGCCAGGAAGAGCAGCACCAGAGACAGTCGCCGGAGAAGAGGTGGCAGCGGAGCGAACGCGGCGGCGGAACACTTTCCGACGGCGGGATCGGGATTGGCGGAACGATCGAGCGGAACCTTTCCGTCGGGGTCGATTCGCACAGTAGCCAAAAAGATATCCCCGATAAAACCTAAGTGTTCTATTTATACTAGAGGTATAAATAAACCCAGGAAAATCGCTATCCGCAGACCACCCAGAACTAGGGTTCAGAATCGGCGAGTATGAATCGGTGAGAATCGGCGACAATCGGCGAGAATCACTGAGCAGGTTCGGTGAGAATCATTCGACGAGTATCACATTGGATCGGCGAGAATCAGAGTACAGTACTCGACGATTCTCGCCGATCGTCGAGCCACGCTCGACGACACATAATGATACTCGACGATCGTCGAGACGCGGTCGACGACAATTGTCGAAGTAGTCGATCGTCGAGAATCAATCATTGATTCTCGACGATTCTCGTCGATCAGCGAGAATCAGGGAGACGATTCTCGCCGATCGGCGGGAATCAGAAGACCATTCTCGACTAATGTCTTTGACCCTCGGACGACGAACCTAACCAGCCCTTCAAGGCAACCTTTGCCCAACCCGATGATCCTATAAGGCAACAATTTGCCCATAACCCTATTCAGGTCGGTGATTGGTAACCTTTACCAACACAGTCAGTCATCCAATTTCTCCACATCTCTTGTGTGCGACCCTGCAGGCTCATATCGCGTTGGCAGTGAGATTACATGCTTGATCACTTCCAGATCATCATGGTGACTCCAACAGACTCCCACTTGATCTCGAAAGTATCAAGACAAAAACCTCACAAACAATGAGCGGCATCTAGCAATGCATCATTGCTCCCCAAGCAATAAGAGTTTATAACTCATAAGCCTATATGACCAATGTATCAGCGTTGTCTTTGTCCCTTTGTCCCTTACATCCAGAAAGAATTAGAGGCATGGACCGTGTCACCCTCGTAATAGCTCAATCCAAGTTTCTTGATCCAGGACGGACTTACAGAGAATGGTGAGTCCAATATCACATATTGACTCAACCAAGCATGGCCATGCATTTCTCTGTCCAGATCCATCAAGGGGCCCATGGATGCAACTCCTGTCATACAGGAGGACAAATCCCATATCTGCTCACACATAAACACCCAAATGATTCGTAACATGCCCAACAACCACCCTTAACATCAACCTTTCTCAAGGAAGACTTTAGATGGCATCAAAGCACGCTCTTCCTCACTTGATGAATGCTGTGACTTCAGGTCAAAGGATCACAACACCATTGTCAATTGAGACCTACTCGTGACACAATTGGATGACAATCCACAGTGTATTCTCAGGTTGGGTCTGTCCAGTACAACTTGTTCACTAGCAAGTACCCACGTGATGACTTGATATCACAATATCATGACCTGTGAGAACCAGTCATCAGTCAACACACGTGCTAGCCTTCATGTATCATCATCACCCTTTAGCTTCTATGATGATACTCGACCAGGGACCTTTAAAATGAAGCTCCAAAAATCATGGGCTCTCACATTCAAGTCACGTACTTGATGTCCCATGGAAGCGAACATTCTAAGGGTATCTATTATGTTAACATTTAACTATCATATATAGAAAAATTCATAATAAAAGAATTTGCCATTTAATTATAAAAGAAAAACTAGGTACACAGTTCATCATATGAACAAACAGCCAACAAAATACATATTTACATGCAATCCACAAGATCCTTGCTAGAGTTGATCGTTTAGGTATCGCATACCCATCGATCTAGTATGACCATCATGCTTTCTCTGCGCGAGAGGCTTGTGTCAGCGCTATTTGAATCCGCAATATTTTCCTCAGTCGGCACTCTGCAAATGTTTACATCTCCTCGTTCGACAATCTCACGAATAAGATGAAACCGCCGAAGTATGTGCTTGGAGCGCTGATGAGATCTAGGTTCCTTAGATTGTGCAATTGCACCATTGTTATCACAGTAGAGAACTACGGGACCAACAATGCTAGGAACTACATCAAGCTCGCCGATGAATTTCCTAATCCATACAGCCTCCTTCGCTGCATTTAGCTGCTGCGATATACTCGGCTCTGTTGTAGAATCAGCAACTGTCTCTTGCTTGGAACTCTTCCAGCTCACAGCTCCTCCATTCAGGCAAAACACAAACCTGACTGAGACTTGGAGTCGTCTCTATCAGTTTGGAAGCTAGCATCCGTGTAACCGCTTACAACGAGCTCTTCCTCTCCACCATACACCAAAAACACGTCCTTAGTCCTTCTCAAGTACTTCAGGACATTCTTGACTGCAATCCAGTGACACTCACCGGGGTCTGACTGATACCTGCTAGTCATGCTCAAAGCAAAGGAGACATCGGGTCGAGTACATAACATCGCGTACATGATTGATCCAATTGCCGAAGCATATGGAATCAAATTCATGCAGTCCTTGTCTTCACAAGACTTTGGACATTGGTCCTTAGAGAGATTCACACCATGAGACATGGGCAAAAATCCTTTCTTGGACTCAAGCATGTTGAACCGCTTCAACACCTTTTCGATGTACGTACTCTGGGTCCAACCCAGCAACTTCTTCGATCTATCTCTATAGATCTTAATACCAAGTATATAAGTCGCTTCACCCAAATCCTTCATTGAAAAGCAGTTCCCTATGTTGTTCTTAACAACTTTCAGGGTAGGAATGTCATTCCCAATCAACAGTATGTCATCTACATACAATATCAGGAAGACAACAATGCTCCCACTGATTCGCTTGTAAACACAAGGCTCATCTTCATTCTTGATGAAACCAAACTCTTTGATTTTCTCATCAAAACGAAGATTCCAACTTCGAGAGGCCTGTTTCAGTCCATAAATGGACTTATTCAGCTTGCATATTTTAGTGGCTTCATCTGGGGATACAAAACCCTCGGGTTGTGTCATATACACTTCCTCAAGGAGGTTTCCATTAAGGAAAGCCGTTTTGACATCCATCTGCCAGATCTCGTAGTCATAATACGCAGCAATAGCAAGCAATATCCTAATGGACTTTACCATGGCAACAGGGGAAAAGGTCTCATCATAGTCAATACCATGAATTTGCTTGAAACCCTTAGCCACCAGTCGCCCTTTGAATGTCTGTACATTCCCATCCATGTCGGTCTTCTTCTTGAAGACCCACTTGCACCCTATGGGTCGTACCCCTTCAGGTGGTTCCACCAAGTTCCAAACTTGGTTTGCGTACATGGAGTCCATTTTGGATTTCATAGCCTCAAGCCATTTGTCGGAGTCCGGTCCATTCATAGCCTCTTGGTAGGTTGCTGGTTCATCATCATGATCCAAGAGCAACACATTACCTATTTGAGACACGAGAAATCCATATCTCTCAGGCTCAAACCTCAGTCTACCAGATCTACGTAGGACTTGTGTTCCCTGAGCAGGTTCTCTAGCTACAACATCTTGTAGTCCTGTCTCAGAATCCAATTCCGGTTCATTCACTACATGTGGTTCTTGAACTTCTTCAAGCTCCACCTTTTCAGTCTTTCTTGATAAGAACTCTTTCTCCAAGAAGACACCAGTTCTTGCGACAAACACTTTGCCCTCAGACGGTAGGTAAAAGTAATACCCTTTCGTTTCATTAGGATATCACACCAGATAACATTTATCCGATTTGGGTTCCAGCTTGTCAGGCATTTGACGTCTCATGTATGCCTCACAGCCCCAAATTTTAATGAACGACATACTAGGACGCTTCCCAGTCCATATCTCATATGGTGTCTTCAGAACCGTTTTCGTTGGAGCGCGATTCAATGTCATTGCAGCAGTCTCTAAAGCAAAACCCCAAAAGGAAACAGGCAAGTCTGCATGACTCATCATCGAACGTACCATGTCTAACAAAGTACGATTTCTCCTCTCAGACACACCATTATGTTGTGGCGTCCTAGGTGGAGTGAGCTGTGATACAATACCACACTCTTTCAAATGATCACGGAACTCATGACTCAGGTATTCGCCACCTCGATCAGATCGGAGTGCTTTAACCCTTTTACCCAACTGGTTTTCTACTTCATTCTTGAACTCTTTGAACTTTTCAAAGGTCTCGGATTTGCACTTCATAAGATACACATATCCGTATCTACTGAAATCATCAGTAAATGTAACAAAGTAGAAATACCCACCTCTAGCCATGGAACTCATGGGTCCGCATACATCACTATGTACAACACCCAAGAGATCCTCAGCCCTCTCAGTATAACCAGTGAAAGGAGCTTTAGTCATCTTGCCTAACAAACAAGATTCGCATCGCTCAAATGATTCATAATCAAATGAGTCCAAAAGTCCATCTCTATGGAGTTTGGATATGCGCTTCTCGTTGATATGGCCCAAACGACAATGCCAGAGAAATGTAGGGTTCGAGTCATTTGTTCTTAGTCTTTTATTATTTTCTACATTATAGATCAGATGGTTCAAGTTCAAAACGTAAAGACCATTAAACAATTGGGCTACAGTATAACAAACATCATTCTTAAATATAGAACAACAATTGTTCTTAATTATAAAAGAAAATCCAATCATGTCCAAACATGAAATAGATATTATGTTTCTAGTTATCGCCGGAACAAAATAACAGTTTATCTAGTTCTATTACAAGCCCACCCACTGGGCAAAGAAAGACGGTAAACTCCTACGGCTACAGCAGCAACTCTTGCTCCATTGCCGACGCGGAGGTCCACCTCCCCTTTACTCAACAATCTTCTCCTTCCCAGTTCCTGCACATTTGTACAAATGTGAGAACCACATCCGGTATCCAATACCCAAGATGAAGGAGCAGAAAGGTTTATCTCTATAAGTAAACATTAGAAGCGGAAGTCATACCTCCCCTCAATTTCTGCAGACCCTCAATATACGAAGGACAGTTCCTCCGCCAATGACCAGCCTTGCCACATGTGGTGGCATTTCCCTTCCTTCACCCTCTTTTCTTCATTGCCTTGGGCTCTAGATATGACTTGTCCTACCTTCGTCTTCTTAGAGCACTTGGCTTTGAAGCCTTTGCCCTTCAGTAAGGGGCTAGTTGGCCTTTATTTATGGTCCTACCTCGGCAGTTCTTATAGCAATTGGCTTTGCCCTTCGCCCTTATGCACCATCTAGGGCCTCAAGGGCAGGCTTTGGCCTCTCTTCAATCTTGAGTCTCCCTTCTTAACCAGAACAAC